>JAOPSE010000047.1:1200000-2400000 GCA_029449295.1 Zea luxurians
ACGTACGCATATGCGCAACCTAGTTACAAAGGAAGAAAACTCAACCTCCCAGTTTTGCTTTTATGATAAAACTTACGGAGGTGCTCTATATTCTAGGGATTGGGAAGAGGTACTCCTTCTATTGTGGCAAGGCGGACACACCCGGGTTGACATATTTCCGTCACCTTGAAGGGTCCTTCCCAACTAGGGGAGAGTTTGTGGAGCCCTTCTCGGTTCAGTACTCGCCTTAGGACTAGGTCCCCGACCCTGAGTTCCCTACTATGCACAAACCGCTGGTGGTAGCGCCTGAGCGCTGGGTTGTACCATGCATTTTGGATCACCGCTCGACATCTACGTTCGTCGATGAAGTCCACGTCCTCACGTCGTAGTTGTTCATGTATAGATTCATCAAAAGACTGGACTCGTGGCGAGCCCATAATGATTTCCAGGAGAAGACAGACTTCAACCCCGTAGACCAGGAAGAACAGGGTCTCCCCAGTAGCTCGGCTGGATGTGGTCCGGTTCCCCCATAGTACACTCGGAAGCTTGTTGACCCAATTTGCACCATGCTTTTTTAAGCAGTCATAGGTGCGTGTCTTGAGTCCCCTGAGGATTTCTGCGTTTGCCCTCTTAGCCTGACCGTTGCTCATGGGATGAGCCACAGACGCAAAGCAAAACTGGGTGCCGATGCCCTCGCAATACTCTTGGAAGAGCTGACTTTTGAACTAGGTCCCGTTATCCGTAATGATATGGCTTGGGACCCCAAATCTACATATAATCTACTTGAGGAAGGCAACAACAGCACCCTGGGTGATACTGACCATTGGGGTGGCCTTTGGCCACTTTGTGAATTTATCGATAGCGACGAAGAGGAAACGGTACCGCCGACAACCCTAGGGAATGGTCCCAGGATATCCACCCCCATACGGCGAATGGCCAAGAGGGTGGAATCATTTGTAGAGCCTGAGCCGGTGTGTGTATCTGCTTTGCATGAAACTGACATGCTTTGCAGGACTTTACCAACTCAGCTGCATCCTGGAGAGCGGTAGGCCAATAGAAGCCGTGCCGGAAGGCCTTACCAACCAGTGTGCGGGATGACGAATGACTTCCGCACTCACCTCCATGGATCTCCGCGAGCAACTCACGACCCTCCTTCTGGGTGATACACCGCATGAGAATGTCGTTGGTGCCATGGCGGTATAGATCACCTTCTACCACCGTGTATCGTTTAACCAACCGCATTGTGCGCTCTGTGGACACATGATCTTCAGGAAGGATATTTTCCTTTAGGTAGTCCTGGATCTCAGAGATCCATGCATCGGGACCACTCTGAGCTACTGGCTGTGACGCTAAGAGGTTGGCAGGACCCTCTGTAGCACACACAATCCTTGGCGGGTTCTGCAGATGGAACGCCACCGGGACCGCTAGCTTCGAGGTGCTAGTCTCACCCCCTTCACCTGGTTCGGTAGTGTAACACCCCAGGTGTTTATATTCCGCTCGACAACGAGTACAGATTTAAGCACGTGATATTAGTGAATAAGACGGACACTAAGGTCTAATTATTTTCGCCTATCGCGATTTTAATATCACATTTGTCTCGTCTGTCGCGAATGCGACGTTTTTGTTATTTTTATCTGTCCAGGCTCTTCCGAAATTTTTGTGATGTTCGGAACAAAATTGTTCCGAAAATTGGTGCGTCCGGTGATTATTTAAAATTCATCGCTCGCGCGAATACGAATTCGGGAGTTCGACTCACTCGGATGATTTTTATCCCGGACAGATTAATTAGAACTCGACGGTTAAAATGTTCGAGGCGAAATAATTGGGATCGCGCGTCGTCTGAGTGAAATCGTGCGCGCGAATATGATTCAATTTATTCATCCGCACGCTGTTGTGGCGACAAAATCGCGTATACGTTAGCAGATTTGGTTTCGGCTAATTTTAGTTGAATCCTACAGAGCAAATTATCGAAGACGGAATCAATCTTATTCGGGCCGTCGTTTCTCGCTGGATTCAAAACTTCGGATAGAAGTAGTGGGTACGAATTAATCTGACTTCGGTGTAGCCATCAAATCAAATGATCGATAGGTGGTGAGACTCGTAAAATTAGACTGAATTAAATACAGTCTAAAATATGGAAGCTGGTCTCATTTGGTTCAGTCCGTGTGTTTCTCGCCCGATCCAAAACTTTGGATATAAATAACGGCGCAAACTCATCTGATTCCAAAGCATTCGCTAAATCAAAACCATGTCATCCTTATTGTCTATATCGTATACATTGCTAAGAAAATTAGAATCGGGCTAAGTATTCATAACTAATCTGTTTCCTTGTTCAGACTGCGGATAAAATTATCTGCTCTAAATTAAATCAAGCGCAGTCTGTACTAATTGACGAATATCTTTTGTTTTGCCTGGTTTACATCTCACGCCGATTTAATCAGAGAATTAAATTATCTTTGTGTTCTCGTGTAAAAAAATATGGAAAAAATAGGAAAACATGTTTTTCTTAAATATCTAACCCATCCAATTCTTATCCGCATCACCGCATGCTATTCTCATCATCTGGTTTCTTCCATCGCCGCTATCAGGCCATTGGCCTTATCTCGTACATCTCGTTCTCAATCCACAAGCTAGCGCTCAGGTTCCTGAAAGAAAAATCTCACCGCTGCTTGTTCCTCTCGTGAGCTCGGCTTCCAGCTGCAGTCATCGGTGTTATCTTCAGCCGCCGATCTACTCAAAAATCCTGCACACACACCGCTTAAGCGCTGATAAAAATCAGCAACTGCTTCTCTCCAGCGCGTCTCCTTTCTCTTCCTCAGCTTGCTCCCGGCTGGAGCTCCCTACTGCTCTCTCCTGCTCAGCTGCCTGCCATGGAGCTCGCCGAGCCCTCCCGAGCCGAGGCCCCTGCTCCCAGCGTCGCGATCCCCTGCTCCTCTGCTCGGACCGCGTCCTCCCTGCTCGCGCGCGCCTGCTTTCTGCGCCGCGGCAGCTAAGCTGCTCCCTGGCGCTTGTCCTGGCCGCCACGCCCCTAGACTCTTGCTACTTCTCCATGCGCGCTTCTCTCTCCTCCCTCCATCTCTTTCTTGCCGAGCATCCCTACCTGCTCGGCATCTGCTCGGCCGGAGCTCGCGCAGCTCGGCCACCTACCTCCCTGCTCGCCGGCCCTGGCTGCTGGCTGCCGCTGCTCTGCTTTTCCTGGTGGCGAGCTCGCTCCAGCCCTCTCCCTTTTGGTTCTCTGCTGGTCGTGCTCCTCACCATGGACGTAGCACTTGCACGACCCTCTGTTCTTGCATACCAAGGATTTGTGGCGCCTCTGCCTCTGCTCCATAGCATCGGCCGGTGGACGTCCATCACCTGGCCGCGCGCGCTTTATTCCCGCGCAGAACGTCGCTGACCCTGTTCCATTTCCTCATGTTCAGTTTCTGCAGCTCGTCGAGCCCTTGCTGCTTCCTGCTCCTTGTTCTTCTCTGCGCGACAGAGAGTTTCCTCGCCGCGTTCGGATCTCGCCCGGTCGCCGTCGTCGCTCTGCTCGGCGTTCTGCACGCCCTCTCAGCTCAGTCATGACATCGCCGTCGTTCCTCAGCTCGCTGCGCGCTAAGCTCTCTTGTCGTAGTTTTCTACTTCCTTGTCGCGTGCGCAGTGTTTCGTGGTCCCTCGTCGTGCCGAGTTCTCCTCTGCACGCAGTCGTGTCCTATTTTCTGCTCGCCAGCGTGTCCTCTCGGCTCGCTTGGCCCAAATTCCCATTGCGTCATCGATCTTGCCGGGTATCGTCGTTCGTCGTCGCGTTGTGCGTGCAGCAACCCCGAATCTATGTCGCCCCGGCCGTATTGTCGACATCGCTCGCCGTAGCCCAGCTTGCTAGTTCATCATGCCGCGTTGTGTGCCGATATTCGCTCCTGGCAGACCTCGCCGTCGACCATGTTCAAGTGATTGCTCGGCTCCTCGCATCCCTTGCATCTTCCCCGGTAGACTGCTCACTCTACTTCAGCTCGCGTCTAGGGATGTCGTGCCGCGCTATCATCACCTCCTATCGTAAACTCAATCCCCGTTGTCGTCGCTTCACCGTACTCGTTGGCCGTACACCCTTGGAGCTCCCTGTCCAGTAAAATAAATGAACCGGAGATCATCGTCGTCTCTCATCTGCCAAGCCGATTCGGTTATGGTAAGCCGATTTGTTTTTACGGTTAATTGGATTGGTTAGTTATATTGTGGCGATGCTCTGGGAAGAATACCTTTCTCATTTCTTTTGTGTGTTATATAAGGTATTGTAGAAATATTTCCTATGCAGTAGTTATTACATTCTATGTGATTTGCTTAGGTTATTAGTTTCGAGTGAATTTAAAATTAGTGCGGTAAACGTGTAATCGACAAAAAACCCGGATTCATATTCGTTAATTAATGTAGTGAATCTGAGCTAAATTTATTATTGGCGCGCAAGTTGATAGCCGAATTGTTAGATAGATTAAATAAATATGTGTGATGATGAAATATTTTAATCACTTATAAAGATGTAGTATAATTTATAAAGCAAGGGATTAGTTCCGAATTTAATTAATTAACTGATAAGTTGTGATTAGGCCAATTGTATTTCATATGTATAGTTTGTTGTTCGTGATGTTTGCGTTAGATTCAAGAAGCGTAATTATTGCGCGTAGTCGTATATTAATAACTAGTGTTTCCGTACAAAATTGTGCAACGCCTCACCGCTAGGTGTTAGATTCGCTATCGCGTAGCACTATTTAGGTTTGTAATATTCTTGTCTATATGCATTCATGTGCATAATGCATTTCATTCAGGTACATTAATTAATCGCGTGATGCGGAGAACGAGCCAAGTCGACCCCAAGCGTGGGGTACTCCTCAGAATAATGCTGATGGATGAACCTGCCTGAACAAATGCCAAGACAAGAAGATGATCGACAAGCGGACGTCGTGTAACAACACTAACCTAGTGTTATTCAGGCAAGCCCCAATGCATTTACCCCTTCCTTGTGTTTTTTAAAAAATATTTTTATACACTTTAAGTCTAGTGAAATGTGCATTAAGTTTATAGGAGTTGCTTGGAAACCCTTTGATGCAATTCCTACCTTGATATCCATACCTTTATAGATACTTCTGGTGAAGTATTAAAATATGATTTACAAAAAATGCTTAGCCCTGCTTATAAGTAGACAGAGTTTGTCCTTTGCACTTATGCCTAGCTCAGGTTTATCCTGAGGAAGGATGACCTCTACCTGCAAGAATATTTTCATTGGGAGCATGGTGGGATCTTACTGCAAAGTTCCCTATAATGCTCTTTTCATCCTAAGGAACACAAACAATCGTAAGGGTGGAAGTACTTAAATCGGGACTTGGGCTAGGAACAGGTGATGTTCCGTCCGGGTCAATTAAGGATTGGATGCGTATGTAGGCCTGTATGATCAAGGACTATCTTAACTGGCCACATGCCCTGGATATGGGACAAGGTAAGCTTGAACCCGGCTATTCCATACGTGAAAAGACAACCGCGCACTGGGTGTGGGAGATGGTGGGAGTAGCGTGTACCCTCCTGGCTAGAGGCTGGATGGAGGAGTACTGTGCTCCTGGGTAGCGCGGACCGGTTCACGTTGTGGAGGATCTATGGGAATAGTTGACATATGCAAGGGTTAAGTGCTACATATGTCGTGTGGTTAGAGATCCTCAGCTGAGTAAATCGATTCGGATTGCCGTTATATCCCTGGAGAGTGGAGACTTGATCTCCAACCTACAACCTAAGTCAGGATGTAAACATATGAATAAAAATGATGTTGTATTGATGAGATGGTGAAATTAGACTAGATGCAACCAGAGTCTATTAATAATTAATCTGGTGCTAAAATATTGAAAGTAAGGACTCACTTTAGTAAGCTATTTCTGCAAAAGTATCTAAGTTGATTCTTGCTAAAGCCTTTTCCTTGATGCCTATTCACCCAGCATACCCTTGAGAGTCTTTTCTTTAGTAGGGTAAGTCTTGTTGAGTAATTCCATACTCAGGGTTTTATTCCCGGTTGTTTTTTAGGTTATAGTTTTGTGCTGCTGATGCTGGTATTAAGTGCCGGTGGGCTCGGCCTTCTTATAAGTCTAAGTAATTCTTCTATACTTCTTATTGAGGATGGTCACTTAAGCTAGCATATATTTCAAACTTATAAACAATTTATAACAGTTCAAAGTTTATTTCTTTGAATCACTTTGTAATCACTCCGCTAAACATAATGTAAACTTGATGTAACATGTAAAATTTGGTAATATAATTTCCGCTGCAAAATTGTTGTTGTGTGATCTGTGTTTACTTAATCCCACGCTTCTGGTTGTAAGTGGTTTATCCGGTGTCCTTGGGACACTCGGACGAATCCTGTTAACTTATTTGGTGCACATGCATAGCCGTCTAAGGTCTTTGAGACAAGGATAGGTGCATGTGGGCCCAATAACTTGGGAGGTTCTGCCACAGGTAGGCTGGGCGGAAGGTCTCAGCAGCCATCTTTCGAAGACGCCCTCGGGCAAGGGTGCCCAAGTTGATGCCATCGTGGAGAGTTCATCTGCCGCTGAGTTGTTAGCCCGAGAAACATGTTGCAGTTCCAAGGCAATGAAGTCCTTTTCCAGCTTCCTTACGTGGAGGAGGTAAGCTGCGAGCCTGGGCTCGTTGCAGCTACATTCTCCGCGAACCTGCTTGATAATCAGTTGAGAGTCCCCCTTCACGAGGAACTGGCGGATCCCTAGGGATAGGGCCACAGACAAGCCGAAAATCAGTGTTTCATACTCTGCCATGTTGTTGGTGGCCTTGAACTCAAGGTGCGCCATGTACTTCACTTGATCTCCGCTTGGGTCGACGAGGACCACCCCAACACCGCCACCCTGGTGGCGGGTGGACCCGTCGAAGAAGAGCGTCCAGTGGGGCTCAGTGAAGACCAAAGCCCTGGACTCCGCAGGTGTGGGGTCCGAATCGAGATCCGGACCCCCAGGAGTGCTCGGGGGAGAGGTCCATTCCACGATGAAGTCAGCCAGAACCTGGCTCTTGACAGTGTGGCGAGGCTGGAAGTCCAGTTGGAACTCAGCAAGCTCCATGACCCACTCACTACAAGAGAAAAGTGTATCAACGACCAGAAAATAACGACCACCTGTAATATGTGGTTGTGAGGAGTCTCGGTGGCACAGTGCAAGCTCTGTCCAATCCAGCCGACGACCAAAAACATGTCATCGTTAGTGAGCTGACCTCTGTGGTCGTTAAAAATAGAATCCAACGTTGCCTTCACGACGACCACACTGATTGGCGCCAATACCTACCTCTCCCCGCGCGTAAACAGAAAAAGAATTAACACGATCTAAAACAACCCCGCCTGAATCGAAGCAGGGGCAGCCACAACGTCTTCCTCCTCCCCTCTCGTTCCCTGTTAATAGATCAATCTGCACAGCACGGACAGCCACATCGTCTTCCTCGTCTCCTCTGTAATTCCTAGCCAGCCACCACGTCTTCCTCCTACCCTCTATAATTCCTAGGTCAAAGGGAGCAGGGGCAGCCATCCCCCATCCCTTCCCTTCCAGGTCGCAACCATCTTCCTCCTCCCCTCTATAATTTTTAGGTCAAACAGAGCAAGGGCGGGCATCCCCCATCATGTCCCTTCCAGGTGAGCTCGTTTTCCTCCCCCTTCCTAATTCTTTTGTTCAGATATCTCCGACGGTCTTTCCTTTGCATCCAGAATCATGTAGTAGGGCGCTGGTTGAACTGCTCCTCCTACCAATGATAATAATCCTAGAGGCACCGACTAGATGCATTTGTGCCAATTCAAAAAGGCAGCATGTCCAGAATTGTTATGCAGTGGCCTAGAATTGTTAGAAGTGGTAGCTGCAATGATCTTCCCTCCTCCCTAGAACAACATCCCCCCATCCGATGTGCCCCTAATTTATATTTTGGAACCACACAAGGCAGTTTGTCCAAGCAAAAGGGTGTTCCTGCTGTAATCTTCAGAGAATATATGTTAATTAGTTAGATTACACAAGTTTATATGTTAATTGTGAGGCATAGTGGCTGATATGTGAGAAGTGTATACATAAATTACTTGTATCAAATGGGAATTCAGACCATTGTGGTTGTGGTTGAGATCAAAATCTACTACAGTATTTAGTTTAATTAGTGATGCTGCTAGAACAATTTACTTTTCAGTGTTGTGTTTCGGTTAATATTATTCATGGATATCAGTTTCAGTTTATATCATATATTTCCTGTTGACTGGCACCTTACTATTTAAAAATTGTCACTCCATTGTTTGAATTATACCTTGAGATCTCTGATTCTCTGATGCATGTGTTTTGGAGTTGAATTCTTTTATGGTGTTTGTCACCTTGGAACACAGAATCATATTGATCTTTGCTTTCCTTTGCATTGCTCAACATCATACTCATTTACTGTACCATTTTTATCAGCTTGCAGTCATACTAATCAGAATTGTTATTGTTCTTTTTCAGATTCAGATTGTAGAGCAGCTCTGTCTGTGTTTGTCATCTTGGAACACAAAATCCCTACTACTCTCCCCCCATAAGGTGTGTGGACTCCTTAACAACAATCTGTTGTGAAATTACACTGATATTTGCCCGTGCGTTAGGACCAATTGCCCCATCTGTTAGGACCAAATGATTGACCCATGTTTTTGTTATTGTAGTATATTACAGCCTCACGCTAAATAACTTGTTTTCTACTAGAAGCCATCACATGTCCCTCCAACAAACTGCAAGTAAAAACACTAGCACAAATAATTGGCTCATATTTCACAAATAATGTTACTAACAAAGACGTGGGTTGGACAAGCAGCCTAATTGGCTCATATTTCACAAATAATGTTACGTTACTACCAGGAAGCAGAAATAAATCGCTATGTACTGCATATATTATGTTTAAATATTTAACATTCTCATCAACAGGACCATCTTCAGCACAATTAAGCAAAAGACACCCTTAGGAGACATTTTATTGATGAATCATGATCATGGAATATATAGAAGCGATTGTATAAAATTTGTCTTGTAGCACACACTATCTATATTTATTTAATTTCCACCAGAGAGAGCAAAAACTCAAATATGCAAAAGTTCAGTCGTGTACAGAAGGAAAACATCAATTTTCAAGAGAAAGGAAAGGAGACTCTAGAACATACTTTCCTATGCATCCTGCTGCAACTTCTAATGCCAGGCCACTTAAGTTTCTGCTTAATTCTAATCTATGTGAGCAATTCAGCATAATTCTGCCCACATATCTATGTGAGCAATTCAGCATAATTCTGCCCACATATCTCTGAAAAATTACGAGTTTCTGCTTCTTCTGATCTGCTCTATTCCATGTGGTGGAACATAATACCTAGATATCCTCAAAAGACACTATTCTCCAGAATTGTGCTTGTGCTCTGTGGTTCAAATCCCATAATGTTGCTCCCTCTGCTCCCAGTACTGCTACTGCTGCTAGGATTAGTACCATCCCAGTAGAATGAATCTACTGCGGTAGTTCCAATGCCAGTTCCTCCATGTCGAGGATTATTAGGTGGAAGATTCAGCCCCATTTCTGCCTCAGCTTCTTCTTGATGCACGAGTTGTATAGATTCTTGATCTCATTATTAGTCCTCCCTGGCAGCTGCGTTGCAATTTGAGACCACCTTCTCATGGAAAAAGTAAAGTGCTAATAACAGCTAAATTACCAACTGCTGCTTTGCACATATGCAGTCTAGAATTCTGATACTACTTCTTCAGGCTTGAAATTTACCTGTTCCCGAGGACAGCATGCAGCTCGATGATGAGGTCTTCTTCATCTTGGGCGAATGCCCCTCTCTTGAGGTCTGGCCTCAGATAGTTTATCCACCTCAGCCTACAACTCTTTCCGCACCTTTGAAGTCCTGCAACAATTTGTCTTCTCGAATTTAGATAATTGAACTGACCAAGAGGTATTTGAGAGACAAGAGGGGTTTCAGCTGGCAATTGGAAATGAGAAAAATGCAGAGGGAGGAGAAGGGGAGGATTGAGAGTTGATAACTGAGGACCAAGGGAAGAAAATTTTCATTGTACATACCAGCGAGTTTGGGAACAGAGCTCCACTATACTGAAATCAACTATACCTAAAATCACTCAATAAATTCTGTGTGTATTTTTAGAACTGAAAGGTAAATCTGGGTTTAGGAGGAGCTTGTTTAATTACACTGATTATTCAAACAGTGCGTGAACTTATATGATGCCATGCAATTGTAGTAGATGTAAATTAGAGTAAATGTTTAAGAGTGAATGCTATATGAATCTGTTCTGACAACAAATATATTGCCACAAGTTTTATAATTAATATTTACCATATTTATGGCACCGAGTAAGGCATGGATGAATCTAGTTGATGAGCGTCTTAGTACTGAATGTTTGGATGGCCTGACTTAAAAAAATCTTTATTTAGATGGAGTCGCCAAGTTCTTGGATTATGCATTCAGTAGGTCAGGTGATGGGGGTAAAATTAGGTGTCCCTGCATCAAGTGTTGTAATACATACAACATGTCCCGTGATGTAGTCTATTTGCATCTGACAGCCTATGGAATAATAAGAAGCTATACCTTTTGGTATCATCATGGAGAAGTTCTTGGAGAAACTGAGAATGAGTTGGAAGTGGAAGATGATGATGATTCACATGATGGAATGCAGGAGCTGATGGAGGATTTGTTCCCTTCGACTAACCATCCTGGCAACGATACAATGACAGAACCAACCACTAGTGATTTTTTTGAAGATCAACCAATTGGTGAAGTTGTGAAGTTCTACAACTTGCTTAATGATTTGAACCTGCCTCTTTATCATGGCTCCAATAGTACTAAGTTATCTGCACTAGTTAAATTGCTCAATGTTAAGAATATGGGAAAGTGGAGTAACAAGTCCTTTACAGATTTACTAGATATACTCCTGAAGGACTTCCTACCTCATAACAGTAATTTACCAAGTTCTTACTATGAGGCGAAAAAGATTATTACTGAACTAGGACTAAGTTATAGAAAAATTGACGCTTGTAGAAATGATTGCATGTTGTATTGGAAAGAAGAAGCAAATGCAGATTTTTGCAAGATTTGTCAAAGATCAAGATGGAAGCAGGACAAGCACTCAGGTGAAAACAAACAATCGACAAAAGGAAAAAAAATCCCTGAAAAAACTTTACGTTATTTTCCTCTCAAGCCAAGACTCCAACGGTTGTATATGTCTCGAAGAATAGCTACTTTCTTGACATGGCATAATGATGGTAGAGTGGACGACGGAGTGATGCGGCACCCAGCTGATTCCAAAGCGTGGAAGAATTTTGATGAGCTCCACCCTGCTTTTGCATCTGAGCCTCGCAATATAAGGTTATGCCTTGCTGGTGATGACTTCCAACCATTTTCTAGCATCCGAGTCTCTCATACCATTTGGCCTATATTCCTTATTCCCTTGAACTTACCTCCTTGGATGTGCATGAAGCAGCATAATGTAATCCTTTCCATGTTGATTCCTGGAAAGGAAGGTCCTGGAGATGCAATTGATATTTACTTGCAACCATTAATAGAGGAACTGATTGAGCTTTGGGAGGAGGGTGTCGACACACATGATGCATCAACCAAGACTAATTTTAATCTCAAAATAGCTATTCTTTGGATTGTCCATGACTTTCCAGCATATGCAAATCTATCAGGCTATAGCACCAAGGGAAGACTTGCATGCCCAGTTTGCCATAAAGAAACTTGTTCTTTATGGTTAACAAAGGTCCAGAAATTCTGCTACATGGGTCATCGACGCTTTCTACCAAAAGATCATAGATGGAGAAACGATAAAGCTTCTTTTGATGGAACAAGAGAGGTTCGAGGCCCAACTGAGCCATTAACTGGAGATGAGGTGCTGCAACAAGTAGATGATCTAGAGGGGATAATCTTGTCCAAGGATCAGAGTAAAAAGAGTAAGATTTCACACAGTGAGAGGGGAGATAATTGGACTAAGAAGAGCATCTTTTTTAAATTACCATATTTCAAAACACTTCTGCTGAGGCATAATCTAGATGTGATGCATATAGAGAAAAATGTATGTGACTGTATAATTGAAACAATTTTAGATATCAAAGGAAAAACAAAGGACAACAATAATTCACGTCTTGATTTGAAAGAAATGAATCTAATGCCACATCTGCATCTAGTTGAAGATGGGGACAAGTTAGTTATGCCACAAGCACCTTATGTTTTGTCTCTAGAAGCTAAGAGGTCAGTTTTGCAACTCTTGAAGGATTTGAAGGTTCCAGATGGTTTCTCTTCTAATATTAGCAGTCATGTTAATTTGAAGGAAGGAAAGCTATCTGGAATGAAGACTCATGATTGTCATGTCATGTTAAATCATTTACTTCCTTATGTTCTACGAGGATATTTACCAAACCGTATATATGAGCCTTTATTAGAGCTTTCATATTTTTTTCGAGAACTGAACTCAAAGGCATTATCAACTGAACAGTTAGAGCAATTGCAGCCACTTATAACAACCACTTTGTGTAAACTGGAAAAGGAATTTCCACCCTCATTTTTCGTTAGCATGATGCACTTGCCTATTCATTTAGCTACCGAAGCTTTAATTGGTGGACCCACCATGTATCGATGGATGTACCAATTTGAGAGATATATAACACTTCTTAAATCTCTCATTCGCAACATGGCTCATCCAGAGGCCTCAATAGCAGAGGGTTATCTTGCATATGAATTTATAACATTGTGCTCGAGGTACTTAGATGATGTGCAGACAGTGCACAATCATCCTGGACGAATCAATGATGAGTCAGATTATGCAAAGTTTTCTTTACCAATATTTTCTTGTGTGGGAAGATCACTTGGTGCTCGCAAGACTCGAGACCTTGAATTGCTTGAGTTAGAACAGGCTCATATATATGTTCTAAGGAATTGTGATGAGGTGCAACCATTTATTAGGTAATTCTTGCGAGTACCTTCAATTTTTACTTATGTCATATCGATTTCCTGTTCTGATATTAGTACTAATATTTTGTATTACAGTGAGTATAGCAATGGCGAGGAAGTGTCTTCATTGCCACAATATACATCCACCTGGGCCAAAAATTTCATTCCGTGGTTTAGGAATAAGGTATAAGTATTGTCAGTTAACTCATATATTGATATTTTCATATCTTATTGATTTTTTCCTGTAGCTGATTAAGTAATTTATGTGCCTTCTCTGCAGATACATAATTTGTATGAACATGATAAAAGTGAGCAAATGGAAGACCTTCTGTCCTTATCTAGGGGCCCTTTGCAAAACAGTACATGTTTTGCAGGTTATGATATGAATGGATTCAGATTTTGTATAGAGAGTCGTGACAAAAATCGGTGCACACAGAACAGCGGAGTTGTTGTTTCGGCAGAGGGAAGTACAATTAGTGAGAATGCAGAATATTATGGCATATTAACAGAGATAATAGAGCTTCAGTTTCTTGGGGGAAGACGTGTGCCATTATTTCATTGCAAGTGGGTTGACATATTAAATAAAAAAAGAGGGATAAAGAAGGATGTTTATGGACTTGTTAGTGTCAACTTTAAATGTCTACTTCGGACAAATGAGCCATTTGTATTAGCTAGCCAAGCTTCTCAAGTCTTTTTCGTCAAAGACAATCTGATCAAAGGTTGGCACTTGGTTGTCAAAATGCAGCCACGTGACACTTATAATGTACCTCCTGGAAATTCAGACGACGAAGATAATGAAGATGAGGATTATGATGACGAGGAAGATATAGCTATTGAAGATCCTCCAACTACATCATTTGGTGGAAAGAGGAAATAATGATTCTAGAATATTAATCATTCCATAGGATATAGAACTTGTCACCATTGATTTATAGTATTCTGAGTGTGCTTATACCATTCTATGTGCTTATATTTTTTCCTGTAGTAAACATAATATTTTATGGTATTGCTATGCTATCTGTGTAGGTTGTAGCAATGCAGGGTAGGTATGGAAATGGAACAGCCTCTGCCCAGTCAAGCTTCATCAGCCCAGGATTGCTTCGTCAGCAACATGCGAGGAGGTCCTATCCAAACCCAATTACCGACATACTAATCAACAATGAGAGTATTGCTAAAAAACCAGCGAGAAGGTACTATTCACAACCCAATACTACCACAACAATCAACAATGACAGCTCTGTTATAAAGGCAACCATGAATCAACATAAGAAGAGGCCTTATAGAAATCCGAATACTGCAGCAAATGGTAATTGATATTGCATTCATGTATTCCTTTACAGTAATTTTTTGCATGCCAATTTTAATGTACTAACAATCTAGGTATTGTAGATGACTTAGAAGATGAGCATTTCAATGAAGTATTGAAAAAATGGCAGCAAAGGTCAATGGGACTGGGACTGGTAACAATATGTTTGATTCTGATAATGACAGTGAGAATTATTGTAATGAAAGTGAATCTGATTATGAACATGAAAGTGAATACAATTCTGAACATGAGAATGAGAACTCTGAAGATGCTTCTGAAGATATATTATTCAAGAAAAAGCATGCATCTTTTAAAGGAGATAGACAGTCGCATCGAGTTAGGCCACAAAAGAAGCTAAAATGTGAGTATTTCCTACATTCAGTACAAGAGTAAAATGATAGTATTTATTTCTTTTGAGTATTATGAGGAGTTTTTCCACATGTCTTGCAGCCATGAACCATGAAGTTGACACCTTAACCAGATCTAACAATGAAGAGGGGAGGGAGAACTCTAAAGGTGCTTTTGAAGAAGAAAACACAAGAGAAAATATGGTATTCAAGAAAAAGCATGCATCGTTTAAAGGAGATAGACAGTCGCATCGAGTCAGGCCACGAAAGAAGCTGAAATGTGAGGATTTCCTACCTTCAGTACAACACTTAAATGCTAATATTTATTTCTTTTGAGTATTATGAGGAGTTTTTCCACATGTCTTGCAGCCATGAACCATGAAGTTGACACCTTAACCAGATCTAACAATGAAGAGGGGAGGGAGAACTCTGAAGATGCTTTTGAAGAAGAAAACACAAGAGAAAATATGGTATTCAAGAAAAAGCATGCATCGTTTAAAGGAGATAGACAGTCGCATCGAGTCAGGCCACGAAAGAAGCTGAAATGTGAGGATTTCCTACCTTCAGTACAACACTTAAATGCTAATATTTATTTCTTTTGAGTATTATGAGGAGTTTTTCCACATGTCTTGCAGCCATGAACCATGAAGTTGGTACCTTAACTGGAGCTGATAATGAAGAGGGGAGGGACACTTGCAGGGCACATATTCAGAACAATAATATGAACACCTTAACCGGAGCTGATAATGAAGAGGGGAGGGACACTTGCAGGGCACATATTCAGAATAATAATATGGATACCTACACAAGAGCTGATAATGAAGAGGGGAGGGACTCTTGCAGGGCACATATTCAGAACAATAATATGGATGCTGCAAAAATGGTATGATACAAATATAATTTGACACGTTCTGCATTTTTTCTCTTTTTTGTATGGGACACACTTATTGATGAAAGTATATATAAATGTTCCAGCTGATATAACTGAAGAGAAAAGGGGTCGTGGCAAAAACAAATGTAAGAATCTTGCTAAACTTAAACCAGGACAAAAGATTAAAGTGATGTTCTACAACAACCGTGCTCTTGGCACATCATTTGCACGACACATTGGTAGAATCGTCCGTGATCCTACTATTACCCCGGTGAGAGTGAAGAAATGGACAGACATTAGTGAGACATCTATGAAGCATATTTTTGCTGCAGTCAAGGTATACTTTCATTATATTGTTGTGTTATCTTTTAAATATGGTATACTTTCATTATATTGTTGTGTTATCTATTATATATGTATATATATATATATATCCTTTAAGATGGTACATTTATATGGGGCATCTATTTAACATTTTTCAGGACAAGTTTGAAAACATAGACGAAAACATTAAAATTGATGTCTATGAAAATGATATCATGGAGCATGCTAGGGATCTATGGAACAATTGGCATGGTGACTTGTGTCGGCACTATGTTAAGCCAACAAAGAATATGCAACAAGCTATTAAAAACTGCCCTAAAGATTTTCCACAAGCTGACTGGGAGTGGTTGGTTAAAGAACATTTCTATATTAAGGAGTTCATTGTAAGTGATATACTGCTGCCCATTACTGTTCTTAATTGTTTACTGATGAGATGTTGTTGTTAACATGTATAGTAGCCTAATTATTCATTGCATTCTAGGCAAGGAGCAAGAGAAATTCAAAAAATAGATCTAACTTGACAATCCTCCATCACAGTGGCAGCAAACCATTTAGAAAAGTAATTTATGACAATGTAAGTATTTGACATTTTATCTAAACATGTTGATTAGTTTTCTTGTATATTACTTGTTATTTTTTATTACATATATTCCATGCATATACTAGGGCGGAAAGGATAACAACCCTCCAAGTTTGGATGCCTTATTTTTCATGACTCACACAAAGGGTGGTAGTTTTCTAGATTCTGAATCCTCCAGCAAGCATGTGAGCTTATGAAGTCATATATATTTCTGTTTATTGGTGATATATCATAATACAAACCTCTGTAATTAAGGTATCTTTGAATGCAGGCACAACTTGAGGAACAAATATCATTAGATCCTTCTCTTTCTAATGCAGAACTTATGGATAAGTGCTTCCCTTCAAAGAGATAGGATCACATTGTTGGATATGGTGGTGGCGTGAAAGCAAGACATCTTAGAAGTCCATGCATTAGTAAGGCTGAATTGATAGAAAAGTTGAAACAGTCTGAGGATGAGAAAAGAGCAATGCAAGAAGAAAATAGAGAGCTACGAGAAGAAAATAAAGCTACAAACAGTCGTATGAGCCGTATGGAACAGGAGTGGGAAGAACTAAAGAACAGATTAAGTAGTAGTTAGACAAAAAGTTCTAGTATACGATCATCGCCTTCAGGTAAAACTTTCATCTTTTGTTTACTATAGTTTTTTATTTTATTTTATGGAAAACCAGTATAAAAATTCTCAATTGTGCTTGTATGTATGCATAAGAAATTTAGATCAGCGCTTTCTCCAAATTTGTCTTGCATGCAATGCAACTCCGTATTTTGAAGATAATCAATGGAGTTCAGGAATTAGTGGTGGATCAAGAAAACAAATGAAAATGAGTAGACAATATCAAGGTTTTAGGATTTCTGGTGGATTTAATATTGCATTCAGTAAAATTGCTGTTGTTCTTGCCTTAGCTTGCATTTGTAAACCTGTAAAGCTGGTCTGACATCAATAGCAAGAAAATTTATGACTTCAGTATTCTTTTTAATTGAAACGACTACTATATTAAAATAATTTATAGTGTTTTCACTTGTGCATTCTAGGAAGATGGTTCATGTTACTAGCTTATTCAGCAGAGTACCAATTTGCATTGACGAATGGAAATCGTTTACTGAGGGGAAAAATGCATGAATGGACCAGGTTCAGTAGAAAACCAAGGTCACAGTTTAGAGCAAAAGAAGATAGCACCTGACTTTAGATGTTGGACTTAACCTGCCTATTATTGCAAACCATTGTAGGGACATGCAACTATTTACATGTACATGTAACTTCTGTTTGTATATATTTTTAACAAGAGAATGGTGACCAGCTTATTTAACAAGAGAATGGACTTTACGTGAAGCTTATTCAGCAAAAGAATGGTGACCAGCTTACTGATTTCTATCACTGTACAAGGCATTCTGGATCCAGCATTCTTGAAGCCTGTTCAACCTGTCATGAGACTGCCTGATGGAAGCCAACGTATCAGCGTGGAAGCTGTGCTGGAGATGCTGATGGAAGTTGAGGCCACCACGGTGTGAGGCACGCTGGAGTCTATGGCAGGGAGAAGAAAAGTCCTAGCTAGTGTGATCATTGTTGTAAAGATTTTTTAGATTTTATACTATATGGAAATACATCTCATATGTAATAATCAGATTTGTTTTGGTTAATACAATTTATACTTGTTTCAAATGAGGTTCATATATGAGCTGTGAAGTGTTTGTTGGTGCATGCTGAAATGAAATTTAGTTTCCTGTCTTTGATATACTATTAATGTAATATGATCACAGATGCAGTTTCAATACTATTGTAAGTGGACGTTAATGTTGACATGTGGTTGTTAATAGTCATGTCTGTTATAGCTAAAACCAAGGTTGTTGATGCCTCATATGTGGTCGCTAAAAGCTGCAAATTTGGTTGTTGATGCTTTTTATGCGGTCGTTAATACCCCACAACTAACGACCATTATATATCCGGTCGTTAATCGAATAACGACCAGAATCTACATGTGGTCGTTACTATAATTAACGACGGAACATTTAACGACCATCGACGACCACATTTTTGTGGTCGTTGTTTACATTTGACGACCACATTTTGGCTATTAACGACCACATATCCTATCGTTAATACTCATTTCTCTTGTAGTCTTGGCGATGTTGCCTGTGGTGTTAGAGTTGTGGAGGATGGCCCTTAATGGGAAGGAGGTCACCACCACGACCCTATGTGCCTGAAAATAGTGGCGCAACTTCCTGGACGCAACAAGTATAACATAGATAAGCTTGTGCGTCTCAAGGTACCTGGCCTTCGCCTCATGAAGGACTTCGCTGACGTAGTAGACTGACTTTTGGATGGTTCGGACCCCTGCAGTTGATCCCGAGTCCTCAAACTCTTGACTTTCCATCAGCACCGTGGTGGTTGGACCACCACCTTCTCCTAGGGGAACTTTTTGGCTCCCTTGGGGATGTTGCGCCATCCTTTTGACGACCAGTACCATGCTCACCACCTCTGTAGCCGCTGCAATGTATAAGTACAACAGGTCCCCTGGTTCTAGAGCTACCAGTATTGGTAGGGACACAAGGTGTTGCTTCAACTCTTGAAAGGCTCGTTCTGCCTCCTCGATCCAAGAGAACGGGCCGGACTTCTGTAATAGCTTGAAGAAGGGTAGCGCCTTCTCGGCCAGTCTTGAGATGAAGCGGCTAAGGGCGGCCAGTGACCCCGTAAGCTTCTGGACGTCCTTGATTCGGGTCGGAGGCCTCATTACCTCAATTGCTCTGATCTTCTCCGGGTTTGCTTCAATGCCCCGGTGCGAAACCAGGAATCCCAGCAACTTCCCTGCGGAGACACCAAAGACGCACTTCTCGGGTTCAGCTTCGTGCATGTTGCCCGTAGCTTGTCAAAGACTAGGGTTAAGTCTTCCACCAGGGTCGACCCTCTCTTAGTCTTGACCATGATGTCATCAACGTATACCTCTATCTTGTCCCTAATAAGGTCCCCAAAGGTCTTACTCATCGCTCGTACAAATGTCGGCAAGGCGTTCTTCAGACCGTAAGGCATTACAACATAACAGTAAAGCCCATCCATAGTTACAAAGGCGGTATGCTTCCTATCTTGCCTAGACATCTGGATCTGATGAAAACCAGAGTAAGCATCTAGGAAGGATAGGAGGTCGCCCCCAGAGGTAGAATCCATGATTTGATCTATTCGTGGAAGTGGATATGGGTCCTTGGGACATGCCTTATTGAGGCTGGTGTAGTCGATGCACATCCTAAGCTTCCCGTTAGCCTTGGGAACGATGACTGGATTGGCTAGCCATACTGGGTGATGGACCTCTTCGATGAAGCCAGCGTGCAGCAGCTTCCGGACCTCCTCACGGATGAAATTCTGCCGCTCAACAGACTGTCTCCAAGGCTTCTGACTCACCGGTTTGGCGTCAGGGTGGACCTTCAGATGGTGCTCAATCACCTCCCTGGGAATCCCAGGCATCTGCGATGATTCCCATGCGAATACATCAGCATTTGCCTGGAGGAAGGCGACGAGCGCGATTTCCTATTTTTCCTCCAGATTACCCGTGATGCGGGTGGTCTGGGAGGAATCCACGCCAACCTGGATGGTTTTGACGGGACCGCCATCTGCTCCTAACGGCTGCACCTTGGTAGGCACCTTGGTACAGGAAGTCGAGGGGTCCCTCCCCTCATCATTCGGGCGAGCAGTTTCTGCCGCCAGGGCGTGCAACTTCTTGACAGCTGCAAGCGCAGCGGAGCGGTCGCCCCACACGATGAGGACCCCAGCAGGGAACAGCATCTTGAGGACCAAGTACCTGTAATGGGCAATGGCCATGAACTGGTATAGGGCCGGCGTGCCAATGATGGCATTGAAAGGGAGGTTAACCTCCGCAACGTCGAACTAGACGTTCTCAGTGTGGAAGTTCTCCTCAGTCCCGAATGTAACCAGGAGTGCGATGCTCCCAAGGGGATACACCGGTTGAGGGCCCACTCCGAAGAACGAGCGAGAGGGTCCTAGCCGGGATCCTGGGATCTACAGCTGCTTGAACGCAGCATGGCTGATGACGTTGAGCCCAGCCCACCGTCAATCAGGACATGATGCAGCTTCATGTTGGCGATGACAGGGGTGGTGATGAGTGGTAGTATGCCGGCCCCTACCATGTTTTTGGGGCAGTCAGATGCCCCAAAGGAGATAGTGGTGCTCCGCCAACGCTGATGTGGAGCCGCTTTCGAGACCCCTGGGATCGTCGAAAGGACCTCGCGGCGCAGGGACTTCACGTTCCTACGGGAGGTGAGCTCCCAGCTCCCGCCGTACATCATGTATAGCTTCTTGCAGCGGTCGTTGTCGTCACCGGAGTTGGAGTCTCCAGTGAAGACGTCCTTAAGGACTTGCTCGGGGGACTGATACCCGAGGTCCCGTTCTCTCGTGGCCGTGTCACCTTCGTCAACCTTCTCCATGCCAGGTCGGTGACGAGGCGGCGAGCCATCCTTGGAGGCCTGCTCGTGCCGCTCGCTGATGCGCTTCGTGAGCTTGATGATCTCTCGACATTCCAAGGCGCTGTGGCGACTGTTGGGATGGATAGGGCATGACCCACTGTTACCTCCTTGTTGTCGTGGGCGCTTGCCACGCTCGTTCTGGCCCCCAGCCACAGCTGCGGCGACAATAGCAGCAGACTACAGCCTATCGTGACCGCAGTTCTTCTTCTTCTTCTTCTTATTGTCGCCCTAGGTGGCGGCACCTGAGCCACCCGTCTGGGTAACTCCAGTCTGTGGTGCCGAGTGCCATGCACGGCCCTCGGCAGATCTGGCACATTTGTCGGCCAGAGCAAAGAGCGTAGTGACAGTTTCCATGTCATGTGTCGCCAATTTCTCCAACATCTTCTCATCACGCACCCCCTGTTGGAAAGCAGTGATAATGGAGGCATCGGAGACACAATGTATAGTCCCTCGCAACTTGGTGAAGCAGGAGATGAAAGCCTAGAGAGTCTCCTCGGGTTCCTGCCTTATGGCATGGAGATGAGCCTCCACACCATGCTGCTGATAAGCACTGGCGAAGTTCGCTGTGAACCGTGCACAGAGCTCTTCCCAGGAGTAGATGGACCCCAGGGTGAGGTTCATGAGCCAGGTCCGGGCCGGCCCAGTCAAGGCTACATGGAAGTAGCTCACCATTACGGCAGTGTTTCCACCAGTTGCCGTAATGGCGGTGACGTAGACCTGCAAGAATTCCAACGGGTTTGACGTACCGTCGTACTTCTCCGGTAGGTGTGGCCGGAACTTGGGTGGCCAAGTTGTCGCGCGGAGGTGATCCTCTAGTGCGGCACAGCCCACGCCGACCAATGGGACACCCGCCTGGATTCGGGCGCCCCTTGGAGTTTGTGGCACAACTAGAGCGAAGTCTTGGTTGAGGTCGCGACCCTCAAAGTTTTGTCGGCGCTCACGCGCCCTCTCTAGAGGGACTCGAGCATCCTCGCCCGCACGCCTACGGTTGAGCTCTGCCCGCAGGTCGTCAGCCCTCTCTAGAGAGATTCGAGCATTCTCGCCCGCACGCCTACGGTTGAGCTCTGCCCGTAGGTCGTCAGCCCGTGCACCCCTCACTGAGGGTGAGCACACAGACATCGACGCCTCATGTTGACGTCGGAATGACCGAGGCCTGGGCCTGGCCAAGCTAGAATATGCCATGCCGAGGAGACGGTCATCATCTCCACGCCACTGCCTCATGGCCCCCGGCGAGGCCGTGGAACTTAAGGGGTTGTGTAGCAACTCCCTGGCTGCAGACAATGCCCCACCAGGAGCAACCGTCGATGGAGCCCTAGATGTCTGTGCGGGCGTGTGCTGCTACGTAGCGTGCATAGCAGCAGCACTAGGAGCAGGGCGGTAAGAGCCTCGTGGCACGGAAGATGCTGCCCCTTCCTCCATCCAAAAATCCTCAAAAGACAAGTCGTGGTGCTCAACGATCTGAACCATCGTGTCGAGCAAGAAAACAGGTGAAAAACCCAAGACCAGGTCCCCTACCTGGCGTGCCAAATGTCGGAGGGGAAAATCCTCTGGCCGGGTGGCGGAATGCACATGCCCTAATCCTAAGATGAGGAGGGGGCCTAAGCGGTGGCCTGTTTGGTGAATTCGGGATGAACACAAGAACACTCAAGGAATTATAGTGGTTCAGGTCGCAGGAGCGTAATACCCTACCTCCACTGTCTGTAAGTTGTATTGAGCGTGTCCCTTGTAACGTTGTCCCTTCCCTTTTATAGTTTAAGGGAGGTACATACAAGGATGCTGAGCCTCGACATGCGGGCCCAGAAGCATAATGGAAGGAATACATTATGTGAATAATAGATGCTGACAACACTCAAAGATCTTTGTCGGACGCTGTGTTGCCCACCTTAGTAACGCTTGAGTAATTAGCGGGGGTCATGATGACTGCAGTCCATGCAGCATTGATAGGCAGTAACCCTTCTCTTGGAAACGTGCCAGTAATGGTGAGTTATTACCCTTGATATGGTAACGTGTGAGTAACTGCACGGACCACGTAGCGTGGACTGGGTACGCCGCCTGTCACTGGAATGGACAGGCGCAAGTCTTATCCGTAATGAATGCAAAGACGCGCGTAGCCTAGAGGCTTCATGCCAGGTTCCGCCCATTGGCTTACGCCACGCACAGTAAGCCATGTGGCAGCATCGGGCCTCCGCCTGGGCGGGGAGCAGGAGTATATGCGATTAGGTCCAGATCCCGATTAGGTCCAGATCCCACCAGACCAGGTCTGGACACGTGTCGGCACCGGACCCCCGCCTGGGCCCTGATTAAGGCCTGGGTATGTTCTGTCCTGGAACCAGGACCCCTCGGTGGGTGGCTCGGACCCCATATAGGGAGGTCCAGATCCATTCCAGGGGTCCGGTTCGCACTCGTGGAGGTCCTGGACCAAACTTGGAGTCCCAGACCATATATACAGGGGTCCAGCACCTTCCCATGGGGGTCCGGACACGTGGCGGCACCAGACCCACCCATGTGGTGGGGTCAGGTGCTGTTGCTAGCCCAGAGTAGTCGCCCGAGGCTGGGACGAGTCATGGCCTGGTCCCACATACCGCTCTTTTACCATGCGACTAAAAATAGCCGCGTGGGTACTGCGTCTTTATACAGTAGTAAGGGGTACCCTAGTTTCAGGGTACCGACAATATATAATAACAGACTGTATAGATATAAATGTCACATTAACATCAGAATACTTATTACATAGCGGAAAACTTACAAAATAAATAGTAAATATAAAAGGATCTAAAATCCATCCTTGGCACCAGAAAGTCAACTGGGAGACGACGACCTAGACCTCTCACGAACACAACGCAGCTTCCCATGCACCTCATCCTGTGGTACCTGTTCTTGACCTGTGGGGGTGTGAGACAGCAAGGGTGAGCTCACACATGTTCATCGCTCAACAAGTTGTGGGGAATAACGTGCATGAACTCACCAATGGTGGGAGTTCATGTGATGTGTAAGGTTGATCAACAATAGGGGTTACAGTTGAGCATTGCTTTTAATAAGTTGGTCAAATTTTATTAGCAGCTACTAAGTCTAAGTAAATACCAAACCATAATAAATAATAAAACAAAATTAATAACAAATCCCATGCAATGCATATGACGAATTGAATTTAAGTTCCATAGATTAATCATGTGAGAGTCCTGGGCTGCTCTTGACCGTGAGCTCGGCTAGTATACTAGTTTTACACTCTACAGAGGTTGTACCCTTTACACACAAGTCATGTTTCCCATGTCGCTAGGGTTTGCAAGGCCCTTAGACACTACCGAGGTGAATGGATAGGGATCCACTACGAGGCCTTTACAAAGTTCTACTAGCTTACGAAAACCCGCTACAGTTTATGGGAAGAGCACTTGCGAGAATCCCCCGTCTGACCGCCATCGCAGCAAAATCAACCCGAGAACCTCCTTGCATGCAACTCCCCTACTGCCCTTGCCCCTTTTGGGTAAGGTAGTCTTCCACTAGCTTTCCTAATTAGTTAGCCAAGGGGTCCCATTCCTCCCTTGTGGTGGCACGTGTTTCTCAAGTTAAGCTCCATGTTCCAATTAACATAATATAATGATCTTGACATGAACAATAATAACATAATAGAATAATTGGAACATGGATATAATGAAATATTAATCCTAAAACCATATAAAGCAATAGCATAACTACCCAAGTGATTCAGGGGTAACCAAGGTAAAAAGTATAAACAGACTAGGGTGACCTATTGGGTCCCATCAAAATTAAACCTATTCATTGAATAATGATAATAAAGAATATTATTGGGTAACAAAAGTGGATCAAGAGCACAACTTGCCTGGCACTTGAGATTCCAGTTACCAGGGTTTCTTCTTTAGATCCTCATGACCACACTACTTGTCATAGCAATACAAACAGACATGGTATATACAAAATTAACATCACACCAAACATAAGGTCATACTGCACAATAATGATCTACGCGTTGCTACGAGATCGTGGGAACGAGAACCACTAAGATCAGAGTCGTGGTTAAGGAGTTATGATGTGATTTAAATGATTAAAACTAGGTTTTATTTTATAATTCCAAAGAAAAGATAACCAAAAATAGTAATTAATTCAACTTTAATATAAATTATAAATTGACCATAGATCATATTTTAGTAGATTATAATGGTAAGTAGATTAACAAGACTAACCAACATAGGTTAAATAAAGACCTAATTATAAAAGAAGGAGACATGGTATAATAAGTGTTGTTACTGCATAGTAAATATTTATACGAGACCAACGCAACTTGAATGGATCAAATCGGAGTTAAAACAGAGGAGTTATGAATTTCCTAAGGTTTTATGTATTTGATATAAGATTAATTAAGAAATAAATTTAATACCATTTTCATGTTAAAAACAGAGACACAGGGTGATAAACAACATTATTACAAAATTGTAGGAACTGAAATGGGTTAATTTGAACAAAATATGAATTTTCTAGGGATTAAATAAGATTCTGTAATTATTTGTGTACTAAAAATCATTTCCTAAACAAATTCCGCTGTTTTATTAAATGTATGGACTGCACGCCAATTTACAGGTAACACAGGGGCCTCTGCGCATAGATCCTAAGACACAGTGCACAAAATCTGTGGACTGCGGGTTAATTCCCTTAAAGCCCGAGGGCTCATTTGTTAAACCTACTGGCCGAAGGGGTACCTTGCACTCAGATCCACACGATTCCCTATCAGCGGTCTAGATTAGACTCTGTTATCTATGAAACGGTACGCCACGCTGGCCGATGGATCTCCCATCGACGGTGGAGATTTTAAACGAGTGCGCTCAGTCGGATCCATCCGATCGCAATCTAAAGGTTCCTGCTATTTCTATCCAAAGCGTTATGCAGCAACCAAATCTGGGCCATCAAAAGAAGATCCAACGACACCAGGCCTTCTTCCACCCCTGGCTGGCCGTGAGATGGCCACGCGAATCCACCCGTGGCGAAAATCCGTGCAGGCGAGCAATTCTGGGATATACAATGGTCATTTGGAGTTCGGGTTGATGCTACACGTTAATTGTATGTAATCGACTCGGGGAGTGGAGTTTTTACCAAGGATTCCGCTGTGTTACGCCACACCCACGGTGAGTTGCAGTCACGTCAGTCGCAGCCTCGTCGGGGAAGACTTCTCGTCGGTCTTGAGCACCAATCCGCACCGGGAACATGTCTATGCCACCCATGGAGGCACCGCAAAGTTCTCCAACAACCCTCACGCTCTCTTCGCTGCACCCGGCTGCGGCTCTCTTCGCGCTCTCACCGCAGAGAATGGTTGCGGTGGCTTTTCTCTCTTCCAGATCATGGGTGGAAATTGAAGACGACCCAGTGCAGGACAGGTTTCAGGGAGGT
Source organism: Zea luxurians (assembly GCA_029449295.1). Classification (NCBI taxonomy): domain Eukaryota; kingdom Viridiplantae; phylum Streptophyta; class Magnoliopsida; order Poales; family Poaceae; genus Zea; species Zea luxurians. Next base: position 1,226,221 of record JAOPSE010000047.1, read on the forward strand.
TAGGTCGGAAGCAGGGAAAGGAACCGCGGCGGCCCGGCCGGAAAGCACGCCGAGGCCAAATCGACGGCTTAGCGGTGTTGCCAGCGGAGGTTGTCCGCGGCGGTCTGGCAGAGCAGTGTGGCCATGGGGGTACTGACGCCGTGGTTGGGAGAGTCGCAGGGTCGACGGGGAGAAGGGCCACGGGGCATACTACTTATCCCAGGGAGCCCAGGAGCTCGCGGAATCTACGGCGAGGGAGTGCTGACCACACGAACATGGCAGGTTCCGTTGAGATGCGCACGGAGCAAGGAATAGGTGATGACATGGTGGCCCCACCAGTAAGCCACATACATGAATGGCAGTGAGCGCCTTAGGCTGAGCGGGGAAAGAAGCTGAGTTGGGCCGGCCGAGGAGGAAAACGGCCCAGCCGTGATTTCTCTATTTTCTCTTTTTCTTTTCTATATTCTTCTCTCATTTCTAATCCCTCCCTTCAAATTCAATTCAACTCATGTTATGAACCCCAAGTTTCCAAATATCAAACACACCCTTGAAGAAAATATAACATCTATTATTTCCAATATTTTATTTATGGTTTTCCTTGTCATTTATTTAGGGAGAAATAAATGATTTCCTTTAAATTCCCATCATTTTCTTTTCTGTTCCCCTTTTATTTTCAAATTCTAATTTTTAAACTCAAACTTGTTTCACAAATTTGAATACAAATACAAGAATTTCATTATGAGCTGCACATTTTTGTATTTATTTATTTTGTTATTCGACTAATATAATCCTATTAATTGAACTTGTTAAACAAAAAGGGATCAATTAATCTCATTAGGTATCATAATCCTAGAGCATTATCATATAGATATATTTATTCATTATTTTTATTATATTTTTATACAAATTTTGGGCCTTACATTACAGCTAAACACCAGGTAGAACAATACGCACACGTCTTGTTGCAGTGCAGTTTTCCTGTCCCTTCGAAAATGGCTTCTGTTCTTCATGCCTTGAAGCGTCGCATTTGCGGAGGATGCCTTCATGGACACTAGCGCTATCTTCGAGCTAGGTGGCCTCCTTTGCTCCTTCTCCATGGCCATGGACAGAGGAAACAACACAAAAAATCACTCACCCAAACACATTTCTCTAATCTTCATAAGAATAGATAAGAGTACAATAAGAAAGACAAGCTCAAATAATAGTATAATAACAAGTATACAATATATATTTGGTCTCAAAGTACAAGTTCAACCACCTTCTGCAATAGGCTAACCAGCTATAAGGATAACAGAATGTAGCATGTCGTAAGTATAAAACTCTCTCTTGCAACTTAATATTACAGACAGAGGTTCAACACAATATGAAGCTCTTGATTGCCCCATATATCTCTACTACTTATTAAGAAGGTAAGAGTAGCCTGCCACCCTGGTTCTGCCGTTTTGCCTTCCATTAATCTCAACAGTCCGATACATGCACTCCCTCCCCGACACACACACGCACGCGATCCCCACGCCACCCTCCCCAGACGCCTATGGAACCGAGCATAAAACCCCCACAGCGTCGCCAACCTCCCTCACCCCGCGCCCCTCCCCCAACGTAGATCCCACGCCCCCACCGACCGTCGCCCCCGCATCCACCTCATCCTCCCCACGATGCTCTCGCTTCTCCTCGCACAAACCATAGGGTCCGACGGTGCCTACGGTCCCTAGACTCTGGAGGACTCCGACATGCGCGAAGTCCTGTTGTATCGGTCGGGGGCTGGCGACGGCGGTGGCGACCTCCATGGCGCTCCTACCAGAGGGAAACCTCACCGGTGCCCCGTCGACCTCTAAGCACTATGGGTAGGGCTGGAGAAAAATGCTCATGGCTCGTCGGCTCACTCGGTTCGTGGCCAGCTCGGCTCGGATCGGCTCGTTTGAATTTTTTCACGAGTTGAGCTAGCATCCTAGCTCGGTTCGTTAACGAGCCAGCTCTGTTTGTTAACAAGCCAGCTCGCAAGCTAAACGAGCTATCACATTTCAGCAAAACAAAACTATATACATATCATGTACGTAATAATTGATGAATATGTTATATGTATGTGTAGTGTCTATAACCTATAAGTTAAACTAATTATTGATGAATTATGTCTCTGTATGAAATTGGTCTATGCGAATATAAGTGTGGGTTAAACTGCTGAACATGTGTGTGAATAGTGAATTGATGAGTGATGAGTTGTGTTAGTTTGGTGTCATATTGATGTGGTCTGTGAAACTATGAGTATAATTACTATTTTCTGTTGTTAAATTAGTTTGAAATTAACTAGAAATTGATTATTATACACATATTATTTTTTCTGCTCTGGATCGCGAGCTAAACAAGCCAGCTCGAGCTCGTAAACGAGCCGAACTGACTCTGTGGCTCGCCACCTTAACGAGCCGAGCCGAGCCAACTCGTTAGCTTAACGAGTTAGCTCGAACGAGCCGAGCTTAGCTGGCTCAATATCCAGCCCTAACTGTGGGTAGGGCGGCCAGGGCGTTCGTATCCGTCGGCACCTATCTTGTCGTCGCCCGCCCGCTGGATGAGGGCCTCATGCAGTACGTGCTGGACCACCCATCGCGCTGTGGTTCGTTGGCCCCACGTTCATCGTGCTCAGGGAAGAGAGGCGAAGGGGTGTCCATTGGCGAGGCCGTGCCCCCATCCTCCCCGTCCTAACAGACGATCTGAGCCATCGCTGAGGCTGACTGTGCCATCGCCCTCACCCTACAGAACACATGGAGGAGGAAGGTGTAGCACCCCAAAAATTCAAATCTTGAAATTTTCTCAAACTTGCTCTATATTCAAAATGAATTTTAAATTTCATTTCAAAATGTTTGTTTGCAAGTTGATCTCAACAAATAAAATATAGTGGTCTATATTCTCTCCAAAACCCTCCTCAAAATATCCTACAAATATTTCCCTAGTGATCCCCTTCAAATTATTTCCAGAAATACTGCCCAAATATTCCACCGATATTTCTCCAAATATTTTCCTCCTGAGAAATACCTTCAGAATCATTTTTAAAGTCCCTACAAATATTTTCTTCATAATTTTCCTCATGCTCATACGTATACGTACGCCTCCGGTGTCATACAGTGAGCTCTATAAGCTAATTTCACTTATACAATACTAATACATGCTTATCTCCCACTAATCCTCGCATCCTCCCACTAATCCTCGCCTCGTCCCCCTAATCACCCCCACCTAGCCTATAAATAGAAGGGCAAGGGCCTCCCCTCAAGCCACACCAAGCCATTTCATGGCAACTCTCTCCCCCTCCCCCCACAAGCCCACTCCAAGTCCCACACAAGCACACACTAGCACAAGGATCGTTCGATCGTTCTTCAATCGTTCGTCCACATGTTCTTAGCTTATTCGTTCATTCGTCCGATCGTTCGATTGTTCATGGTTCGTTCGTCCGTTCGTCTGATCGTTTGTCCATTCGTTCATCCAAATAATCTTTGTTCAGTCGTTATGCTGCCGAAATTCCGATCGTTCGTTCGTCCGATCATTCGATCGTTTGTCCGTTCATTCATAGTTCCTATTCATCGTTCGTTCATAGTCCCTATTCATCGTTCATCGTTCGTTCATAGTCCCTATTCATCGTTCATAGTCCCTATTCATCGTTCATCGTTCGTTCATAGTTCCTATTCATCGTTCATCGTTCGTTCATAGTCCCTATTCATCATTCATAGTCCCTATTCATCGTTTATCGTTCGTTCACAGTCCCTATTCATCGTTCATAGTCCCTATCCATCGTTCATCATTCGTTCATAGTCCTTATTCATCGTTCATTGTTTGTTCGTAGTCATTATTCATCGTTTATCGTTCGTTCGGTCGAACTATTCACCATTACTATTCATCATCGTTACTATTCATCATCGTTACTATTCACTGTTACTATTCACCATTGCTATTCATCGTCGTTACTATTCATCGATTATATCTATTATTACTATTCCATCGTCACTATTCACCGTTACTATTCATCGTTACTATTCATCGATCATCCGATCACCCCAACTTTCAACTGCTCATCCATCCTACTATCCAGCTCATCTAAGACCTGCCAGACCAATATTCCAGTCATAAGAACTCTGGTGACTGTGATTTTCCTTCCAGTAAGAACTTTCCATCTGGTCACTCATCCCAGATTTCTCCAAGTTAAGCACGCTTAACTTTGAGATTCTTTCGAGCCAGGCTTTCAAACTCAGATTCCAATAATTCTTGTTTCTAGATTCTTATCAAATTATTCCCTATCCAACCATGTCATCCCTTAAGCATGGTTCATATTCCAAAAAACTCCCAAGATACTCTTGTCCCATATTCTCCCTATAATTTCCCGGTTCAAACTAAGTCAGATGATTCATTCGCCACTATTCTCACCAACAATAAACTCTACTGTACTACACCACATACACCCAGTTATAAATAGACCTAGCTACCCTCTCCCTCTTCACATACTCAACACCCTCAGCCAAGGCAACCCCCACCCACTCAGTTACTCCGCTCTGTCGGCTACGCGCATAGTGTCGCTTCGCCTCCAATCCACCCTCCTGGTAAGCATCTCAGCTCCACCACTAGTAATATCACAACACCACATGACACAGATTCTGCTCAAGACTCTACCCTTCCGTATATCGTCATTCTGACCACTATACTAAATATTTGTCACACCCGGCTTTAAGGAACAAAGCCAGGTGCATCTCATACATGCGCCAAGAAGACAACATATATAATAACAGAGTGTATAGAGATAAATGTCACAAAACATCAGAGTATTTATTACATAGCGGAAGTCTTATTACAAAATAAAAGATAAAAATAAAATGAACTAAGGATCTTCAGCGTCAATGTCAACTGAGAAACGCCACCTAGATCAGATCAAACTCCTCGCCTTGTGGCTCCTCCTGAACCACTTGTTCTTCTCCTGTGGGGGGTGTGAGACAGCAAGGGTGAGCTCACACATGATCATAGCTCAACAAGTTGTGGGGAACTAGTGGACATGAACTCACAAAGGTGGGAGTTCATGTGATGTGTAAGGCTAATCAATGACAGGGGTTAAAGCTGAGCATTGCTTTTAATTAGTTGGTCAAAATTTTATTAGCAATTACTAAGTGCAAGTAAATACCAAACCTTAAATAAAGTAATAGAACAAAATTAAAATAACCCATGCATATGCAAATGACAAAATTGAATTTAAGTTCCATAATTTAATCATCAGAGAGTCCTGAGCTGCTCATGACCGTGAGCTCGGCTAGTATACCAGTTTTACACTCTGCAGAGGTTGTACCCTTTACCCACAAGTCATGTTACCCATCTGCCAAGGGATCGCAACTCCCATACACCTCTACCTAGGAGGCGAGGCAGGGCAACACTACAAGGCCTTTACAAAGTTCCACTAGCTTCCGAAAACCCGCTACAGTTTATGGGAAGAGCACTTGCAAGAATCCCCCGTCTGACCGCCATCGTAGCTAAATCAACCCGAGAACCTCCTTGCATGCAACTCCCCTACTGCCCTTGCCCCTTTCGGGTAAGGTAGTCTTCCACTGCTTTCCTAATTAGTCAGCCAAGGGCGTCCCATTAAACCCTTGTGGTGGCACGTGTTTCTCAAGTTAAGCTCTATGTTCCAATTAACATTAATGATCTTGACATGAACATAAATAGAATAACAAAAGAATTGGAACATAGATGTAATAAATGATTATCCCAAAACCATGTAAAGCAATAGCAAACTACCCAAGTGATTCAGGGGTAAACAAGGTAATGAGATAAACAATCTAGGGTGACCTATTGGGTCCCATCAAAATTAACCTATGCATGAATAAATGATATTAAAGAACATTATTGGGTAAAAAGTGGTCAAGGGCACAACTTGCCTTCAATGAGCTCCTGCTCAGCTACTTCTATCTGCTGCTCACCAGGATCCTCAGTAACGGGCTCTTCTACTCGCCACAATACAAACAAGCACAGTATATAGAGAAAATTAACATTACACCAAACATATAAACCAAATACACAGTAATAATCTACGCATTAAAATAAAATCTTAGGAACAGGAACCATAATTTTTGGAGTTATAGATTTTAAGATATGAATTTCTAAAGGTTTTATGTGTTTAAAATAGGATTAGTGAGGGATTAATTTTCTTACTGTTTCATGACAAAACAGAGACTCTAAGTGATAGAGAATAATTTTACAAAATTTTAGAAACCGGAATAGATTAATTTGGAGCTCATATGAATTTTCCATGAATTATTAAAGTTTTAGCACTTATTTTTGTATTAAAAATCTATTTTCTATTTGTTTTCTCTAGTTTTTCGAGTTTCTGGACTGGGCCTCATTTTTATAAGAGGACAGGGACTCTGGTGCAAATGAATCCCAGACACAGGCGACCTTGCCATAGGACTGCGGGTTGATTACTAATAGATCCAGGGTTTCTTTAGTAAAAGTCCATCGCGAAGGGGTATTAAGGGTTTCTGGCCGTCCAATCACACATGTGCGGACCAGATTAGATCGCACAACCCCGCAAACCGGTATGTAATCTGGTCCACCGGATCAACGACAAGGGTGCCGATTTAAAATAGGCTCGATCCGATCCTGACCCGGCGTTTACTATCCGACGGTCAGGATAATCTTAGGCTGAAACGATACTTGGTCTCTAATCCCCACCGTGCGATTCCAATCGAACGCCACGAGATCATCGTCCCCTTCCCCCACCCGACACTAGCAGCGCCGCCATGGTCACGGTGGATGGCTCGCCGGCAAGCGCGTGACTCGGCCAGCCACTACCCCAAGCCCAAATTAGACCGTGTTGCACACCGAAAAGGAGATGGCAAAGGTATGAGTGGAGTTCTCACCAGTCGAGACGGACTGCAACGGGCTGGTCGCGGAGCGAGGCTGTTCGCGGCGGAGAACCCGTCGACGGCGAGAAATTGTCACCGTTCCAATGACCCCCGACCTTCCTAGTTGACACTATCGAGAGCGCATCCTCGCGGCGAAGCACCAGCGCCCAACACTAGCACCAACGCCCGCCCGAACCAAGGTTGGTGGAGCAGCGTTCTTCTCCGGACGCAAAGCTCAATGGCGTCGTGACTTGGCTAGAGGCTACTGAGATGACTGCGCGGGGTGCTTCGGCCAGGGCGGTCTCCTATTATACGCGGACTTGGCCAGCGCACGCAACCAACATTCCGAAGCTCCCGGGAGATCACCGTGATGCCCGCAGGAGTTCCGCCACGAGCGGAGGTGGTGAAGGCGGCACGCGGTCAGTGGATTTCGCAGGCGCGTGCGGTATGACGTGTGGGCCCCGCGAGACAGAGGAAGTGGGAGTTGCTGGGCCAAGCAGGAAAGGAGTAATGGAGATGGACCGAAATGCGCCTGCGTGAGCCCATAACTGATTTTCTCCTTTTCTTTTGTTTCTATTTTCTATTTTTCTTTATTTATAATTCATTTGAATTCAAATTTTGAATTAACTTAATTACAAATTCAAATTCGTTTTAACCATGCAATTTGGTCACATCAACATATGGTGAAATTATTTAGTTATAATATTATTTTATATTAAATATTATTCATTTCTCTCCTCTATTTTCATGGTTTTATTTCCAAGTTAGAGTTTAAATTTTTATGGATCCATTGATATGTTGTTAATGACTCATTTATTTTATTAACCATAAATGCACAATCGAGTAAAACTCAGCATGATGCAAGATTTATTTAGGTGTCTTTAGGGTATTTATTTAATTGTGTAAGTGGGGTGTTCACATATGATGGTAAGTAGAAATAACACACACACATATAGATAAAGGAATTAATTTCTCCTCTTTTATTATATGTTACAAACCGGGTGTTACAATATTTGATGATATACTTGCTAGTTTGTATGTTTGCTTGTTCATGTTGCATAGTTATTGGAGCGTTTGTGCCATCTCATGAAGGCCAGATCTGCAAGTCTACGCTAGACGGTGGAGCCAGAAGCCAGTTCCGCAAGCTCTCACCCTTTCGCCGGTTAAAGCAACGGCAAGCTCACTGGATCCCTTTGATGCATAAATTACCTATGCTTTTTCAACCACAACCCTGAGCCTGTTATTTTATGCATGATATGATTTTGAGACAAGTTATTATGGCCACCCAGCCTTTTGCCACAATCAATCTTTATACTCCTTGATACATTTGTCACAAATGATTTGAGAAAAGGTGTGAGTTTTCAAAAGAAAATGCTTTTCAAAATGGGTATGATGAAGGGTTGTCACCCTTATCACCTTTGAGTGGGATGATCAGGGACTCCCTGGTTTAGGGGAGGGCCTAAGGTGATGGCTTAGCTGGTTTAGCTGTGAGCATGAAGGATTGTCCCTCTCGCCTAAGGACCGGTTTGTCATCACTCCTTACCTATACTCTTATCAAGTACAACCACTCGAGACTGTATGGGCGGTCACTTGATCTGAACTTGCACGGTCTGAACCCTAGGATTATGACGGCTAGGGAGCACCCGGAGGATAAGGAAGGGGAATGTTTTGTCCGGTTTGGGCAAGGTGGTGGCCTAGTTCCTTCCGGTATAATCACTAAGGTAAGGACATGCAAGGAAGGAAAGAGTTTCGGCATTCGGATCTCATGACAGTGAGATTGCAGAAACCGGACTAGTGGGTAAAGTGTACACCTCTGCGCAGAGTTTAAAAACCTATTCGAATAGTCCGCGTCCACGTATATGGATGAGTCATGGCATGGATTTGACAATTAGTGTTTTGTTTTCCAAAAAAATGCTTTTTGAAAAGTGATTTTAAAAGGTCTGGCAGTTGAGCCATGAGCTATGGTGGACGGGAAGTCCATTAGCTGTTTTTGAAAATGAAAACCAGTGGGAAACTGCTGAGATACCTGGATGGTTTAGTCTAGGGGATTTTGTTCTATATTTAAAAACTTCCTACTCCTTTGGGAGAGGATGTGCTTTGAAAATATAAAATGTTTTACAAAATAACCCTGCATCAAACATTGCTCTTTCTGCAAAATATCCTGAGCTCCACATATTCCATGCATTATATCTGGTTTCCCCATTCCATGGGTGAAGGTGGGCTGCTGAGTACATAAGTACTCACCCTTGCTTATTTGTTGTTTTTTAGAGAAGGAGATCGCTGATCGGGTAAGAGTTACGCCTGTTCCCAACCTTGCCTGTGGCTGTTGGACCGCTGATTTGCTTCGCTGCGTATATCGAGCTGCTTCAGCCCCACTCTAATGATATGTCCCGAGTTGTGGACCAACTCTTAAAGTTGATCGCCACCTTTACAGGTCTGTCTTGTTTAAGCAGATCTAGAATCATCTGATGTATAAATGTATTTACTAGCCTCCTGGGACTAGTAATTGTATCACATTTGAGTCCTAGAGGATTGGGGCGCTCCAGGTGGTATCGGAGCTGTTAGTTTGGCCACAGGACGTACCCTTAGGCTTGATCCAAATGTTTTTGAGTCAAAACTATTTTCTAAAAAAATTCTTGCTCTCATCCCTCCATTTCGAAAATGTTTCCCCCTTTCCTTCTCTTAGAAGTCAGATGGAGGTTCGCTGCCAAACCAGCTTTTGCCAGAATGAAGATGATTTCCCCAAATTGCTGAGAGCATGCACAGTTCGCCACGGAATCAGGAGCCAGCCATAGTATGATGATCGTGAATTCGTCGAGCATGGCATAGAGAAGTGTGTCTTGACTGTATACATTGGATCTAGTCTGCACCATGTGGAATGGAGTGTCACTGCTGCGGGGCACAGATTGAAAGACACCAGCCAAGTCGTCGCTCGCAAGGCATTGAGGGCTCTATGTCAAATCTATGAAGAAGAAGTGGCCGACACCCCGCTCAGATTCTTTCCGCCCTTTTAGAGAGACTATCCTATTTGGATAGCGAGGATGCATGCATTGGAAGGGCAGCAGCTGCTTGAGGACGACCCCACAGTCGTGTACCTCACTGCATACCTGCTCACCCTGGATGCACAATATGATTTCTTGGCTCGGCACCACTGACAGATGATTGTCTGAGCAGAAGATGCAGAGAAGCGCAACCGTCAGCTCCATGTGGATCTCACCATAGCTCAAGCCCGTGCAGCTGCCTTGGAAAGTCATGAAGTCATTGCTGTTGAAGCCCTGAAGCAAGCCAAGGATGAGCACGTCCAGAAGTTGATGGAGGCCTACTTGGTCACCCATAACCAACGTAGAGCCCTGCGGATCCAAGAGCCCACTTCATCAAACCCAGTTCAACCCATGAGAGCTGAAGATCCCCAGATTCTTGAAGGTCACCCGGTCTCTATTAGAGGAGATAAGAAGGCTTGGGAACTCCTAGAAGGAGCCATAGTCTTGGAAGGAATACCAGTCTCCCCTAAGGCTATGGATAAGCAAGAGCACCCTAAGTCCTCCCAAGATCCCCTGCCAGAGTTGTTTGAGCCCCTCACCATAAAGAAGATTCTAGCACCATCCCTTAAGGTTAAGGAAGAAGCTGCAAGCACCCCACTAGTACCGCCGCCCCTCTGCGGAGCTACAAGAGCCAGTCCCGCTTGAAGAAGAGTTCAACCCCGTCTTGCCATCTCAGTCGCCGCCAGAAGAAGTCATCAACATCAGCTCCCTCTTGACCCATCCAGGAGATGTCTCAGATTGAAGTTGTGCGCCAGCCTTGCTAGAAGAGAAGCTGTCTGGTCTGAAGTTAGTTATGCCTAGTCCTCTGCATGCATTGGGTAGTGAAGTTTTTCTTCACTTTGGCTAGAGCCCTACATGTATGAGAGGTAATCGTGTAGCCTCGTGTTTTGAAAAACTTTAATTGTGTGGCCCCCTATGGTATTTCAAAATGAATTTTGCTTGACGTTTTCTCCCCTTTTGAGTGCATATGTGATGCTTTAACGTTAGTGCTTATAAGTCGCATTTATCATAGTTCTCTGTTCAGGAGCCAAGCAATAGTAGTTATGCTTAGCCCCCGAATCTAGTAGTTTGTGCTTTGGAAAAACTCTATTCTTCCCCTATTCAAAACATTTGATTTGTTTGTGCTTATCATTGCTGAGCTTGTGTGTTTTCTTTCCATTTTTCTTAAAAAGGGATTTTCTCTAAAAACATAGATAACAAATTAGAGCTAATCCTCACCTTATGCTTCCATTCTCCCCTTAACCTATCTCAAGAGAAAGGCACCTTACCCAAGAAGATACCGAGAAGCTTACCCTTGAAGCATGGAATAAGCTACAGAAGAAACCTGTCGAGCTGCTTAGTTAAAAGGACCGACTGTGAGAATCAAAGCACTGCCCCTAAGTCAAAGTAAATAGAAAAAGAGGACAAAAGTTATTACCATACAGAGAGGCAAAGATTCTTGGAACCAGAGACCACAAACATCAGGGTCATCGACCCGACCACTCACCCATGCCCCCCGCACGCATGCCCGCCTCCATGCGCACCACCACCGCCCCACGCCCCCTTTGCAGTGCACCCACCGCTGCCATCATCGCCAACAACATCCCCCTTCCCCTCCATCGCACCTGTTGCCACGTGACACCTGCTCCATCACCACCACTCCTCACCTGAGCACCCCCTCGCATATGAACCGCCCAACAACTCCCTCAGTTCCTATTTCGCTCAAAGCAAAGCACACTCAAATAAAATCTGTCACACCTCGTTTTAGAAGGCAAACCGAATGTGAACCATGTACGTGCCAGGATCAGCAATTCACGTACACAGCAGTTACATAACTGGACATCATCACATAGTGCTCAAATAATAGTATAAAAGAAGGTAATAGTCGATTACATCATGATGTCCGAGACATCCACATAGTCTTTAACAATTATCAAAGTGCGGAAAAGAAACATAGATACACACGGCCTACACAGGCAGCCAATTGGGGGTTTGCCGCTAACCCACACCTAGAACTCGTCATACTCTTGGAACTCCTGGAAGTCCTCCTCCACGACTTCATCTTCACCTGAGCAGTGGTTGCAACGCGGACAACCTGGGGGGTTTGGTGTGTAAAGCAAGGGTGAGTACACATTAACATACTCAACAATATGTCCCATTTGGTTGTAGTGGACTAGCTTTATGTGGGGTTAAGTCAAGCAGTTGCTTTTAGTTGGTCAGGTTATTATTACTAGTAGAAAGCCAGGTTTTAGCATTAACCCAAGTTATTAGCCCAATGTACCCTTTCCAAATGGAAAGAATACCACTTACCATTACCATAGTCATAACCAAAACCATCATCCTCATCACCACCTGTAAACCAAACATCTCTAATCAAGTATCTCTAATCAATGGAGCTCCCTTGGCCGCTCATAACCGCGAGCATGGTTGATATATCAGTTTCATAACACTCTGCAGAGGTTGCGCACTTTACCCACAAGCCGTGATTCCCTCTTGCCTCGGGCTGATCAAACCCTTAAACACTACCAAGGTGAACAGGCAGGGTTTCACTATGTAGCCTTTACAAAGATTCCCTGAGGCTATAGTCACCCGTTAGGTTTCCTAAATATACCGCACTCCTCCCCAAGGGGGCAAACCAACCTTGGCAGAGCGAGCCGCATACACCGAGCCCTATTTACGGCATGACGGCGAAGCGAACTACACCTCAGTTCCTCTAATTATTCAACTAAGGGTGTCCCATTCCACCCACATGGTTGCACTGTTTTCCCGGGCGGTCATCCAACGAACCAGTCCTTACGGAGAGGCACTCGAGAAACAGCTCGAGTCCCCTTAAATGTCACAGTACCATCATCATAATCAGAAGGGAAAACAGTGTATCATAGATAATCTCATCGTGTTCATTGATTAATGTGTAGCACTAGCATATGGCTAAACCAAAATAACCCAACCAAAAATAGGTAAACAAGGACAAGATAACAAAAGCTAGTCAATCCTTAGGTATAAACTGTGTAAATGCGGGGAGTGAATTATAAGAATGAGTAGGACATAGATGGGTCAAGGGACGCTTGCCTTCACCAACCAGCTGCTGCTCAGGGTCTTCACCTGCAATTCCTTCGGACTCCACCAACTGACCGTTATCTATACGAGTTCAAACATATATTCCACACATTTAATACAAAAGAACAGTACACCATATAACAGAATGTAATAAGTAAGCAGAAGCTCGGCGTAGGGCTCACACCTACGACTAAGCGAGAAAGAAAGAGTAACAGTCGAGGCTACGATCGAGAAGCGATCACGTTACACGATTATAAATCAGAGAACTCGCCTAACAGAACAATATTAATTTGGTTATCGCGTTAGGCATAGGATAAAGTCATGTTCTGTATTTAATTATCATAGGCAGATCAAAGTAAAATTAAAAGGATTGTCGCGCGGCAAAACGCGCAACACAACACTTAAATCGAATTAAGACATAAACGACCCGTCGTGCGACGGAGCGCGCAATGAGACATTTGCATCAATTATAAAAATGACGTCAAGCGTCGCGCGACGAAACACACGACGACATACGTCATCTAAGTTAAATTTTAAAACAAAACATCGCGCGACTCGACGAGCGACGCCACACATTAAATAATCTGAAACTGAGACGAATCGTCGCGCGACGAAGCGCGCGACGTAGCACATTAATAGAATCTAAAATCAAACTAATTCGCTGCGCTGTGAAGCGTGCGACATCATATTAACAAGATATGAAATTAAATCGATCACCGCGCGACGAAGCGCACGACACAGCACGCTAAATAACCGAAATTAATCCAACTCGTCACGCGACGAAGCGCACGACACACCACACTAATAAATCTGAAATTAAACTCATTCGTCGCGCGATGAAGCGCGCGACGCAGCACGTTCATTAAACTAAATTCAAAGCGAATTAAACTGAAATTTGATCACCGCGCACACGGGAACACGGTAGGCAAGCCACGAGGGGCCGCGCGCCCGGGGCTGCGAGGGAGCGCCAAGGGGGCCACGGGGGAGCGCGCCGGGGGGACGCGCCGAGGGTGGGGGCGCGGGGGGGGGGGCGCAGGAAAGCGCCGCTGGTGGGCCGCGATGGGCGCGCTGGGGGGCACGGGGGATGTAACACTCCTGGTGTTACTGTCACTAAAAACTTGAGCATAACATCATAAGCATTGGCATTTCATGTGTTTGTCACACCTAGAGTGCATTCACTAGGCAAAAAAAATTTCAAACAAGTTGTATTGATATGACCTTTTGCAAATAAAACCCTAGAGTAGGGAACTCAACCCTAGATTGGGGGTAATTGAACAAATAAGGCTTAAACAAAAGAAAATCTCAAAACTCAATTGAAATAATCATAAAATGTCACCTTGAATAGACTTATGGGATATCCAAACCCTAGAAGTATCAAAAACTTCAAAAAGAACCCTAGAAAGCCTAAACTTTAACCCTAGGGGGCTAAATGCAAAACTAGTGCACTTTTGGACTAAAGTGCAAAAACCATGAAAGTAAAGCACTTTAAGTCATATGGTTCACATGTGTGTAGATTTGCAACCTAAACCCTGAGTTTTGGACCTATTTGCAAAAAGGCCCTATTTGAACTCTAAGGTTAAGTCTGAAAACAGTGTAGGAGGGCTGACTTTAGGGCTCTGTAGATCCAAAACTATTAAGAATTTGCCTAGGGTCACCACATCAAAGCTATAGATCTATGTTAGGAGAACAACTTTGTTTAAGGGAGTAAACATTGTTGTTATGAGAAATTTGAAGAAAAATGTGCTCAAAGATGGGTTGTCAGGCTGCCCTCAATCTGAAATCAGACTGACAGTGTAACCGAGCCATCTTTGGACTAGAATTCAACCTTGATCTAGTAGGAGTTTGGCTATGGTTGCTATAACAAGGTTGTAGTTGGATCATTAGACAACAACTTTGCTACTGGCCGATCAACAAGTTACCATATAAAATCGAGAGAAAATCAACGCCAAACTTGTTCGGTCAGGCGTCGTAAATAGAGCTTCCCATGGTACAGTAGCAAAATATCAAAGATGCAACGCACCTCACCGCCGCGATTAACGCTGATCATCGCGATTCGTGCGCTGGGACTCACGGATAATCACGGGTAGAGAAAGATCTCAACTCAGGGAAAGGAGAGAAGCTTATCGCTGGACTATTCACCGGGCCACCTGCCGCGCAGTGGACGGCAGTGTCCTCGTCGGAGCTCACCGGTGATTATAACTGCGCCATGTGCTTAGAAGATGTATCGCGTCGCAGTAGAGATTCATAGAAGGTCAGTTCATCACCGGAGGCATCACCGGAGGGAGTGCCACGATAGTTTACGCTGATGACTCACCCCTCCTCTCGGTCGCCGTTCTTCTCTTGCAAAATTGAACGCCACTGCTTAGCGCTTCTATAAATTGAGGGCCAGGTCTGTTGCGCCATGTAATCACGAAGCCAATGCACCAGCTATTGCCTCAAATCATTCACCAGAGACTGCGAATTTCTTACTTCCCCCAATTCTGTTTCTGCCACCGCGGCTAGCTTATTCCAGGTTATTTCAAGCTCCCCGATCGTTTGTTCTAGCATCCTTAAGTTCTCCTCAAGCTCCTCGACCCCTCTAATTGAACTATATCGCCATAGATCATCGGGAACACATTATTCCTTTGATTGTCCCCGCTGTCACCGTGGACAGAGCGGGATAGATCACCATTCGTAAAATTAACTAGGGGGAAACAATGGTTAGGACGTGAATTTGGTTTCGGCCGAAGTAGGGCGCCAGTCTTTGAGCAATTTGGCCGGTACGCGAGCTTGTCGGAGCTCTGCGCAACGCCGCTCAACGTCAAGGACTTCAGGTTGTGAAGGGAGAGAAGTGTAGGGGTTTATTTGTAAGTGTCAGTGACTGCCTTAAATAGTGCCTTGGACTCTTTTGGCTTATTCAAAAAGACAGGGGCCTCTGTGCATGTCTGCTACGCAGGCGCGCGCGTAGGCGTTTTCCTCCTGTGTTGGGTCGGCTCGGGATGGTTTCGGCCCAAAACTGTTCATTCCTTTTTCTGCCAGAGCTAAAACAATTCTAGAAAATTGTAGAAAATCCTAAAAATACCAAACCAATTTTGCTAGGTATCTAATTTCTTATAGTATTTAGTAAAAATAGTTTTATGATTTTTAGTCTAAAAGGGAAATTATAGAGTATTTAAAACAGCCTAAGACTATGCTTCTGGATTTTTAGAAAATAAATAATAAATCCAAAATTTACTAAATTTTTAGGATAAATTTTAAATAATATTTAAAAGCCTTGTATAAAGTTTGGTATGATTTGGGCCATGTTTGATACTTAGAACCCAAAACCCTAGCCCCTGCCCTGTGAACTTCACTATTGACTCCGGAAACCCTAAGTTCTCGGAGATCCGTGAAGGAAAATTGTATTCAAGACTTTAGATAATAAACTTTTATTATCTTTGCACTCTCATGAGCATTACATGGGCATTCATTATTATGTATGGTTATATTTAGAAAACGAAGAAGTAGAAGTCGAAGAAGAGAAGACTTCACCACCACCACCCGAGGAACATCAGGCAGGCAACTGCTTTTATTTTGATATCTGTGGAGCTAAGCCTGATTCACCAGTAAAACAAGGCAAGCCCCGGTGCATTTGCCACTTCCTTGTTACTTTTAAACTCTTTCTCACTTACTTGATGCATTAGGTGATAGGAGTCGTGTGCTAGACTATTGCTGCATCTCCTTCCTTGGATTACTTCCTAATCCCTGTTTTACAAAAGGTTTTCTTATGCTTAGCTTTGCTTTAGAAAAACAAAATGTTTTGTTTTCACAAAGATGATGTTGCAAAGTGGGTGGGTTGTTTTCGAAAATAAAACTTGATGGTGGATTCGTCTTGGCCATGATGGGTTCATCATCGGAAAAGATGTACCTCTGCGAGGTACCAAATTTTGGGGTTGAAATGATTAAGCTGAGACCGGGTGGGTGACTTGCACGAGAAGAGAGTCTCGGTGTAGTGTCTCCGTCTGAGTCGATTAAGGACCGTCTCAATGAAGGCTTCCTGACCGAGGACCCTTTAACTGGTCACATGCCTCGTCATGGGTAAGCTTTGCCTCCGGTAGACTAATACCAGAATAAGATACCACATAATGGGAGTGGAGAGATGGCGAGGGTAGCGTGTACCCTCTGTGGCAAGAGGCTGGACGGTGGTGTATCTGTGCTCTCGGTTGGCGTGAACCTGATCTGGTCTTAAGAACCCCGGTGGAGAGTTGACATATGCAAGGGTTAAGTGCTACATATGTCTGTGATTGGAGATCCTCAGCTGAGTATAATCGATTCGGATCGCCGTACCTTTGCGGTTATGAAGACTTGGTCACTGCCCTATACGTAGAACTCCAGTAAAGATGAAGGGTTGATAAGAAATTGGCTAGTGCAGGTCAAGTGATTGAACTAGGGTAGAATGAACTCTAGTTACATGTAATTTTACTTAACCGGACAAATAAAACTGGATTTTTAAGGATCCACTCTTAGTAAGCATTTCTGCAAACAGAGTCGTTGACTATTGTTAAGCCTTACCTTGACTCCTTGAAAGCCAGCATACCCTTGAGAGTCTTTTCTTTAGTCGGGTAAGACTTGCTGAGTAATCCCATACTCAGGACTTTGTCCCATGTTGTTTTTAGGTGAGGAAGCAACCAACTTTTGTTGCTTCTGTTCAAAGGTGGTACCAAAGGAAGAGCACCAGGAGTAAAGCTGCGGGAGGAAAGGATCCTCCATAAAACTTTTGTTTACTACTTATCAGGAGGGGTTTTTGCCTCCCATGGTTTGTAACAATAATACTCAGCACTCATATATATTATATTTCTGGTATGTAATATTATAACTCTGCCTTACTTTTCAATAAAAGTAAGTTAATGTAATTGCTTCCGCATTTTCGTATCTCTGATGCTTGTAATGTCTACGTGACGGGTGAAACACTCTTGGGAAAGGTAAGGAAAGCAGATATCGAACTTGTCAAGTAATTCAAGGGCACCTACAGGGTTGTCTGAGGTCCGTTGGACAAGAACAACTGTAGGTGGGCCTAATGACTTGGGAGGTTCCGTCACTAGGGAGCACTGCCAGGGGGCCACGAGTGGCGCGCCAGGGGGCCGCGAGGGGCACCGCCGGGGGCCATGAGGGGCGCGCCGGAGGTCCATGGGGGAGCGCGCCGGGGGGTCGCGAGGGGTCGCACAGGGCGCGCGCGAGAGGGCGCGCGGTGAGCCGCCAGGGGCGCGCGCAGGGAGGCCGCACGGGGGGAAGAAGAAGGGGAGGGGGAGGGGAAGAGAGAGAGGGAGAGGGGAGGGGAGAGGAGCTCACCTCGGGGTCCAAATCCGGCGATCGCCGTCTCCAAAACCTAGGGCACCACGGGCTGGGCCGCACCGTCGGTCAAAATCCCGCGGCACGCACAACCACAGATCGGAATCCAATTCGCGAAATGAAAACCAAAACGAGACTAGGCAAACACGCGATTAAGCACGACATCAGACAAGAAATATGATTCGGCATGATGCAACACTCATGTCAACTTAGGTTTTTGTTCACACGCAATACGGACACCAGTCATTATACTGCTTTGAAATTGGGAAGAAGGAGCAAAATGAGAAGAGAAAAGAGAGTAACGCCTGAATTTGGTGAGTATTAAAGAAGAAAAAAATTCTACCCCCAAATTCAGGGCGTTACAAACCTATCCCCCTTAAAAGAATCTTGCCCTCGAGATTCAAGGTTGGTCAGCAAAGAGTTCGGGATATTTAGCCATCAGGTCATCTTCATGCTCCCAGGTTACTTCTTCCTCAGAGTGGTGACTCCATCTGACTTTGCACATTCTGATAGTTTTCCTCCGAGTGACTCTGTCTGCAGTCTCAAGAATCTGCACTGGCTTCTCTATGTAGGTCAAGTCTTCTTGGACTTCGAGACCTTCCACTAGCAACTGCTCTTCTGGCACACGCAGACACTTCTTCAACTGAGACACATGAAAGACATCATGCACCGTTGACAAACCTTCTGGCAGACTGAGCTGATAGGCCACTTCTCCACGCTTTGCGAGAATCTAATACGGACCAACATAGCGGGGTGCTAGCTTGCCTTTGACTCCGAATCTTCTGACTCCTCTAATCGGTGACACTTTCAGGTAGACAAAATCTCCGACTTCAAAACTAAGCTCTTTCCTTCTTGTGTCTGCATAGCTTCGCTGCCTTGATTGCGCTATCTTCAGGTTCTCTCGAACCATCTTGACGTTCTCTTCAGCTTCGAGCAGAATGTCTGGCCCGAACACTTGCTTTTCTCCAGGTTGATCCCATTACAATGGAGTTCTACAACTCCTTCCATAAAGCGCCTGAAATGGTGACATCTTCAAGCTGGCCTGGTAACTGTTGTTATAGGAGAATTCTACATAAGGTATTCTCTTGTCCCATCTAGATTGATCTTGCAACGCACAAGCTCTCAATATATCTTCGAGTATTTGATTAGTTCTTTCAGTCTGGCCGTCTGTCTGCGGATGATAAGCTGAACTGAAATTCAGATGTGTACCCAAGGCTTCATGCAACTGCTGCCAGAAATGAGAGGTGAACTGCGTTCCTCTGTCTGACACTATCTTCTTTGGTACACCATAGAGACAAATGATCCGAGACATATACAACTCCGCTAACACTTCACTGCTGTAGTTAGTCTTGACAGGTATGAAGTGGGCTGACTTGGTTAAGTGGTCCACCACTACCCAAATGGAATCATAGCCGGCTCGAGTGCGAGGCAATCCGACTATGAAGTCCATTCCGATTTCATCCCATTTCCACTGAGGAATCTGCAATGACTGCAACAATCCAGCTGGCTTCTGATGCTCTGCCTTGATTCTCTGACAACTATCACATATGGCCACATGCTCTGCGATCTCCCTTTTTATTCCATACCACCAGAATTTCTTCTTCAGATCCTGATACATCTTCTCACTTCTAGGGTGTATAGAATAAGCTGTCTCATGAGCTTCCTTGAGGATCAACTCCCGAATAGACTGGACATTGGGAACACACAAACGGTCCTTCAACCATACCACACCTTCTACATCTTCCCGAAAATCTTTGCCTCTTCCTTCCAGAATCAGTTGCCGAATTTCACTGATCTTCTCATCATACTTCTGTGCTTCTTTGATTTCCCGCTCCAAGGTGGGCTCTAACTCAACTGTCACTCCTCGCATGCTGTTCAAAAATCTGAGGCTCAACCTGTCAAACTCTTTGGCCAACTCATAAGGCATCGGATGAGCGACCATCATATTGACTTGACTTTCCCTGCTCAAAGCATCTGCTACTACGTTCGCTTTGCCTGGATGGTAATGAATCTCCAAATCATAGTCTTTGATCAACTCTAACCATCTTTGTTACCTCATATTCAGCTCCGATTGAGTGAATATGTACTTCAGACTCTTGTGGTCTGTGTAAACATTACATTTCTGCCCATATAGATAGTGCCTCCATGTCTTTAGTGCATGAACCACTGCTGCCAATCTAGGTCATGGATTGGGTAATTCTTCTCATGAACCTTCAGCTGTCGAGACGAGTAAGCTACAACTCTTCCCTCTTGCATCAACACGCATCCCAAACCAGTGTAACAAGCGTCGCAATACACTGAGAAGGGCTTGTGCACATCAGGCAAGACTAAGACAGGCGCTGTAGTCAACTTCTCTTTCAAATTTTCAAAGGCTTCTTAGCATTTCTGGGTCCACTTGAACTCAACTTTGTTGGCTAGAAAAGCTGTCATCGGTTTTGCAATCTTCGAGAACCCTTCAATGAATCGCCGATAATATCCGACCATTCCAATGAAGCTCTTGATTCCTC
Source organism: Zea luxurians (assembly GCA_029449295.1). Lineage (NCBI taxonomy): Eukaryota > Viridiplantae > Streptophyta > Magnoliopsida > Poales > Poaceae > Zea > Zea luxurians. Next base: position 1,246,957 of record JAOPSE010000047.1, read on the forward strand.
GAGCATCTGTTGGCGCTTTCCAGTTCAGAATATCTGCCACTTTCTTCGGGTCCATAGCTAATCCGTCTTTGTTTATTATGTGACCCAAGAACAAGACTTCATTGATCCAGAACTCACACTTACTCAATTTTGCATACAACTGGTGCTCTCGCAATCTTTGCAAAACCATCTTTAAATGATCCACATGTTCTTCTTCACTTTGAGAATATATAAGTATATCATCAATAAATACCACCACAAACTTGTCAAGATAATCCATGAATACACTGTTCATTAGATTCATGAAAAAGGCTAGTGCATTAGTTAGACCAAAGGACATAACAGTGAACTCATACAACCCATACTTGGTAATGAATGTTGTCTTTGGAATGTCTGAAGGTCGAATCCTGAGCTGGTGATAACCTGACCTCAGATCTATCTTTGAGAACACGCTAGCTCCTCTCAACTGGTCGAACAAATCTTCTATTTTGGGCAAGGGGTACTTGTTCTTGATTGTGACCTCATTCAGGGCTCGATAATCGATACACATCCTTCTAGTGCCATCCTTCTTCTCCACGAATAGGACAGGGGCGGCCCAAGGCGAGGTGCTTGGCCTTATATAACCTTTCTCTGACAGATCATCAATTTGCTTCTTAAGTTCAACCAACTCTGGTCCAGATACCTTGTAGGCTCTTTTAGAAATGGGGGCGGTGCAAGGAAGAAGCTCTATGGCAAACTCAACTTTCCGCTCAGGTGGCATGCCTGGTAAGTCTTCCGGGAACACATCTAGGAATTCGGACACAACCTTGATAATCTCGAGTGAATCTGGCTCCTTGCTATCAATAGTCATCTGATGACAACCTCCTTTCCTTGGTTCAGTGGGGACACCAACTTAATTATCCTCTTATCACAACTGATAGTTGCTTGGTATTTATCTAGCCAATTCATCCCTAGGATGACATCTATTCCCTGAGTACCCACTACTATGAGATTAGTGGGAAACGCTATCCCCCTTATTTCCACACTTACATTCAAGCAAATGCTATCGGCTCGAATTCTACCACCGGCTGAGTCAATTTGGATGGGTGTTGACATGGTAGTGATTGGAAGGTTATGTGCTTCTACCCATGATGCAATAATAAATGAATGCATTGCTCTAGTATCAAATAACACTTCTGCAATATGGGAGTCGACTGGAAACATACCTACTGTCATGCCGAGTGTTTCCTGAACTGCTTCAGCCTCCAAATGGTTTAGTCTCCCATGGTTGTAGCGTGTCTAGGAGCGGTTGCCTGCTCCAGGCTGAGACACATTCTGCTTTGCTGGGGCACTAGGGCCTGACTGCTGCTGGGCTGCCTTTTTCGAACATTGCATCACCCAATGGCCTTGCTCTCCACAATGGAAACATGCTCTGCTTTCGCCTTGAACTGGGGCTGCTTGACTGCTCTGGTTGGTTGTTGGGGCGGGGAGGCAAGGTGCCTGCTGATTCTGCCTCTGGAACTGACCTCCTCCTGACTGGTTCTTCTGGCGATTCTGCTGCTGATGCTGAGGGTATTGCCTCTGAAACTGCTGCTGAGGGGGACGCTGATTCTGCTTGAACTGCTAAGGTGGGTTGCCTGAGAAACAGGGGCGATTGCTGCTTCCAGGCTGAGGTCCACCAATCTTGCGCTTGCGATCCTCCATCTCTTTGTGCTTCCTCTCTGTCATGATCGCTCTGTCGATCAGGTGTTGGAATGTGGGGAAGGTGTGGTTCATCATCTAATAATGTAGAGGGTCAACTAAGCCTCTCAGGAAACGATACTGCCTCTTGGCGTCTGTGTTGACATCTTCAGGTGCATAGCGGGACAGCTGTAGAAACCTGTCTCGGTACTCACTGACAGACATAGGCCCTTGTTTGAGCGCCAGGAACTCCTCCTCCACTTTCATCAGACCTACGGGAACATGGTACTGATGGAAGTTATCTCTGAATTCTTCCCAGGTAATAGTGTCGGGGTTGGCATGGGTGGCGAGGTAGAACTCCCACCAAGACTGAGCTGCTCCTCTCAATAGACAGGGACCATACAGAACTTTCTCCCTGTCGTCGAACTGAGCGGTGTGCAACTCCCGCTCCATGGTACGCAGCCAATATTCAGCATCCATGGGGTTAGAAGAGTGAGGAACACTGGGGGATGACCTCTCATGAATTTAGCACGCTTGTCTCTAGGCATCTGGGCGTCTAAGGCTTAGGTGGGGGCCGATGCTGCTGCTGCTGCTGCTGAATGGAGGCTAGAGTCTGACCAATGGCTTGAACTGCCTAAGTCTGCATCAAGAACATCTGTTCGATGGTCATCGGGGGTGGTGGTGGCAGCTGCTGCTGGGGTGCCTCATCCTGCGGTGCTGCCTGCTCCTGCTGAGCACGCCTTCCTCCTCTGCGTCTGTTTTCTGACATCTACAGAATGCAATCACACATCAGAACTGATCTTGCAAACCTTGTAGCATAAGAAAAGAGTATAGAATCCTTCCATAATTCTGAACAGACGAACATCTTCACTGATTTCCAACACATACAAACGCAACTTCTCAGATAAAGAGGAAAGTAGAATAAAGGGCTTCCCAACTAGATAACTAATTTTATTAACATTAACAAGCAAAACAAGGTGCTGGGGATACCCACACCCTGGCGACAGTCATTACAAAGATCCAAATCCATCATAGATCCAAATCCATCATAGTTCCAAATCAGTCATTATGCTAGAGACAAACATAAAAGCACAGGATAATCAAACTACCCTATCTAACTAAGACTAACTAAGAGTAAGACTAAAACTAAGACTAGAACTTCTATATATTTTTTTAGCATTAATTACAAGCTATGACGCTGATGATCTATGGCTCTAAATTTATCTTGGTCCTACAGTCGGGGTTACCATAAGCATGGTGCCCACGCTGAGGTGAGTGGTACGGGTGCTGAGTCCCGACGGGAGCGGGGGAGCCATCCTCTAGGTGACGATGCTCCGCGCGCTCAGACCGCAACTGGGCGATCTCAGCACGAGCCCTACTCAACTCATCTAATGCATGATCCAGCTCCATGTTTAGCACGGCGGCTAGGTTGACTGTGCTGCTCAACCTAGGATTATCTTCACCGACAGGTGAGACAACCATGCCTCCTGTGCTGCCAGATGGACGGCGGGGGTAATACCTCAAGTTGAGACCATCAGCTACCCCACCGAACACTAAGCAGTAGTGCGAAAGCGCACGCCATGCGGCATCTTGCATGACCGCCTCAGCTGAGTCCCGCTCAGAGATAGAATAGTGTTCTGAGCAGACCTCCGCACCCCGGAGACTGTTCTCCGGACGGTGCACCAAGCAAGTCGCCTCCTAGCGGTCCGGGTAAACCCTGCGACTATGCTGGAAGACAACACAGCGATACTCGATAGACCAAGTGCGCCGGTCAAGTGCCTGGTGCAGCAGGGTGTCGAGCGCGTCGTGGAAGTGACACCCACGAGCGGCATCGCGAGTGATGGGTCGAGCGACCCATCCTTCCAGCTCCTGCTCGGCTAAAAGGTCGGTGCTATGGCTCGAGCTGTTGTCGTCACCTCCGTCGTTGGGGTCTCCTCCAGCAGCTACTCCAGTGGCTGGGGCACTTAGTGGTGGTGCAGGGGGCACCTCCAGCGGGAGCACAGGGGAGCAGCTCCTCACAGACTCTATCTCCTGCTGAAGCGAGAAAGAAGAGACCTATTGCTCCAGCTCCTGTCATCGACGCTCCTGCTCCTCGTGCAGGCAGTGGTGCAGCCTCTCCAAATAGCTAGACTGACCAGTCACCGAACGGCGAAGCGGATGCTCCGCGAGATGAGAAGGCAAGAAAGGAATGACCGACATCCGTGCAGTGTGTCTAAGACAAGCCATCTACAAAAGACACCGTAAGCATAAGAGTGAGAACATAGCTAATATGACCAGCAAGAAAACCATAAAAAAATTAGGCATTAGAATAAAACAAAATTTTTTTAGCAAGGTATAATATATAGTAGAACATAGATTTGGTCGGTATGACCAACTTTTGAAGGGATACCAAAGTCAAGGTGAGAATAGGGGTCTATAATCCTTAGAACAACCAATCTACTCTAGGTTAGCGGTCCTACAGTCAGCACGACTTTGATACCACCTATGTCACACCCGGTTTTAGAAGGCAAACCGAATGCAAACCATGTACGTGCCAGGATCAGCAATTCACGTACACAACAGTTACATAACTGGACATCATCACACAGTGCTCAAATAATAGTATAAAAGAAGGTAATAATCGATTACATCATGATGTCCGAGACATCCACATAGTCTTTAACAATTATCAAAGTGCGAAAAAGAAACATAGATACACACGGCCTACACAGGCAGCCGACTGGGGGTTTGCCGCTAACCCACACCAAGAACTCATCGTACTCTTGGAACTCCTGGAAGTCCTCCTCCACGACTTCATCTTCACCTGAGTAGTGGTTGCAACGCGGACAACCTGGGGGGTTTGGTGTGTAAAGCAAGGGTGAGTACACATCAACATACTCAACAATATGTCCCGTTTGGCTGTAGTGGACTAGCTTTATGTGGGGTTAAATCAAGCAGTTGCTTTTAGTTGGTCAGATTATTATTACTAGTAGAAAGCCAGGTTTTAGCATTAACCCAAGTTATTAGCCCAATGTACCCTTTCCAAACGGAAAGAATACCACTTACCATTACCATAGTCATAACCAAAACTATCATCCTCATCACCACCTATAAACCAAACATCTCTGATCAAGTATCTCTAATCAATAGAGCTCCCTTGGCCGCTCATAACCGCAAGCACAGCTGATATATCAGTTTCATAACACTCTACAGAGGTTGTGCACTTTATCCACAAGTCGTGATTCCCTCTTGCCTTGGGGCGATCAAACCCTTAAACACTACCAAGGTGAACAGGCAGGGTTTCACTATGTAGCCTTTACAAAGATTCCCTGAGGCTGTAGTCGCCCGTTAGGTTTCCTAAATGTACCGCACTCCTCCCCAAGGGGACAAACCAACCTTGGCAGAGCAAGCCGCATACACCGAGCTCCATTGACGGCATGACAACGAAGCAAACTACACCTCAGTTCCTCTAATTATTCAGCTAAGGGCATCCCATTCCACCCTCATGGTTGCACTGTTTTCCCGGGCGGTCATCCAACAAACCAGTCCTTATGGAGAGGCACTCGAGAAACAGCTCGAGTCCCCTTAAATGTCACAGTACCATCATCATAATCAGAAGGGAAAACAGCATATCATAGATAATCTCATCGTGTTCATTGATTAATGTGAAGCACTAGCATATGGCTAAGCCAAAATAACCCAACCAAAAATAGGTAAACAAGGACAAGATAACAAAAGCTAGTCAATCCTTAGGTATAAACTGTGTAAATGCGGGGAGTGAATTATAAGAATGAGTAGTACATAGATGGGTCAAGGGACACTTGCCTTCACCAACCAGCTGCTGCTCAGGGTCTTCACCTGCAATTCTTTCGGACTGCACCAACTAACCGTTATCTATACGAGTTCAAACATATATTCCACACATTTAATACAAAAGAATAGTACACCATACAACAGAATGTAATAAATAAGCAGAAGCTCGGCGCAGGGCTCACACCTATGACTAAGCGAGAAAGGAAGAGTAACGGTCGAGGCTACGATCGAGAAGCGATCACGTTACACGATTATAAATCAGAGAACTCGCCTAACAGAACAATATTAATTTGGTTGTCGCGTTAGGCATAGGATAAAGTCATGTTCCGTATTTAATTATCATAGGCAGATCAAAGTAAAATTAAAAGATTATCGCGCGGCGAAACGCGCAACACAACACTTAAATCGAATTAAGACATAAACGACCCATCACGCGATGGAGCGCGCAACAAGACATTTGCATCAATTATAAAAATAATGTCAAGTGTCGTGCGACGAAACGCACGAAGGCATACGTCATCTAAGCTGAATTTAAAAACGAAACGTCGCGCGATTGGACGCGCGACGCCACACATTAAATAATCTGAAACTGAGATGAATCGTCGCACGACGAAGCGCGCGACGCAGCACATTAATAGAATCTGAAATCAAACTAATTTGCCGCACGGTGAAGCGCGCGATAGCATATTAACAAGGTATGAAATTAAATCGATCGCTGCGCGACGAAGCGCACGACACAGCATGCTAAATAACCGAAATTAATCCAACTTCGTCGCGCGACGCACCACACTAATAAATCTGAAATTGAACTCATTCGTCGCACGATGAAGCGCGCGATGCAGCATGTTTATTAAACTAAATTCAAAATGAATTAAACTAAAATTTGATCACCGCGCGTGCGGGAACGTGCTAGGCAAGCCGCGAGGGGCCACACTGCCGGGGCAGGGACCGCGTGCCGGGGGCCGCGAGGGAGCACCAGGGGGGCCACGGGGGAGCGTGCCAGGGGGCCGCGGGGGACGTGCCAGGGGGGCGCCTCCGAGGGGTCGCGGGGGGGAGCACCGCCAGGGTTCCGCGGGGTAGCGCTGCCGGGGGCCGCGAGTGGCGCGCCATGGGGCCACAGGGGAGCGCTGCTGGGGAGCCGCGAGGGGCGCGCCAGGGGGCCACAGGGGCACGCGCGGGAGCCACCAGGGGCGCGCGCAGGGAGGCTGCGTGGGGGGAAGAAGAAGGGGAGGGGGGAAGAGAGAGAGGGAGAGGGGAGGGGAGCTCACCTTGGGGTCCAAATCTGGTGATCGCCATCTCCAAAACCTAGGGCACCATGAGGGAGAGAGAGAGAGGTGGAGGAGAGGAGGTTGCTGCGTGGGAAAATCAAATGAGAGAAAGGGAGAGAAGGGAGGGGGCGCATGGGGAGGGGCAGGGCGTCGGGGGCGCGTGGGCTAGAGCGGGCTGGGCTGGGCTAGGTCAGGCTGGGCTGGGCCGCACCGTGGGTCAAAATCCCGCGGAACGCACAACCATAGATCGGAATCTAATTCGCAAAATGAAAACTGAAACGAGACTAGGAAAACACGCGATTAAGCACGACATCAGACAAAAGAAATATGATTCAGCATGATGCAACACTCATGTCAACTTAGGTTTTTGTTCACACGCAATACGAACACCAGTCGCTATACTGCTTTGAAATTAGGAAGAAGGAGCGAAACGGGAAGCAAAAAGAGAGTAACGCTTAAATTTGGTGAGTATTAAAGAAGAAAAAGTTCTACCCCCAAATTCAGGGTGTTACAAAATCCCCTCTGCCAGATCACAAGCAACTCTATTTTCCACTCCCCCGCCCCTAAGATCACAATGCTTAGTGATTCTTGGGTCGAAGACTATTGTACATGGTTCATAGTCTTTGGTTTCCGCCTCTGTATGATGGTAATACTCTTTGATAGAATCCTCCAGTGGGAAGAGCAAAGAGAAAGAAAGAGGCAGTGAGAAGAGAAAAGAAAATAGCGAAGAGAAGATAAGAAGAAGGTTCTCCCAAAATCAACCCGATATCAGTCATCTCTCCGCAGCCTGCTCAAGCAGCAACAACAGAAGAAGGACCCGTAACACTAGTGTTATGAGTACTTCAAGGAGTCCAAATCCCCAATATTCAAGAGTTCTACCCTCATTCTTTTTAAGTGGGGTAGTGTTCTAGTAAAGTTCCTGCTGTGGAGAAAAAAAAGAAGAAGGCCTGTAGCAAGCTTGTGGAGGACCAGATCATCCAAGTATATAAGTTTCTAGATGAGAAGTGGTCACCCAAGTTTTGTTGATGAAGCACTAGAAGACCAATCAAGGAAGGAATCCATGTGGGAGTTCGCAAGAGGAAGGTTTGCGTGTTGGCATCGATGCTTCTTCAATAAGCTAGCTGCCAAGTGAAAACTAGAAGCTTGAAGTTGATCTTTGAGTAGCCAGATCATCGCGAACCTCCCCAGTTCGCCTTCCACCAGTTCTATCTTGGTGATTATGGTGGCGTCGTTACCCTCATGTGATATCTTGAGGGTGTCCCAGATTTGTTTGGCGTTGTCCAAGCCACTCACTTTATTGTACTCATCCCTGCAAGAGATGCTAGCAAAACAGTAGTAGCTTGGGCATTTTTATGAATTTGTTTGTTTATAAAAACAGGATTATCAGTGCTATCGAAATGCATCCCATTTTCTACAATTTTCCCATATGCTAGGATGGAGAGAGAATAAATGACTACGCATTTTATGACTACAAAATGAATAGTCCTCTCCATCAAAGTGTGGAGGTTTTCCACGGGGAATTGATAGTAAATGCACATTTGAATTATAGGGAATGCGAGAGTAATCAAAAGAATAATTTTGATTGGCCGTCTTTCTTTTGGACGAGTCGTCGTTGTCATCGTCATCCCTTCGTGAAGAAGATGAGGCATCGCTGTCGTAGTAGATGATCTTCTGGATGCGCCTCTTCTTCTTCCCATCCCTTTTCTTGCGACTCGAGCCTGAGTCAGTGGGCTTGTCGTCTCTTGGCTCGTTGAAGAGGGACTCCTTTTCCTTGTCGTTGACCACCATCCCCTTACCCTTAGGATCCATCTCTTCGGGCGGTTAGACCTTTAAATGAAGAGTAAGGCTCTGATACCAATTGAGAGCACCTAGAGGGGGGTGAATAGGTGATCCTGTAAAATCAAACACTAAATAGCCACAAACTTGATTATATAAAAGTTAGTGCGAGTTAATCAAGTTGCTATGAAGTGATCTCTTGCGAACAAAACAATCATAGAAGAGCAACACAAGAGACACGCGATTTTTATCCCATGGTTCGGCCAAGTAACACTTGCCTACTTCCACGTTGTGGCGTCCCAATGGACGAGGGTTGCACGCAATCCACGGTCTTTTCTCTTTTGAGTATTCTTCCCATTTGCGAGGAATCTCCATAAGTTGGAGCCTCTCGCCCTTACAATATAGATCACAAAGAAAGCACAAGAGTAAGGATGGGAGAGCAACACACGCAAGACCCAAATCCGCAGCACACACATGCACACAAGCGAAGACTTGAGCTCGAAACACAGCATAGAGAGTTCGTAACTCAAACGGAGCTCAAATCACTAACACAATCGATCAAATGCGTGGAGGCGGAGTCTGAGAGTCTTAGAATGCTTCATGTTGTGCTCCATGCGCCTAAGGGTCCCTTTTATAGCCCCAAGGCAGCTAGGAGCCGTTGGAGGCCAACTTGGAAGGCAATTCCTGCCTTCTGTCGAGTGGTGCACTGGACAGTCTGGTGCACCACCGGACAACTACTGTAGCAGTCCGGTGCGCGATTTCTTTCCTTTCCTGGCGCATCTGGTCGTTGAGCCGACGGTCCCGTTGGTGCACCGGACACTGTCCGGTGCACACCGAACAGTCCAGTGTGCCCAACCGACCGTTGGCTCGGGCCACGTGTCGCCCGCTGATTTCGCTGCCGACCGTTGGCTTGGGTGGTTTTGACTCATCAGACAGTCCGGTGCACCACCGAACAGTCCGGTGCTCCACCGAACAGTCCGGTGAATTATAGTCGCGACGTGCTCGGTGAATTCACGAGAGCGACGAGTTCGTCGCCGAAGACGTGGGCGCGAGCGCTGAGGACGCATTGGACAGTCCCGTGCACCACCGGACAGTCTGGTGCACCACCGGACAGTCCGGTGATTTTTAGCGAAGTCGCCCAGTCGATTCCGGAGAGCAGCCAGTCCACCGTCGAGCCGCCTGGGACACCGGACACTTTCCGGTGCACCACCGGACGGTCCGGTGTGCTAGGCTGGTGCTGCTTATTGGCTGTCTTAGCCAATTCTTCTTCAGTTCTTTTCTTCTTTTCTTGGCTATGTCTCTAGCACTTAGATAAACATGTTAGTACCCAAAAACAATTTACTAAGTCTAAAAACATACCTTGTTCTTTGATTAGCACTTCTCACTTATTTAGTACATAAGGACTCAATCAATATGTGTTGGACATCTAATCACCAAAACACTTCTAGAAATGGAGCAAAGACACATTTCCCTTTCAATCTCCCCCTTTTGGTGATTTATGCCAACACATCAAAAAGCAACATAAGAAGTGCAACTACAATGCAAATGAAGACCAAATTCCTTTTTTACTTAGGATTTGGCATATTTGGATCGCTCTTTGCCACCACTTGGTTTGTTTTTGCAAATCAAATTCTTTTACCTATCTCTAAGTCAAACACGCTTGTTTGTGCAAATATAGAGATATTCCAAGAGTGAAATTGATCAAGTGCCAAAAACTCCCCCTTTTTCCTGTAATCAAAATTCTCCCCCATAGGAGACCAAATTTTGCAGTAAGAGTATTTTGGACAAAACGCAAATTCTAACTCTACTATTTTCAAAATTCACAAGTGGTTGGCTGATCCATTTTGCTTTGGCCTTAATTTCTCCCCCTTTGGCATTAAGCACCAAAACAGGATCATTTTTGGCCTTTTAACCCCATTGCCTCACCAAAGTGTCAAATAAGAGCAAAAAGGCAATGAGAACATAAGTATGAACTTGGAATTAAATACACTAATACCAGAGTGCAGTGGAAGTCTTTTCATCGTCCAAGTTTACTTTCCCTTTCAATGTACTTTTGAAACTACATCAAGTGTACTTAAACAAACAAGTTAGTTTCAAAGGGATCAAGTTGTAGCACATCTCCCCCTAAACATGTGCATCATTTGCATACGGACTTGTGAGGTCCGGGGATGACTTGTACAACTTGAGCACCACAAACAAACAATAATTGATTTAAATGCACAAAGTAACATGATCAAAGGCATAAAACACATGTATGCTATAGATCAATCCAAGTTACGCGAATCTAAGACATTTAGCTCACTACGCAACCTGCAAAACCTTTTCTCATCTAAAGGCTTAATGAATATATCAGCTAGCTGGTTCTCGGTGCTAATGTGGTACACATCAATATCTCCCTTTTGCTGGTGGTCTCTTAGGAAGTGATGCCGGATGTCTATGTGCTTAGTGCAGCTGTGTTCAACAGGATTATCCGCCAAGCAGATTGCACTCTCATTATCACATAGGAGTGGGACTTTGCTCAGATTGTAGCCAAAGTCCTGGAGGGTTTGCCTCATCCAAAGCAGTTGCGCGCAACACTGTCCTACGGTAACGAACTCGGCCTTAGCAGTGGATAGGGTAACGGAAGTTTGTTTCTTGGAACTCCTAGACACCAGGGACCTTCCTAGAAATTGGCACGTCCCTGATGTGCTCTTCCTATCAACATTGCACTCAACATAGTTGGAGTCTGAGTATCTAATCAAGTCAAAGGTAGAACCCTTTAGATACTAGACCCCGAAGCATGGCGTAGAAACTAAATACCTAAGAATTCGCTTAACGGCCACAAGGTGACATTCCTTTGGCTCAGATTGAAATCTAGCACACATGCATACACTAAGCATAATGTCCGGTCTACTAGCACAAAGATAAAGTAATGAACCTATCATGGACCGGTATGCCTTTTGATCAACAGACTTACCTCCTTTGTTGAGGTCAAGATGCCCGTCAGTTCCCATCGGTGTCTTCGCGGGCTTGGCGTCCTTCATCCCAAACCTCTTGAGAAGATCTTGAGTGTACTTCGTTTGGGAGATGAAGGTGCCGTCCTTGAGTTGCTTCACTTGGAATCCAAGGAAGTAGGTCAACTCGCCCATCATCAACATCTCGAACTTTTGCATCATTACCCTGCTAATCTCCTCACAAGACTTTTGGTTAGTAGAACCAAATATTATGTCATCGACATAAATTTGGCATACAAAAGATCACCGTTGCATGTCTTTGTGAAAAGAGTGGGATCGACTTTCCCAACCTTGAAAGCATTAGAAATAAGGAAATCTCTAAGGCATTCATACCATGCTCTTGGGGCTTGCTTAAGTCCATAGAGCGCCTTAGAGAGCTTATACACATGGTCGGGATACCTGTCATCCTCAAAGCCAGGGGGTTGTTCCACGTATACCTGCTCCTTGATTGGCCCATTGAGGAAAGTGCTCTTTACGTCCATTTGGAACAGCCTGAAAGAGTGGTGAGCAGCATAGGATAATAAAATCCTAATTGACTCTAACCTAGCTAATGGAGCAAAAGTCTCCTCAAAATCCAAACCTGCAACTTGGGCATAACCTTTTGCCACAAGTCGAGCCTTGTTTCTTGTCACCACTCCGTGCTTGTCTTGCTTGTTGCGGAACACCCACTTGGTTCCCACAATGTTTTGCTTTGGACGCGACACCAGGCTCCAGACTTCATTCATTTTGACGTTGTCAAGTTCTTCCTGCATGGCCAACACCCAGTCCGGATCCTGCAAGGCCTCTTCTACCCTGAAAGGCTCAATAGAATAGACAAACGAGTAAAGCTCACAAAAATTAGCTAATTGTGAACGGGTAGTTACTCCCTTGCTGATGTCACCTAGAATCTGATCGACGGGGTGATGTCTTTGGATCGACGCTCGGACTTGAGTTGGAGGGACCCGTGGTGCTTCTTCCTCCATAACCTGTTCTTCTTGTGCTCCCCCTTGATACTGCCCCTCTTCTTGAGGTACCTGTTCATCGTCTTGGGTTGGGGGATGCACTATTGTCGAGGAAGATGGTTGATCTTGTTCCTGTAGTTCCTGTGGTTGCACATCACCTATCGCCATCGTGCGCATTGCGGACGTAGGAACTTCTTCATCTATATCATCAAGATCAACTTGCTCTCTTGGAGAGCCATTAGTCTCATCAAATACAACGTCGCTAGAGACTTCAACTAATCCCGATGATTTGTTGAAGACTCTATACGCCTTTGTATTTGAGCCATATCCTAGTAAAATCCCTTCTACTACCTTGGGAGCAAATTTAGAATGTCTGCCTTTCTTCACCAGAATGTAGCATTTGCTCCCAAATACACGAAAATAGGAGACATTGGGTTTGTTACCATTAAGGAGTTCGTAGGAAGTCTTCTTGAGGAGACAGTGCAGGTAGAGCCGATTTATGGCATGGCAAGCTGTGTTCACAGCTTCCAACCAAAACCGCTCAGGTGTCTTGTACTCTCCAAGCATCGTTCTCGCCATGTCGAGTAGCGTCCTATTCTTCCTCTCTACCACACCATTTTGCTGTGGTGTGTAGGGAGCGGAGAACTCGTGCTTGATGCCTTCCTCCTCAAGATACTCCTCAACTTGCAGATTCTTGAACTCGGACCCATTGTCGCTTCTTATCTTCTTCACCTTCAGCTCAAATTCATTTTGAGCTCTCCTTAAGAAGCGCTTTAGGGTCCCTTGGGTTTCTGACTTATCCTGCAAAAAGAATACCCAAGTGAAGCAGGAAAAATCATCAACAATTATAAGACAATACTTACTTCCCCCGATGCTGAGGTAGGCAACGGGTCCGAAGAGAACCATGTGAAGAAACTCTAGTGATCTTGATGTCGTCATCACATTCCTGCTGTGATGAGTGCTTCCCACCTGTTTCCCTGCCTGACATACTGCACAAGGTCTGTCTTTCTCAAAACAGACATCGATTAGTCCTAACACATGATCTCCCTTTAGAAGCTTATGAAGGTTCTTCATCCCAACATGTGCTAGACGACGATGCCATAGCCAGCCCATATTAGTCTTAGCGATTAAGCATGCATCTAGATCGGCATTCTCTTTCGAAAAATCAATTAAATAGAGCTTGTCGTCTAATACACCCTTAAAAGCTAATGAACTATCACTTCTTCTAAATACAGATACATCAACATTTGTAAACAAACAATTGTAACCCATATGACACAATTGACTTACAAACAGAAGATTGTTCCCGAGCGACTCTACTAAAAATACATTTGATATTGAGTGCTCATTAGTGATGGATATCTTGCCCAAGCCTTTGACCTTGCCATGATTCCCATCTTCAAAGATGATCATATCCTAGGAATCCTTGTTCTTGACGTAGGAGGTGAACATCTTCTTCTCCCCCGTCATGTGGTTTGTGCATTCGCTGTCGATAATCCAGCTTGAGCCCCCGGATGCATAAACCCGCAAGGAATTTAAGCTTGGGTTTTAGGTACCTAACTCTTGTTGGGTCCTACAAGGTTAGTCACAACAGTTTTTGGAACCCAAATGCAAGTCTTGTCTCCCTTGCATTTGGATCCCAATTTTCTAGCTATTACTTTTGCATTTTTACATGAAAGTACAAAAGAAGCATTGCAAACAAGATAAACAGTAGTAGGTCCATTGCAAACTTTCCTAGGAGCATGAGAAGTAGCATAAGTTCTCCTAGGCCTACTTCTACCATGAACAACAGCGGAACTAGTTGCGAACATGGCATGGGAATTAAATGTAGCATCATGATAACCAGGTAAAACAGCATGATCATAGCATCTATCATGATGAGCAAGCCTATTAAATTTCCTATCATAAATATAGGCATGGTTCCTTTGAGGACTACTGGCCATAGGGGCCTTCCTTTTCTCCTTGTTAAGAACGGGAGTCCTTTGGCTTGTTAAGTTCTTGGTTTCCTTTCGAAAACCAAGTCCATCCTTAATTGAGGGGTGTCTACCAACAGTGTAGGCATCCCTAGCAAATTTTAATTTATCAAACTCATCTTTGCAAGTCTTAAGTTGAGCATTAAGACTTGCAACCTCATTGTTTAATTTAGCAATGGTGACAACATGTTCATCAAAATTAACATCTTTACACCTATTGCAAATAACTACATTCTACACATGAACTAGTTGCATTTGCCTTCTCTAGTTTAGCATTTAATTCATCATTTAACTCCTTTAGACTAGAGACAGATTCATGATATGTAGACAACTCAGAGGACATCATTTCATTTCTTTTAATTTCTAGATCAAGAGATTTTTTGAACACTAACAAATTTATCATGTTCCTCATACAAGATATCTTCTTGCTTTTCTAGCAATCTATCCTTTTCATTAAGAGCATCAATTAGTTCATTTATTTTGTCTACTTTAGCTCTATCTAGTCCTTTAAATAAATTAGTGTAATCTACTTCATCATCAGATGGTTCCTCATTGCTAGAAGAAGAGTACTTGGGGGTATCTCGAATACGTACCTTCTTCTCCTTAGCCATAAGGCAAGTATGGCGTTCGTTGGGGAAGAGCGAAGATTTGTCGAAGGCCGAGGCAGCCAGTCCTTCATCGTCGAAGTCGGATGAAGAGCAGTTAGAATCCCATTCCTTTCCAAGGTGCGCCTCGCCCTTCGCCTTCCTATAGTTCTTCTCCTTCTCCCTCTTCCCGTGCTTTTCTTGTCCCTGGTCATTATCATTATCGGGGCATTGAGCTATGAAATGACCAGTCTTATCGCATTTGAAGCAGGAGCGCTTTCCCCTTGTTTTATTCTTGTTGGGGTACTCCTTTCGTCCTTTTAGCGTGGTCTTGAAGCGCTTGATGATAAGTGCCATTTCATCTTTATTTAGCTCGGTAGCCTCCACTTGTGCCACCTTGCTTGGTAGCGCCTCCTTGTTGCTAGTTGCTTTGACAGCAACAGGCTGCGGCTCATAGATGGGCAGTGGACCATTTAGCGCATCGTCCATGTATCACGCCTCCTTCACCATCATGCGCTCGCTCACAAATTTTCCGAGGATTTCCTCGGGCGTCATTTTGTTGTACCTAGGATTTTCACGAATAAGGTTGACAAGATGGGGGTCAATAACGGTAAATGACCTGAGCATGAGTCGGACGATGTCATAATCCGTCCATCTTGTGCTTCCATAACTTCGGATTTTGTTGACCATGGTTTTGAGCCTGTTGTATGTCTATGTTGGCTCTTCTCCCCTAATCATCGCGAACCTCCCCAGTTCGCCTTCCACCAGTTCCATCTTGGTGATCATTGTGGCGTCATTACCCTCATTTGATATCTTGAGGGTGTCCCATATTTGTTTGGCGTTGTCCAAGCCACTCACTTTATTGTACTCATCCCTGCAAAGAGATGCTAGCAAAACAGTAGTAGCTTGGGCATTTTTATGAATTTGTTCATTTATAAAAACAGGATTATCAATGCTATCGAAATGCATCCCATTTTCTACAATTTCCCATATGCTATGATGGAGAGAGAATAAATGACTACGCATTTTATGACTCCAAAACGAATAGTCCTCTCCATCAAATTGTGGAGGTTTTCCAAGGGGAATTGATAGTAAATGCACATTTGAATTATAGGGAATGCGAGAGTAATCAAAAGAATAATTTTGATTGACCGTCTTTCTTTTGGACGAGTCGTCGTTGTCGTCGTCATCCCTTGGTGAAGAAGATGAGGCATCACTGTCATAGTAGATGATCTTCTTGATGCGCCTCTTCTTCTTCCCATCTCTTTTCTTGTGACTTGAGCCTGAGTCAGTGGGCTTGTCGTCTCTTGGCTCGTTGAAGAGGGACTCCTTTTCCTTGTCGTTGACCACCATCCCCTTACCCTTAGGATCCATCTCTTTGGGCGGTTAGACCTTTAAATGAAGAGTACGGCTCTGATACCAATTGAGAGCATCTAGAGGGGGGTGAATAGGTGATCTTGTAAAATCAAACACTAAATAGCCACAAACTTGATTATATAAAAGTTAGTGCGAATTAATTAAGTTGCTATGAAGCGATCTCTTGCGAACAAAACAATCACAGAAGAGCAACACAAGAGACACGCGATTTTTATCCCGTGGTTCAGCCAAGTAACACTTGCCTACTTCCACATTGTGGCGTCCCAATGGATGAGGGTTGCACTCAACCTCTTTCAAGTGATCCAATGATCAACTTGAATACCATGGTCTTTTCTCTTTTGAGTATTCTTCCCATTTGTGAGGAATCTCCACAAGTTGGAGCCTCTCGCCCTTACAATATAGATCACAAAGAAAGCACAAGAGTAAGGATGGGAGAGCAACACACGCAAGACCCAAATCCGCAGCACACACACGCACACAAGCCAAGACTTGAGCTCGAAACACAGCACAGAGAGTTCGTAACTCAAACGGAGCTCAAATCACTAACACAATCGATCAAATGCGTGGAGGCAGAGTCTGGGAGTCTTAGAATGCTTGATGTTGTGCTCCATGCGCCTAGGGGTCCCTTTTATAGCCCCAAGGCAGCTAGGAGCCGTTGGAGGCCAACTTGGAAAGCAATTCCTACCTTCTGTCGAGTGGTGCACCGGACAGCTACTGTAGCAGTTCGGTGCGTGATTTCTTTCCTTTCCTAGCGCATCCGACCGTTGAGCCGGCGGTCTCGTTGGCGCACCGGACACTGTCCGGTGCACATCGGACAGTCCGGTGTGCCCAACCGACCGTTGGCTTGGGCCACGTGTCGCCCGCTGATTTCACTGCCGACCGTTGGCTCGGGCGGCTCTGACTCACTAGACAGTCCGGTGCACCACCGGACAGTCCGGTGCACCACCGGACAGTCCGGTGCACCACCGGACAGTCTGATGAATTATAGCCGCGACGTGCTCGGTGAATTCCCGAGAGCGACGAGTTCGTCGCTGAAGACGTGGGCGCGAGCGCTGATGACGCACTAGATAGTCCGGTGGACCACCGGACAGTCCGGTGATTTTTAGCGAAGTCGCCCAGTCGATTCCCGAGAGCAGCCAGTTCCCCGTCAAGCCGCCTGGGGCACCGGACACTGTCCGGTGCACCACCGGACGGTCTGGTGTGCTAGGCTGGTGCTGCTTTTTTGTTGTCTTAGCCAATTCTTTTTCAGTTCTTTTCTTCTTTTCTTGGCTATGTCTCTAGCACTTAGATAAACATGCTAGTACCCAAAAACAATTTACTAAGTCTACAAACATACCTTGTTCTTTGATTTGCACTTCTCACTTATTTAGTACATAAGGACTCAATCAATATGTGTTGGACATCTAATCACCAAAACACTTATAGAAATGGCCCAAAGACACATTTCCCTTTCAATGGTTCATTCGTCCGTTCGTCCGATCATTCGTCCAAATAATCTTTGTTTAACCGTTATGCTGCCAAAATTCCGATCGTTCGTTCGTCCGATCATTCGATCGTTCATCCGTTCGTTCATAGTTCCTATTCATCGTTCGTTCATAGTCCCTATTCATCATTCATCATTCGTTCATAGTTCCTATTCATCGTTCATAATCCCTATTTATCGTTCATCGTTCGTTCATAGTTCCTATTCATCGTTCATCGTTTGTTCATGGTCCCTATTCATCATTCATAGTCCCTATTCATCGTTCATCGTTCGTTCATAGTCCCTATTCATCGTTCATAGTCCATATTCATCATTCATCGTTCGTTCATAGTCCCTATTCATCGTTCATCGTTTGTTCGTACTCACTATTCAGCGTTCATCGATCGTTCATACGGAATGTCCACCATTACTATTCATCGTTACTATTCATCATCGTTACTATCCACCATTACTATTCATCATCATTACTATTCATTGGCGATATCTATTGTTGCTATTCCATCCTCACTATTCATCGTTACTATTCATCGATCATCCGATCACCCCGAATTTCAACTGCTCATCCATCCTGCTGTCCAGCTCACCTAAGACCTGCCAGACCAATATTCCAGTCATATGAACTCTAGTGACTCTGATTTTCCTTCTAGTAAGAACTTTCCATCTGGTCACCCATCCCAAATTTCTCCAAGTTGAGCACGCTTAACTTTGAGATTCTTTCAAGCTAGGCTTCCACACTCAGATTCCAATAATTCGTGTTTCTAGATTCTTATCAAATTATTCCCTATCCAACCATGTCATCCCTTAAGCATGGTTCATATTCTAGAAAACTCCCAAGATACTCTTGTCCCATATTCTACCTATAATTTCCCGGTTCAAACTAAACCAGATGATTCATTCACCACTATTCTCACCAACAGCAAACTCTACTGTACTACATCACATACACCCAGCTATAAATAGACCCAGCTACCCTCTCCCTCTCCACACACTCAACACCCTCAGTCAAGGCAACCCTTCCCCACCCACTCAGTTACTCTGCTTTGTCGGCTACGCGTATAGTGTCGCTTCACCTCCAATCCACCCTCCTGGTAAGCACTGCCGCTCCACCACCAGTAATATCACAACACCACATGACACAGATTCTGCTCAAGACTCTAACCATCTATATATCGTCATTCTGACCACTATACTAAATATTTGATGATATACTTGCTGGTTTGTATGTTTGCTTGTTCATATTGCATAGTTATTGGAGCGTTCGTGCCGTCTCGTGAAGGCTAGATCTGCAAGTCTATGCCAGGCGGTGGAGCCAGAAGCCAGTTCTGCAAGCTCTCACCCTTTCGCCGGTTAAAGCAACGACAAGCTCACCGGATCCCTTTGATGCATAAATTACCTATGCTTTTCCAACCACAACCCTCAACCTATTATTTTATGCATGATATGATTTTGAGACAAGTTATTATGGCCACCCAGCCTTTTGCCGTAATCAATCTTTATACTCCTTGATACCTTTGTCACAAATGATTTGAGAAAAGGTGTGAGTTTTCAAAATAAAATGCTTTTCAAAATGGGTATGATGAAGGGTTGTCACCCTTATCACCTTTGAGTGGGATGATCAGGGACTCCCTGGTTTAGGGGAGGGCCTAAGGTGATGGCTCAGCTGTTTTAGGTGTGAGCATGAAGGATTGTCCCTCTCGCCTAAGGACCGGTTTGTCATCACTCCTTACCTATACTCTTATCAAGTACAACCACTCGAGACTATATGGGCAGTCGCTTGATCTGAACTTGCACGGTCCGAACCCTAGGATTATGACGGCTGGGGAGCACCGGGAGGATAAGGAAGGGGAATGTTTTGTTCGGTTTGGGCATAGTGGTGGCCTTGTTCCTTCCGATATAATCACTAAGGTAAGGACGTGCAAGGAAGGAAAGAGTGTCGGCATTCGGATCTCACGATGGTGAGATTGCAGAAACCAGACTAGTGGATAAAGTGTACACCTCTGCGCATAGTTTAAAAACCTATTCGAATAGTCCGCGTCCACGGATATGGATGAGTCATGGCATGGATTTGACAATTAGTGTTTTGTTTTCCAAAAAAATGCTTTTGAAAAGTGGTTTTAAAAGGTCCGGTGGTTGAGCCGTGAGCTATGGTGGACGGGAAGTCTAGTAGCTGTTTTTGAAAATGAAAACCAGTGGGAAACTACTGAGATACCTGGATGGTTTAGTCCAGGGGATTTTGTTCTATATTGAAAAACTTCCTGCTCCTTTGGGAGAGGATGTGCTTTGAAAAATATAAAATGTTTTACAAAATAACCCTACATCAAATATTGCTCTTTCTGCAAAATACCCTGAGCTCCACATATTCCATGCATTATATTTGATTTCCCCATTCCGTGGGTGAAGGTGGGCTGCTGAGTACATAGGTACTCACCCTTGCTTATTTGTTGTTCTTTAGAGAAGGAGATCGCTGATCGGGTAAGAGTTACGCCTGTTCCCAACCTTGCCTGTGGCTGTTGGACCGCTAATTTGCTTCGCTGCGTATATCGAGCTGCTTCAGCCCCACTTTGATGATATGTCCCGAGTTGTGGACCAACTCTTAAAGTTTATCACCACCTTTATAGGTTTGTCTCGTTTAAGCAGATCTGGAATCATCTGATGTATAAATGTGTTTACTAGCCTCCTGGGACTAGTAATTGTATCACATTTGAGTCCTAGAGGATTGGGGCGCTTCAAAAGGTCCTACAGAATACGTGGAGGTCGGTAGCGTGGGTGGCAAGCGGGTAGTGGAGGACGCGCTCTCACGTGGTCAACCACACCGACCATGGCATGCCTTGGAAGCTATTCAACGCGGTGCGTGAGACAGGGCTCGTCTTCTTCCGTGCACCCATGGAGGACAAGCTCCGGTTCACCTGCGACCCGGTCAGGGATGCCGTCTCAGAATGGTACTTTTAACCTTGTGCTATTACAAAGGCTGGAGGTTTCTGTAGGTTCTAATGGAAGATTACAAGGTCGTATTGAAGTATCAAGAGCTATTGATGATCGCCAGTTTAAGAAGGTTAGCTGATGCGTACCATTGTTTGCTTAATCATAGATGCTATCCATTGCCCATCACTGTTTGATTTGAAATATTCTTGTTTCCTTACATTTACATGCAGTTTTCTTCATAAAGCGGACATTCAGATCGAAAGCATTAAGTAATATTGAAACTTGGTTATTTGCATGTGACTATTCTGAATCTGATTGGCAGAGTTCATATGCATTAAGTAATCTAATTGGCATGCCAGGCACGATGTAGTGAATAAGCACTTTTTAATTGTTATTCCTTGTTGTGAAGTAACTGTGAGTGTTTGTCCCATGTGTTCAGTTCCAATATTCTTTCTTAAGATAATTGCTTATAATTTTTAATTACATTTTGGTATTCTTATCAGCCATCCTGATTGCAAGCTAGTTGTTAGCCATGATGACTATAGCTTAACTTCCAAGCTGCCAAGGGAGAGAACTTTTGTTGTAATGGTACTAAGAAACCTGATTGATCATGTATTTAGCACATATGAGTTATTAGTTGAAGTTGTAGCTAGATTCCTTGTGCACCCAAACTTAACTTCTATGAAGTTAATGAGTACCCTTGTGTTAACAAATTGTTGTGTTGTCTGAACTTTAGATATCTAGCCTTGAAAGTACTTGGTTCCATGTGTGAGGGAAGATCTGTTTACCAGGATATGCCTGTTACTTCAGTTTAGCCTTTGGTTTCAATTTGCACTTTATAGAATTATACTGGCAGAAAATAATAGTTCTCTTTTTCATAGCAATTTCCCAGTACATATTGTCCTGTCAAACTGACCAATTTATATGTTCACTGTTCAATGATTTTGTTGCAAATCTGTACTAGTACTGTGTTATGCCTCATGTGTATTTATACGTTATAATGTTATACATTCTCACACAAGCAGAGTAAACATCTGCCTGCTGCTGATTTTCTTAGCCAGCTTTAAAAATCTAGTTTACTAATTTTTTATCTGTACTCATGTTACCTTAGCAGATTACTGGGTTAACGAACAACTCATACTTTGATGCAGCACAGGAGGTTCGACATTATGTCAGGAAGCATTCAGATCTTGGTCGTATTGTGCTTGAAGTTGCTAAGGTATATAATGAATGCCATGAAGGATTGTTTTCTCTTAATCCCATACTGTGTGAGATACTAAATATATGTCCTGAAAACAACTTACGTGCAGGACTTGCAAATCCCCGCCAAGCAAACTACTAGAAAACTTTTCAGAGGTGGAGATGATGAAGATGATAGTGCTGATGCTGACACAAATGGTCCTGTTGTACCTTGGTAATTCCACTTTCTTCCCTGCCCTTTAGAGATGATATGACCATCTTCGTTTGGACATTGCTCAAAAGAATTGCTCAAAAGAAAATGCATATCTTGTTTTGTACAGGTGATCGAACATTGAGTGTCGCTGACCGTAAAAGACAGTGCTTCAGCAAAAGAAGCACAACAACACCAATATTTATGTAACAAAACATACACACTTTAGCTCCACATTTTCAATGCAAGAAATAAGTAGCCACATATGGCATCATCAGTTCATCACTGCTCATGTGACTACATTTTGAATGCAGGAAATAGGTAGCCGCATGTGACCATATATTCTAGTGGAATGCTAACCTCTATTTTTAAAAAAGGTATTTGAATCCAACACTGACACCTGAATTTACAAAGACTGCAAGAGCTGAAGCAAGAAAAAATGTATTTTAGTTGTTGTCAAATAATTGTCGATCCAAATTGTAGCTCAACATCCCAAGCGCTGTGGTGGATCAAAGTCTTCCCATCGTTCCATTATAAGCTGCATCGAAGTTATGCACCATCCAATAATTTGCCCACAAGACCCAAATGGGGCATTGAAGCATTCTCATGGGCATAAACTGCTACTCGGTTCATGGCATTAACATCACAGTCAACAGGACGTAGCTGAGTTGAAAGCAACAAAAATGTCTCCATGAATTGTACTATTTTAGACTAACCAAAAAACAATTGAATAAAAGGGGTTCAAGAGAAAAAACATACGCAATAGAACAGGGAGGTGGGTCAGTGTAAAATCTAAAACATTATACTCAAGGCATGATTAACACATGATTAAAATCTAAAACATTATAATTTCTTAAAACGGAAAATGTGCAATATTGTATCCATATTCAAAATACCACTTGTAAATGACAAAAGGAGAAACATAAGGATGCAACTGCTAATGAAAAGAATTACCATCCCTTCAAATTTCTCAAGGCACATACAAAATGAAGTGTGACATGCTACTTCTCAATAATGGGACAAAGAAAACAGAACGAGAAGTAACTAGTAAGTAAATCCAGTCGTTGAAAGTCGCCTAGAGGGGGGTGAATAGGCGAAACCTAAAATTTATAAACTTAAACACACACTAAAGGCCGAGGTTAGCATTAGAATTAAATTCAAGTCCAAAAGATTGTTTCTCTTGCTAGGAGTTGCTCAAAGGATGCGGATGACGTATGCGAGCAAACTCAAATCAATACTTAGCAAGGAAACGTTAGAGAGAGGAAAGAGTGCAAAACGAATCAAGTGAGAATCAAAGCGAGTAGACACGGTGATTTGTTTTACCGATGTTCGGTTCCAAAGAACCTAGTCCCCGTTGAGGAGGCCACAAAGGTTGGGTCTATTCCAACCCTTTCCCTCTCTCAAATGGTCACTTAGACCGAGTAAGCCTTCCCTTAATCACATGGATCACTTAGACACTGCAAGGACCACCACACACTTGGTGTCTCTTGCTTCGCTTACAAAGCACTTGAGAATAAGAATGGAAAAATAAAAGGCCAATCCAAGCAACAAGAGAAACAAAAGAACACAAAACACCCTCTCTCAAGTCCCTAATGGAATTGAGTTGATTTGGAGGCTTAGAGAGGATTTGATCTATTGAATGTGTCTTGGAGTGGAGTCTTTTGCTCTTGTATTGAATGTTGAGTTCAGAACACTTAGATGGATATTAATGAGGTGGTTGGGGGTATTTATAGCCCCAACCACTTCCATAGCCATTGGTGAAGGCTGCTGGCGATGTGCGCACCGGACAGTCCGGTGTGCCACCAGATAGTCACTGTGCACTGTCCGGTGCATGCCACGTCAGCACGTCCGTTAGGGTTTGGAGCAGTTGACCGTCGGAATGTCTTGTTGTCTTACTGCACCGGACAGTCCGGTGCCCTCTGACTTCTGCGCTCTGACTTCTGCCATGACACTGTTCACTATTGTAGCTCTGCATAGTCGACCGTTGGCGTGCAGGGAGCCGTTGCTCCGCTGGTTCACCGGACAGTCCGGTGCACACCGGACAGTCCGGTAAATTATAGTGGAGCGCGCCCAGCAGAAACCCGAGAGTGGCTAGTTTGAGTCTGTACGGTATAGCGCACCAACTAGCCACTCTCAGGTTTCTGCTCCGGTGCGCCAAAAACCAGCACACTCAAGTCCTTTTGCTCCATTTTTTATGTGTCCCTAACTGGATTTCTTTCTTAGTTTGTGTTGTACCTTATGCACCTATAATAGATGATATCTAGACAAACTAGTTAGTCCTCGTGGTTTGTGTTCGATGTCAACCACCAAAATCAATTATAGGAAATGATTAACCCGATTTCCCTTTCAATCTTCCCTTTTTGGTGATTGATGCCAACACAAACCAAATCAAATATAAAGTGCAGAAATGTAACTAGTTTGCATTTATGATGAATGTGCATAGGTTACTTGGAGTTAAACCAATTGAAAGTATCACTAAGTGTATATGGATTGCTTTTCTTCTTTTTAACATTTTGGACCACATTAGCACCACTTGTTTGTTTTTGCAAATCTTTTGGAAAAATCTTTTCAAATTCGTTTGCAAATAGTCAAAGGTATAAGAATGTGATTGCAAGAAGCATTTTTAAGATTTGAAATACCTCTCCCTGTTTCAAATGCTTTTCCTTTGACTAAATGAGAGCTCCCCCTGATTGAATTCTCCCCTTAGCTTTCAAGAGGGTTTTTGAAATAGATACTAATTGAAAATCTGACATTTTAATGATACCAAATTGAAAATTCATACCACTTGAAAATTCATTTTAGGGCTAACTCAAATACCAATTGAAATAAACACTTCTTTTTGAAAAATCTTGATACCAATTTGCAAAATACACTAAAATTTTAAAATGATGGTGTGGTCCTTTTGCTTTGGGCTTAATACTTTCTCCCCCTTTGGCACTAATTGCCAAAAACAGAGAACTTGAGAGCCCTTTTGCATTTTCTCCCCCTTTGGGGCCAAATACTTTCTCAAATGGTAAAGCAAATATAAGTGAAAGGTTATACCAATTGAGATTTTGCGGAGTAATGGCAAGTGGTAAATGATACCGTCAGAGTTTGGAGTGGAAGCCTTCTCTTTGCCGAATACTCAATTTCCCTTTCAATCTAAGACTAATCATAATGATATACTCGAAAACACATTAGTCCTAGCCTTGGCACAAGAAGAATAAGAAATATACAATTGTACCAAATGAAAGATATATGATCAAAGGTATATGAAATAGCTATGTGTGCAATGTTTCAATCAAAGTTCCAAGAATCAAGAATATTTAGCTCATTCCTAAGTTTACTAAAGGTTTTCTCATCTAGTGGCTTGGTGAAGATATCGGCTAATTGGTTGTGGGTATTAACATAAGCAATTTCGATATCCCCCTTTTGTTGGTGATCTCTCAGAAAGTGATACTGAATATCTATGTGCTTAGTGCGGCTGTGTTCAATGAGATTATCTGCCATGCGGATTGCACTCTCATCGTCACATAGGAGAGGGACTTTGCTCAATTTGTAGCCATAGTCCTTGAGGGTTTGCCTCATCCAAAGTAATTGCGCACAACAATGACCTACGGCAATGTACTCGGCTTCGGCGGTAGAAAGCGCTACTGAGTTTTGTTTTTTTGAAGCCCAAGACACCAGGGATCTCCCTAGAAACTGACAAATCCCTGATGTGCTCTTCCTATCAATTTTACACCCTGCATAATCGGCATTAGAATATCCAATTAAGTCAAATGTAGATCCCTTGGGGTACCAAAGCCCAAACTTGGGAGTGTAAACTAAATATCTCATGATTCTCTTCATGGCTCTAAGGTGAACTTCCTTAGGATTTGCCTGGAACTTGCACACATGCATAAAGAAAGCATAATGTTCAGTCGAGATGCACATAAGTAGAGTAAAGATCCTATCATCGATCGGTATAACTTTTGATCTACGGATTTACCTCCCGTGTCAAGGTCGAGATGCCCATTTGTTCCCATGGGAGTCTTGATGGGTTTGCCATCCTTCATTCCAAACTTCTTAAGTATGTCTTGAATGTACTTAGTTTGGCTGATGAAGGTGCCCTCTTGGAGTTGCTTGATTTGAAATCCAAGGAAATACTTCAACTCCCCCATCATCGACATCTTGAATTTTTGAATCATGATCCTACTTAACTCTTCACAAGATAACTTGTTAGTAGACCCAAATATAATATCATCAACATAAATTTGGCATATAAACAAGTTTTTTGCAATAGTTTTAGTGAAGAGAGTAGGATCATCTTTTCCGACTTTGAAGCCATTAGTGATAAGAAAACTCACAGGCATTCATACCATGCTCTTGGGGCTTGCTTTAGCCCATAAAGCACCTTTGAGAGTTTATACACATGGTTAGGGTACTCACTATCTTCAAAGCCAGGAGTTTGCTCAACATAGACCTCTTCCTTGATAGGGCCATTGAGTAAGGCACTCTTCACGTCCATTTGATAGAGCTTAAAGCCATGGTAAGTAGCATAGGCAAGTAATATAAGAATTGACTCAAGCCTAGCTACGGGTGCATAAGTTCCATCAAAGTCCAAACCTTCGACTTGTGAATAACCTTTGGCTACAAGTCGGGCTTTGTTCCTTGTCACCACACCATACTCGTCTTGCTTGTTGCGGAATACCCACTTGGTACCTACAACATTTTGATTAGGACGTGGAACCAAATGCCATACCTCATTCTTTGTGAAATTGTTGAGCTCCTCTTGCATTGCCACAACCCAATCTGGATCTCTTAATGCATCCTCCACCCTGTGTGGCTCAGTAGAGGACACAAAAGAGTAATGTTCACAAAAATGAGCAACTCGAGATCTAGTGGTTACCCCCTTGTGAATGTCACCAAGAATGGAGTTGACGGGGTGATCTCTTTGAATTGCTTGGTGGACTCTTGGGTGTGGTGGTCTTTAATCCCGAATATCTTGATCATCTTCCTTGTCTTCATTGTTTTCATCTCCCCCTTGATCAATGTCCTTGTCTTGAGGTGGCTCATCGTCTTGACCTTCATCTTCATCTTCTTGAGCCTGATCCTCATCTTGAGTTGGTGGAGATGCTTGCATGGAAGATGATGGTTGATTTTGTGCTTGTGGAGGCTCTTTGAATTTAGTAAGGAGTTCATATGATGTATTCTTGAGGATCCGGTGAAGATATAACCAGTTGATGGAGTAGCAGGCGGTGTTAATCGCCTCCGCCCAAAACTGGTCTGGTGTCTTGTATTCATCAAGCATGGTCCTAGCCATGTCCAGTAGAGTTCTATTTTCCCTCTCCACTACACCATTTTGTTGAGGTGTGTAGGGAGAAGAGAACTCATGCTTGATGCCTTCTTCCTCAAGAAATCCTTTGATTTGAGAATTCTTGAACTCTATCCCATTGTCGCTTCTAATCTTTTTGATTCTCAATCCGAACTCATTTTGAGCCCGTCTCAAGAATCTTTTTAATGTCTCTTGGGTTTGTGATTTTTTTGCAAAAAGAACAACCAAGTGAAGCGAGAATAATCATCCATAATAACTAGACAGTACTTACTCCCGTCGATGCTTATGTAAGCGATCGGGTCGAATAGGTCCATGTGGAGCAACTCAAGCGACCTGTCCGTTGTCATTATGTTCTTGTGTGGATGATGGACTCCAACTTGCTTCCCTGCTTGGCATGCGCTACAAATTCTGTCTTTCTCAAAATGAACATTTGTTAGTCCTAAAATGTGCTCTCCCTTTAGAAGCTTATGAAGATTCTTCATCCCAACATGAGCAAGTCGGCGATGCCAGAGCCAACCCATGTTAGTCTTAGCAATTAAGCAAGTGTCTAGTTCAGCTTGGTTATCATTAAAATCAACTAAATACAGCTGACCATCTAACACTCCCTTAAATGCTATTGAGTCATCACTTCTTCTAAAGAAAGTAATACCTATATCAGTAAAAAGACAGTTGTAGCCCATTTTGCATAATTGAGAAATAGAAAGCAAATTGTAATTTAAAGAATCTATAAGAAAAACATTAGAAATGGAATGGTCAGGAGATATAACAATTTTACAACCTTTGACCAAACCTTGATTTCCATCCCCGAATGTGATAACTTGTTGGGGATCTTCATTTTTCTCGTATGAGGAGAACATTCTCTTCTCCCCTGTCATGTGGTTTGTGCACCCGCTATCGATTATCCAACTTGATCCACCAGATGCATAAACCTACAAAACAAATTTAGGCATTGTTCTTAGGTACCCAAACAATCTTGGGTCCTTTGACATTAGAAACAAGCACCTTGGGTACCCAAACACAAGTCTTGGGACTCTTGTGTTTGCCCCCAACATATTTAGCAACTACCTTGCCTGATTTGTTAGTTAAAACATAAGAATCATCAAAAGTCTTAAATGAAATGTTATGCTCATTTGATGCATTAGGAATTTTCTTCTTAGGCATTTTATCATGAATGGAATGCCTAGAGCTAGAAGCCTCATTCTTATACATAAAAACATGATGAGAAACATTATGAGGTTTTCTAGCATGAATTTTCCTAATCTTATGCTTAGGATAGTTTGCAGGATACAAAATGTAACCCTCTCTATCCTAAACCATGGGAGCCTTGCCCTCTACAAAATTACACAATTTTTTAGGGGCATTAAGCTTGACATTGCTTTGGTTCCCTTGTTGGAACCCAATGCCATCCATAATGCCAGGGCGTCTCCCATTATAGAGCATACTTCTAGCAAATTTAAACTTTTCATTTTCAAGTTCATGCTCGGCAATTTTAGCAGTTAATTTAGCTATGTGATCATTTTGTTGTTTAATCATGACAAGTTGATCATCAATAGCTTTAAAATTAACATCTTTACATCTAGTGCAAATGGAGACATGTTCAACAGTAGATGTGAATGGTTTGCAAGCATACAATTCTTCTATCTTAGCATTTAATCTAGCATTCTCATCTCTAAGACAGAAATTGATTCATTGCAAACATTCAATTTTTCAATCTTAGAAACTAAATTTTCATTCTCAATTCTAAGACAGGAAATTGAATCATTACAAATGCTAAGCTCTTTAGACAGATTATCACATTTTTCTACCACTAGAGCATAGGCATTTTTTAATTTGACATATTTTTTATTTTCCTTAACGAGCAAGTCCTCTTGGTATTCCAAGAGATCATCCTTCTCGTTAATGGTTTCAATTAATTCATTTAATTTTTTTCTTTTGTTCCATGCTAAGGTTGGCAAAAAGAGAAATTAAATCATCTTCATTATCACTAGAGCTACCTTCATCACTAGATGTAGTGTATTTCGGAGTAGCTCTAGAGTGTACCTTCTTCTTTTTGTCGTCCTTGGCCATGAGACACTTGTGGCCGACGTTGGGGAAGAGAAGTCCCTTGTTGACGGCGATGTTGGCGGCGTCCTCGTTGGAGGAGGAGTCGGTGGAGCTCTCGTCGGAGTCCCATTCCCGCACCATGTGCGCCTCGCCATGCTTCTTATTGTAGTACTTCTTCTTCTCCATTTTCTTCTTCCCCTTCTTGTCTTCGTCCCTATCACTTTCACTATAATTTGGACATTTAGCGATAAAGTGACCGGACTTACCACACCGGTAGCACACACTTTTAGAGCAGGGCTTGTAGTCCTTCCCCCTCCTTTGCTTGAGGATTTGGCGAAAGCTCTTGATGATAAGCGCCATCTCCTCGTTGTCGAGCTTGGAGACGTTGATTGGAAGCCAACTTGGTGTAGACTCCTTCTTTTCTTCTGTTGCTTTGAATGCAACGGGTTGCACCTCGGGTGTAGAGGTGGCTCCTTGCTCCAAGTTGACAATATGTTTGGAGTCTTTGATCATAACTTCAAAGCTCACAAACTTGCCAATAACCTCCTCGGGTGCGTGACATCTGTTTGTATCTAGGATCTCCACGTATTAATTGAGCTTGAGTAGGATTATGAAATACGAGATATCTTAGAATAACCTTGACCATTTTATGGTCATCCCATTTGGTGCTCCCGAGGTTGCGCACTTGATTCACCATGGTCTTGAGCCAATTGTACATTGCTTGCGGCTCTTCTCCTTGTTGAGGACGAATCGACTGAGCTCGCCCTCGATCGTCTCACGCTTAGTGATCTTTGTCACCTCGTCCCCTTCGTGCATGGTTTTGAGGATGCCCCAAATTTTTTGGCGTTCTTTAACCCTTGCACCTTATTATACTCCTCTCGACACAAGGAGGCAAAGAGTATAGAGGTGGCTTGGGAGTTAAAGTGCCTAATTTGGGCGGCCTCGTCCGAGTTGTAATCCTCGTCGCCCACCTGTGGTACCTACGCTCCAAACTGAACAATATCCCATATGCTTTCGTGGAGTGAGGTTAGATGGTGCCTCATTTTATCACTCCACATGAAATAATCTTCACCATCAAAATATGGTGGTTTTCCTAGGGGCACCAAAAGTAGAGGAGTGCGTTTAGGAATGCGGGAATAACGAAGTGGCATCTTACTATACTTCTTGCGCTCGTGGCGCATCGAAGTTGTAGACTCGGCGCCGGACGTGGAGGGTGATGAAGAGTCGGTCTCGTAGTAGACCACCTTCTTCATTTTCTTCTTCTTCTTGTCACCCCTCCTAAGTGACTTGATGGAGGAAGAGGATTCCTCCTTTAAGTTGTTGCTGGACTCCCTTGATAGAGTCCTCCCTGAGCCTACGGGCTTGTCGCCGGTCATGATCTCCCTCTTGGCATGATCTCCAGACATCACTTCGAGTTGGTTAGACTCTTAATGAAGCACTGGCTCCGATACCAATTGAAAGTCGCCTAGAGGGGGGTGAATAGGTGAAACTTGAAATTTATAAACTTAAACACACAATAAAGGCCAAGGTTAGCATTAGAATTAAAATCAAGTCCAAAAGATGGTTTCTCTTGCTAGGAGTTTGTCGGGTACCATAATTAGGGGTACCCCCAAAGCTCCTAATCATGGCTGGTAAACACCCTCAGACCAACTGACGGGTGCGGTTCAAGTCAAGACTTCGTCTACCCGAGGGACGCGATCTCACCCGAGCCCAGCCTCGGGTTGGAACAGTAGTGCCAGACGAGTTCACGCCTCGCCCGAGGGCCTCCTCAGGCAGCGGGCGCCCCCTTGGCTCTCCCGAGGCCCGACTTAGGCAGGCTCCATTGTGAAGCAACCTTGGCCAAGACCGCCTCACCAACCGACCACTTCGTAGGCGCATTAAATGCAGGGGATGCCTGAGGCTGTATCCTGACACATGCGCCTCAGTCGGGCAGGCCAAAGTGACCGCAGTCACTTCGCCCCTCTTCTTTACTGTCTGACATGATAGGAAAACAGCATCGCTCGCTCCGCTCCGACTGTCGTGTCAACCACCCCGGCGACGACTGACAACAAGTCACGATCAACCACCGAGTTCAGCCTCGGGCGCAACAGGAAGCTCTGCCTCGCCTAACCTCAGGCTCCAGCCTCGGGAGGAGGTCTTCGCCTCGCCCGACCCCCGGACTCGGCCTCGACCCTGGTCTCGGGAGGAATCGCGTCCTCGCCCGACCCCGGCCTCGGCCTCAAGAGAAGTCTCCGCCTCGACCGACCCTGGGCTCGGACCGACCGCGCTAACAGGGGATACATCATTTCCCTATTCCTAACCTGCTCAGGCTACAAGGAGCAAGACCGGTGTTCCATCTGGCTTACCCCGGCGACGGGTAATGATGGTGCCCCACGTGCGCCATGACGCCGGTGGCTCTCAGCCCCTTACGACAGCAAGGAGACGTCAGCAGGATCCTCACCGTGCTACCAGCTGTGCTCCTACAGGACTCAGACGCTCCTCCGACGACCACGCCATCACATGTACAGGGCCCAAGCTCTCCCCCAACCGCCACGTTGGCATGTACACAGGGCTTAGGCACTCCACTGCCGGACACGTTAGCACATAGCTACGCCTCCCGTTGTACGTCTGGACCCTCTCCTTGCCTCTATAAAAGGGAGGTCCAGGACCACCCTGAGGGGGGTTCACGCGAGGGAAGCGGCGGACGAACTCTGTGTCTCTCTCTCTCTCGCGCGACGCGCTTGTAACCCCTACTACGAGCGGCACCCCTGGTGCATGATAATACAAGGCTTGTCCCACCTCTTGTGTTCCATCCCGCGCCAACCCATCTGGGCAGGGGCACGCAGCCATTTCACTAGTCGGTTCAAGGGACCCCCCTGGGTCCGAGACGCCGACAGTTGGCGCGCCAGGTAGGGGCCTACTGCATGTTAACGAACACTTCCCGTTGAGTTCCAGATGGGGAGTCTTCAGCAACCTCTCCAGCCCGGGACGGTGCTCCGCTTCGGGAGTCTCGAGTTCATGTCCCTCGACGGCAGCTACGACATGGTACTCCTCCCCCCGTGGCGTGATGACAACGACGGTCTCCGACTCACCCGGCGGCGGCGAGCTCTACAACAGCACCTCCCTGCGGCAGAAGAGGAGCACTCCGGTCGCCCCCGCCACCCTCCTCATTGGAGGAGGCGGAGGCGAGGCAACCATAGCCATGCAGGAGGCGGCACCTTGTCGGCTGTCGCACTAGAGCGAGTCAACGACGCCGGCACTCCCCCAGGGGACATGTCGGGCATTGTCCTCGCACCTGAGGCGACGGCGGGTGTCACTTCCCAGCGACGTGTCAGCCCCAAGCGGACTGATGACGCCAACACCCTCACAAAGGACCTGCTGGGCGTTACCCTCGTACCTGAGATGATGGTGTGCTCCGCCCCCGACGCGACTTCACCATCGTCCATTGACCAAGAGGTACCGTTCGTTTTCCATCCCGTACCTTTTCGGTTCAGCTTCGATCCACCTAGCGACCCCGCTATGGTGAGCGCCTTCCGGGGTACCACATGTGGTTGACCTGGGACCGACTGATAGCCGTCTCAACCTTTGGACCAGCGGGTTCTGAGGAGGAGGACGACCCCGACTCCGGTTGGGATTTCTCTGCCCTCGATGACCCCGGTGGCATGCGGGACTTCATGTCCGCATGTGACCACTGCCTCTCCGGTTGTTCTGACGATGGCCATGACCTTGACGACGAGGGTTACGGCCCGAGTCACGAATGTTTCCACGTTGATCTGGGAGATCACAACAAAGGCAACCACCTCGGTATGCCAGAGGTTGACGATCCCCTTGGGCCCGCATCTCATGTTGACATCCCGCGGGAGCTAGCTATGGTCCTAGTCCCTGCGGGGGGGTCAGGACATACAGCTCGAGCAAATCTGTGAGATGCAGGCCCGGGTCGACAGGGAAGCAGGCCGGCTTGTACAGCTCCGACAGAACATCGAACAGGAGTGGGCAGGCCAAACACTCACCGGAGAAGCCTATCATCGGGCCCAAGACATCCGGCGCCGCATCGTCGACAATGCTAGGGCAGCGCTGCCCCCGGCCGTCAGCAGGTCCGGCCAGGACCTAGCTGCAGCGGCGATGCTGCTTCGAGCCATGCCGGAGCCATCCACCACTGAGGCACGGCGTATCCAGGGCGAACTCAAGAATCTCCTAGAAGGCGCCACGGTTCAACGAGCCAAGAGCTCCGCCTCCCGCAGGCGAGCTGACCCCTCGGAGCATCACACGGTGTCCTCCCGGCGCATTCGGGAAGCCTCGGTCCATCCCGAGCATACGCGGGACGAGGCGCCCGCTGCCCGGGAACGCCTCGGCAACGAGCACCACCATCTCAACCATCGAGCCCGCCTCGACGAGAAGGTGCGCCGAGGCTACCATCCCAGGCGTGGGGGATGCTGCAACAGTGAGGAGGATCGCAGTCCTTCGCCCGAACCACCCGGTCCGCGAGTCTTCAGCCGGGCCATACGACGAGCGCCGTTCCCTGCCCGTTTCCGAGCCCCGACTACCATCACCAAGTACTCGGGGAAGACGAGGCTGGAGCTGTGGCTCGCAGACTACCGACTGGCATGCCAGTTGGGAGGGGCGGATGATGACAACCACATCATCCGTAATCTACCCCTTTTCCTCTCCGACGTCGCCCGAGCCTGGCTGGAGCATCTGCCTCCTGCGTAGATCTCTGACTGGGACGATCTGGTCAAAGCTTTCGCGAGAAACTTCCAAGGCACGTACGTGCGCCCTAGGAACTCGTGGGACCTCCGAAGCTACCGCCAGAAGCCAGGGGAGTCCCTCCGAGAGTACATCCGGCGGTTTTCAAAGCAGCGCACCGAGCTGCCCAACGTTACCGACTCGGATGTCATCGGGGCTTTCCTTGCCGGCACCACTTGCCGAGACCTGGTGAGCAAACTGGGGCGCAAGACTCCCACCCGTGCGAGCGAACTGATGGACGTCGCCACCAAGTTCGCCTCGGGTCAAGAGGCGGTCGAAGCCATCTTCCGAAAGGACAAGCAGCCTCAGGGAGAGCCAAAGACAGACGCCCCTGAGGCGTCCGTTTAGCGGGGCACAAAGAAGAAGGCTAAAAACAAGTCGCGAGCAAAGCGCGATGCCGCAGACGCGAATCTCGTCGCTGCGATCGAGCACAGGAACCCTCGGAAACCTCCTGGAAGGGCCGGCGCGTTCGACAAGATGCTCAAAGAGCCGTGCCCCTATCACTAGGGGCCCGTCAAGCACACCTCGAAGAATGTGTCATGCTCCGGCGCTACTTCCATAAGACCGGGCCCCCGGCGGAGGATGGCAAGGGCCATGACAATGATAAGAAGGAGGGCGACAAGGAAGAGGGATTCCCGGAAGTCCATAACTGCTTCATGATCTACGGCGGGCAGGCGGCAAACGCCTCTGCTCGGCACCGCAAGCAGGAGCGCCAGGAAGTCTGTTTGGTGAAGGTGGCAACGCCAGTCTACCTAGACTGGTCCGACAAGCCTATCACCTTCGACCAAGGCGACCACCCCGACTTCGTGCCAAGCCCAGGAAGGTACCCGCTCGTCGTCGATCCGATCATCGGCAACGTTAGGCTCTCCATGGTCCTCATGGACGGAGGCAGCAGCCTTAACATCATCTATGCTGAGACCCTGGAACTCTTAGGGGTTGATCGGTCCGCAGTCCGGGCCGGTGCGGCACCCTTCCACGGGATCGCGCCCGGGAAGCGAATCCTACCCCTCGGACGGATCGACTTACCCGTTTGCTTCGAAACTCCCTCTAACTTCCGAAAGGAAGCTCTCACCTTTGAGGTCGTCGGGTTCCGAGGAACCTACCATGCGGTATTGGGAAGACCATGCTACGCCAAGTTCATGGCCGTCCCCAACTACACCTACCTCAAGCTCAAGATGCCGGCCCGAATGGGATCATCACCGTCGGATCCACGTACCGTCACACGTACGAATGCGACGTGGAGTGCGTGGAGTACGCCGAGGCTCTCGACGAGTCCGAGGCCCTCATCGCCGACCTGGAACGCCTCTCCAAGGAGGCGCCCGACGCGAAACGGCGCGCCGGCAACTTCGAACCAGTTGAGGCGGTCAAGTCCGTCTCTCTCGACCCCAGCAATGATGCCAACAAGAAAGTTCGGATCGGCTCCAAGCTCGACCCCAAATAGGAAGCAGTGCTCGTTGACTTTCTCCGCGCAAACACCGAAGTCTTTGCGTGGAGTCCCTCGGACATGCCCGACATACCGAGGGATGTCGCCGAGCACTCACTGGACATCAGAGCTGGAGCCCGACCCGTGAAGCAAACCCTACGCCATTTTGACGAAGAAAAGCACAGGGTCATAGGCGAGCAGATCCACAAGCTACTCGCGGAAGGGTTTATCAAAGAGGTATTCCATCCTGAATGGTTAGCTAACCCTGTTCTTGTAAGGAAGAAGGATGGGAAATGGAGGATGTGTGTAGACTACACTGGTCTAAACAAAGCATGTTCGAAAGTTCCCTATCCTCTACCTCGCATCGATCAAATCGTGGACTCCACTGCTGGGTGCGAAACCCTGTCATTCCTTGATGCCTACTCAGGCTATCACCAAATCAAGATGAAAGAGTCCGACCAGCTCGCGACTTCTTTCATCACAACTTTTGGCATGTACTGTTACACTACAATGCCATTTGGGTTGAGGAATGCAGGCGCCACTTACCAGAGGTGCATGAACCACATGTTTGGAGAACACATCGGCAGAACGGTTGAGGCTTACGTCGACGACATCGTTGTCAAGACGAAGAGAGCCCCCGACCTCCTCTCTAACCTTGAAACGACATTCAAGTGTCTGAGAGCAAAAGGCGTGAAACTCAATCCCGAGAAGTGTGTCTTCGGAGTCCCTCGAGGCATGATCCTTGGATTCATCGTCTCCAAGTGGGGCATCGAGGCCAATCCGGAGAAAATCGCGGCCATCACCAACATGGGACCGATCAAAGATTTGAAAGGAGTACAGAGGGTCATGGGATGCCTTGCGGCTTTGAGCCGCTTCATCTCACACCTTGGCGAGAAAGGCTTGCCTCTGTACCGCCTCTTAAGGAAGGTAGAGTGCTTCACTTGGACCCCCGAGGCCGAGGAAGCCCTCGGAAACCTTAAGGCGCTCATTACGAACACACCCATTCTGGTGCCCCCACCGCAGGAGAAGCCCTCTTGATCTACGTAGCCGCGACTACTCAGGTGGTCAGCGCCGTGATCATAGTCGAGAGACGAGAAGAAGGGCATGCACTGCCCATCCAAAGGCCAGTCTACTTCATCAGCGA
The DNA here is from genome assembly GCA_029449295.1 of Zea luxurians. NCBI lineage: Eukaryota > Viridiplantae > Streptophyta > Magnoliopsida > Poales > Poaceae > Zea > Zea luxurians. The sequence goes on from JAOPSE010000047.1 coordinate 1,283,719, forward strand.
AGTGCTTTCCGAGACCAAAGTCCGCTACCCACAGATCCAGAAGCTGCTCTACGCAGTGATCCTGACACGGCGAAAGTTGCGACACTACTTCGAGTCTCATCCGGTGACTGGTGTCATCCTTCCCCCTGGGGGAGATCATCCAGTGCCGCAAGGCCTCGGGTAGGATAGCAAAGTGGGCGGTGGAACTTATGGGCGAAACGCTATCATTCGCTCCTCAGAAGGCCATAAAATCCCAGGTCTTGGCAGACTTCCTGGCTGAGTGGACTGACACCCAGTTACCAACAACTCCAATCCAGCCCGAGCTCTGGACCATGTACTTCGATGGGTCACTCATGAAAACAGGAGCAGGCGCTGGCTTGTTCTTTGTTTCACCCCTCAGAAAGCATCTCCGCTACGTCATTCGCCTCCATTTTCCGGCATCAAACAACGTGGCTGAGTATGAGGCTCTGGTTAACGGGTTGTGCATCGCCATCGAGCTAGGGGTCCGGCGCCTCGACGCTCGAGGCGACTCACAGCTTGTCATCGACCAAGTCATGAAGAACTCCCACTGCCGTGACCAGAGGATGGAAGCCTACTGCGACGAGGTTCAGCGCCTGGAAGACAAGTTCTACGGGCTCGAGCTCAACCACATCACTCGACGGTACAACGAGACTGCGGATGAGCTGGATAAAATAGCCTCGGGGCGGACAATGGTTCCCTCGGACGTCTTCTCCCGAGACCTACATCAACCCTCTGTCAAGACCGACGACACGCCCGAGCCCGAGGAGGCCTCGGCCCAGCCCGAGGCACCCTCGGCCGACGAGGGTGAGGCACTGCGCGTCGAGGAAGAGCGGAACGGGGTCACGCCTAATCAAAACTGGCAGACCCCGTACCTGCAATATCTCCACCGAGGAGAGCTACCCCTCGATAGAGCCGAAGCTCGGCGACTGGCGTGGCGCGCCAAGTCATTCGTCTTGCTGGGTGACAAAAAGGATCTCTACCACCGCAGCCCCTCAGGCATCCTCCAACGATGCATATCTATCGCCCAAGGATAAGGACTATTGCAAGAAATACACTCGGGGGCTTGCGGCCACCATGCAGCGCCTCGAGCCCTCGTGGGGAATGCCTTCCAACAAGGTTTCTACTGGCCAACCGCGGTGGCCGATGCCACTAGGATTGTGCGCTCCTGCCGGGGGTGTCAATTCTATGCAAAGCAGACGCATCTACCCGCTCAGGCCTTGCAGACGATACCCATCACCTGGCCATTTGCTGTGTGGGGTCTAGACCTCGTCGGTCCCTTGCAGAAGGCACCCGGGGGCTTCTCGCACCTTCTGGTCGCCATCGACAAATTCTCCAAGTGGATCGAGGTCCGACCCTTGACCAGCATCAGGTCCGAGCAGGCGGTGGCATTTTTCACCAACATCATCCATCGATTCGGGGTCCCAAACTCAATCATCACCGACAATAGCACGCAGTTCACCGGAAAAAAGTTCCTGGACTTCTGCGACGACCACCACATCTGTGTGGACTGGGCCACTGTAGCTCATCCCATGATGAATGGGCAGGTGGAGCGTGCCAACGGTATGATTTTGCAGGGGCTCAAACCAAGGATCTACAACGACCTCAACAAGTTTGGCAAGCAGTGGATGAAAGAGCTACCCTCGGTAGTCTGGAGTCTGAGGACGACGCCGAGCCGCGCCACGGGTTTTACACCATTCTTTCTAGTCTATGGGGTCGAGGCCATCCTCCCCACGGACTTAGAATATGGGTCCCCGAGGACCAAGGCGTACGACGATCGAAGCAACCAGACCAGCCAAGAAGACTCGCTGGCCAACTCGAGGAGGCTCGGGACATTGCCTTACTACATTCGGCACGGTACCAGCAGTCGCTGCGGCGCTACCATGCCCGAAGCGTTCGCTCCCGAGGCTTCCAAGTGGGAGACTTGGTGCTTCGCCTGCGACAGGACGCCCGAGGGCGCCACAAGCTCACTCCTCCCTGGGAAGGGCCCTTCATCATCGCCAAGATCTTGAAGCCCGGAACATACAAGTTGGCCAACGACCAAGGCGAGGTCTACAGCAATGCTTGGAACATCCAACAGCTACGTCACTTCTACCCTTAAGATGTTTTAAGTCATTCATGTACCTTGTTTACATACACAAAGTATAACCGTCAAGGAAGGGTCGGCCTTGCCTCAGCAAAGCCCAACCCTCCCTCGGGGGCTAGAAGGGGGGAACCCCCTCTGCGTCAAAATTTTCCTCGGAAAAATTTTCTACCAAAACAACCTTTGTGCTTTCGACTTCCGTATCGATAGCGAGATCCTGAGAACGACAAGAGTACACGTAAGCGGCAAGGCTGACCAAGCCAAGGAACTCCTACGCCTCCAGGATACAGATACCTCACTCATCACCTTCCGCGAGAAGTAATTCACGCTCGGATAAGCGATCCTGCTACCGAACAAGTCCTAACACTCGGGTAGAAAACGACTTTCACGCCTTCTCGATTGTACCAATAATGGAATCCTTCGACCAAATGAGAGCGCATGTAAGCGGCAAGGCCGACCGAGCCGAGGGACTCCTACGCCTCCGGGATACGGATACCTCACTCATCACCTTCCGTGAAAAGTAACTCTCGTTCGGATAAACGATTCTGCTATTGACAGATAGGTCGTGATGCTCGAAACAAGAGGAGAGAAGACGTAGCTTTTTAAACACGACGATAAAGTGTTTAGGCCTCGGCGGCCGCGAAAAAGCATGTGCATGCTACAGACAAACTGTTCCTACAGGTTTGGGCATCGGCAGGGGGAGCAGCAGCACCCTCGGCGTTGTTTCCACCCTCGGCGGAACCTGGCCCGGCCTCGGACGGCGACCCGGGCAAAAGGACCTCCCCTAAGGGAGGACGCCAGCACCGCGCCAGCAGATGTCTTGGCCAAGCTCCAGCGGCTGCTACCACATCTTCCTCGGCCTAGGAAACCGCCATCTCCCGGGCCGACGAAGTCTCTTTCCGAGCCGACTCCGCGTCTGTCCGCGCTAACATCGCTGCCTCCGGCTCCGGCTCATCGCAGAGCAGCCGAGGGTTCCAAAAACCGAGCAAGAGAAGCCTAGAGCGGCAAGGCCGACAGAGCCGAGGGACTCCTACGCCTCCAGGATACGGACACCTCACTCGTCACCTTCCGCGAAAGGCAACCGACGCTCGGTTAAGTGGTTCGGCTAGCCAACAGGCAAGTCCCAGTGCTCGGAATGAGGAGGACACACAGCTTCATTCTCGAATACCCAAATGTTTAGGCCTCGACAGCCACAAAGAACAAACACATATACTTGGGGGTAACTATGCTACACAGACTTAGACATCGGCAGAACCCTCAGCGGTTCTCCCGACCTACGACAAATATCTAAGTACTTGAAGCGGTTACATTTTGCTCCAGCAAAAACCTGGTATATCACCTTACAAACGGGACTCTGGTTCCGTTCCCGCGGGTATGAACAACCTCCACACCAGAGGGCCTGCGGGACAACAAATTCCAGGTGGCTCGCCGGTGACCACTACACCAGCAGCAACAACGACCCCCGCTTTGGGCGGCTAAACAGCAGCAGCGATGACCTCAGGGCCGACGCTGCTGTGATGAGGCCCTCGCCCGCGTCTCCGCTCGAGGGGCGAGGACAAGCTATCAAAGCCAAAGAGCCGGGGGTCCGGCCGTAGCTGGCGCCGATGGTCTCGTCGGTGGAGAAACCTTCTCCGGCTGCCACCACCTCAGCACCGATGACAGCGGCCACCTGCGCGTCAGCGCCACGCTAACGAATGGCGGACACCCCAACCTGCACTGGTAGATCCCCACTCAGGTCCTCGCGGACAGGCAGGCCCCGACCTCCACGCGGAGGCGTCGTGCCGGAGTGAGGACAAGACAATCCAAGAACACGAACGCCGCCCATGCGGCGTTCGACGTCTTGGACGGTCCACCGATGCGCACGACGCAACAGACGCCCGAGCCCGGATCAAGCGGCAGGAGGCAGCATCGGAGGCCGCGACAGAGCCAGCGAGCCAGGAACGCTGGAGCTGACGACGCTTGCGGCCGACCGGTCCTGCGTTGCCGAAGTTCGCCCCTCCGCAAGGTCGGTGAGCGCCTTCTCCCTTGAATGCTGAAGGAGGAGACGGCCTGTCGGCTCATGCGGGAGGTAGAACCCCGGCTCAGCTCTCCTCCGCCTTAGCAAGGATGACGAAGATCCTTGAAGCTGAGGGCGGGGCGGAGGCCGCAGCCCGGCTTGCTTCTCCCCACCAAACTGCCCATTGGTGAGGGAATGCAGCCGGGCTGCACGACGAAAATCCTTGAAGCCAAGCGATGGCTGAAAGGTGCTGATCTCCACAAGGTCGCGCTCCTCCAATGACAGCAAGAGCAAGGCGGCGCTGGAACACCCCATCCGGGGGCTCAAAAGGCGGAAGGGCGCAATGCATGAGGGGAGAACGAAGGCATGGCCACTGCCCAGGGGGTTGATCCCTCTTTGATAGGCAGACCTCCTCACTTGCACCCCTTAGCGTCACGGGCGAAATCTCCACTGACATACTCCAGGGTTCTCCCCCTATGACACGGGGGTTGGGACCCACACGTCATACGAGCTGATCCGAAGCACGAAGAAGGCAAACCGCCGCACGCGAGGCATGTAACCGTCCCGCGGTTACAAGCGCTCTCCCATCTTCGCAGAAACCGGTGGTCGAAGGGGTGGACTGCCACGCGACGGGCATCCAACTGCACCGCAACTGTGCGCCCCTTCGGCTTCGACCGCATCCGGCGGACCAGCGCAAAGGAAGCAGGCCTGCATGTCATGTAACCGGCGCGCCGGTTACGACATGCGAGAAGTTACACCGCCACTCGCGCCAATGCTGCGCCTTTTCGACTGCGGAACCAGTACCACGACTCGAGGTAGCCCTGCGCATGACCCAACAGTGCCAGTTAAAGGTGACAGCCACGGGTCAGTCAGCCGCGGGGTAGGCACGACGGTTGGCATGGTCAAAAGCAGGCCGGCAGTAACTGCAACGGCAGATGAGCGAAGGCAGCGGTCAAGTCACATGCAGGCTCGCGTCCCCTCTTGAAGCGACGGGAGAGCCCTCTCCCACGGCGTGAAGACGACGCGCCCATGCCCCGTTCCTCAAACGGCTCGCGCGCGCAACGGGCGCCACGCGAATCGCCGGTACCGTCGCATTAACTTCCCGACGGAGCAAGCGACACCTCTGGCAGGCGAGGCGGGCGTCGCTTCGCCTTCGCCATAATGACCGCGTCAAAAAAGGTGCGCCACCTTATTTAAATTCATATCCTTCCCCTCCTCCTCTCTCTCTCTCTCTCTTGCTACAGGGACCGGGAAAGGGGATGTTGTGGAAAGGATCCTTCCCGGCGAAGGAAGCGGGCCCCGAGCCCTCCTACTGATCAGGGGTTCGAAGGCTGGCCCCTCGGAAGGGTTTCGACAGCCGCCCCAGAGCACTCGGACTTCAAGCCCATTACTGATCAGGGGTTCGAAGGCTGGCCCCTCGGAAGGGTTCGATAGCCGCCCCAGAGCGCTCGGGCTCCGTGCCAACTACTGATCAGGGGTTCGTAGGCTAGCCCCTCGGAAGGGTTCGACAGTCGCCCCAGAGCACGCAGAGTGAGGGATGACTCTGGGTACGTTCGATACATAGCCGAGGCTCGGGCTACGCTCCCGAGGTACCCTAGGACATTTCTGAGACCGGCGGGAACAATTTGTAACGGAATCCCACCAGAGAGAGGCATCGAGCCCTCGGACCCTGTCGAAGGGGTCTAGGTCCGGCAAATCACCCGCAGGTACTTTTGGAGCACGCCTCTGGGCCACCAGCCGACCTTTAACGAATGGGGCACGGGCGTCCACTCGGATCACCCGTTAGCAGCTCACTGGAAACACCATGTTCGGCGCCCTCCGAGGGCAACATGGCGCTTTCCCCCCCTCCTCCTTGCGGAAAGGCGACGCAGGGGCGTATAATAAAAGTCGGGAAAGTCCTTGATCGTCCTCTCGCTCCGTGCAGAGGCTCGGGGGCTGCTCTCGCACCCGGCTACGGCCAAAACTGTTGATAGCGTCAACAAACCAGCTTGATAACTTGGAACCCGACCACACACCTGGGCTACGGCCGGGCCGCGTGAGGGAACAATCAGACCGGCCGAAGCACCACGAAAAGCATTCAGACCTCAGAGGAGTCAAACCACTCCTCCGAAGCCTCGGGGGCTACACCCGGCGGGTGCGCTCGCGCGCACCCACAAGAACAAGGCAAAAACCGAGAAAGGTCGATCCCCTCACCGAAAACGCGGCAAAAGCCTCCAAGCGAGTACCAACACTCCCTTCGAGGCTCGGGGGCTACTGTCGGGTACCATAATTAGGGGTACCCCCAACGCTCCTAATCATGGCTAGTAAACACCCTCAGACCAACTGACGGGTGCGGTTCAAGTCAAGACTTCGTCTACCCGAGGGACGCGATCTCACCCGAGCCTAGCCTCGGGTTGGAACAGTAGTCCCAGATGAGTTCACGCCTCGCCCGAGGGCCTCCTCAGGCAGTGGGCGCCCCCTTGGCTCTCCCGAGGCCCAGCTCGGGTAGGCTCCGTTGTGAAGCAACCTTGGCCAAGACCGCCTCACCAACCGACCGCTTCGCAGGCGCATTAAATGCAGGGGATGCCTGACGCCGTATCCTGACACATGCGCCTCAGTCGGGCAGGCCAAAGCGACCGCAGTCACTTTGCCCCTCTTCTTTACTGTCTGACATGATAGGAAAACAGCGCCGCTCGCTCCGCTCCGACTGCCGTGTCAGCCACCCCGGCGACGACTGACAACAAGTCACGATCAACCACCGAGTTCAGCCTCGGGCGCAACAGGAAGCTCCGCCTCGCCCGACCTCAGGCTCCGGCCTCGGGAGGAGGTCTCCGCCTCGCCCGACCCCCGGACTCGGCCTCCACCCCGGTCTCGGGAGGAATCGTGTCCTCGCCCGACCCCGGCCTCGGCCTCAAGAGAAGTCTCCTCCTCGACCGATCCTGGGCTCGGATCGACCGCGCTAACAGGGGATACATCATTTCCCTATTCCTAGCCTACTTAGGCTACAAGGAACAAGACCGGTGTCCCATCTGGCTTACCCCGGCGACGGGTAATGATGGTGCCTCGCGTGCGCCATGACGCTGGTGGCTCTCAGCCCCTTACGACAGCAAGGAGACGTTAGCAGGATCCTCACCGCGCTGCCAGCTATGCTCCTATAGGACTCAGGCGCTCCTCCGATGGCCACGCCATCACATGTACAGGGCCCAAGCTCTCCCCCAACGGCCACGTTGGCATGTACACAGGGCTTAGGCACTCCACTGCCGGACACGTTAGCACATAGCTACGCCCCCCGTTGTACGTCTGGACCCTCTCCTTGCCTCTATAAAAGGGAGGTCCAGGGCCACCCTGAGGGGGGTTCGCGCGAGGGAAGCGGCGGACGAACTCTGTCTCTCTCTCTCTCTCTCGCGACGCGCTTGTAACCCCAACTACGAGCGGCACCCCTGGTGCAGGATAATACAAGGCTTGTCCCACCTCTTGTGTTCCATCCCGCGCCAACCCATCTGGGCAGGGGCACGTAGCGATTTCACTAGTCGGTCCAAGGGACCCCCCCGGGTCCGAGACCCCGACAGAGTTGCTCAAAGGATGCTGATAACGTATGGGAGCAAACTCAAATCAATACTTAGCAAGGAAACGTTAGAGAGAGAAAAGAGTGCAAAACAAATCAAGTGAGAATCAAAGCGAGTAGACACGGTGATTTGTTTTACCGAGGTTCGGTTCCAAAGAACCTAGTCCCCGTTGAGGAGGCCACAAAGTCTGGATCTATTCCAACCCTTTCCCTCTCTCAAACGGTCACTTAGACCGAGTGAGCCTTCCCTTAATCACACGGGTCACTTAGACCCCGCAAGGACCACCACACACTTGGTGTCTCTTGCTTCGCTTACAAAGCACTTGAGAATAAGAATGGAAAAAGAAAAGGCCAATCCAAGCGATAAGAGCAACAAAAGAACACAAAACACCCTCTCTCAAGTCCCTAATGGAATTGAGTTGATTTGGAGGCTTGGAGAGGATTTTATCTATTGAATGTGTCTTGGAGAGGAGTCTTTTGCTCTTGTATTGAATGTTGAGTTCAGAACACTTGGATGGATATGAAAGAGGTGGTTGGGGGTATTTATAGCCCCCAACCACTTCCATAGCCGTTGGTGAAGGCTGCTGGCGATGGGCGCACCGGACAGTCCGGTGTGCCACCGAATAGTCACTGTGCACTGTCCGGTGCATGCCACGTCAGCGCGTCCGTTAGGGTTTGGAGCAGTTAACCGTCGGAATGTCTTGTTGTCTTGCTGCACCAGACAGTCCGGTGCCCTCTGACTTCTGCGCTCCGACTTCTGCCATGGCACTGTTCACTACTGTAGCTCTACATAGTCGACCGTTGGCGCGCAGGGAGCCGTTGCTAGTTTGAGTCTGTACAGTCTGGTGAAGTATAGTGGAGCGCACCCAGCAGAAACCCGAGAGTGCTAGTTTGAGTCTATACGGTCTGGTGCACCGGACACTGTCCGTTGCTAAAAACCAGTACACTCAAGTCCTTTTGCTCTATTTTTTATTGTGTCCCTAACTGGATTTCTTTCTTGGTTTGTGTTAAACCTTATGCATGTGTAATAGATGGTATCTAGACAAACTAGTTAGTCCCTGTGGTTTGTGTTGGATGTCAACCACCAAAATCAATTATAGGAAATGGTTAACCCGATTTCCCTTTCAGTCGTTGTAGTTAAATTTGCAAATATAGGTTTTATCATTTTGTTACTAATCATGGTAAGTCTAACATAATGTCAAACAAGCCTAAATATTCTCAGTAGCACTGATTACAAGTTACACGTCCTATCACATTAACCACTTATCCAAAATTAAGGTGACTATTTTCTTCTTAGACATCATAGGTTCCTTTAACGAAAAGACTCCAATAGATTATCAGTCAGATAAGTCTAACCATAGATATCGTTACTAAAATGGCAATCAAAAGCTACTAATACCGTGTTTGATTACCAAATTGCAAGTTACATGTTGCACAAATAATAATTCACAGGTCGAATAGAGATCGCTACAGTCGAGTACTTTGACGTCGAGGTCCTTGAGGTTGGTGTGAAGCTACTCAGGCGAAAAATGCCTAGGTCGAAGCTCTTGTCAAGTTCATAACAGGCCTGCACCATCTGCTAAGGTTAGCTGAATTCTCACTACTTGGTTATCTGACATCTGTCCCTTTTGGAAGCAGTCTCCTAGGAGTTTAGTTATTACTTGGCTACCTCTGGTCTTTACAAAGGGCAGTTAGAGTTAAGTTAATCTGCCACTGTGAATTGGTCCAACAATCTGTGGACAACTACCTTGATGTTTGGACTATAAGACCGCATACCATGTGGGAAGTGGCTCAACTTTTGGTCAATATAGTTATTTTTTTCTAAACCATGGGAAGCTAATGCACATACAATTCAGAGTTTCTACATACCTGCATTTGCAAACAGTCTATAAAAAGGTCCATTCATTTTAAAACGTTGACCTCTTAATCTTTTCTGAAGTTCGTTGTTGAAGCAGAACATGGTAGTGGTGGTACTATTAGTATCTTCTGCATAGAAAGACACATGATTTAATTTCTACAAAATGACTGCACTTATTCATGTTTAGGAGTACACACAACTATTTGTGATTCTTTAGCACAAAGGGAAATGAATTCACATTCTTTGAGCAAGGTTATTGTAGCCTACAAATTCTATTGGAAAAACATGTTTTTGGTAGCTAAGATGTTCATTAGCTATGATGACAATTTAAGTTGTCATTCCTAATCTTTAGTTTTATCCTTCAAAACTATGTTTTTCTAAGGCAGTTGTTTATGCATCGATCTACAGTATAGACCAGTGCTGGGAAAATAGCCTAGCGGAGATGGTCATATCATCTCTAAAGGGCTGGGAAGAAAGTGGAGTTACCGAGGTACAACATGATCATTTGTGTCGGCATCAACACTATCATCTTCATCATCTCCACCTCTAAAAAGTTTTCAAGCAGTTTGCTTGGTGGAGGATTTGCGAGTCCTGCACGTAAGTTGTTTTCAGGACATATATTTAGTATCTCACACAATATGGGATTAAGAGAAAACAATCCTTCATGACATTCATTATATACCTTAGCAACTTCAAGCACAATACGACCAAGATCTGAATGCTTCCTGACATAATGTCGAACCTCATGTGCTCCATCAAAGTATGAGTTGTTTGTTAACCCAGTAATCTGCCAAGGTAACATAAGTACACATAAAAAATTAGTAAACCAGATTTTTTAAACCTAGCTAGGAAAATCAGTGGCAGACAATATAACATTATAATGTATAAATACACATGAGACATAACACAGTATAAGAAAATCAGTGCTTGTGCGAGAATGTATAACATTATAACATATAAATACACATTAGACATAACACAGTACTAGTACATATTTGCAACAAAATCACTAAACAGTGAACATATAAATTAGTTAGTTTGACAGGACAATATGTACTAGGAAATTGCTATGAAAAAGAGAACTATTATTTCCTGCCAGTATAACTCTATAAAGTGCAAATTGGAACCAAAGGCTAAACTGAAGTAGCAGGCATACCCTAGCAAACAGATCTTCCCTCATACATGGAACCAAGTACTTCCAAGGCAAGATATCTAAAGTTCGGATAATACAACAATTTGTTAACACAAGGGTACTCAATAACTTCACAGAAGTTAAGTTTGGGTGCACAAGGAATCTAGCTACAACTTCAACTAAGAACTCATATGTGCTAAATATACGATCAACTGGGTTTCTTAGTACCGTTACAACAGAAGTTCTCTCCCTTGGCAGCTTGGAAGTTAAGCTATAGTCATCATGGCTAACAACCAGCTTACAATCAAGATGGCTGATAAGAATACCAAAATGTAATTAAAAATTGTAAGCAATTATCTTAATAAAGAATATTGGAACTGAACTCATGGGACAAACACTTACAGTTACTTCACAACAAGGAACAACAATTAAAAAGTGCTCATTCACTACATCGTGTCTGGCATGCCAATCAGATTACTTAATGCATATGAACTCTGCCAATCAGATTCAGAATAGTCATAGGCAAATAACCAAGTTTCAATATTACTTAATGCTTGCGATCTGAATGTCCGCTTTATAAAGAAAACTGCATGTAAATGTAAGGAAACAAGAATATTTCAAATCAAACAGTGATGGGCAATAGATAGCATCTATGATTAAGCAAACAATGGTACGCATCAGCAAACCTTCTTAAACTAGCGATCACCAAAAGCTCTTGCTACTTCAATACGACCTTGTAATCTTCCATTAGAACCTATAGAAACCTCCAGCCTTTGTAATAGCACAAGGTTAAAAGTACCATTCCGAGACGGCATCCCTGGCCGGGTCGCAGGTGAACCAGAGCTTGTCCTCCATGAGTGCGCGGAAGAAAACGAGCCTTGTCTCACACACCGCGTCGAGGAGCTTCCAAGGCATGCCATGGTCGGTGTGGCTGACCACGTGAGAGGCGTCCTCCACTACCCGCTTGCCACCCTCGCTGCTGACCTCCGTGTATTTTGTAGGACCTTCCTCCTCCACGTCTTCTGCAGGGTGAGGGTGATGGCTTAGTCAGCCTCGACGACGGCTCAGATCGTCTATCAGGGCAGGGAGGATGAGGGGGCACGACCTCGCCAATGGACACCCCTTCGCCTCTCTTTCCTAAGCGCGATGAACGTGGGGCCAACGAACCACAGCGCAATGGGTGGTCTAGCACGTACTGCACGAGGCCCTCGTCTAGCGGTCGAGTGGCGACAAGATAGGTGCCAATGGAGACGAGTGCCCTGGCCGCCCTGCCCACAGTGCCTGGAGGTCGACAAGATGCTGGTGAGGTTTTCCCTCTGGTAGGAGCGCCGTGGAGGTCGCCGCCGCCATCGCCAGCCCCGACCGATTCAACAGGACCTCACGCATGTCGGAGTCCTCAAGAGGTGCCGTCGGACCCTATGGTTTGCGTGAGGAGAAGCGAGAGCATCGTGGGGAGGATGAGGTGGACGCAGGGGCGGTGGCTGGTGGGGGCATGGGATCTACGTTGGGGGGAGGGGCACGGGTTGAGGGAGGTTGGCGCCGCTGCGGGGGTTTGATGCTTGGTTCCGTAGGTGTCGAGGGGAGAGCGGCGTGGGTATCTCGTGCGTGTGCGCGTCGCGGAGTGCGTGTATCGGACGGTTGAGATTAGTGGAAGGCAGAACGGCAGAACCAGGCAGAACCAGGATGGCAGGCTACTCTTACCTTCTTAATAAGTAGTAGAGATATATGGGGGCAATGAAGAGTTTTGGAACCTCTGTCTGTAATATTAAGTTGCAAGAGAGAGTTTTATACTTACGACATGCTACATTTTGTTATCCTTATAGCTGGTTAGCCTACTGCAGAAGGTGGTTGAACTTGTACTTTGAGACCAAATATATATTGCATACTTTATATTATACTATTATTTGAGCTTGTCTTTCTTATTGTACTCTTATCTGTTCGTATGAAGATTAGAGGAATGTGTTTGGGGTGAATGATTTTTTTTGTGTTGTTTCCTCTGTCCATGGCCATGGAGAAGGAGCAAAGGAGGCCACCTAGCTCGAAGATAGTGCCAGTGTCCATGAAGGCGTCCTCCACAAACACGACACTTAAAGGCATGAAGAACAGAAGCCATTTTCGAAGGGACAGGAAACTGCACTGCAACAAGACGTGTGTGTATTGTTCTACCTGGTGTTTAGTCGTAAGCCTGTTGCATTTCTGTTGAGGACGTCCAGCGTTTTCGATTTTGTCTTACAGGTCCACCGAGCTCTAAAGCGGGCGTTCACGAGGCTGCTTGACGCTCTGCCTCGCCTCCCTCCTTTCCTATTATCTCAAGTCAATGCCTTTCTTATCATCTCAAGTCAGTGCCTTTCTTTGCTTTTCGATCAATTCACAAGCAAGAAGCAACCTAACCAATAATCTGTTACCCTTTGAAGGACTCGATCCGCTTTCTGATTTCTGCCTCTTCTGAATTGTTCCTAAACTTTGGAGCTTCAAGCCCCGTTGCAAATGGAAAATCCTTATACTTAAAGGTTGCAATGTAATGGTGCTGTTGCAACGAACAGACACTTCATCTAGTTATTGTATAAGATGCAAGGGAGAAAAGCTCTCTCCGTCGTTGGTCTGTCTCTGCGTATGGTTGTCGCCTCCACGATCATCACGCCCACTTACCGCCTCATGCGGTCCACCTATGCGCACTGCACATAGGTGTTAGGATCATGGGTAGGTGGATACGTGTCATGAATCAGAATACATGGAGCTATAGATAATTTTTTTAAGAATCTAATCAATGAGCTAAGGTTGAGTCCGCCGCCCGTGCCATCCAGTAATTTTGAGGTATAAATTGTCGAGCATAAGCCGCGTCCGCGCATACATAAAACCCTAGCTCGTACCGCGCAGGACGCTGTTATTTGCGGATGTAACGTTCTTGGAAAGTAGACAGAGCTAGGAGTCTAATCAAGACACACCAAGGTGACACAGCACTGCGCATTCCTACACATGAACCGCATATGCACCAGTGTTGTAGCTAGGCGAAGGAGAACTTAAAGAGCATGTCATGGCGGTACACCTTGCCCGGCCTCACGATCTGCGACGGGAAGCTCGGGTGGTTGACGGCATCGGGGAACCCCTGCGTCTCGAGGCACAGCGCGGCGTACCGCCGGTACACGCTGCCGCCCTTGCCCCTGACGCCAGCGAGCCCGTTGCTGGTGTAGAACTGCACCCCGGGCTGGTCCGCCCACAGCTCCATGGCCCGCCCCGTGGCGCCGTCCCAGACGCGCGCCACCGGCCGCAGCGACGGCGACGCGGCGCCGTCCACGGCGTAGTTGGTGTCGTAGCCCGCGACGCCGCCACTGCGCGGCCGCAGGTCCGCCAGGCGCGCCCCCACGGGCGCCGGCGCGCGGAAGTCGTAGGGCGTGCCGGCCACGGGCGCCAGCGCGCCCGTCGGCACGAGCGCGGCGTCCACCGGCGTGTACCGCGACGCGAAGAGCTGCACCGTTTCGCCGAGGACGGGCCCGCTGCCGTGGCCGCCGAGGTTCCAGTACGCGTGGTGCGCGAGGTTCACCGGGGTGGCCCTGCTCCGCGCCGTGGCGTTCATGCGCACGCTCAGCACGTACTTGCGCGTCAGCTGGTACGTCACGTACACGTCCAGGTCGCCGGGGAACCCTGCTTTATTGTTGGTTGGTTTAGCAAACCATCGCAAATATATGGGATCGGAAGAGCCAGTCAAGCCAAGCCAACACACGGTACCTTGCTCCCCGTCGAAGCTATGGTAGTAGAGCGTGATGTACGGGGAGTCACCGCCGCCGACGTGCTCCTTCACCGTCCATACGACCTTGCTGAACCCCCGGTGGCCACCTGGTCCGATACTCGGAGGATGATGACACAGGAAGAGAAACGAGCCATCAGTCTTCTTCTCCTCACCAGTCAGAAACAGAACAGAAAACGGAGGAACGCAGTCAGCATTCAGCACAGCCTCTCAGCGGCCGGCAGTCTAAGCTATCACCGTGGAGCGAGTTGTTGCCGTCGTTGCGGTAGAGGCGGTAGGCTTTCCCGTCCAGTGTGAACCGCGCGCCGGCGACCCTGTTGGCCACGCGGCCGATCAGACCGCCGAAGTAGGCGGTGCCGTTCTGCACAGTTTCAGTTTCGCACAAGTAGATCGACACACAATTTCAGTTTCAGTTTCAGTTTCAGGAACGCATTGGATGCTGCGCGCGTGGAGACGATCGATCTTACGACGTATTCAGCGACGGTGTCGTAGCCGAGCACAACGTCGCCCAAGTTCCCTGCGACGCGAAAAAAAAGCTCAGCTCAGAGTTGATTAATTCGGTTTTTCTTCCGCCGCAGAAAACTAACCTCTAGTAGAAGCTGGCTGCTAGCATGCATGGGGGAAGAGGATCGACGACCGGAGTGTTTACCTACCTTTGGAGTCGGGGAGGATGACGGACATGAGAGTCGCCCCCCAGTTGGTGACCTTGACGGAGAAATCCCCCACCCTGAGCTCGTGAACGCCGACTATCTTCCTCGTCCTGGCCGCCGCCGCGGCGGCGTTTTCGCCGCCGGAGAAGCAAACTGCCACGGCAAGGCACAGCAAGGCCAGACCGGGCAGCCGGTGCAGAGGAGGAGCCGCCGCTCTTGCCATTTCGCTGGAAGGAGAGGGTAGAGATGTTTGATTTGAACGTCCCGCAGCTTCTTTGGTTTATGGTTTGTGACCCCCTATCCCTACTCTCTCGTCTCGGGGCTGTGTCAGAAAGCTACTGCGGTCCAGCGATCTGCATCGTGTTGCGCATTTTCGACATCTGATGAAGTGTGATGATGCATGCAAGCTCCGGTCCAGCGCCTATTCACAGTTCCACACTCCTCGATGGACACGGGTGGGCAGGGCCTGCCACTGCCACCGCTACTTGCGTTGCGTGCGGGCGGCACTGCTGGATGGCACCAAGGCTCTAGGATACTTGCGCCGCGCGTGCAGCCGTGCTTTCCTTTCCCGTGAAGGATCGTGGAGCATCACTGTGTATGCAGCCAAAAAGATGCAGCGCTATATGAGCTTGATCCCAAGAAGAATGTACCCCCTGCGGCCCTGCCATGCCAAGCCAGCGGGGCCTAGGGCTAGGAGTCCCATGATGTGATAATATCATAATATATACTACCATAAACATATAACCATCAGGAGGGAAAACACAGAGTATGCGAGATATTGACTTCCAGGGAAGATGAGACGCAAGGGAAAAAAAAGAAAAAATGGCGCTCGGTCCCCTGGGCCGCTTCTTCTTCCTCCTGCACCGTTCTCTCTCCCTCGGATGGTGGTCGGTGTAATGCCGCGCAGATATTTGCTGCTGGGCCGTTTTCCCCGCGACATCTCCTGGCCCAGAGATACAGTATCCCGACCCGCGTGGTGGAACGGCCCCCGGAATCGCGATCTTCTTGGGTTGGGTGGAGCCCGGGGGTGTCGCCGCTCTCTGCTCAGTCTCACTCCCCCACGCGTGAGTCGTCTCCCCCGCTGTCTTCTCCGCCGGAAAACCCTACTTCCAGGTTAGGGTTTCCCTTGGATTTCATTGGTTCGTACTCATTTCCCCATTGCGCCGCCTTCCTCTCGCACCTCTGGTCGCTCCCGGTTTCGGTGAGGTCTAGTTTTGGCGGGGGTGGTGCGTCTCGTCCTTTCGCCCGCCGGTGGTCGAAGAGGAGTGGCCTCGTCTGGGTACTGGCGATTTTCGAAGCCCCTCGAAAGTCTCTGCTATGGATCCGAAAGGCAAGAACCCTCAGAACTCCCAGTGGGATCGATGGGGTCCTATGGAGAAGCCGCAGGGTCCTCATTCTTGGAATAGGGCAAGAAACCTCAGTTGGAAGTTGAAGCCTACTCTCGGAAAATCTGAGCAACAAGAGGGTATGTTGTCCCCTCATCCCGGCGAGGGAACTCAAACAGGTAACCCTACTGTCTCCCTCGTGCCTCTGAAGAAAGATGTAGATCTTGTTCGCCCTGCTTTCTGCCAGAAGTGCGGTGTTGAAGGACATCATGCTAGAAACTGCTTCAACGCATTGTGATGCGATATTTGACGTAAGGAGACACATGTTACTTCTCGCTGTGTTCTACCTAAGCAAAACAAACCCACCATGCCCATTGTTGGAATGGTTGCAGATGGATTAGGGTTTTACTTGTCTCATTTCGCTAAACCTTTGACCAAAAAACCAAAAAGGGTTTTTATCGGTCTGGTTAAGGTGATTGAGGGATTAGTCTCGGCTGAAGACCTTGAGAGAGATTTTGGTTTCCATTTCCCTTGGAATAAGATGTGGAAAGCTACTAAGTGTCATTCTGGGTTTCGGATGCAATTTCCCTCCCAAGAACGTCTTTGATGAAATGATAAGCTTCCCTGAGCTTAAGATGAAGATGTCTGGTGCCAAGATTGCTGTTGTGCCTTGGAGTTCTAGAGCCAAGCCCAAATCTAGACTCCATACTGTGTGGGTTATTGCTGAGAATGTCCCTGAGGAATTGCAAAATTATCAGTCGATTTGTGAAATCGGCTCAATGATTGGGGTTGTTGAGGAAGTTGACCTCATGTCCTTGGATTCAGATGATATTGTGAGATTTAAAATTCACATTAAAAGTGTGGCTATGATTCCTCCTGTGGTGGAAGTGGCAGTCAAACCCTTTCTGTATGATATCTTCTTTAGAATTGAATCAATTTGTGATGAGGGTTGGAATGATGATTCAGTGAATCTGGGAAAGAGAGCTTCTGTTCAAATTCATGGGACCAATGACCCATTATTTGATAAATCTGGGAAAAAAAACCAAGAATGTTGATGAAGTTACCCTTGAAGATGATCCCAATCCTAGTCTCAAAGTAGGGGAGTCTTCTTCTCAAGGCAAAGAGTTTGCCAAATTTTCTGAACCTAACCTTGTGTCTTCCAAAATCATTTCTGATGAGGAGCAGAAACTTGATGACCTCTCTGATGAGAAAGTGGATTTTGATCCAAATGAAGATGATCTGCTGAGTTCTCATGAACTTGAAGAATTTGCTAAAGATATGGAGGAGGATCAAACTGACTTTCAATCCAAAATTGGTGCTATGATCTCGATCCCCCCCAATGATGAGATTTTACATGATGGGAAAGGTAAAAAGTCTCTGGACATGCCCACTAACATTGTAGATGGCGTCAGAAAAAGCTCTAGGCTGGAGAAGAATGATGATGTGAAGGTGGCTGATAAAGCGATCTCCAGAGCTGAAGCCAAAGATGCCTTCCTCAATAAAGGTATGTGTTCTAACTCCTTTTCTTTGCTTGATTCTAATAATGCTGACTTGATAGATATAGCTAATAAACTTGGAGTTTCTTTGGGTCCCTCTGAATCTGATGCAATAGATAATTTGGAGTTGATCAAAGATCTGGAACTTTCAAGAAAATTTTTGGCATTCCAAGCTTGCAAAAGAAATAATACTTCAAATTTGGAGGTCCCCTCCCTTGATGATCACAAAGATGTGGATAGCAGTGTCCATGATGATTCAGATCCTAATAATGATCAGGATTTACTTGATGTGATGGTTTTAAGAAAAGGAAGGAAAATTAAACATCGGAAAAAACGATTAAAAAAGGCTTCCCCAAAAAGTAGATGTTCATCAGAGTTATTAAAACTCCTCCCATTTTGGGCGCCCCTCCGCGTTCGGCGGGCTCGACGTTTGGCGTGAAACGATGGATTTCTGGCTGCAAAAAGCTACATGTCGTTCGCGCTCGTCCACTAAGCACTACAGGAAGGCATGGGCGCCGGGCGCGGTCATGCCGAGTGATGGCGCGGGTCCCCCCCCCTCTGCCCCGTTTTCCAATTAGTGAATCGAATAGGAGTCTTCTTCCTCCCCGACCACACCGCTCCTCTCCTTCCAAGCCCTCGTCACCACCGGCCTGCTCTCATTCCTGTGCCACCTGGATCTCGCCCTGCTTGCGCTCAACATGCTCCCCACACTCTCGCTGCGGCGTGTGCCCGCCCAACCCGCGCATCGCTCTCTGTCGCCTCCGCCTCATCACAGGTGATGGCATCGCCGTCCCCGCAGCAGCACACCGAGGTCGGCTCACCCTCGAACCTCACGCAATTTAGGAGTAGCGGCATCAGATCCATGAACATGGACGACATCATCTGTAACATCTATGGCCACGAGACCGTCAACACTGACGCCGCCAGCGTCAGCCCCGGCCCGGCGGACCCTTCCCAGGTAGACTTGGAGGTTGCGGTCCAACGAATGTCTGGGGTGTGGAAGGAGATCTCCACAGCTGGAGGGCTCTCCATGCCCATCCTCCCTCCCCATCCCCGCTGCCAGCTCTGACACTGACTGTGCCGCAAAGATGACGCTGGAGGATTTCCTTGCCAGGCATTCCTGCGCTAGGGCGATGGTGATGGAGGGGAACATGGCGTTGGGGTTCCCTGATGGTGATGGAGATGTGGCAGGGAGTGTGGTGGGGGGAGTGGGCGACATGAGGAGCGGCAGGAAGCGAGCCTTTCTGGATCCCACGGACCGCGCCGTCATGCAATGGTAGAAGCTCATGATCAATAACCGAGAGTTCACAACGATGTCCGGGGACAGGAAACAGGTAAGGGGGTAAATGCTGAAATGTCTCGGTGATGCTCAGAATCTGGTTCATTCTTTAAGGATTTTGAGCTATCCTATGTGCAGACTTGGTTTTGATTACTTCAGCATCTGATTTTTGATGTTTCATTTACCCTGATATGTAGGCATGCATCGTAGAGACGGATTCGCAGGTTATGCAGGTCGAGGAGGAGCTAATAGAATCATTAAAGGAGTAGGTATGGTTCTTGTTTCTTCACTCATGAAATTATGTTATAATGTGTTGGGTGGACTTTTTGAGGCCCCGAACCCTGGATTACATCTTGTTATTATAAAAGGGGAGCTAACTACAGCAGGCAGTGTGTGAAGCTTTAACCCATTGCAATTTCTGGCCCTCTAGAGGGGAACTCAGCAGCCACATATCTGCCTGACCTAGATCCAGGTTTTGGGCAATGTGGCAAAAATGGTGAATCATTGGAGCATGGTAACAGCAAGCATCTTGCAAGGGGGCATGTTTGCCTGACCTAGACCTAGGTCGTGGTGAAAGAATTAGACGACTTGCTGAAATTCTTCCATCCCATCAGGACATAGAAAAAAGCTTGCACACATGCGCCCATCCATGCATGCTAATTGAAAGGTGTCATATGCAGTGCAGTGCAGTGCATGGGTGTTTATGGCCATGGTTGTGGTTGTGGTTGCAAGGCATGGCGAGCAAGAAGCCAACCATCCATTTAAACTGTTTGGTTGTACTGCTTCTACTATGTGTTGTTACTACTAATGAAAACTCATGCAGATTTGAAGGGCTATCTTCCCATTTTTGTAGTAGTAGTATTGTATTAGTTTTTTATCTTTTGTTTTGATCTGGGACTTAATTTGCCTTGATATGTGCAAGGCCTGCAGTTGAATGCAATGCGAGCAACAACTCAGTTATGTGTGTGTGACACTGAAGGGATCTATCTCTATGCTGAAGCATAAGAAGCATAATTTTGTTAGACATTGAATGGAGAACTGGCTACTCTATCCGTTCCAAATTATATATACTTCAAGCTGTACATGATAATTAGGTGGCAAAAGAATGTCGACTCAATTTTTTCTATGTTTTCTTTTTCAGGTGGCAACAACTTTTGATAGACAACCTTGTCGGATATGATACTATACCTACAAACAGCTTGGTGATTTCTCCTGGTCATGGTACGCATTTGATCCTATTCTGCATATACCAACCTTTAATCATTCTACAGATGATCACAGATTTGGTTCATAGCAACAAAGTAACAACTAACGACACAGGCACACAGCTGCCTTGCTTGGAAGTGTGTCAAACAACCATTTCTTGCACTTTGTATAACTGCTTGCACTATGATTCATTTATGAACTAAAGTTTTGGCATTTGGTATGTTTTGTAGGTTATTTATACAACTTTGATATGAAGGAGCTATATGGTCTTAGTTATGGGCATGAAACACTAGAAGGTCCTACAAGATTTGGAGGTTGGTATAGTTAACTTTATTTTCTCAATATGTTGGGTCAACTCTTGAGTGTTTTCTGCATGACATCACTGTAATTGCTAAATTACAATGAACTTTGTGATTGGAAAATACGAGCAGAAGGCATGTTAACCCCGCTGGACCCCAACCCTCTATTCACGCCAAACCTCAGCCATCTGGAACATCTTCTCTTCCTCCGGTTCATCTCTAATCTTCATCGCTTCAAGTGTTAGAGCCTCCACCTTAGCTTTGTCTTATGTGATCTCTTTCGATAATTCGTCACAGACTTCTTCCACGAGCACACGTGCCTTCCTCCTTCTCACAATCTTACAAATAACGCTTGGCAGCAGACTTTATCTCATATAGATCATTGAGCAGTTTGGAATTCATTATCTCTGCACTCTGTTACTGTTTCCTCTCCCGATTCAGTTCTTCCTTTGAGCCAATAAAAATAGTGGCAACATCAGCATTCTTCTAACTACCCTCCCTTGAACACTATTGGCTGATAAGTATGGACTGGGCCAAGGAAAACGTCATTAGCTGCAGCTGCAATCCCTGCATTCAATCTAGCACAGCGTAGCGTTAGTGAGACAACTGACCTAATTATCATTACAAAAGAAGGGCACTAGAATTATAGATAACCAGTATCATAGAGACCTGACATCTGAAATTTGAGTGCTATCTAAAAAGAGATTGAGAGAATGTGGATATGCTAAACTCAGAACAAGACCGCAACAACCTGAATAGGGTACAAATCCAGAGAATGTGGATGTGCTGAAACCTGATCAGGACCACCATTTTTGCTGTTCTAGCTTTCCAAGCATAACATCCAAATACTAATCATTTAATTGAGTTCTCACTCGAACCACGTCCAAGGAATGGTTGGACTGTGTCATTGCCTGTAAAGTCTGCTATTTGTATGCTTTTAAGCCTTTTCTTGATGCCAGCCTTTCTTATAGTATCAAAGTTCTTCAGATTCTTAGTCTTGGTTTCTCAAGTTTGCTGCACTGTGCAATTTTTTGCTGTTACCAAGAGAATATTCTCAGCTAGCATGTTCTTATGCCTACTACTTAAACATTGTTTCATCAGTGCGTCATGTCTAAAAACATTTTCCCCTCTTATAGTGTACTTCTGGGACTATATGTATAGAACTATAGACCACAATGTACATGGGGTGATTTATTTATAAGATGCTCCGTTTAATGGTGGTTGTTACAATCAACTATGTTATGTTTCTTGCTTTGGTTAAGTGATAGGATCGATATGGTTCGAAACATTTCAGTCTTTTTTCCTTTTACTAATTTGTATTGTGGCTATTTGGAGAAAAATGCAATTTTTTGTTCAAATCAACCGCCACGAACGTGTGTTCTAATGAACCCATGCTATAGAATCTCGGACTTTTTTCCTATAACATATAGGAGTCCTACATTTATAATATGGATATACGTCTATTGCTAACAAAACGTGCTCAATATTTTGTATATCTTTTGATCAGTATATGTTTTTATAATGTTACTAGGTGAGTACCCGTGCGTTGCAACGGGGACATATAATAACATAATAACTTATATACAAAATGTGTCTATATTTGTCGGGGACCATAATTAGGGGTACCCTCAAGACGCCTAATTCTCAGCTGGTAACCCCCATCAGCATAAAGCTGCAAAGGCCTGATGGGTACGATTAAGTCAGGGATCAGTCTACACGAGTGACTCGGTCACGCTTCACCCGAGCCTAGCCTCGGCCAAAGGCAGCCGACCTCGAGAGACTTCCGTCTCGCCCGAGGCCCCCCTTTTAACGGCGGACATACCTCCGGCTCGCCCGAGGCCTTGGCTTCGCTTAGAAGCAACCCTGACTAAATCGCCGCGCCGACTGACCAGATTGCAGGAGCATTTAACGCAAAGGTGGCCTGACACCTTTATCCTGACACGCGCCCCCCGGCAGAGCCGAAGTGACCGCCGTCACTCCACCGCTCCACTGACCAGTCTGACAGAAGGACAGCGCCGCCTGCGCCACTCCGACTGCAGTGTCACTCGACAGAGTGAGTCTGACGGGCGGTCAGGCCTTGCCAAAGGCGCCATAGGAAACTCCGCTCCGCCCGACCCCAGGGCTCGGACTCGGGCTAAGACCCGGAAGACGGCGAACTCCGCTCCGCCCGACCCCAGGGCTCGGACTCGGGCTAAGACCCGGAAGACGGCGAACTCCGCTCCGCCCAACCCCAGGGCTCGGACTCGGGCTAAGACCCGGAAGACGGCGAACTCCGCTCCGCCCGACCCCAGGGCTCGGACTCGGGCTAAGACCCGGAAGACGGCGAACTCCGCTCCGCCCGACCCCAGGGCTCGGACTCGGGCTCAGCCCCAGAAGACGACGAAACTACGCCTCGCCCGACCCCGAGGCTCGGGCACCGCCCTGGCCTCAGCCAAATGATCTCCGCCTCGCCCGACCCGGGGGCTCGGGCTCGGCCTCGGCCACGGAAGACAGGCTCGACCTCGGCTTCGGAGGAGCCCCCACGTCGCCCGACCTAGGACTCGGGCCCGCTACGCCAACAGGAAGCGCCATCACCATCCTACCCCGAGCCGACTCGGGTCACGAAGAACAAGACCGTCGTCCCATCTGGACAGCTCCGCCAGATGGGCAATGATGGCGCCCCACAAGCTCTATGACGACGGCGGCTCTCAGCTCTCTTACGGAGGCAAGGCGACGTCAGCAAGGACTCGACCGCTCCTACAGCTGTCCTTCCGCCAGGCTCCGTTGCTCCTCCGACAGCCACGACATCACGCCAGCAAGGTGCCAAGACCTCTCCGGCTGCCACATTGGCATGTACCCAGGGCGCTAGCTCCCTCTCCGCTAGACGCGTAGCACTCTGCTACACCCCCCATTGTACATCTGGATCCTCTCCTTACAACTATAAAAGGAAGGACCAGGGCCTTCTTAGAAAAGGTTGGCCGCGCGGGGACGAGGACGAGACAGGCGCTCTCTTGGGGCCGCTCGCTTCCCTCACCCGCGTGGACGCTTGTAACCCCCCTACTGCAAGCGCACCTGACCTGGGCGCGGGACGAACACGAAGGCCGCGGGATCTCTATCTCTCTCTCGCCCGTCTCCGACCACCTCGCCTCTCCCCCCTTCGCGCTCGCCCACGCGCTCGACCCATCTGGGCTGGGGCACGCAGCACACTCACTCGTCGGCTTGGGGACCCCCCGGTCTCGAAACGCCGACAGTTGGCGCGCCAGGTAGGGGCCTGCTGCGTGCTGACGAACAGCTTCCCATCAAGCTCCAGATGGGCAGTCTCCAGCAACCTCTCCGGTCCGGGACGGTGCTCCGTTTCGGGAGTCTTGAGTTCATGTCCTTCGACGGCAGCTACGACATGATACTCCTTCCACTGCCGCGCGACAACGACAATGGCGGCCGACGACCCGCCCGCCGGCGGCGGAACCGTCGACATCTTCCCCGCGCGGTGGAAGAACAACATTCGAGCTCGCTCCATCCTCTCCCCCGCCAACGGAGGGGGAGGCGGGGCAACCAAGGCCAAGCGGGAGGCCGCGCTTCGTCAGCCGTCGAGCGAATCGACGCCCCCGACACCCCGACGGAAGGCACGCTGGGCGTCGACCTCGCGTTCGAGACGAAGACGAGCGCCGTCCCCCCGCGACACGCCGATCCCGAGCAAGAAGACGACACAAGCGCGCTCGCGGAAAGCCTGCAGGACGTCGCCCTCGTACCTGGGACGACGGTGCAACCAGTCCCCGATGTGACTACGTCGCTCCTCGTCGACCCAAAGGTACTGACTAACTCCCATCTTACGTCATTTCGACTCGGCCTCAACCCGCCAAGCGACCTCGCCTTGGCGGGCGCTCTCATTGAGGCGAGTGCAACCCCACTGGGGTTTCGTATGCGGTCGCCTTGGGACCGGTTGACGGACGTCTCGACCTACGGGCCCTCTGGGTCTGAGGAAGATGACGATCCCAGCATCTGTTGGGATTTCTCTGGACTTGGCAACCCCAGTGCCATGCGGGACTTCATGACCGCATGTGACTACTGCCTCTCCGACTGTACCGATGGAAGTCGCAGCCTCGACGATGAGGATTGCGGCCCAAGCCGCGAATGTTTCCACGTTGAGCTGGGGGATCCCTCCGAAGGCAACCATCTTGGCATGCCGGAGGACGGTGATTTTCCTAGGCTCGTGCCTCGCGCCGACATCCCGCGGGAGCTAGCTGTGGTCCCCGTTCCGGCGGGGGGTCACGACCCACAGCTCGAGCAAGTCCGCGGGGCACAGGCCAGGCTCAACGAGGGAACAGGAGCGCTTGAGACGATCCGCCGGGACGTCGGGCAGGTATGGGCGGGCCAACCCCCGGCCGGAGAAATACATCACCTGCCCCAAGGTCTCCAGCACCGCGTCGCCAACGATGTCAGGGTCAGGCCGCCGCCCGCATCCAGCGGGGTTGGTCAGAACCTGGCAGCCGCATCGATGCTCCTCCGCACGATGCCCGAGCCATCAACCACCGAGGGTCGGCGAATCCAGGGAGAGCTCAAGAATCTCCTGGAAGGCGCTGCGGCCCGACGGGCCGAGAGCACTGCCTCCCGAAGGCAGGGATACCCCTCGGAACCTCATGCCGCGACTTCCCGATTCATGCGGGAAGCCTCGGCCTACACCGGGCGCACGCGCAACACTGCGCCTGCGGCCCCGGGCCACCTCGGCAACGAGCACCATCGACGCGACCGTCGGGCCCACCTCGACGAAAGGGTGCGCCGAGGCTACCACCCCAGGCGTGGGGGACGCTACGACAGCGGGGAGGATCGGAGTCCCTCGCCCGAACCACCCGGACCGCAGACCTTCAGTCGGGCCATCCGACGGGCGCCGTTCCCGACCCGGTTCCGACCCCCGACTACTATTACGAAGTACTCGAGGGAAACGAGACCGGAACTGTGGCTCGCGGACTACCGCCTGGCCTGCCAACTGGGTGGAACGGACGACGACAACCTCATCATCCGTAACCTCCCCCTGTTCCTCTCCGACACTGCTCGCGCCTGGTTGGAGCACCTGCCTCCGGGGCAAATCTCCAACTGGGACGACTTGGTCCAAGCCTTCGCTGGCAATTTCCAGGGCACATACGTGCGCCCCGGGAATTCCTGGGACCTTCGAAGCTGCCGGCAACAGCTGGGAGAGTCGCTCCGGGACTACATCCGGTGATTCTCGAAGCAGCGTACCGAGCTGCCCAACATCACCGATTCGGATGTCATCAGCGCGTTCCTTGCCGGCACCACCTGCCGTGACCTGGTGAGCAAGCTAGGTCGCAAGACCCCCACCAGGGCGAGCGAGCTGATGGACATCGCCACCAAGTTCGCCTCTGGCCAGGAGGCGGTTGAGGCAATCTTCCGAAAGGACAAGCAGCCCCAGGGCCGCCCATCGGAAGAGGCTCCCGAGGCGTCTACTCCGCGCGGCGCCAAGAAGAAAGGCAAGAAGAAGTCGCAATCGAAACGCGATGCCGCTGACGCGGACCTTGTCGCCGCCGCCGAGTACAAGAACCCTCGGAAGCCCCCCGGAGGTGCTAACCTCTTCGACAAGATGCTCAAGGAGCCGTGCCCTTACCATCAGGGGCCCGTCAAGCACACCCTCGAGGAGTGTGTCATGCTTCGGCGTCACTTCCACAGGGCCGGGCCACCCGCCGAGGGTGGCAGGGCCCGCGACGACGACAAGAACGAAGATCACCAAGCAGGAGAATTCCCCGAGGTCCGCGACTGCTTCATGATCTACGGGGGGCATGCGGCGAATGCCTCGGCTCGGCATCGCAAGCAAGAGCGCCGGGAGGTCTGCTCGGTGAAGGTGGCGGCGCCAGTCTACCTAGACTGGTCCGACAAGCCCATCACTTTCGACCAGGCCGACCACCCCGACCGCGTGCCGAGCCCGGGGAAATACCCGCTCGTCGTCGACCCTGTCATCGGCAACGTCAGGCTCACCAAGGTCCTGATGGATGGGGGCAGCTGCCTCAACATCATCTACGCCGAGACCCTCAAGCTCCTGCGCGTCGATCTGTCCTCCGTCCGGGCAGGCGCTGCGCCCTTCCACGGGATCGTCCCTGGGAAGCGCGTCCAGCCCCTCGGACGACTCGACCTCCCCGTCTGCTTCGGAACGCCCTCCAACTTCCGAAGGGAGACCCTGACGTTCGAGGTGGTCGGGTTCCGAGGAACCTACCACGCTGTACTGGGGAGGCCATGCTACGCGAAGTTCATGGCCGTCCCCAACTACACCTACTTGAAGCTCAAGATGCCGGGCCCCAACGGGGTCATCACCATCGGCCCCACGTACAAACACGCGTTCGAATGCGACGTGGAGTGCGTGGAGTACGCCGAGGCCCTCGCCGAGTCCGAGGCCCTCATCGCCGACCTGGAGAATCTCTCCAAGGAGGTGCCAGACGTGAAGCGTCACGCCGGCAACTTCGAGCCAGCGAAGACGGTTAAGGCCGTCCCTCTCGACCCCAGCGGCGACGCCTCCAAGCAGATCCGGATCGGTTCCGGGCTCGACCCCAAATAGGAAGCAGTGCTCGTCGACTTCCTCCGCGCAAACGCCGACGTCTTTGCGTGGAGTCCCTCGGACATGCCCGGCATACCGAGGGATGTCGCCGAGCACTCGCTGGATATTCGGGCCGGAGCCTGACCCGTCAGGCAGCCTCTGCGCCGATTCGACGAGGAGAAGCGCAGAGTGATTGGCGAAGAGATCCACAAGCTAATGGCAGCAGGGTTCATCAAAGAGGTATTCCATCCCGAATGGCTTGCCAACCCTGTGCTTGTGAGGAAGAAAGGGGGGAAATGGCGGATGTGTGTTGACTACACTGGTCTCAACAAAGCATGTCCGAAGGTTCCCTACCCTCTGCCTCGCATCGATCAAATCGTGGATTCCACTGCTGGGTGCGAAACCCTGTCCTTCCTCGATGCCTACTCAGGGTATCACCAAATCCGGATGAAAGAGTTCGACCAGCTCGCGACTTCTTTCATCACGCCGTTCGGCATGTACTGCTATGTCACCATGCCGTTCGGTTTGAGGAATGCGGGCGCGACATACCAGCGGTGCATGAACCATGTGTTCGGCGAACACATCGGTCGCACAGTCGAGGCCTACGTCGATGACATCGTAGTCAAGACAAGGAAGGCTTCCAACCTCCTCTCCGACCTTGAAGTGACATTCCGATGTCTCAAGGCAAAAGGAGTCAAGCTCAATCCTGAGAAGTGTGTCTTCGGGGTACCCCAGGGCATGCTCCTGGGGTTCATCGTTTCCGAGCGAGGCATCGAAGCCAACCCGGAGAAGATCGCAGCCATCACCAGCATGGGACCCATCAAGGACTTGAAGGGCGTACAGAGAGTCATGGGATGCCTCGCGGCCCTGAGCCGCTTCATCTCACGCCTCGGCGAAAGAGGTCTGCCTCTGTACCGCCTCTTAAGGAAGACCGAGTGTTTCGCTTGGACCCCTGAGGCCGAGGAAGCCCTCGAGAACCTGAAGGCGCTCCTTACAAAGGCGCCTGTCTTGGTGCCCCCAGCTGATGTAGAAGCCCTCTTGGTCTACGTCGCCGCCACCACTCAGGTGGTTAGCGCCGCGATTGTGGTCGAGAGGCAAGAGGAAGGGCATGCACTGCCCGTTCAGAGGCCAGTCTACTTCGTCAGCGAAGTACTGTCCGAGACCAAGATCCGCTACCCACAAGTTCAGAAGCTGCTGTATGCTGTGATCCTGACGAGGCGGAAGTTACGACACTACTTCGAGTCTCATCCGGTAACTGTGGTGTCATCATTCCCCCTCGGGGAGATCATCCAGTGCCGAGAGGCCTCGGGCAGGATCGCAAAGTGGGCAGTGGAAATCATGGGCGAAACGATCTCGTTCGCCCCTCGGAAGGCCATCAAGTCCCAGGTGTTGGCGGACTTCGTGGCCGAATGGGTCGACACCCAGCTGCCGACGGCTTCGATCCAACCGGAGCTCTGGACCATGTTTTTCGACGGGGGCCGGCGCGGGCCTGCTCTTCATCTCACCCCTCGGAAAGCACCTGCGCTACGTGTTGCGCCTCCATTTCCCGGCGTCCAACAATGTGGCCGAGTACGAAGCTCTGGTCAACGGGTTGCGAATCGCCATCGAGCTAGGGGTCAGACGCCTCGACGCCCGCGGTGATTCGCAGCTCGTTATCGACCAAGTCATGAAGAACTCCCACTGCCGCGACCCGAAGATGGAGGCCTACTGCGACGAGGTTCGGCGCCTGGAAGACAAGTTCTTCGGGCTCGAGCTCAACCACATCGCTCGGCGCTACAACGAGACTGCAGACGAGCTGGCTAAAATAGCCTCGGGGCGAACGACGGTCCCACCGGACGTCTTCTCCCGGGATCTGCATCAACCCTCCGTCAGGATTAACGACGCACCCGAGCCCGAGGCGCCCTCGGCTCGGCCCGAGGTACCCTCGGCTCGGCCCGAGGCACCCTCGGCTCAGCCCGAGGTACCCTCGGCCCCCGAAGCCGAGGCACTGGACGTCGAGGAGGAGCTGAGCGGGGCCATGCCTGATCGAAATTGGTAGGCCCCGTACCTGCGATATCTCCGCCGAGGAGAACTACCCCTCGACCAAGCCGAGGCTCGACGGGTAGCGCGACACGCCAAGTCATTCGTCTTGCTGGGCGATGAGGAGGAGCTCTACCACCGGAGCCCCTCGGGCATCCTCCAGCGATGCATCTCCATCGCCGAAGGTCAGGAACTCCTGCAGGAAATACACTCGGGGGCTTGCGGCCATCACGCAGCACCCCGAGCCCTTGTCGGGAACGCTTTCCGGCAAGGCTTCTACTGGCCAACAGCGGTGGCTGACGCCACTAGAATTGTCCGCACCTGCGAAGGGTGCCAATTCTATGCGAAGCAGACCCACATGCCCGCTCAGGCTCTGCAGACGATACCCATCACCTGGCCCTTTGCTGTATGGGGTCTGGACCTCGTAGGTCCCTTGCAGAAGGCGCCCGGGGGCTACACGCACCTGCTGGTCGCCATCGACAAATTCTCCAAGTGGATCGAGGTCCGACCCCTGAACAGCATCAAGTCCGAGCAGGCGGTGGCATTCTTCACCAACATCGTCCATCGCTTCGGGGTCCCAAACTCCATCATCACCGACAACGGTACACAGTTCACCGGCAAAAAGTTCTTGGATTTCTGCGAGAATCACCACATCCGGGTGGACTGGGCCGCCGTGGCTCATCCCATGTCGAATGGGCAAGTAGAGCGTGCCAACGGCATGATTCTACAAGGGCTCAAGCCTCGGATCTACAACGGCCTCAACAAGTTCGGCAAGCGATGGATGAAGGAACTCCCCTCGGTGGTCTGGAGCCTAAGGACGACGCCGAGTCGTGCCACGGGTTTCACACCGTTCTTCCTGGTCTACGGGGCTGAGGCCATCTTGCCCACTGACCTGGAGCACGGCTCCCCAAGGACGAGGGCCTACACCGATCAAAGCAACCAAGCTAGCCGAGAAGAATCGCTGGACCAGCTGGAGGAGGCTCGGGACAAGGCCTTACTACACTCGGCGCGGTATCAGCAGTCCCTGCGACGCTACCACGCCCGAGGGGTCCGGTCCCGAGACCTCCAGGTGGGCGATCTGGTGCTTCGGCTGCGGCAAGACGCCCGGGGAAGGCACAAACTCACGCCCCCCTGGGAGGGGCCATTCGTCATCGCCAAAGTTCTGAAGCCCGGAACATACAAGCTGGCCAACAATCAAGGCGACATCTACGGCAACGCTTGGAACATCAAACAGCTACGTCGCTTCTACCCTTAAGATGTTTTCAAGTTATTCATATACCTCGCACCCGCGCAAAGTTTAGTCATCAAGGAAGGGTCGGCCTCGCCTCGGCAAAGCCCGACCCTCCCTCGGGGGCTAAAAAGGGGGAGACCCCCTCTGCGTCGAATTTCTCCTCGAAAAAAGATCTCTTTTTAGCAGAATTTCTTTCGTGCTTTTTGACTTCTTCGAAAAGCGGATCCTGGAAACGACAGAGTACACGTAAGCAGCCAAGGCTGACCGAGCCGAGGGACTCCTACGCCTCCGGGATACGGATACCTCACTCATCACCTTCTGCGATAAGTAACTCGCGTTCGGATAAAGCGACTCCGTGGACCGAACAAATCTTCACGTTCGGAAGATCTTCTGCCAAAGCGGTCCTTCAAGCTTTCTCGACCAAGTCGGGGACAGGGCCTCATGGGCGGGTGAAAGTACGCGTAAGCGGCAAGGTCGACCGAGCCGAGGGATTCCTACGCCTCTGGGATACAGATACCTCACTCATCACCTTCCGCGAGAAGCAACTTTCGCCCACACAAACATCCCCGTTACCGACGGAAAGTCCAGATGCTCGAAATAAGAGGAAAGAGGACGCGGCTTTACAACGGAGCGAGGGTGTGTTTTCTGGCCTCGGCGGCCGTAGAAGGCACACGCTACAAGACGATCTGATCCTGCAGGCTCGGGTCTTCACGCTGAAGGGGGCCGCAGCACCCTCGGCATCGATGACGTCTTCAGCAAGGTCCGACCCAGCCTCGGACGGCGACGCGGTCCGGGGACTTCTCCCGGAATCCGGCCCGAGCAGGCGGCTCGGCCGGTTACCCCTGGGGCCTCGGCCAAGCATCTTCCAAGGGCGCCGGCCCGACCCGAGGCCTCGACTGATCGACTCCGGCGTCGACCCCCGCTGACGGGCAACCCGGCTAGGCTCCGGCCAACCAGGTTCCCATCTTCGAGCCAACTCCGCCTCTGTTCGAACTGATATCGCTACCCCCGGCCTCGGCTCATCGAAGAGCGGCCGAGGGGTCACTTTAACTAAACTAGAGGAGCCTCGGACAACAAGGCCGATCGAGCCGAGGGATTCCTACGCCTCCGGGATACGGATACCTCACTCGTCACCTTGACCCGGGGCGACTCATGCTTGGTGAAGCGGTTCAGATAATCAACAGGCGAGACTTAGCGCTCGAAAATGAGGAGAAAACACGGCTCCGTGCCGAAATTACATACATGTTCAGGCCTCGACAGCCACAATGAACAAAAACTCTGGCATTCGAAGTGCCATTACGAACGGAACTCCGGTTCCCCCTCCGCAGGTACGAACGACCCCGCTCCATGGGGAAGGCCTGCGGAGCAACAGAAGACTGACGAGCGGCTCGCCGCCGCCCGTTCTAATTACAACAACCACCCCCGCCCCAGGTGGCTAAGCGGCTTCGGCAGCAGCTTCGAGGCAGATGTTACGATAGGGGGGCTCTCGCCCGCCGAGGACGAGAACCAGCCATTCAGGCCGGGAGACGGAGACCCAGGGCTACCGGCGCCCTAGCCGAGTAACGGCGGCCTACCTATCCCGGCATGGCTGGAGGAAGTCCCCGGGGGACTGGAGGATGCCATTTTCCCCCAGGCGCCGGGGGAAAAGGGCAACCGACCCATGCGGGACAGCCCCTCGACTCGCCTCATCCTCCATCTTGGCCTGGATGACGAAAATCCTTGAGGCCAAGGGAGGGGAAGAGGCCGCAGCTCGGCTCGCTTTCCCCCACCATCAGGCTGGAGGTCACCTACTCGGGTGACCGCCGGTGGAGGGGTGCAGCCGGGCTGCATGATGAAAATCCTTGAAGCCGAACGATGGCTGAAAGGTACCAACTCCCACGGAGTTGCGTTCCTCCAACGAGGGGGTGGAAAGACGGCGGATACCCCCCATCCGGGGCTTGGAAGACGGAAAGACACGACGCGGAAGGGAGGAAGAAGACATGGTGGCCTTCCGAAAGGGGTCGCCCTCCTTTTAAAGGCGACTCTCCCTACGTGCGCCCCCAAACGCCACGGGCCGAGTCTTCTCCAACACGCTCCAAGGCCCTCCCCTACGGCATGGGGGCTGGGTCCCGCATGTCATGCAAACCGGCTCAGAAGCAGAAGAAGCCAAACCGCCGCGCGCGGTGCACGTAACCGCCCAGCGGTTACAAGCGATTCCCCACTTTCGTCCAAACCAATGGACGGAAGGGGCGGGCAGCCATGCAGGCGGCATGCAACCGCGCCAGGTGGACGCGCTTCTCCGACTTCTAACACGCCAGCTTGGAGGCCCAGGCCCACGCGTCGCGCAACCAGCGCGCCAGTTGCTGCATGCAAGCAACCGCACCACCACTTGTGCCACCGTCGCACCTCTTCGGTTGCGGAGCCTATGCCGCGACTCGAGGCGACCCAGCGGCACCAGCCTGGCGCGACGGTCAAAGCGACCGAAAGAGGGCCGACAGTAAAGGCGGTGGCAGGCGGGCGGGCGGGCGCAGCAGTCACGTCGTCAGCCGGGCTCACGTCCCATCATGGAACAGCAAGGGAGCCTCCTCCCACGGAGTGAAGATGGTGCGCCCGTGATCCGTTCCTCGAACGGCTCGCGCACACGCAACGGCCGCCCCGCCAACCACTCGCCCCGTCGCATTAACTCCGCGGCGGGACAGGCGGCGCCTCTGGCAGGAGAAGCGGACGACGTTTCGCCTTCGCCGTAACAACCACGCCAAAAAAAAGGTACGCCACGACGTTCGATTTCGTATCCTTTTCCTTTTTTCCTCTTTCTCTATCTCTTGCAACAGGGACCGGGAAAGGGGGATACCCCGAAAAAGGATCCTTCCCTGTGAAGGAACCGGGCTCCGAGCCTCCCCTACTGATCAGAGGTTCGAAGGCTGGCCCTCCGAAGGGTTCAACAGTCGCCTCAGATCGCGTGGGCCCGACACCCACTACTGGTCAGGGGTTCGAAGGCCAGCCCCCCGAAGGGCTCCATGGCCGCCTCAGGCTACTCGGGCTCCGCGCCCATTACTGATCAGGGGTTCGAAGGCTGGCCCCCGAAGGGTTCACAGTCGCCTCAGACACCGAGCGAGGGATGACCAGGGGTACGTTCGATACATAACCAAGGCTCGGGCTGCGCTCCCGAGGTACCCTAGGACATTTCTGAGACCAGCGGGAGCGATCTTGTAACGGAATCCCATCGGAGGGAGGCATCGAGCCCTCGGACCCCGTCGCCAGGGGACCGGGTCCGGCAGATCACCCGCAGGTACTTTTGGGCGTGCCTCTGGGCCCCTAGCTGACCCCCAACGAACGGGGCACGGACGTCCACTCGGATTACCCGCTTGCAGCTCACCGGAGACACCATGTTCGGTGCCCATCGAGGGTAACATGGCGCTCTCCCCCCTCCTCCTTGCGGAAAGGCGACGTAGGGGCGTATGTAAAAAAGCCGAGTCTGTCCCTGATCGTCCTCTCGCCCTGTGCGGAGGCTCGGGGGCTGATCTCGCAAACCCGGCTCCGGCCAAACCGTTGACAGCGTCAACATACCAGCCCGAGAGCTTGGGCCCCGACCGTGCACCCGGGCTACGGCCAGTTCGCATGAGGGAACAACCAGACCAGCCGAAGCATTACGCGAGGCATTAAGACCTCGAAGGAGTGTAACCACTCCTCCGAGGCCTCGGGGGCTACACCCACCGGAACGAAATGCAACCGAGAAAGGCTGGTCCCCTTGCAAAAAAGTGCGACGAAAGCCTCCAAGCGAGTGCTAACACTCCCTTCGAGGCTCGGGGGCTACTGTCGGGGACCATAATTAGGGGTACCCTCAAGACGCCTAATTCTCAGCTGGTAACCCCCATCAGCATAAAGCTGCAAAGGCCTGATGGGTACGATTAAGTCAGGGATCAGTCCACACGAGTGACTCGGTCATGCTTCACCCGAGCCTAGCCTCGGCCAAAGGCATCCGACCTCGAGAGACTTCCGTCTCGCCCGAGGCCCCCCTTTTAACGGCGGACATACCTCCGGCTCGCCTGAGGCCTTGGCTTCGCTTAGAAGCAACCCTGACTAAATCGCCGCGCCGACTGACCAGATTGCAGGAGCATTTAACGCAAAGGTGGCCTGACACCTTTATCCTGACACGCGCCCCCGGCAGAGCCGAAGTGACCGCCGTCACTCCACTGCTCCACTGACCAGTCTGACAGAAGGACAGCGCTGCCTGTGCCACTCCGCCTGCAGTGTCACTCGACAGAGTGAGTCTGACGGGCGGTCAGGCCTTGCCAAAGGCGCCATAGGAAACTCCGCTCCGCCCGACCCCAGGGCTCGGACTCGGGCTAAGACCCGGAAGACGGCGAACTCCGCTCCGCCCGACCCCAGGGCTCGGACTCGGGCTAAGACCCGGAAGACGGCGAACTCCGCTCCGCCCGACCCCAGGGCTCGGACTCGGGCTAAGACCCGGAAGACGGCGAACTCCGCTCCGCCCGACCCCAGGGCTCGGACTCGGGCTAAGACCCGGAAGACGGCGAACTCCGCTCCGCCCGACCCCAGGGCTCGGACTCGGGCTCAGCCCCAGAAGACGACGAAACTACGCCTCGCCCGACCCCGAGGCTCGGGCACCGCCCTGGCCTCGGCCAAACGATCTCCGCCTCGCCCGACCTGGGGGCTCGGGCTCGGCCTCGGCCACGGAAGACAGGCTCGACCTCGGCTTCGGAGGAGCCCCCACGTCGCCCGACCTAGGACTCGGGCCCGCTACGCCAACAGGAAGCGCCATCACCATCCTACCCCGAGCCGACTCGGGTCACGAAGAACAAGACCGTCGTCCCATCTGGACAGCTCCGCCAGATGGGCAATGATGGCGCCCCACAAGCTCTATGACGACGGCGGCTCTCATCTCTCTTACGGAGGCAAGGCGACGTCAGCAAGGACTCGACCGCTCCTACAGCTGTCCTTCCGCCAGGCTCTGTTGCTCCTCCGACAGCCACGACATCACGCCAGCAAGGTGCCAAGACCTCTCCGGCTGCCACATTGGCATGTACCCAGGGCGTTAGCTCCCTCTCCGCTAGACGTGTAGCACTCTGCTACACCCCCCATTGTACACCTGGATCCTCTCCTTACAACTATAAAAGGAAGGACCAGGGCCTTCTTAGAAAAGGTTGGCCGCGCGGGGACGAGGACGAGACAGGCGCTCTCTTGGGGCCGCTCGCTTCCCTCACCCGTGTGGACGCTTGTAACCCCCCTACTGCAAGCGCACCTGACCTGGGCGCGGGACGAACACGAAGGCCGCGGGATCTCTATCTCTCTCTCGCCCGTCTCCGACCACCTCGCCTCTCCCCCCTTCGCGCTCGCCCACGCGCTCGACCCATCTGGGCTGGGGCACGCAGCACACTCACTCGTCGGCTTGGGGACCCCCCGGTCTCGAAACGCCGACAATATTGTTATAAGAAAATGTTTCAGAATCCATTTGTAATCCTAGCCATACATAAATTTTGTTATTTTAATTTAGCTGTTTCACTACTACATTACAACTACAGTATCATGCAGACTTAGATATATACCACGATTTGCATGGTCTCATCATTGAAGAGCACGTGCCACACCTGCCGGTAGAAGTTCCCTCGTACATTATCAGTCATCAGGTAGGCACCACCATACACGCTTGCTTAAACAAAAAAAGCAAGTGTATGTGTTTACGAAGAGAATTAAAGGCAGGCCGGCACAAAAGCTACCCCGACGATGACGAGTGGTCATTGTTGTCGGTCCTCCTCTGCGTCACCTCTGGCGCCAAGATGACGCCATAGTCCTTGATATAGTAGTCGTCGAACGCGCACGACATGGCGAGTACCGATGACTCTTGGTTGGGCCGCCAAACGAAGTGCACCCTGGGCTCATCAGCGAGGTAATACACCTAGCTGTTGCACCACCGGATGTGCTACTCCTCTACATACATCTTGTTCGAGGACACTCACACAATGTCAACAACGGTCGTCGTCCCAGCGCACAAGAACTCATGGCCGTTCAGTAGTGACTTACGTGGCAGGTTGAGCTTCAGGTGATGATGAGCTGGACGGTGTGACGGCACTGTTGTCGGATGCGGTGCCCAGAACAACCCAAGAGTCGCCGGTATTGGTGACGACCATGAGGTCCCCCTGTTTGAGATGGACAACGTGGTGCAGCCGCTCTGGACCGCGTCCAAGCGGCGGCTGCGGCGGAGCTTGCCGAACACAGCGACGCATGTGGCCACATAGTACTGCTTCCAGAGGTCGAACTGGCAGTCGCCAAGCTTCTTCTCGTCCTCGATGAGCGATGCCAACGCGAGCGCCTCCTGCCAGTGGTGTTTGTTCGGGGTTTTCAAGTAAGAAATATGGATTCATCTTTAGCGTTGGTTTATGAAAATGACTCGCAAGTCAAATCCATGGAAAAAATATTATGGAGAATAAATGTCACACATATAAAAAAGAATTTAAGTTGAAAACATTATTCAAACAAAAAGAAATTGCATGCAAGGCTCTTCTTTAAATACTACTCCCTCCATCTAAAAATATAATTCAGGAATCTCGTTGATAATTATCTACTACTACACATTGTGCAAAAGTAGCAGGTAGGCTTTGGGAGAGATGTAGTATATATTTTTACTGTAACAGATATTGACATAAACACACATGTGGTGTAGTGGTAGCTACGAGCACATTTGCTTGAGAGGTTGCAGGTTTGAATTCCATTGGGGCCACATTTGTGTTTTTTAATTTAATTTTAGTTAGACGTGGGATGCACGTGGGAATGAGATTTGCGGGGAGGGGGGGATGAGAAAGGCAGCGACAGCCGGGAATGGGAATGGCAGAACACTGGGAATGGGAATGGGCTTTGCGGGAGGGGGAATGGGAATGGCAGCCTACCCCTTACCGTTTTAATAAGTAGTAGAGATTTGAATGTATCTCAGGCTAGCTTGGATCATGGTGCTACGTTTTTCAGAGCTGCTAGCCAACGCCAATGCATCTCGTTTAAGATCGTGCATGTGACCTTTCCTCTCCTGATGTTAGGCCTTCACAACTTGTATTATGTGTGGGCGGAAAAAATCCACTCTTTTATATAGCAACCACCTGCTGCTAAGACCTTTTGACCCTAGATCCCAAGGCTGCAAACTGTGTTCTCTAAGTATCTGTGCAACCAGCATCTTTTATTGCTCCAAAAATGTATTTGATTCCATGCCTCACTTATGGTTGTTTACTTTTATTTGGAGTTATTTCTATACCTTAAGTCTAGCTGGAGGTGCTTTTATATACTTGTGCTAACTGAAGGTTAGCATTGTACCTTAAGTCTAACTGGAATTGTTATTTCTATACTTGCACTAACTAAATGTTCCCACACGAATGCTATAGCGCCCGATAGGGCGCTCCTTTTCCTATTCTACTAAAAAATGGGTGTCTGACTTTACTGACCTCCCTCCTGATCCGTTTTAAATCATGAGAGGCCTTATTTGGAATTGTCAGGGTTTGGGTCGGAGAACTAAATTTGATTTCTTGAGAGAAATCATTAGGGAGGAAAATGTTGATTTTGTTGGTTTACAAGAGACTAAAAAGAACCACTTCAATGATTCTCTTCTGTCCTCGCTTGCTGGTAGCAAGCTTTTTGCCTGGTTTTCCTCTCCTCCTAATGGGAGATCAGGCGGTCTTTTAGTGGGTTTTAACTCTGAGGTGTTTGATGTCAGAGAATTTGAAGCTGGTGAATTTTTGACTCGCTCTCTTGTCCTCCACAGAGAAAAAAAAATTATTTGGAATTTCGTTAATGTGTATGGGGCTGCTCAAAAGGAGCACAAATCCCGTTTCCTCAGTGAACTGTCTGCAGTTTGCTCGAGAAGCCAGGTCCCTATGCTTATAGGTGGTGATTTTAACATCCTCAGAAAAGCCGAGGAAAAAAATAAACCGGGCGCCCTCAGTAAGTGGAGTTTCTTGTTTAATAGTATCATAGACCATCATGGTCTAGTGGAATTTGAGTTGAAAAATAGATTATATACGTGGTCTAACAACCGTAGCGATCCTACGTTTGAAAAGCTTGACAGATTTTTGGCCAGTCCTGACTGGGATCTTGCTTATAACAATATCAGTGTTCTTGGGTTGAATAGATCCTTCTCGGATCATGCTCCTCTTTGCCTTCAAACTGACACTTTCCCCATTGTGCGTAAGGACTTTAGATATGAGTTGTGCTGGAAAGTCAGACCGGATTTTCACAACTTAGTGAAAAGTAATTGGTCTCTCCCTGTTGGTGTGACCAATAGTCTTGATGTGTGGAAGTTGAAATTGAAACGTCTGAGGCAAAAACTTAAAGGTTGGAACAACAATATTGTAGGTCATTACAAAAAATTGAAACAAAAACTTGATTGAAAAAATTGACACCCTTGACAAAGTTAGTGAGACTTCTGGCTTATCAGATGCTGATAGATTTTTGAAACTGGATCTGAAATCTAACCTCAAGAAGATTGTCAATGAGGAAAACATTAGTCTCAGACAGAAAGCTAGGGATAAATTCTTATTAGAGGGTGATGAGAATTCTAAATACTTTCATTTGCTTGCCAAACACAAAAAGAGAAAACTTAAGATATTAACTCTTTCTCATGGTGATATCTCGGCCCATGATGATCACGACATTAATCAGTTGGCGACTTCTTTCTATAAAGATCTCTTTGGCCCTTCTCAAGGTTCGAATATTTCTTTGGCTGATTTGGACATGAAACAGCTTGAGGAGGGCGATAGAAACCTTCTTATCAGTCCCTTTTCCTTGGAAGAGATCAAAGATTGGTGTTGGCCCTGAAACACAACAGTGCTCCGGGTCCCGATGGTTTCCCTTCAGAATTTTATCAGGAGTTCTGGGAAGTCATCAAAGGTGATTTGTTTAATCTCTTTAAATCCTTTCATGATGGTTCTCTCAACATTGAGAGACTTAATTTTGGGATAGTCACCCTTATCCCAAAAGTCCCTGATGCGACTGATATTAAAGCCTTTCGTCCTATTTGTTTGCTTAATGTCTGTTACAAAATTATTACCAAAGTTCTGACTAATAGATTGGCTCGCTGCATTACCTCTGTGATTAGTGACCTTCAGTATGGATTTATCAAAGGGAGATATAACATGGATGGTGTCCTTTCTCTTCATGAGATTGTTCATGAAGTAAAGCGGAGGAAACAAAGTGGGGTGATTTTCAAAGTTGATTTTGAAAAAGCTTACGACAAGGTTAATTGGAATTTTCTTCATAATATGATGATTAAGAAAGGCTTTGGCGATAAGTGGAGTGATTGGGTTTTGAAGACTGTGAAAGGTGGTAAAGTTGCTATCCGAACTAATGATGTGGTTGGACCCTACTTTAAAACTCATAAAGGTGTGCGCCAAGGTGATCCTTTTTCCCCACTCCTTTTTAATGTGGCTGCTGATGGTCTTGCTTGCCTGATTCAAAAAGCTAAAGATGAAGGTATTATCAAAGGTCTCATTCCTCATATTATTTCTGGTGGCTGCTGTTGTTTACAATATGCCGATGACACTATTTTTCTGTTTCAAGATGATCTGGAAAATGCTAGAAACCTGAAGTTTATTCTTTGTATCTTTGAACAGATGTCTGGCCTTAAGATTAATTTTCATAAAAGTGAAATTATTTGTTTGGGAAATGCTTGTAACAGAGAACATCTGTATGCTGACATCTTTACCTGTCCTCCCAGTGGTCTTCCTATGAAATATTTAGGAGTTCCAATTGATAACAAGAAGCTGTGCAAATCTTTGTGGGATCCCATAATTGGAAAAATTGAGAACAAATTGGGCTCCTGGCAAGGTCGGTTTCTCAGTTTGGGGGGTCGATTAGTTTTGATCAACAACAACCTCACCAATGTCCCCTTGTATATGCTCTCTTTGTACAAATGCCCCAAGGTTGTGTTGAAAAAATGGATATCTTTAGGAAAATGTTATTATGGCAGGGTGGCCATAACCAGAAAAAATACCATTTGGCTGAATGGAATTTAGTCCGTTCTCCCAAAAATATGGGTGGTCTTGGTGTTCTGAATTTGCAAAAAATGAATGAAGCTTTGTTGGCAAAATGGATTTGGAGACTAGAAAATTCTAGTGGTTTGTGGCAATCCATTGTTCATAACAAATATGTTAAAAATAAGCCTATCATTTATGTGAAGAAGAGACCTTCAGATTCTCATTTCTGGAAGGGTATACTCTCGGTTCGAGACAAATATTATAATTATTGTAAAAAGAATATTGGTGATGGAAAGAGCTCCAGTTTTTGGAAAAACATCTGGTGTGGCAATGAGAAGTTGGCTGACAGGTACCCTAACTTGTTTGAGTTTGCTTATGACAAAGATATCACTGTTCATAATGTCATCTCCTCCAACTTCCATATGCTTACGTTTAGAAGGAGACTTATTGGTGATTTAGGTGAGGCTTATAATGACCTTATTGAACATTGTAGTCAGGTCTTGCTTTCTGACAATGATGATTCTTCTAAGTGGTTGTTAGGTTGCAAAGGTTTTTCAGTAAATTCCTTTTACAAAATGTTAAAGAATTCCCTGATTGAGGTTCCTTTGAATTTTTTGTGGAAAACCAGGCTTCCCCATAAAATTAAAGTGTTTTTGTGGTTGGTCAGAAATAATAAGATTCTGACAAAGGATAATTTGGTTAAAAGGCACTGGCATGGAAATCCGGACTGTATCTTTTGTGGACTATTAGAGTCCATATACCATTTGTTTTTTCACTACCCGGTGGCCAGATTTATTTGGAGAATTATCCAAATTGCCTTCAAGTTGTCCTCTATTCCCAAAGACACGGCTGATCTTTTCGGTCCCTGGATTAATAGTTTCTATAAAACTGAAAAGAAGCTGGTCCTCTTTGGGTGTGGTGCTGTCATTTGGGCAATTTGGCGTACTCGTAACGATTGCTGCTTCAATGCTAAGCTGATTGATGATCCATCTAATGTGATTTTCTCCTGTTGTTACTGGATTGATGTTTGGTCTATTCGGCAGACAAAGAGGGGAAAAAACTGGTGGAGCAAGGAAGCCGCAGAATCCGAAAGATAACAAGTGACATCTACAGCAAGGCCCATGGTTGGAAGCCGGTCGATAGGCGCCTCCAGTGACATTTTGGCTGCTGATGCATCTTTTTCATATCTGGTTCTGTTTTGGATGTAATTAGCTTATCTTATTCGGTAGATAAAAAACTAGCTTTGGTCGTCGCTGGTGGTGGCTGGTCCAAGCTGCTTTTGGAATTGTCTCTAGTTGATCTCTCTAGAAGGCCGTAAGTCTTTCAAAATATTTCTGGATTGTTGTGTTCCCTTAGTTGGGTTTAAACATTGCGTAGCTGATAATGTGGTAGTCTTATCGGCTCGCGTCTGTTGGTTAAGTCGGGGATTTTGTAAGAACTATGGTCGGTTTCTATTTTTTAATGAAATAGGGGGTTTCCCTTTGTCAAAAAAAGAGGGAAAACATGCTCTTGAGAACCATCAACTGATAATTCAGCAGAGTGTAGCAATAAGTGGAGTTTTGATTGTTACACATTGATCTTAATTAATTCTTAGAGACAGTTGACACTTTAAAATGTTAACCTCCAAGAATGATTACAAGGCTACCTCCGTCAGCTTATTCGTCCATGTCTCTTGTTTTAAACACCATTATACCAACTGTGTAGTCTACAGTATAAACCAATATTTCGCACGGTTATATGTACTATCTATCTGTTCTAATAGAGACAAACGCTCTAACCCATGTTTAACAGAGATGACCATTCCAAACGCCCGTCTTTAAAAATAACTCTCTTTAAAAAAAGTCGTAACAATTTATATGTATTTAGATGAAGATAAACTTCATAAAAAATAATAGATCTCGATGTGACCTACAACTTTGTAGTAGATAAATTTTTTTATTTAAAACTTTTTAGAGTTATAAAATATTATTTTCAGCTCTCAAATCTTGAAATTTAGAATTTTTAACCACCTTTGATGTTGACATAATCTACAAAAATAATTGTGTTTCTCAATACGGCCTATAACTCTGTAGTTAGCAATTTTTTGATCCAACGTCATTTAGATTACCTAAATATTTGTTTTATGTCTAAGATTTCAAATCTACAAATTTCAAATGGCATTAGACGTTAACACAATTGAAAGAAAATGACCGAAAGAAAAATAATTGGGCTTTTCTAAAATTTCTAGCATAAATTAAAGTTTATAAAAAACCACCTCACCCTTTGTGCCTATAAGTGTTTTTCTACCTTATGATCAAAAGTGATGCATTATAAGTTCCAATCCTATTCTAGCATGATAATTATAATAAAGTAAAAACCTAGACATAATTACACAATATTTAAATGCTCAAAGTAGAGCAAGGATTAGAATGCCTCGGTATTTTTATAAGTTAACTGAGAACTAACACTTTCCACATGTCTTTATTGGAGCACCCACACAAGAGTGTCACTCCTCCTTGATCTGACAAGGACCAAATGCTCTATGTGGGTTAGTTCTTTGCCACTCTGGCACTACGAACTGCCAGAACTGCCCAGACCATTTACACCCTGAGTTGGACCACCCACAATCTTTCTAGGAATCTCCAAAATCCCAATCTCTACCAAGTCTTTTAGGTGATATCGATTACCAATAGTAACAGACACATATTCTCACTTGACCTATCCAAGCTAATAAGGGTGCTAGATGCACACTTTCTATTCTCACAACACTAATAATGTTGCTAATCATCCGATTGTCAACTCTCAATTTCTCACTAGGCAAAGGCTCTTGCTCACACTTCAAAATGTTCTTTCAACTGATCAAATAGCAAGAGACCTCAAATGAACGAGAGAGAGGGGGTATAAATGACCCTAAGAAAAAAGAAACTAACCGTTCGCAATCCCCATTGGACATCTTTACTCTAATAGTTATAGCCTCAAGCCTTCAAGGTACACCCTCCACACGAATTTTGCAATATAGGAAATTATCTTCCCTCACCGTACATATTTACTCTAGGCGGTGAAGCCAAAATCAATGAGCATGATGCTTCCATACTAATTTAAAGGATCAAGATAGCCGATAGAGGAGTGAATTGAGTTTATCTAAAGTTTATTGCACAAACTAAAGCCTACCAAAAAAAAACCCACTCCGCCCCTTGTAGGTCTAATCAAATGCCATAAATCAGCAAAAAAAAAACATGTTGCATTGTCACCGGAAACAATTTCATGGTAATTCAGCACAGTGTAGCAATAAGTTTGATTGTTACACATTAATCTTATTTACAACAAGTACAGCAGTAAAGCTTTCGCATCCAAAAAAAAATTCGGAAATACTACGAACGATTCAACCACACAAGACATGACAAATTCATGTCTTCACCCTTGATGGCACAAGGGAAACAAAATTACCCTAAATTTCACCATACAAGTTCGATCTGTATACGAGAAAATGTTTTTATGCACAGACAATAATCTGACAGCTCTAATAGAAAAAGTGGCATTTTCTCACTTTTTTTAAGGTAAGAAAAGGCGTTGTAGAGGTAGAAATCGAGCCCCAAGCGCTGCCTGCTTCAGAGCTTGTCGACGTTCATGAAGCTCCCGCCAAGCAACGATAGGAGGCCACCACCATGCACCCTCCCCTCGGGGACGGTGACTACCCTTCCTTCTCTGCTCCTCTTCGGTGGCTGCACGGTTGCCGCCGTCAAAGATTTCATGGACCGGGGGACCAGCACCTGGGGAGGGATCAGCTCCTGCCTCCTCGTCGCCGCCTCAGGCGAGCCGTCGCAGTCGGACACCGTGCTCA
The DNA here is from genome assembly GCA_029449295.1 of Zea luxurians. Classification (NCBI taxonomy): domain Eukaryota; kingdom Viridiplantae; phylum Streptophyta; class Magnoliopsida; order Poales; family Poaceae; genus Zea; species Zea luxurians. The sequence continues at coordinate 1,327,869 of JAOPSE010000047.1, forward strand.
CGCCCGACGACGAGTAGTCGCTGTTCATGTTTGCAACGCTGGCAGAGCGAACGATGCCGTGGAAGAGGCCCGGCCCGATCATGCCGCCACCCCGGCGGCGCTGCTGCGAGGCCACCAGCGTGTCGTGCGCCGCGCAGAGCCCGCTCCGGCCGCGCGCGAACTTCTCGCATTGGCCGTCGCCGAAGTTGCACCTCTTCCCACCTCCGTGAGCCTTGCAGCACTCGGTGCTCCCTTGCGCGCTCTTGCCGCACCCGTCCACCCTGCACCGCTTGCCACCACCGTGCTTGACGCAGCGGTCCGTGCGGCCGCGCGCGCTCTTGCTGCACCCAGGCACCGCGCACCGCTTCCCGCCGCCGTGAGCCACGCAGAAGTCCGTGCCGCCGTGGACGCTCTTGGGGCACACGCCGCCGCCCTCATACACGCACCGCTTCCCGCCGCCGTGCGCCTTGCACAGCGGCGTGCTGCCTTCGGCGCCCTTGCCGCACCCCTCGAAGACGCAGCGCTTCCCGCCGCCGTGCGACTTGCAGTACAGGGTGCTGCCCTGCGCTCCCCTGCGGCAGTCCGGGAACTGGCACCGCCGCCCGCCGCCGTGAGAGATGCACAGCCCGACCCTTCCCTCGGCGCTCCTGATGCAGCCCTCGACCGAGCACCTCTTCCCGCCGCCGTGCTTGATGCACCGCCCGGACTTGCCCCGCGCGGCTTTAGGGCAGTCAGGGTAGCCGCACCGCTGGCCGCCGCCATGGGCGATGCAGTGGTCCGTCTTCCCTTCCGCGCTCTTGGTGCAGCCGAGCTGCAGGCACCGGCGCCCCCCGCCGTGGGCCTTGCAGTAGGCCGTGCGGCTCTCGGCGCCCTTGTGGCACCCGGGCTTCTGGCACCTCTGCCCGCCGCCGTGAGCGATGCACAGGCCCGTCGCGCCTCGCGCGCCCTTGGAGCACCCTTTGAACCTGCACTTCTTGGGGTGCCGGCGTTGAGCCTGCTGTCCAGGGTTGCTTACCAGGGTCACAGCATCAGAGCTCACGCCACCAAATGAAGCCTCCGTCATGGATGCCGAAGGTTCAGTACCATCATTACTGTTGTCTGTGTCTGTGTCATCTAGCAAACCCTGTTCCTCTTCAGCTGTCGAACAGTTTGGCCGACGAGCAAAGAGCAGCGATGGCATGTAGCCGCCGGAGCTAGTCCTGGCGGACGTGGAGCCCTCGTCCACAGTGGAAAAAGAGATGATGGTTCCGGCAGGCACGCCTAAGTGTTTATTTGCTCCCGTACTACGGCCCTGATGAATCCCAAGGCTCAGCGCCCCCGGATCAGCGAAGGAGAAGCTCTGGCCAAACAAAGTTACAGGTGGTCTCGACTTCTCTGCTCCGGCACCGGCAGACTGCTGATCAGGAGAGTTAACGTCTGGGTCCGGCGTCGGACCCAGCCCGAGGACAAGTCTGCACCCATCATCTGGAGCAGGCGCATGAATCCACCTCTGGAAACCTCTGCGGCCATTGCTGCTGCTATTGTTCACTGCTGAACCCAGCTGGTCTATGCCAAATGCTATCCGACTCTGACACTGGCTACCTGTCGTGTAGCTCGTCATTGAGAAGCCAATTGGCACTGCAGAATCATCCATGAGGGCCTGGTTTCCACGGTGCAGGAGGATACCCGCAGAACCGATACTCATCTAGGCGAAGTACTTGAAAAATTCAGTGAAGGCGGTCTACTGATCTCTTATAGGTGCACAGTCGAGTAGACGAAGTGAAAGAATATCAGCAGCAGTGAAGTACCGTCTGATCCACCAGTAACAAATCTAGATGTGTCTGTCCGGTCCATGAGTGCCTTGCTCCAGTATCAAAATTGTGATCCAGGAGGTACTTGGCCTCTGATAGACTAGTAGACCATGCAATTACGTTCGCTGACAGTTGATCGTCAATAAGAAGCAGAGGAAGCCAAGCTGCACCACCGCCAGCGAATTCTTCAGACTACCGCACTGCAAGGAGCAGTAGAAACACAGATCAGATTCTGCTCTAGAAAAAGGAAGATTAGGAAGAATTTTCACCAGGATTTTTTTCATCAAAAGATCTATATTTTGTTGGCAGACCACAAAGATCATGATACACTAATAACTGAAGGTAAATAAAGAAAGTAAAACAACCAAGTGACCTAACTACTATACCGGAGTCTGATAGATGACTTCTATCTATTTTATTTCAATAACTGACTTTGCCTTGGGTGTTAAGGATGAATGAAGAAGAAAAACGATGTCAACTACAAACATGAGCCTGAGACCAAAAAAAAAACACTGAAGACCACCATGATTACTTGAGAGCAAGAGTTTGTGCATTGCACAGGTATGTTAAAATCTTCTGTTCTCCAGAAGAAGATACGTTGACATCTCGGCTGAACAAGTTGACTTTCCTAGCTATCAACCCCTAGATAGGCTGGGCTGTTGCGTTATGCAAACAAATTTTTTTTTTTTTGGGAAAACGAGATAGATATCACATAATAACTTATTAATGCATGATTATTCATGAATCGGTCAGTGACGATACTGGCCCGTACAAACCTTCTTGACACAAGTACATAATTGAGGCCTGCTCAAGTCATACGCTTGACACCTTTGAGCAGGTTTTTTCTAAGATAACGGGAAGAGCCATTCAGTTGACTCGACAATACAGCCACTCCAGTAGCCGCGGAAAAGAATATCACTATATTATCAGGGCCACGAGAATCATTTCAGCCAAAACTTGTTGGCATCCACGAAAAAATATGAAATCTGACACGGGAAGTTCGTAGAGATCATGTGAAAACAAGAAAAAGGATATCCACGCTAAATTTTGAAATTAGCGCTTGTTCCACATAAAATCTTTGGAAGTGGGATAAAAGCAAAGCAACCTAGGAAAGATAGGAGCAGAGCAAAATCCGAACACGCACCGAATTGGGCTGCCTACCAACACCTGCCGCTTGCCGGAAATGGGAGAAAGGATAAATATTCTTCTGTTACTTGATTTTGAGAAAAAACAGGCACTGTGGAATCGAAATAAAAAGAGAGGTAGTATTGATTTAGGAACGGTTTATAGAAATAAACCAAAACGGGGAAAAAACATTTAGCGTAAACGTCGGTGCGCTAGCTTTCAGATCATTGTCTCGCACACCTTCATTGGAGACGGGGGAAGAGACTGAGGAAGAGAGCAAGATTCCAGGCAGTTGGCCTGGTCTGCCACAAATCGCGAACAAGTATCTGTAGAACAGACCAAAACCCCAAGAGGAAGGAGTCCGTCCAGTCCAGAGCAGAGCTCTAGCAGCATGGGTCTCTGATCCAGCAAATTCATGCAGCAACTCCGGTGACCACGCAACATGAGCCGTGGCCGGCACAACACACAGGACAGGAGGACAGATCTGAACGAACCGAGCAGCAATTGCTTAGCCGAGGGCATCCATGGCAGAAACCTCAAAACCCTCGAATCAGCAGTCGGAATCAACGACGCACCCTCGGAAGCCACCGTACATGCATGCCTAGCCTAACCATACGTAGCTGCCCAGCGAAACGAGAGCAAAACGAGACGAAGGGAAGAACTACGGCCATGGTTCCATAGCAGAAGAGAGCATACAACGCCGAGCGGAATCTTGGCAAGGAAACAGAGGCCGAGAAGAAAACAGAGGAAGAGAATCACCTTGCATCCCAGCGGAGAGAATTGCAGGCGCGCGAAGAGAGAGTAGAGAGGAGACAGGGAGGGAGAATTTATTATGGGGAGGCACGCAGAGGCAGTACAGACCATTTTTTGTTTGTTTTAGCGCTCTCTCTCAGTTTTTTTTATTAAAAAAAATTACTTAAACATCCTTGGTGAACTTAGCTCTGTTTGTTTACCTGATAGATTATATAATTCAGTTTAAATAAGTTAAGATGCAAACAAACAACATAAACTATTGAGATGGATTATATTACAATAATTTATAAGCAGGTTATTAGATACTTTATCTTGGATTATTTTTTTGGCTTTTTATCTACTATCCTTGAAACTTGGTCAATATTGACCCCACCGAATAACATTATATGAATTGGATTATATAATCTATATAAAATAAGCTAAATTATATAATTCTACAAGAAACAAATAGTCTCTTAGACTATAGCTGTCGGCCCTGCGATCTATGACGCTGAATTAGACGCTACTGTAACAACGACATAGCGCCAAGATCGACACCAACATTATCTTAATATCTATTTAGGCGCCATAAATCTTGACGCCGGCCTAGTATCAACCTATATCGTGGCATCTCCTTCCTCTCGAAGTGCTCTCTGTCTCCCTCTTTTATTTTGCTCTACACGTTGTGCTCATTGACCACTACCCTAGCTCTACCTTATCCCCGCATTGTCATCCACACCCTTTGACCCTCGGACCATTGGCCCCGTAGGTCATATCCCCACTCCTACCTAGCATGGGCCACAATAGAGTCACTGGTTGAAGGTGAGTTTTTGTACATTAATAACTAATCAGTAACTTAGTTACTTAGTTAGAGCACGTATAATAAGGTGACATAGACGGCTATAAAAGATGCCACGTTAGAATTATGGTGATACGAAAGAAAGAGAAATGGAGAGAAAATAGAAGGGGGTTGTTCACTAGTGGTCAGCTAAAAGCAGGTTGTTCACGAACTCTAAGACATGTCGCAAAAGAAAGGGCGAGACAAGTATTATCATGGAAAAGTTATTATATGAATATATTTTTAGTTGACTATATATGCCATGGCAACATCATAAAGTCCGCCTGGACTATATTATTAACCTTGCTCCTAGTGACCTATTAGATAGCTACTTAGGCTATTCTCAATTCATAGTAACATACCCATTTAATTGTCACAAGCATTTTTGATGACGTGACAAGATAGTTAGGGCATTTACAACATGAACCCCTTGCATGTTACTCCAAGCATAAGACACATCTAAGATACAATATTATATAGTGGATGTGTCTACCAATCGGAATATTTAATAAAATCAATGAACCAATAAATTATGTCTTCTACCTCGAGCAAATAGCCAGGAGATATGTATTCATCAAGAGACATGTCTTGAATTTTTATATTTAGCCCCCTAAACACAGTCGAAGACAACCATTGTACATACCCTTAAAAAGAAAGAGAAGAAAATTGTATTGAGCTACAGGATCTTAGACATTGAAACTTGAACCATCCAAATGAGCCACATCTCATACTCTCGTACTCCCTCCGTCCCCGTATATAAGGCATAACCACATGTAGTTCAAAGACCAAAAAGTGTATTTAATTCTCTCTACACTTCTGCATTAATGTACATATGTTTAGAGAGAGCACGACTTATATGGTTTTCGATTTGACAACCCTGAGTTGACATGTTGATCCCTATCTTGTCTTAGAATAATTTGGCTATTTGCTCCCGAATCTTATCCATGGTAATCTAATTTGATGTTCAACACATCTGGAAATTTCCTTATAGTATGCTCATAAAATCCAGATAAAGGCAGAAGTTTTTTGGTCTTTGAAAGAGGACGGTTACCACAAGACTAGTCTCTTCTAGAATTAATACAACCAAAGACCAGGAAAAAAAACGTGATTCACGACTCACCATATGCAGTCCATGTTAGGATGAGCTAGGACTACTTGCTATAGCTAGGCTAAAAACTAATTAAAATTAGCTGAGGTTGGCGAACAGCAAGTTAAAAGACCTTCTGTTTGGATATACTAACTCAGCATCCTCTCAGTCTCAGATTCATCGACTAGTGAATCCAACAATGCTCCTCTGCCAATCATGCGGTAGACGGCCGACCACACATATGATTGAGAAGAAAAAAAATCAAGAACCTCTCATTCAAACAGCACAAGTTATATGCAACAAGCCGCGCAAGCGCAAGTGAACGGAGCCACGGACCACGGAGGGACTGGACCCGCTCTCTCCTCCTCGATCAGGACAGTCCCCACGCCGCCATCACTTTCAACGAAAAGAGAGGTCGTGCTCATTGGCTAAAACAGTTACGTGCGGGATCTGCATCTCTCGGAGCCTCTTGTTCTGGATCCATGAATCGCCAAGATCGAACGCTTGAATTGGTTGGTTTTGTTTGTTTGGTCGGTTGGTTGGTAGCTAGATTATTCCTGTGGAATTAAGTGGGGGCATTCTTACTGCTGTTGCGCTACCTCCACTTGCAGTGAGATGCTTTTGCGGAGTGTATGGTCTCAATCTCAACAGAAAAAAAAAAGAAACTGTGTGTTACGGCGTATATATAGAGGATTGATTGCTTTTAGCTACTACCTTTGCGTTGACATCTTTGTTAGATGCACGCGTGTTTTGATTTCAGTAGCTGAATTTTGTCGATGACGACCTAATAATATAGACAAGCACATATCTATATGGCTGTTTCAGTATAACTAAGTAGTACAGTTATATATGGCTTTTTCAGTATATTCTTCCATAACTCTGATTAGCTGCCACAAGTTCTTCCAAGAAATCGTCCCATTTGAAAAATCAAAATCCCTTTCAAGGTTAAAATCTTTAGGTGGTGTCTTATAAATAGTATAGCCCTCACAACCGATAATTTAGTGAAGAAACACCGGAAATATATATATATATATATATATATATAGATATAGTATTTAGAGCCCTGGGCTCTCTCTAACTACAGGAAGCCCCGACCAGAAACCGACCAGGTGCTCTGACCGGCGCGCACGCTTTACTGGTTTACTGTAATACACTGTTACGTCAATTATAAATACGAGTTATGCTCCTTTTTGTTACCGTTTACGCTCTTTTTGGTGTGCGCACGTCTCGCGGCATCCGGGCCCACGAAAAGATCGTGTTCCCGCAATCTGGGCAGTTTACGTATTCCGGGCCCACGAATCAAGGAACTGAGCTTTCGTTTTCTCAGCTCAGCTCTCCCGTATTAATCGCTCCCGCCGAACCCTAGCCAAAACCCACCGCCGTATGCTGCTTCTCCTCCGCGTCCGGCGAACCCTAGACTAACCGCCGCCGTCGCATTAAGATTCTCCCCCGCAGTTCCCCCGCCGTCGCATTCTCCTTCACCACCGCAGAGACCCGCCCTCGCCTTCTCCGCCGCTCGCCCTCGCCTTCTCCGCCGCCCACAGGCCGTGGCCTTGTTCTTCGTCTCCGGCAAGGGCCCCGGAATCGAGGAGGCGGTTGTGCCGCCCCTGCGTTCTCTTACTCGTCAGAGACCGAGACCTCGATCTTCTCCACCGCGGCGGCCGAACGCCGAGACCCCTACCCCGTCTCGAGGTCCGTCCCCAACGTCGAGTCCCCAACGCATTTGACACAGCCCCGCGTCGCGTTGGGTTGTCCCCTGCACAGGTGTCTCGGATTCAGCCGCCCTGCAGGCCCATCCACATTCCGGTAAGCCATCAACCTTTAACTCTTACAATCTGAATCGTAGATAGAGTTCACATTATTATTTTGCCAATTGCTTGATTTATCAAATACCAATTCATTATAAATTCATAGTTAATTGGAGACACAAATGTATACTATGCAATCTATCACACGTTTATGCAGTTTACAATACTTTGTTTATGCTGATTTGTTGACAGAAGTATGATCCATACATGAATACATTATGCCATAAAACCTATTGCTGTTCAAATTGGGCCAGCTCACACGAAATAACTAGGTTATACATTAATTAGATGTCGCATATTAGCAGAATTTTTTTGATCAAGTTAGTCTCACATGTTTATGCAATTTATAATATTGTGTTATGCTGATTTGTTGACAGAAGTATGATCCATACATCAATACATTATGCCATAAAACTTATTGCTGTTCAAATTGGGCCAGCTCAAACGAAATAACCAGGTTACACATTAATTGGATGTCGCATATGAGCAGATTTTTTTTATCAAGGTAGTCTCACAAGTTTATGCAATTTACAATATTGTGATATGCTGCTTTGTTGATACATTTATGCAATGTATGGTCATGAGCTGATCTGAATTGAGTTTGTGCTTATCTTTTTTTTGATCCTTTACGTATTTTATGTATATGTGTTGTTTCATTTGGCAGGAACATCAGTGATGAAGAACATAGACCGACCACCTTCCAATCCAAAACGGATCATAATCCAGTCTACACAGGAGTGCTTCAGCGTTGACATACCCCGTGCTCCGGCGGGGACTGTTAGACCCAAAACAAGGCATGCTGCTGCTGATGATGATGACTTTATGCCATTATCCAAGAAGCGTAACTCGGACGACAGCCCTGGGAATGTTTTGAAGAAGGTAGTCACTAAGCGGAGGAAAGCAGTGCCCCCACCCCGACAGGTTAGATATTTATGTCTATGGCAATATATCATTTTTATGCCTGAAATCATGTTGTCTTGATGTCTGAGTTAAACATTGTGTTGCGATTATGCACATGTAAATGTTTACAATATTCATTTTATATATTTTTCCCAGCAGAGGCTGAACGTCAGATGCAACCCCCAAGATGTGTTAGTAACCATACAGATATTAAATGACAGACAGCAACAAGCAATTGCACGTAGGGGATTTTCTAGTATTCTTGACATGAGACTGGACGCACTCGGCAGCAGATCACACTTAGCTTGGCTGATGGAAAAGCTCGACCACAATAACATGACAATTCGAGCTGGCCCTGGAAAGGAGCTGAAAATTACAAAGGATACGGTGCACCTAATTTTGGGTTTACCGAATGCTGGGGGAGGAACTGCATTGGGCATCGATGAAGCTGTTGTTGCCAACAATTTGAGAGCTGAACTTGGTGTATCGAAAGAAGATTTTGGGGTTACAGCTCTACAAGATCGTTTGAGGAAAGGTTCTGACGATGATTTAAGCATCAGATGCTTTTTCTTGATATTGTTCAATAGGTTGTTGTTCCCTACTGCCAGCTGGGGAATAACGAACCATGAGGTTCTTTTAACCGAGCAGATGGATCGTTTCCACCAGATTGACTGGTGCCAGCTTATTTTCAATGATTTATGCCAAGCTGCCAAGAAATGGCATAATAGGAGCGTTACGAACGTTTCTACAACCATCTATGGATGTTCCATCGTTATTCTTGTAAGCATATCCTTTTTTGTCTGTTACATGTACCCATAATCTTGTATGCAAAATCCATATACATGTAGTTTATGCTTTTGTTATGTCTTATAATGACTCATGTTATGACTTTTGCAGCTGTATTATTTGGATCATTTGCATGACTCAGCGGCACCCCAGAACAAACGTGGAACACCCCGAATCAAATACTTTGATAGGAATATTATTCAAGCCCTGACAAGAGCTGACAAGGGCAAGATACGCAAAGGAGAAGAAGCATTTGGACATTGCTCGGTATTTTTTTATGTGTCAATCACTTGTTTACATGCATATGATAATGTTCACATACCTTTATGCCAGTTTGTAAGCATATTTGTGATGATGTTTTGCATTTTCCATTAAACATATGAATCTCATTTATCAATTTAATATGTTTGTATAAGTTTTACTCCATCTTTCACACATTTTTTTAGTTCCGAAGCTCCTCAGAGACCTGCTACACAGATGTACCACCCGTTCATGCACAATTCAAGGCATGATTCTATTTATATATTTGTTTGGCATAGAATTTCAACATAACATTCAGTGATATGCTATACATTTACTTAATAATTTTCAATTTACAACAGCATAAGACCAGGACCAACACTTTTGATGTTCCTCGTCCTGACCCATCTGGACAGCACTCAATTCACATCGAACTCCCGCTCATCAGGGATTTGATATCAAGCAAGCTGAATCAGCTTCCATCCCGCCACCGCATGGGTTTCATAGAGAAGCTGTCACATTTTGATGCGGAGGTTGGTAAGGCGTGTTCAGTTATTAAACAGACTCTACAGCAGATTGTTGAGAAACAATTCAATCTATCCGATGTTTTTGGCGAGTTAATTGACGAGGTCCTCCGTGCCGAGGAGGGTGACAACGAAGATGCTTATGATGTGCAGAAAACCACATCAAAATCAGATGATATTCTTCCCCAGACAGCTGGTTAGTCTTTTTAATGTATTTACGTCAATATAAAAAAGTTATGCAATCATTTATCGATATGGTTTTGATGCCATTATTTTTAACAATGTTTTATTTGTTTACATGACATGTACAGAAGGATGTACGCGTCCGGCCACCCCAACTGTACACGATATGTCTACGCCAGTTTCTCAGCTGGATACGCAGTTTACAGACACTCAGGTACATGAATTACTGTTAAGGCAACAGCATATTCGTGTACTATTAGAAAGTTATCCCGATGAAGCTGATATTGATCCACTGCTTCATACAAATAAATCGAAACAGAACAAAACACCTACAACCTCAGTGGTAATGTTTTTATTATTAATTGTATTTTTTCATTCTAGGGTTGTATTAATCGTTCTATGTAAATATAACCATTACAATTCTTTCAGGCTAAACATGGTGACGGTGGCAAGAACATGCCGACCAATACAAACGTCACCTCTAAAGCAACACCACACATGGATCCTGACGCGCCGGTATTTGATGCGACTCCGCAAATAAAGGTATGTCTAAACCCCCTCGTGGTTTTTCTATATTCTCATTAGCAGTTTACTAAATTTGTAATCCATTTATACCATCATTGTTAGTCTACTGACGGCGTACAACAAGTGGCAGAAACAGACTTGCCTGACAGTGGTCCATGCTTTGATCAGACTCCATCTGAACATGTCAGCTCAGTAATTGTCATTTTCTTTGTACTGTTCAACTGTTCACAGATTTTTGTACAGCCATGCTTCACAGTCTAAATAGGTTATGCATCTTACAAATCAGTATTATGCCCATTTACATATACATATATGCTGAGTAGATGTGCATGCAGTTTTTACATACCTGCTAGCTGCCTATGATAAATTACACATTCATTTATGCAGTTTGCAAGAATAGGTTATGCATCTTACAAATCAGTGTTATGCCCATTTACATATACATATATGCTGAGTAGATTTGCATGCAGTTTTTACACAACTGCTAGCTGCCTATGATAAATTACACATTCACAGTCTAAATAGGTTATGCATCTTACAAATCAGTGTTTTGCCCATTTACATATACATATTTGCTGAGTAGATGTGCATGAATCTATCATGCTGTTGTACCTATTAGGTTAAGATTCTAAACTTTTGGTAGCGAATTTGGTTAGAAAGCTGAACCAAACGCACTTGTATATAGACTGTAGTGGTACCGGTGCAGATTATTTTTGAAGCGTCCAATTTGTGGCGGTGGTCTCGCGTGGAGCAAATTAATAATTGAATGGCCACCGCTCCCTCTCACGTTCAAGAAGAGTCCCTCTCGCCTAAAAGGCAGACTGATGTAGGGGTTCCGGTTGCTCCGATCCACCATTGGACGACCACGACCCTCTCGCTCAGCTCAGCTTCTCAAAACTCATGGCTTGCCTCAGCTCGGCTGGAATATAATCAGCCCGTCGTCCGTTTTCATTGCCGTTCACGCGCCCCCGGCAAAAAAATAACCGGAGGCCCCCAGCGACGACAGGGACGGCGGTCCGCGGCGGAATCCCGCCCCGCGTGTCAGTGAGAACCAAAAAAAAAAACGAATCTCCGTGGTGAGATTCCTGGTAAACCTAGGGTTGGTGGGCGGCGGGTGGGAATCGCGGAGGAAGCGGTGTTTACGAGAGTGCGCTACGACATTGGAGAGATTGGTTGTTCGGGTCAATACGTAAACGAGGCGAAAAACTCCCCCGTCGGACCATTAGTTGGCCCCGTCTCGTCAATGTCGCTATTCGGAGGTTGGCATGCATATGGGTGGTGACCGGTGACAACTTGTTCGTTTACATTGGAAACAAGTTAACCAAAAAAAAACAAATGTAACTGTTATATGTTAGCTGAGGGTAGTTCATGCGTATATAATTAATTAACAACGTTTCCAGTGAATAGTATTTTTATAATCTAAGGCTCTACATTAATTTGCTATAAAAAATATATTTTACAACTAATTGATACTAATGTTTATTCAATATCATAAATACTAATTATTTTTTATCTAATCTTTAATAGAATTAGTCGTCAGATTTTAGATCCTGAAACAAACAAGACACTGTACAAGAATTGGATTCTTTCGAGGGAGCAGTATATATATATATATAATTATCACGTACACGTACGTACAAGAGAATTATTCTTTTTTCACGTGTATATCATGAACAAACTGTCTCGTGATGCGTCGCTCTTACAAGAGAATTAATTCTCTACCCTTTGCTGCCAAGCAAAACCTCACCTAACTAGCTAGCTCTATTCCCCTCGCTGTGGCTACTATATAATATAATCTACAAGGTCCAGATCTACACATGAATTGAATCCGAATCCGAATCCGAATCCGAATCCAAATTTCCATTGCTGTGCTTACCGTACCTCTCGCCCACACGGAGGAATTGAAGAGTACGTAGGCCGGTAAATAAAGCGCTCCGGTTCGTATTGAGCTCGTGAACATTGTGGCGAACAGTGCTTAAATAGTGTATTAAGAGTGTCAAAACAGTACATATATAACAGCTGGCAGAACAGTGCCCAAACTCGCTCCAAACAGTGGTTAAACAGTGCAGATCATTTCATGTGGGTGGTGAACAGTGGCAGGGGCCGGCCGGGGCTCAGTCTCAGGTCTCCATTTTATTCCAGCACGTACGTACGACTACACATATGTGTATCGCTCAGATCCAATGCAAGTCGTTGTAGCTGATCACCATCCATGCTCTAAGCTAGCTAGGGGGCGTTTGCATTGGTTAAAAAAACCAATCCCTCCAGATGAGATGGTACAGTGCATCATAAACCCATTCCACAAATTTGGTGGAATGAACTTATTCCTCGTATTATTACTAGTTATTATCTAGCCTATGAGAAATAAAATGGTGATGAATGAATCAATTTATTCCATGCTACGGACCAAACAAAAAAAAAGTGAGATGTGATAGTACGATGGACCACCTCGTTCCTCAGACCAAACATGTTGTAAATGTCTTCAGTGTCGACGGCTTATTAATATAATCACACATGCGACAGGATACTGTATATTGTGGTGCCCTAGGCCCTAGCTAGCTACACACCTAGCTCATACCAATCAATGACTGGTCATCATCCATACGGCGTCCACTGTCTGCGGCTAGCTAGCTAATATAGGGCCCCAACAAGTTTGTGGCTTTGCTAGTAGTTGCTTCCGCACCAGAACAGATACGTACTTGTGGCCTGGATTATTGCATGCATGCAGTGCGCACTATAGATCCAGTGATGATCTGAGCCTTTCAACCGCTGCTGTGGCTCCATCTGCCTGTTTGGAAGTAGCTACAGTAGGATTTCTATTAGTATATATAGCTTCAATCATATATATACCTATTTTTTTACATACATGAATACAGCATGCATGAAGGGTGTGGTTTTGGACAAGTGCCGTTATATTGGGACGGTGGGTTCTTCCAGATTCAAAAGGACAAGATCGCTTCTCACACAAAACGCCTTTAAATTAAATTAACAATGCTTGGAGCAATATAGCCGGCCACTATAGGATCAGCATACTTGCGAGCCGGTGACGGACGCAGCACCACCACTTGCGCATTGTTTTTTTTTTTATATATATAACCTTGCATTGGGACAATTTTAAATTCGAGCAAGAATCTGTCAAAAGCTAGCTGGCCCAGAGAGATTCCGTGCATCGATCTGTTAGCTGGTACGTGGGACTCACTTTCAGCGACGTCGAGTATATATATGTTTAATTTCGAGCAAGAATCTGTCAAAACCATTATATCTGGTTTTTAAAGAACGCAGTCCACGTAGCCGAGCACATACAGTCACCTAACATCGTCGTATATATGTACGTCGTCGTCAAACTACGGGACTTGTACTTTGGGCACTGCGGATAGCTATAGCTAGCTAGGCCGACGCCGCGTACGCCAGAATTCTGCCTTTTCTCGAGCGCACAAGGCTGCCTTATCATGGCGCCTATGAGGCAGGGTGCTGGCTGCGCCTAGATTTCCTGCTGAATCCTAGTCGATTACGTACCATCAACAGATGTTACGTACACTCACATGCAATTATATATAGGCCTCTAGCTAGAATATATATTGCATTATTGTCACGTATATATGTGTGGTTGGGTCTCTAATCTAATAAATCATTGGCAAGTTGAAGGTGACTAATTCCCTAGCTTGCGTGGCAAACACCGGCTAGATAGCCTTTCATGTTTCCAAGAGAGTGCACTTGTTACTACTTTTGTTTTTAATTTGGAAGACACTTTTAGCCGATTGTACATTATGTGGCTGGGAAGCGCCGCACCACAATAAGAGTACTAATAATATGTCATCACGTTTTATATATCTTAACTATATATACATGTGTTTGACCTTTACACCCCCTTATATTCTCCTCACGCCACATTCTCAGAAAAAACTCGTCGACAAAAAACATGAACCAAACAGGCCCATTGGTAGCTACCTCACGATCAAATTAGATCTTTCCTACTGCCAAATGGTAATCTAAATATCTTATTATCCCTCGTTGCGCAGCCATACGCACGCTACAAGGAAGCCAAATATATATACATGGAACAAATTAATCAGCCAAGGACCCGAAGAACGAAGTTTGTTTGTTCCCAACTAACAATTCGGCTACCTTCTGGGAATCAGGGGGACAACCCCCACGACCATTGGCCGGCGTTTGCTACGAAACGTCCAAGAGATCACCGGTGCTCGTGCTCTCCCCCGAATAAAAATCGAAATGAGCAGCCAATTAATGGCAGCAGTCCCTGCAGGGTCAAATCTCGTTTTGTATATGGAACAAAAGATTCCTAGCTAGCCTGCTCCCGGCCGGGGCCGGTCGCGACTAGAATCCAGCCTCCCCTTAAATATATATATATATATAGACGCAACTTGGCAAATATTTATATTCATTCCGCATAAAGTCAGAAAACGCAGCGAGCATTTTAAGGTTTGTGGTGACAATTTACAAGTGTTATTTCAGATGAATAATTCACGATGGTGACAGGCCGCTTGTTTATATATTTATACTATTGAATAGATCAAAAGATATGTGCATACGCCTTAGAGATGAATCTTCTATGAAGAACAGTACCATCTGGTTTTCTCTAGCATTCTCTGAATAACTGGAGGTACATGGCCACACTGGAGCAGGACCGGAGTAAGTGAGCCTGTTAAACAAACTCCATGCGTGTATGACTGTATGTACTATGTAGCCAAGCTCGATCGACCACAGTTTTTTTAAAGTAAATGGCAGCTCTATCCTCTATCTTTTGATGGTTAAGAGAGAAAAGGAGTTTTAAAATTAAAGGCAGCAGCTTAGGAGCCAACCACAGAAAGCAGCAAGAACTGCCGTGCACTTTTGTTCACTAATAAGAGTTATTCGTCTTAACAGTGACGATGCTCCTCAAATCCTTTGTGGTCATTTGTGCTCCTGTTTAATTTGTTGGTATCGCGGTACGTACTTTCAGTCCATGTACTGAATTGGTCCTTTGTGATGCTTCTACCTTGTACTAGAAGAAAAAAAAAAGGGTGGAGCAACAGCACACAAGATTCAAATGGCAAGACAATGGAGACTGGACGCTGGGTTGCAACCTGCAAGATCGATACAGCCTCCATTATTCCGACCACCCAACGCACCGATACAATGGCCCAATTAGGCCCAACTAACCCCTACAATCGATCCATAGACCTCGGAGCTCATCGCTTAGAGCATCTCCAACAACGTGATCTATAAAAATGCCTTATAATTTAAAAATAAGTAAATTTTATAGAATTTAGGGCACCAACAAAACACCCCGCTCCAACAGTAAAGCCCCAAATCTAGATAATAGGGCAGTCCACTGCGGTGTAGTATATTTGAGGCACTTGAGAGGGTGACCTATAGTTTTTTGACAAAATTTATTGAATTGAGGCACTGTTGGAGTGATTTTTTCTGTGTAGAGCCCTATATTTCAATTTGAGGCACTAGTTTGAGGCATTGTTGGAGATGCTCTTACACGTAAAAAAAAAAGTTTCCGCATAAACCGGGACCGGACCGCACGCAAACTATCGAGGCTGATTTGGTAGACAGAGATCACGAGGGGATTTATGGAAAGCAAGAGAATTTCTTCTCCATAGATCCTCTCGTGATCCCTATCCACCAAATCATCCCTCACGGTGCAGCCGGACCCTGCCTGACACGAGACAATCACATATTTGGCGGGGAGGCGGGGTTTTGCTACACTCAACCCAAACCCGACTCATTGCCATTTCTATCTACTGTTGTCAAGGAAATTTTGACTTAGCCGATCCCCAGCCACGCTTATATATCACCATCGCAGAGTTCCGTCTTGTCCGACCCAACCCAAGCTATAGTTGCCCAAACGGGCGGCCCAGCCCGACCGGCCCGCGTGTCGCCGCCGTGGTAGTCAGGTCGGGCCGATTAACATGTCCACACTGTCCCATTAAATCAGGAAAATAGCAATAGTTGCCCAAACAGAGACCCGAACTCAGATGTCTCCGATTCGGAGTTTCACTTTGCCCGACCCAACCCAAGCTATAGTTGCCCAAACAGGCGGCCCTGCCCGACCGGCCCGCGTGCCGCCGCCCTGGTAGCTGGGCCGGGCCGATTAACATGTCCACATTGTCCCATTAAATCAGAAAAATAGCAATAGTTGCCCAAACAGAGACCCGAACTCAGATGTCTCCGATTCGGAGTTTCGCCTTGCCGGACCCAACCCAAGCTATAGTTGCCCAAACGGGAGGCCCTGCCCGACCGGCCCGCGTGCCGCCGCCCTGGTAGCCGGGCCGGGCCGATTAACATGTCCACACTGTCCCATTAAATCAGAAAAATAGCAATAGTTGCCCAAACAGAGACCCAAACTCAGATGTCTCCGATTCAGAGTTTTGCCTTGCCCGACCCAACCCAAGCTATAGTTGCCCAAACATGCGGCCCAGCCCGACCGGCCCGCGTGTCGTCGCCCTGGTAGTCGGGTCGGGCCGATTAACATGTCCACACTGTCCCATTAAATCAGGAAAATAGCAATAGTTGCCCAAACAGAGACCCGAACTCAGATGTCTCCGATTCGGAGTTTCGCCTTGCCCGACCCAACCCAAGCTATAGTTGCCCAAACGGGAGGCCCTGCCCGACCGGCCCGCGTGCCGCCGCCTTGGTAGCCGGGTCGGGCCGATTAACATGTCCACACTGTCCCATTAAATCAGAAAAATAGCAATAGTTGCCCAAACAGAGACCCAAACTCAGATGTCTCCAATTCAGAGTTTCGCCTTGCCCGACCCAACCCAAGCTATAGTTGCCCAAACGGGAGGCCCTGCCCGACCAGCCCGCGTGCCGCCGCCCTGGTAGCTGGGCCGGGCCGATTAACATGTCCACACTGTCCCATTAAATCAGAAAAATAGCAATAGTTGCCCAAACAGAGACCCGAACTCAGATGTCTCCGATTCAGAGTTTCGCCTTGCCCGACCCAACCCAAGCTATAGTTGCCCAAACGGGAGGCCCGGCCCGACCGGCCCGCGTGCCGCCGCCCTGGTAGCTAGGCAGGGCCGATTAACATGTCCACACTGTCCCATTAAATCAGAAAAATAGCAATAGTTGCCCAAACAGAGACCCGAACTTAGATGTCTCCGATTCAGAGTTTCGCCTTGCCCGACCCAACCCAAGCTATAGTTGCCCAAACGGGAGGCCCTGCCCGACCGACCCGCGTGCCGCCGCCCTGGTAGCTGGGCCAGGCCGATTAACATGTCCACACTGTCCCATTAAATCAGAAAAATAGCAATAGTTGCCCAAACAGAGACCTGAACTCAGATGTCTCCAATTCAGAGTTTCGCCTTGCCCGACCCAACCCCAGCTATAGTTGCCCAAATGGGCGGCCCGGCCCAACCCGGCACGGTCCCGTTAAGCCCGACTGCTAATCGAGTCTTGCCCGACCGGCCCGCGTGCCGCAGCCATGGCCCAGTCACGGCATGCAGGCTTGGTAGCTAGGCCGGTTAACATGTCCACACTGTCGTCTTTTTTACAATTTAGTCCTTTTTAGGTTTTATTTTCACAAATACGCCCCTTCTGGTTTCATTTAAAAAACTAGGCCCTCAGTTCGGCGCCATCCACATTGGCGTCGAGCTAGTACGTCTCGGCGCCAATTACTTCGGCGTGTACAGCGTTCTGCGTGGCTCCAACGTGGCGGTGACGTGGCCAGAGGTCGCCGCCGTGGATCTTGGTGCCTAGGTTGGTGCCGTGGATCTTGGCGTTGACCTCGGCGCCATGGATCTCGGCGTCGAGCTCTGTGTCTATAAATATTGAACTTCGACCGTCAGTTTCTCTTCTACCAAATGACCAATATCAACCTGGCGACTTGTTCCTGTGTATCAAGGTAATTTCCTCCGTGGTTTTTTGTTATGTCTGATTATTAGGGTTATGGTTATCGTTTGTGAATCATTCTTATAATCAATTTTGATCGTCATATTATTGATTTGTAGGATGTCTAGACGTGGTAAAAGTGCTAAACAAAGGTAAGCGTTGTATTAAATGTAATAACTAATTTTTATGAGTCTTATAATACTTATCAAAATTTAGGAAGGGTCCATTGACCGGAACTGTCTTCGACCCGCTTCCTTTGCCAACTGGTGTTCCAGTGCCTATGAGTTTTTGTGGTGATTTTTGCAAGGTTGATAAGTCTAAGGATCATGACACGTATCGACAAAGGTATTGGATGTGTGCTAACTATGCATTTGAGCCAACGATTGTTCAGCGCCGGATGAATTTAATGGTGAGAATAAATTTTTAGTATGTTAACAATTTGTAATCTAAGTGTTTGCGTACTAGTCATTGCATGTATTGTAGACTTCTCCACCACTCTGTGATTTTGAGCAGTAGATTGACACAGAAATCTCACAGAAAGACAAGAAGTGGTTGGAGAATCTTAAGAAGTGGGACGCAAGGACAAAGAAAGGATAGAGAAAAGACGAGAGGAGCTTGCTGCCAAGCAACAACGGGTAGACGAGCAGGAAATAAGGCGTGTTACTGAATACAGGGAGGAGAAGGAGAAGAAGCTTGAGCGTGCACGTCGTGCAAAGGACGCAATGGAGGAGAACCCTGATGCTTTTCGCAAGGGCAAATGGCCCCGTTGCACTCAGTAGTCTAGGTGCTTATATGATGTTATGTAGTAATAAACTTCTTATTATGTATTATTTACCATTGAACAATTTTTTAAGTTATGAACTACTTATTATATATTCAAATTGTGCACTACAAGCAATTGATTAAGACGACTTGAAGTAATTGATAAAGAAAAACAACACACTTAAAGCAATTGATACAAATGAGTTTTTTAGTAGTGCTCCCACATTCCAAATTGTGTGGACCCTTCTCCATAATATCCTCCCATTGTTGTTGTCTGCTGTGTAAAAGGTGGAGGACCAACATTCGTGCTGTGACAAGGGCAACAACAATATGGATCTGAGCATACTTGAACCTGTGAACCACCTTCATTGTTATTGTCTCCTCCTTCCTTCTCATTTATGTTGCTTACTTCCCTCTCTAGATCAAATATCCTATTCTGTAGATAGGATATGTATTCCGCATGTAGAAAATCGGACGAGGATCTACCCAACGAGTGAACCCACAATTCTCCTTGACCAATGAATGATGTATAAATGTTTACAGTTAGTTTTACTTAAGAACAAAATGATATAGAGCAAAGGATTAGAATGAATATTTACATATGCATAAGGACATCTGAATAAACGTCGGCCTCCATCAAACCCCCCTCGACGAACATCTGCACCAAGCAATTCTCACCATGCATGCACTTCGGCCAATCTTCTCTCTTGTTATTGTAAGACCTAAGTCTAACCTCTTTGTTGAAATCTCTTTTACTTTGAACTGGAAAGTTAAAAACTGCCTCCTCAAAATAATCTAGACCGAGAGGGCCATCGAAATAGATGGGAGGTAACTTCCCTCCATTCTTTCGTCTCTCATTTCCCACACCTTTGCCCCTAGAAGACCCGAAAGACATATCTATTGCAGAATGAAGCAAATGTACAAAGGATCGTGTATATATAGACGAAAGGAGAGGTAGTGTAATGGATTCTGAAAAAGGCTATGTATAGGCTATGAAAAAGGCTATGTATAGGCTCTGAAAAGGCTAGCTGTAATAACGACAATGTAGCATATTGATGCTCCTGAAAAGGCTATAAAACAGATCTGAAAAGGCTAGATGTCATAATCACAACATAAGATATTAATGCTTCTGAAAAGGCTATGTTATAGCTCTGAAAATACTAGATGGCATATTCACTTGTATAGGATATTAGTGCTTCTGAAAAGGCTATGTATTCACGTTAGATTCTTCTGTTTTGAACAGAGTCTTGAAAGTAAATTTTTAAATATTTCGGTAGAGTTTCCCCTGTTTTTATATACTCTCAACAGAAATATTTGACATAAACAAATTTGATCAAGCAAATAGTCTATAACACTCCATACAAATTCATACAAGTCCATAATAGTCCATAACAGTCCATACAAATTCATACAAGTCCATAATAGTCCATAACAGTCCATAGTCATATAGTTCCATCCAATTCATACATGTCCATAACATAAATAATTATACAAGTTCATTTGAATCGTCAACGCCTCCTACTCTTACCCCTACCAAGAGCGGCAGTGCCTGGAGTGTACCAGTCCGGCGAACGGTGCCGTCTGCGTTCCTGTGGCTACGAAGGCTGTGTTGGTGGAGCATCCTGGAGCTGAGAAGGACCAATCTCGTCTGGAGTATCGTCGAATGCTGGGGTTGCAACTTGGTGTGTTGAGGTACCCTCCCCGGCACAACAAAGGATGGAACATGGACGTCCTATGACGCGGCGGTCCTGCAACCACAATGAGCGGCCGCTCTACGCAGTCGTGTCGATAATCGATGTGGTCCAATATCATGTTAAAGATCATAAGTGTAAGCTAATTGACTATGAATGAAGTTAAGAAGCTTACATCCAAGAAGGTACGTATGACGTTGTCGCTCACATTGGGACTAATCCGCTCAATATCCTGTACTGAGCGTTTTAGTGTGTTACCCTGCAAAAATAATCAACGTTGATTACATAGTTTTCATGTTATTACGAAATGAAAACAAATATGCTAAGTTTGAACCAGTACCACTCGGTCCAAGATGGGTGCAGTCTCTACTTGCGTACCAACTCTAGTGGATTGGTCATACGCCGTGTCTTCATCCTCAGACGAATCGATGTCGGCGTAATCGACATCTGCCCACTGGCTCCTTAACTTTGTCCGAGTAGCACCTTGGTAGAAGCCTGGTACCGCCTGTAGTCGATATTGTTGTGCGACTCCTTGTTTTCGTCGTTGTTATCATCCATATTCTGCCAATCTAAAATGAAGGTCTTGTGGTGTTTTCTAAAGTGAGCGATCTTCTTTTGTTTTTGATGATCAAACCTGAACATGAACCACATAACTCATTTGTACATAGAAGATAATAAATCATAAATTTATTTGACAAACCAAACTTACTTGTGCAATGCCACATCGGTTGGAAAATCTGGAACCGGCCAATGTTGGTTCTTTCCAAATTGCCTCGCAACCCTATATGGAAGGTGCCACTCAACGCACCAGAAGCAAATAAGAGGACACCTCATCCTGTATAAGTCATCATCATTTCTGCACATATCACTAAATACCCAATCATTTAGGCCTAGTGCGTTGTATGGCTCCCATATTACTTGCATAAATAAAGATCAGACGTTGGATGCTACGAAATTGTTAGTATGCTTTATAATTGTTGAACAGTTACGCTGGATGCCGAGAGTGTGTCCAGCTCGTTGACGTACTCCAAGTACACCCGCTTTGCTCTGCCATATGGAATGGCTACCTGGTCCCAAATGTATGCGTACGTAGGGCGTCGACGAGGAGTAACACCATGGAACCACGACCGAGGAGGGAACGCCTGTGGACGTCCGACTAGTATCCAAAACCACATCCAGAGTTGGAGTAGGTACACGCAACCTCCAACAGAGGACGAGGAGGAGGTCTGTCGACATGCCTCACAAAGCTGGCGGTAGAGAAAATAAAGCACCGTGGAGCCCCAACTAAACTGACCTGTTGTGTCCTAGTCGGTGAGACAAGGAATGTGCATCCACGACGCGCAGTCCCCTATTGCGTCTAGGAATAAGACGCAGCCAAACAAGTGGAGGATCCATGCTCGACAGTAGTGTTGAACGGTGTCCTCGTCAGCATATTGTGGACACACTCCGAAAGACTGTCTCAACCAACTAATCTGTACCTCGGCAGTACGGTCTGCACCATCATCAACAGGCAGGTCCCTACCAAGAAATGCCTGAACTCTGTCCCTCCAACCAATCTACTCGCAAGAGCCAGTGACTAAGTGGTCGGAGACACGCAATCCCAGTATTTTCTGTACATCCTCCAGGGTAATTATCATGTCTCCGAAAGGAAGGTGGAAGGTGTGCGCCTCTAGCCTCCACCTAAATCAAACAAATAACCTTGTTGAAAGGGGGCATTGGTGAAGCAACGGAAAAATAATGTACGTGTCAACAAAATACCTATCAACGAGTGCGCTGATAGCCGAGAAGTTGAAGGTGGGCAATCCTCGGCAAACCTGGTTTGAGATGACATCAAGTTGAGCTCTCTCGAGGTACGGAGTGTACCTCTTGAAAGGGAAATGTGCCCTTGGGCCATTTCTATAATGTTTTTGTGATTAAGTGTCCAACACATATTAAGTGAGGTGACTATGTGCCAAACAATCAAGAAGTGCAAATCATGTAACAAGGTATGTTTCTAGACTTAGTACATTGTTTTGAGTACTAACATATTTTGTCTAAGTGCTAGAAACAGGAGAAAAGGAATTGGAAAAGAGTTGGCTGTGTACAACCAACTCCTGCTCGGTCTGGGTGCACCGGACAGTGTCTGGTGCGCCAGACAAGTTCAAGGTGAACTGGCCACTCTCGGGACTCGACGACGGCGTACGACTATAATTCACCAGACTGTCCGGTGGTGCACCGGCCTGTCCAGTGAGTCGTCTGCGATGAAGTCGTCGCTCTCGGGAAAAGGATCAGCGGCATACGGCTAAAATTCACCGGACTGTCCGGTGGTACACCAGACTGTCCGGTGAGTCAACGGTCGACTGCGCAACGGTCCGCTGTGCAATCCGCGGGCGACGCGTGGCCTGCGCCAACGGTCGGCAGGGGGCACCGGACTATCCGGTGTGCACCGGACAGTGTCCGGTGCGCCAACTGCCACGAATCTGCAACGGTCGTCTGTGCCACGGACATGAACAGTGGTTGTCCGGTGGCGCACCGGACTGTCCGATGCGCCACCCGACAGAAGGCAAGATTAGCCTTCCAAGATTGCCTCCAACGGCTCCTAGCTGCTTTGGGGCTATAAAAGGGACCCCTAGGCGCATGGAGGAGTCACTCATGCACACTCTAAGCATTCCAAGACTTCTAGGCCTCACTTTCACGCAATCGTTCATCGTTCTTGAGATTGGAGCACTTTTCGAGTTGTAAACACCTCGCGCATGTTTTGTGTGCGTGTTTGCGGTGTGGATTTAATTCTAGTGTGTGTTGCTCTTCCCAACCTTACTCTGTGATTTCTTTGTGAACAATCTTGTAAGGGCGAGAGGCTCCAACTTGTGGAGATTCCTCACAAACGGGAAGAAAATTATAAGGAAGAACACTGTGGTATTCAAGTTGATCATTGGATCACTTGAAAGGGGTTGATTGCAACCCTTGTCCATTGGGACGCCATAACGTGGAAGTAGACAAGTGTTATACTTGGCCGAACCACGGGATAAAATACTGTGTCTCGTGTATTGTCTTTCTCTGTGATTATTGTGATTCGCAAGAGCTCGCTCTATAGCCACTTGGTTCTATTGCACTAACATCTTCATAACCAAGATTATGGCTATTTAGTGTTGAATTTTACAGGATCACCTATTCACCCCCCTCTAGGTGCTCTCAATTGGTATCAGAGCCATTCTCTTCACGAAAGGGACTAATCGCCCGAAGAGATGGATCCTAAGGGAAAGAGGATGGTGGTCAACAATAAGGAGAAGGAGTCCATCTTCAATGAGCCAAGAGATGACAAGCCCACTAACTCTGGCTCGAGTCACAAGAAGAACGACGGGAGGAAGAAGAGGCACATCAAGAAGATCGTCTACTACGACAGCGACAAATCTTCTTCTTCACTAAGAGACGACGACGAGAAAAAGAAACAGATTAATTCAAATTTTTCATTTGATTATTCTCGTATTCCTTTCAATTCCAATGCTCATTTGCTTTCAATTCCTCTTGGTAAACCTCCACACTTTGATGGAGAGGACTACTCTTTTTGGAGTCACAAAATGTGTAATCACTTATTTTCTCTCCATCCTAGTATTTGGGAGATAGTTGAAAATGGAATGCAATTTGATAGTACGGATAACCCTGTATTTATTAATGAGAAAATTCATAAAAATGCACAAGCTACCACTATTTTGCTAACATCTTTGTGCAGGGATGAGTACAACAAGGTGAGCGGCTTGGACAACGCCAAGCAAATCTAGGACACCCTCAAAATGTCACATGAGGGAAACGACGCCATCATGATCACCAAAATGGAGTTGGTGGAAGGCAAACTAGGAAGGTTCGCAATGATCAGGGGAGAGGAGCCAACACAAACATACAACATGCTCAAGACCCTGGTAAACAAGATTAGGAGCTATGGAAGCACAAGATGGACGGACCACGACGTCGTCCGACTTATGCTCAGGTCTTTTACTGTTATTGCCCCTCATCTTGTAAACCTCATCCGTGAAAATCCCAGGTATACAAAGATGACACCCGAGGAGATACTCGAAAAATTTGTGAGCGGGCGCATGATGGTCAAGGAGGCAAGGTATGTTGATGATGCATTAAACGACCCAATGCCCATCTATGAGCCGCAGCCCATTGCGCTCAAGGCAACAAGTAGCAAGGAGGCGCTACCTAGCAAGGTGGCACAAGTAGAGGCTGTCGAGCTCAATGAGGATGAAATGGCACTCATCATCAAGCGCTTCAAGACCGCTCTTAAAGGACGCAAGGAGTACCCTAACAAGAATAAAACAAGGGGAAAGCGCTCCTGCTTCAAGTGCGGTAAGACTGGTCACTTTATAGCAAATTGTCCCTATAACGCTAATGACTAGGAACAAGAAAAGAGCGGGATGAAGGAGAAGAAAAAGAACTATAGGAAGGCAAAGGGCGAGGCACACCTCGGAAAGGAATGGGACTCGGACTGCTCTTCTTCCGACTCCGACGACGAAGGACATGCTACCTCAGCCTTCAACAAGTCCTCTCTCTTCCCCAACGAATGACACACTTGCCTCATGGCCAAGGAGAAGAAGGTAAGTGTTCGTGATACCCCTAAATACACTACTTCTAGTGATGACGATTCTAGTGATGATGAAGTAGATTACTCAAGCTTATTCAAAGGTTTAGATAGAGCTAAAGTAGATAAAATCAATGAAAGGATTGATGCTTTAAATGAAAAGAATAGGCTCTTAGATAAACAAGAGGATATTTTGTATGAAGAGCATGATAAGTTTGTTAGTTTGCAAAAATCTCTTACTTTAGAAATTAAAAGAAATGAAATGTTATCCTCTGAATTGTCTGTGTGCCATGAATCAATCTCTAGCTTAAATATTTTGAATGATGATTTAAATGCTAAGCTAGAGGTAGCTAATAAATCTAGTTCATGTTTAGAACATGTTGTAATTTGTAATAGATGTAAGGACTTTGATGTTAATGCTTGTAATGAACATCTTATTACTATTACAAAATTGAATGATGAAGTGGCAAGTCTTAATGCTCAACTTAAGACTTGCAAAATTGACTTTGATAAGTTAAAATTTGCTAGGGATGCCTACACCGTTGGTAGACACGCCTCAATTAAGGATGGACTTGGCTTTCGAAAGGAAGCCAAGAACTTAACAAGTCAAAGGGCTCCCATTCCCAACAAGGAGAAAGGGAAGGCCCCTATGGCTAGTAGTGTTCAAAAGAATCATGCTTTCATGTATAATAGGAAAATTGCTAGTCATAATAGGAGATATGATCATGATGCTTGTGAGTCACACGCTATGTTTGCTTCAAGTTCTAATTTTAATGGTAGGCCTAGGAGAAATTTTGTGCCTCATGCTCCTAAAAAATGTGTAATAAACCTACCACTGTCTTTCATGCTTGCAACACTATGTTTGTACTTTTGTGTAAGAATGCAAAAGTAGTTGCTAGAAAGTTGGGGTCCAAATGCAAGGGAGACAAGACTTGTATTTGGGTCCCAAAGGCTATTGTGACTAACCTTGTAGGACCCAACAAGAGTTGGGTACCTAAAACCCAAGCCTAATTTGCCTTGCAGGTTTATGCATCCATGGGCTCAAACTGGATTATCGACAGCAGATGCACAAACCACATGATGGGGGAGAAGAAGATGTTCACCTCCTACATCAAGAACATGGATTCCCAGGATACAATCATATTTGGTGATGGGAATCAAGGCAAGGTCAAAGGTTTGGGAAAATAGCCATCACAAGCGAGCACTCTATTTCCAATGTATTTTTAGTAGAGTCGCTAGGCTATAATCTCCTGTCTGTAAGTCAATTGTGCCACATGGGCTACAATTGTTTGTTTACAAATGTTGATGTATCTGTCTTTAGAAGGAGTGATGGTTCATTAGCGTTTAAGGGTGTACTAGATGGCAAACTCTACTTAGTTGATTTTTTCGAAAGAGGAGGCCGATCTAGATGCATGCTTAATCGCTAAGACTAGTATGGGCTGGCTGTGGCATCGCCGTCTAGCACATGTTGGGATGAAGAACCTTCACAAACTTCTAAAGGGAGAGCATGTGTTAGGACTGAAAGTCGCCTAGAGGGGGGTGAATAGGCGGAACCTGAAAATTAAAACTTTATCCCCTAGGCTAGATCCCTTGATTAGTGATTAGAACAAGATATATAAATATCGGAGAATAAAAACTAAGTTCTTTCTTGAAAAGAGTATTGCGCTTAAATAATGCAGAAGTGATAAATCAATACTACTAGCAAGTTTATGAGAGTAAAGCAAGAAAGCTTAGATAAGAAGAGCAATAGCACAAGTTCTCTCTTGCAATGAGTTGCTTCACTAAATGAGAGTTTAACTTAAAGCAACACCAAATAGAATTAGCAAAGAATGATGCAAGAGAAACTTAGAAAGGGAAAGGACAAACAAATCACAAGCAATAAGCACACGAGACACGGGTGATTTGTTTTACCGAGGTTCGGCCCTCGAAGGCCTAGTCCCCGTTGAGGAGTCCACTAAGGACGGGTCTTTTTCAACCCTTTCCCTCTTTCTCCCGATCACTCAAGGATCGGCGAGCTCTTCTTCTTCTCAAGGATCACTCTCGATCCCGCAAGGACCACCACACTCTTTGGTGTCTCTTGCTAGCTTTTACAAGCCTCCAAAACTTTGGAGGAAGTTCAATGGGAGTCAAAACTCCACACTCAAATGAACACAAAGATGTAGCACACACTATCTCTCAATGAATCTCATAAGGCACTAGGGCTAAACTCACTTGAGTAGCACTCAATTTGCTTGCTCTCTCTTTTGTGGCACTTGTGTTGGTTGTAGTGGTCTAAATCTTGTGTATAGGATGGATCAATGAATATATGTGGTTGGGAGGGCTTGAGTATGTCAACTAGGTGACTTGGAATGTTGCTTGGGCTCCCACACATTGAAGTGGCCGGTTGGGGTGGTATTTATAGCCACCAAACAAAATATGGCCGTTGGAGAAGCTTGCTGGCGATGGGCGCACCGGACAGTCCGGTGCGCCACCGGACAGTGTCCGGTGCGCCGCCACGTCATCCTCCCGTTGGGGCTTGGAGCTGGTTGACCGTTGGAGGCTTTGTCCTCATGTGGCACCGGACAGTCCGGTGCAGCACCGGACAGTCCGGTGCAGCACCGGACAGTCCGGTGCAGCACCGGACAGTCCGGTGCCCCTCTGACCGCTGCTCTGACATCTGCCGCGGTACTGCTCATCTGTCAGAGTCGACCGTTGCGCGCAGATAGTCGTTGCTCCGCTGGTGCACCGGACAGTCCGGTGTGCACCGGACATGTCCGGTGAATTATAGCGGAGGTGCGCCTGGGAAACCCGAAGGTGAAGAGTTCGAGCTGAAGCACCCTGGTGCACCGGACACTGTCCGATGGCACACCGGACAGTCCGGTGCGCCAGACCAGGGCAGCCTCCGGTTTCCTTTTTGCTCCTTTCCTTTGTGACCTTTCTTGGTCCTTTTTATTGACTTATTGTGAACCTTTGGCACCTGTAGAACTTATAGACTGGAGCAAACTAGTTAGTCCAATTATTTGTGTTGGGCAATTCAACCACCAAAATCAATTAGGAAATAGGTGTAAGCCCAATTCCCTTTCAATCTCCCCCTTTTTGGTGATTGATGCCAACACAAACCAAAGCAAATATAAAAGTGCATAATTGTACTAGTTTGCATAATGTAGGTGCAAAGGTTACTTAGAATTGAGCCAATATAAATACTTAAGATGCGCATGGATTATTTCTTTCTTATTTGACATTTTGGACCACTTTTGCACCATGAGATTTGTTTTGCAAATTCTTTTGTAAATTCTTTTCAAAGTTCTTTTGCAAATAGTCAAAGGTAAAGGAATAAGATTTGCAAAGCATTTTCAAGATTTGAAATTTTCTCCCCCTATTTCAAATGCTTTTCCTTTGACTAAAACAAAAAAAACTCCCCCTAAATGAGATCCTCCTCTTAGTGTTCAAGAGGGTTTGATATATCATTTTGAACCCCCTTTTTGAACACAAAAAGATACCAATTTGAAATTTACCAATTGAAAGATCTCCAAAAATTTTGAATTAGGTGGTGGTGCGGTCCTTTTGCTTTGGGCTCTATACTTTCTCCCCTTTTGGCATGAATCGCCAAAAACGGATACTTAGAGTGAAATATAAGCCCTTTACTAACTACTTTCTCCTTTTTGGCAAATAAAACATATGAGTGAAGATTATACCAAAGCCGGAGTCCTTTTGCTTCATACTTTCTCCCAAGGATGAAGCGTGACTTGGAGCGACGGCGAAGGATGAGTTGCAGAGTGGAAGCCTTTGTCTTCGCCGAAGACTCCAATTCCCTTTCAATACACCTATGACTTGGTTTGAAATTCACTTAAAAACACATTAGTCATAGCATATATAAAAGAGATATGATTAAAAAGATATGTCAAATTAAGCATGATCATAGTTCTATATAATATAGATTGCTCCCCCTAAATATGTGCATGGAGAGAAACACATATTTTGGCCTTAAATGCCAATTGCACATAATTAGGTTAATGAGAACATATCCATATTATCCAGAAAGTGAAGTGCATTGTGTCATGGTATAAATGTGATGCTCATGACAGATTATGCACTTATGAAAGCATGTTATGAACAATTTAAGCATTTTCCCTTAAGGATTTCAAAGAGACTTAAGGACCATCCACCTTTGGAACAAAGGCAGCTTATCCTCGTTACAAGGTTAAGCTTTAAGCTCTCTAACAATAAAATCACTTTATCTAGTTTTAACAAAGATGCATTAATGCAGGAGTGAAATTTTAAGAGGTTAAACCAGGTATGAAGCAGGGATAAATGCAAAGGACATGCTTTCTCTTCCTTTTATATAAGATATGCCAAGAATGCTTATAAGAAGGAAGATTTAGGTACATGTGTAAGTAGAAAGAAGTAGTTTTACCATTTTGTACCTTCACATAGGAACGCTCTCTTCATTGTGCTTTGTCCTTAGTCTTAGATGCTTAAGACCTATACTCAATGACAATATACGGAAATATTTTGCACAAAGGAGAGTTCTTACAACTAGTGACCCTTATCTAAGTCATGGTTAGCATATAACAAATGGATCACCAATTGCATGAATGAGACATGGATTCTCCTCTCAACTTAGACCATATCAAGATAGATATCAATTGATAGTATATATGACACTAAGAAATATGATTGTTAATTGAAGTCATTTAATGATCAAACAAATAACAGATGTGATCAAAAGAATAACATACGCATTAGATACCAATCATTTAAGCTTAGAGTAGAAGAATCCAACAAATATGCTACCAATTGAAAGATAAGAATTAAAAAAATAGTAGCATACTTCATGAGAAACTCATTCTCATGCAAGAGACTATATGAAGTTACTAAGATAGTCTCAGAATAATCAAGATATAGAAAGAGGCTCCCCCTAAAGATATGCATCAAGAATTTGAATTAATTGAATGGATGTATTTACTTTAAAGACAAATAGGGAGAAGCATTATACATCTTGATCAAGGCTTATAAGATTTGCAATAAACAACTTAAGCCTGGTAATCTCATTATGAAAGGATTTAGAATACTCACAACCACACCATTGATTGTTTTGAAGATCTTATTGTCCAGGTAGGTGTTGTTGTCCTCGATGTTCGTCTCTTTCATGTGAGTGTCCTCCCTTTGTAGTTGTTTTTTTCCTTTTAAACTTATTGAAAATACTCAAGAAAGATGTTAATAGCACAAGGGAGTATATGATGGAAGATGATTACTTTAGATAGGAAATAAATACAATTCATCATCCATGAGTCACATAGACATGAAGTAAAATCCTTAACGTTAGTGCACGTTATCATAAAAGAGGAATGAGCACCCTTTTTAAACTTTTTGATCAATCATAGGAATTTTACTTCTTCATATTGAATTTTAACATCATGATTTAGAAGCATATCAATATGAATACAAATGTAACAAAGGCATGAATTAGATTCTAATGGACAAGTGCATTTAAAAGAATGAGATTGAATGCACATTTAGATAAATTTTTGTCCAACAAAGAATCTATTCTTCAAGAATGATAATTTAGAGTAAATCACCATTGAAGGGAACTATATTTGATTAGGAGGATGAGTTCCCATACCTTTGCTTTTACCTTTCTTCCTTTGGGTGAAGAGCAACCCATGAGGCTTGTGCACTTTCTCTTTTGTAGATATTCATAAGTAGGCTCAAGAGATACTTTGTTAGTAACACAAGCACTAGTTTCCATTTTTGTATTCATTTTTTATAAGGAATGAAAAGCTAGATTACTAAAACATGGAAACTTCATGGCATGAACTAGATTATCCATAGATGATGTTTTGCTCAGCTTTAACTCATAAATCAAGCATAAACAATCCTTTAAGATTAAGGGAATAAATCTAATTCATGATATGGAAAGCGATAAATGTGAAAGAATCAAATCCAATTTAAGCAAGTAGAAGTACATAAAAAAACATTGGATTGATTTTTCTTTTCATGTTTAAATTACATGCTTTTCAAAAGAGAAACATATTCTCTACAAGTGAGATTACTTGGGTTACTTAGATAAAATCATTAGTCTCACTTATCTAGTTATAGAGAGAGCTTTCCTCTTAAAAATGTCCTAAGGATTTGAATTCCTTACATGACACCTTATTCCTTTAAGAACTTGAAATATCTCTTTATATCTAGAATCATGGCAATAATAAGATAATTAGTGTAAAAACATGCCATGAGATTTTTGCAATAATTAAGGCATGTAGATTGCCATAGGATAGAAATGATGAGTATGCAATCTACCATATGAGAGGAAATTCTTCAAAGAATGGTAATAAAAATTTAAAGACATTTGAAGTGCTTCATTTTTCTATGTGACTATACAAGACACATAAGAAATGATAATTTAAATTACTTGCACTCACAACACAAGTGTTACCATTTTTCAGCTTTTCTTCATGTTGTAGGCCTTGATTTTTCCGCACAAGATAATTCTTTATTTCCTACAACGTCAATATCTTCCACGAGATGATATGAGTTTAGACATAACAATTTGAAATAACCTTGGGTCAATCTTAGATATATTGATGATTGATAGCTTGAGTTAATAAGAATTGAATGAACTCTTTCAAGCAACCCAAGGCTTCATATCATCTCCTTCCCCTACAAAGCTTGTCAAGCATATTTTGGTACCCATCGCTTGATGGGTCCATCACGATTAGTTAACAAAGGTCTAGGAACCCAAACGTCCTTTGTGTTAGCATTAGGTAAACTTATTACCTTTCTAGCACAAGTTGCAATTTTGGGTTGCCTAGTTATATTAGAAATAATTGACAAGGTAGGAGAGGAATTGTTACCAATGGGACAATCTTTGCATTGATGTCCCTTCTTCCGGCATGTGTAGCATAGGCGTTTTTCAAGCCTCGAAGATTTCTTCCTTTCTTGCTTGATGCTTGCTACATGGTTAGTAAAAACTTTCTTTTCTAACCCGATGCCTCTTTGTTTCAAATGGGGACAAGATCTAAACAAGTGTCCCTTCTTAGAGCATTTAAAACAAAGTTTATTATCCTTGTTAATAATCAAGCCATTTTTAATGTAGGGACAAGACCTAATCAAGTGTCCCTCTTCAAAGCATTCACTACACTTCTTAATTTTCTTAGAGTGAAGTGTGGCTTGATCATTACCTTGGATGTTACCTTTTGTGGAGGCGTGGTTGAGGCTTTTGGAGGAGGTATTGGATTTCATCTTTTGTTTCTTCCTCTTAGTAATCCTCAGATCCTTGACATTTTCTTCAAGGGATGTAGTGCATGCCACGGTTGTTCCCATCTCAAGCTTCTTCACCATGTGATCACGGTTATCTTGAGAAGGTTGAGCAACACATTTCCCTTTAAGTTGTGTCAAGGTCATCTTTAGCCTCTCATTTTCTTCTTTGAGCTTTTGATATGTATCATCATGAGTTCCTGCAATTTCTAGCTCAAAAGAAGATTTGCTTATCGACGGACAACAAGCATTAGCACATGGTAATATAGTATCAATTTGAATACATGTGCATGAGTGAGGTTGTTGGGATTTTAAGTTTTCTATCACAACCTCATGAGCAATATTTAATATGATATGATCATCTATAAAATTTTCATGAGAGCATAGGAGCATATCATATCTTTCTTGAAAAGCTAGATTTTCAACTTTTAGCTTTTCTACTTGGTCCTTAAGCAAGGTATTCCTATTTACTAATTGAGCGATACAATGTAAAGCGTTATCTTGCTCAATTGAGATAGTTTCATACCTTTAGACCAAATCAACATGAGAGCTCTTTAGCTCCTCATGTTCTTTAATTAACTCATCAAAGTTTAGCATTTTCATGGAGAGAACATCTTCTAGCCTTTGACGAGCTTCGCTTTGCTCTCTCGCTCTTTCTAGAAGTTTAAGCATGACCGCCTTATCTTCTTGGTTTAGGCGAGCGTAGAGATGCAAGAAGCTTCTTTCTTCCTCATTTGTTCTTTCGCTGTCATTTTCATTAGCCACACAACATATGTGGGAATCGAAATGGGAAGACAAACCTTTTGGAGAGGTGGATTCGTCGTTTGGTCTCCATCGTTCATTTTCTTCTTCTTCCTTGCAAGGGTTAGTATCACAAAGACTAAAGGAAGTAGAAGCACAAAATGAACTATCATGTTTGGACTCATTAAATTTGCTTTTAATTCTAGTCCAAATATCATGCATATCACAAATGGGTTTGTCATATTTTATTATGAAGGCATGATAATCTTCTTTGCTAAGGGATTTACTTAAAATGTCATAAACTAGATAGTTTAAGCGTATACATCTTAAATCTTCTTCGGAGGCATTTTCCCTAGCATAGTTAGGAGGAATAATACTCTTGTCTAAAATTTGTTCTAATTGTGGATCTACGGTTCTAAAAGCATTTATCACTCTAGTAGACCATGAATCATAATTAGAACAATCGGAAAGTAATATCTCAAGAGTTACCTCCTTGCTCTCCTGGGTCTTCTTGTTCTTTTGGGATCTTTTCCGAGCCATCACTTCGAGTTGTTAGACTCAAGATGAAGTGCCTAGCTCTGATACCAATTGAAAGTCGCCTAGAGGGGGGTGAATAGGCGGAACCTAAAAATTAAAACTTTATCCCTAGGCTAGATCCCTTGATTAGTGATTAGAACAAGATATATAAATATCGGAGAATAAAAACTAAGTTCTTTCTTGAAAAGAGTATTGCGCTTAAATAATGCAGAAGTGATAAATCAATACTACTAGCAAGTTTATGAGAGTAAAGAAAGAAAGCTTAGATAAGAAGAGCAATAGCACAAGTTCTCTCTTGCAATGAGTTGCTTCACTAAATGAGAGTTTAACTTAAAGCAACACCAAATAGAATTAGCAAAGAATGATGCAAGAGAAACTTAGAAAGGGAAAGGACAAACAAATCACAAGCAATAAGCACACGAGACACGGGTGATTTGTTTTACCGAGGTTCGGCCCTCGAAGGCCTAGTCCCCGTTGAGGAGTCCACTAAGGACGGGTCTTTTTCAACCCTTTCCCTCTTTCTCCCGATCACTCAAGGATCGGCGAGCTCTTCTTCTTCTCAAGGATCACTCTCGATCCCGCAAGGACCACCACACTCTTTGGTGTCTCTTGCTAGCTTTTACAAGCCTCCAAAACTTTGGAGGAAGTTCAATGGGAGTCAAAACTCCACGCTCAAATGAACACAAAGATGTAGCACACACTATCTCTCAATGAATCTCACAAGGCACTAGGGCTAAACTCACTTGAGTAGCACTCAATTTGCTTGCTCTCTCTTTTGTGGCACTTGTGTTGGTTGTAGTGGTCTAAATCTTGTGTATAGGATGGATCAATGAATATATGTGGTTGGGAGGGCTTGAGTATGTCAACTAGGTGACTTGGAATGTTGCTTGGGCTCCCACACATTGAAGTGGCCGGTTGGGGTGGTATTTATAGCCACCAAACAAAATATGGCCGTTGGAGAAGCTTGCTGGCGATGGGCGCACCGGACAGTCCGGTGCGCCATCGGACAGTGTCCGGTGCGCCGCCACGTCATCCTCCCGTTGGGGCTTGGAGCTGGTCGACCGTTGGAGGCTTTGTCCTCATGTGGCACCGGACAGTCCAGTGCAGCACCGGACAGTCCGGTGCCCCTCT
Source organism: Zea luxurians (assembly GCA_029449295.1). Lineage (NCBI taxonomy): Eukaryota > Viridiplantae > Streptophyta > Magnoliopsida > Poales > Poaceae > Zea > Zea luxurians. The sequence continues at coordinate 1,362,884 of JAOPSE010000047.1, forward strand.
GACCGCTGCTCTGACATCTGCCGCAGTACTGCTCATCTGTCAGAGTCGACCGTTGCGCGCAGATAGCCGTTGCTCCGCTGGTGCGCCGGACAGTCCGGTGTGCACCGGACATGTCCGGTGAATTATAGCGGAGGTGCGCCTGGGAAACCCGAAGGTGAAGAGTTCGAGCTGAAGCACCCTGGTGCACCAGACACTGTCCGGTGGCACACCGGACAGTCCGGTGCGCCAGACCAGGGCAGCCTCCGGTTTCCTTTTTGCTCCTTTCCTTTGTGACCTTTCTTGGTCCTTTTTATTGACTTATTGTGAACCTTTGGCACCTGTAGAACTTATAGACTGGAGCAAACTAGTTAGTCCAATTATTTGTGTTGGGCAATTCAACCACCAAAATCAATTAGGAAATAGGTGTAAGCCCAATTCCCTTTCAAGGACTAACCAATGTCTACTTCGAAAAAGATAGACCTTGTGTAGCTTGTCGGGCAGGGAAACAGGTGGGAAGCACTCATCACAACAAGAATGTGATGACAACATCAAGACCATTGGAACTACTACATATGGACCTCTTCAGACTCGTTGCCTACCTTAGCATCAGGGGAAGTAAGTATGGTCTAGTAATTGTTGATGATTTTTTCTGCTTCACTTGGGTGTTCTTTTTGCAGGATAAAACAGAAACCTAAGGGACCCTAAAGTGCTTCCTAAGGATGGCTCAAAACGAATTTGAGATCAAGATGAAAAAGATAAGAAGCGACAACGGGTCTGAGTTCAAGAACCTGCAAGTGGAGGAGTATCTTGAGGAAGAAGGCGTCAAGCACGAGTTCTCCGCTCCCTACACACCGCAGCAAAACAGTGTGGTAGAGAGGAAGAACAGGACGCCCGAGCGGTTTTGTTCGGAAGCTGTGAACACAGCTTGCCACGCCATAAACTGGCTCTACCTACATCGCCTCCTCAAGAAGACCTCGTATGAACTTCTTACTGGTAACAAACCCAACGTCTCATACTTTCGTGTATTTGGGAGCAAATGTTACATTCTAGTGAAGAAAGGTAGAAATTCTAAATTTGCTCCCAAGGCAGTAGAAGGGTTTTTACTAGGGTATGACTCAAATACAAGGGCATATAGTCTTCAACAAATCATCGGGTTTGGTTGAAGTCTCTAGTGACGTTGTATTTGATGAGACTAATGGCTCTCCAAGAGAGCAAGTTGATCTTGATGATGTTCCAACGGCCGCAATACGCACCATGGCGATTGGAGATGTGCGACCACAGGAACGACAAGAACAAGATCAACCTTCCTCCTCAACGATGGTGCTTCCCCCAACTCAAGATGATGAACAGGTTCCTCAAGAAGAGGCATGTGATCAAGGGGGAGCACAAGAAGAACCAGCTATGGAGGAAGAAGCACCACGGGCCCCTCCAACTCAAGTCTGAGCGACAATCCAACGGAATCACCCCGTTGACCAGATTCTGGGTGACATAAGCAAGGGAGTAACTACTCGCTCAATATTAGCTAACTTTTGTGAGCATTACTCGTTTGTCTCTTCTATTGAGCCTTTTAGGGTAGAAGAGGCCTTGCAAGATCCGGACTGGGTGTTAGCCATGCAGGAAGAGCTCAACAACTTCAAGAGGAATGAAGTTTGGAGCCTGGTGCCACGTCCAAAGCAAAACGTTGTGGGAACCAAGTGGATGTTCCACAACAAGCAAGACGAGCATGGGGTGGTGACACGAAACAAGGCTCAACTTGTGGCAAAAGGTTATGCCCAAGTCGTAGGTTTGGATTTTGAGGAGACTTTTGCTCCTATGGCTAGGCTAGAGTCTATTCGCATTCTATTAGCCTATGCCGCTCACCATTCTTTCAGGTTGTTTCAAATGGATGTGAAGAGCGCTTTCCTCAATGGGCCAATCAAGGAGGAGGTGTATGTGGAACAACCCCCTGGCTTTGAGGATGATAGGTATCCCGAACACATCTTTAAGCTCTCTAAGACGCTCTATGGACTTAAGCAAGCCCCAAGAGCATGGTATGAATGTCTTAGAGATTTCTTAATTGCGAATGCTTTTAAGGTTGGGAAAGCTGATCCCACTCTTTTCACTAAGACTTGTGACGGTAACCTTTTTGTGTGCCAAATTTATGTCGATGACATAATATTTGGTTCTACTAACCAAAAGTCTTGTGAGGAGTTTAGCAGGGTGATGACTCAAAAGTTTGAGATGTCGATGATGGGCGAGTTGAACTACTTCCTTGGGTTTCAAGTGAAGCAACTCAAGGACGACACCTTCATCTCCCAAACAAAGTACACTCAAGACCTTCTAAAGCGGTTTGGGATGAAGGACGCCAAGCCCGCGAATACACCAATGGGAACCGACGAACATGTCGACCTTAACAAAGGAGGTAAGTCTGTTGATCAAAAGGCATATCGGTCTATGATAGGGTCATTACTTTATTTATGTGCTAGTAGACCAGATATTATGCTTAGCGTATGCATGTGTGCTAGATTTCAATCTGACCCAAGGGAGTGTCATCTTGTGGCCGTTAAGTGGATTCTTAGATATTTAGTTGCTACGCCTTGCTTTGGGATCTGGTATCTAAAGGGGTCTACCTTTGACTTAATTGGATATTCATACTACGATTATGCTGGATGCAAGGTTGATAGGAAGAGTACATTAGGGACGTGCCAATTCCTCGGAAGGTCCCTGGTGTCGTGGAGCTCAAAGAAACAAACCTCTGTTACCCTATCCACCGCTGAGGCCGAGTATATTGCCGCAGGACAGTGTTGCGCGCAACTACTTTGGATGAGGCAAACCCTTCGGGACTTTGGCTACAATCTGAGCAAAGTCCCACTCCTATGTGACAATGAGAGTGCAATCCGCATGGCGGATAATCCTGTTGAACACAGCCGCACTAAGCACATAGACATCTGGCATCACTTTTTGAGAGACCACCAGCAAAAGGGAGATATCGAAGTGTTCCATATTAGCACCGAGAACCAGCTAGCCGATATCTTTACCAAGCCATTAGATGAGAAAACTTTTTGTAGGCTATGTAGTGAGCTAAATGTCTTAGATTCGCATAACTTGGATTGATCTATAGCATACATGTGTTTTATGCCTTTGATCATATTCTTTTATGCATTTATGTAATTTGTTGCTTATTTATGGTGCTCAAGTTGTGTAAGGGATCCCCGGACCTCACAAGTCTATGTGTGAATGATGCACATATTTAGGGGGAGAAGTGCTACAACTTAACTCTTTGAGACTAACCTTTGTGTTTGAGTATACTGGATGTAGTCTCAAAGGTGCATTGAAAGGAAAAGGTGAGCTTGGACCATGCAAAGACTTCCACTGTACTCCGGTATTAGTGTACTCAACTCCAAGTTCATTCCTATGCTCTTATTGCCTTTTGCTCTTAATTGGCAATTTTTGGTGAGACAATGGGGTTAAAGGGCCAAAATGATCCTGTTTTGGTGCTTAATGCCAAAGGGGGAGAAATTAAGGCCAAAGCAAATGGATCAGCTACCACTTGAGAATTTTGAAAATAGTAGAGTTAGAATTTTGATTTGTCCAAAATACTCTTATTGCAAAATCTAGTCTCTTGTGGGGAGAATTTTCATTATGGGAAAAGGGAGAGTTTTTGGCACTTGATCAATTTCACTCTTGCATTATCTCTCTTTGTGCCCAAACAAGTGTGTTTGACTTAGAGATAGGAAAATGAATTTGATTTGCAAAAACAAACCAAGTGGTGGCAAAGAATGATCCAAATATGTCAAATTAGAGTCAAAAACAATTTGGTCTTCAATTTGAATCAATGTTGCATGTTTTGCATTGCTTTTTGATGTGTTGGCATAAATCACCAAAAAGGGGGAGATTGAAAGGGAAATGTGCCTTTGGGCCATTTCTATAATGTTTTGGTGATTAAGTGTCCAACACATATTAAGTGAGGTGATTATGTGCCAAACAAGCAAGAAGTGCAAATCATGTAACAAGGTACGTTTCTAGACTTAGTACATTGTTTTGAGTACTAACATATTTTGTCTAAGTGCTAGAAACAGGAGAAAAGGAATTGGAAAAGAGTTGGCTATACTCCTACTCGGTCTGGGTGCATCGGACTGTCCGGTGGTGCACCAGACAGTGTCCGGTGCGCCAGGCGAGTCCAAGGTGAACTGGCCGCTCTCGGGACTCAACGGCGGCGTACGACTATAATTCACCGGACTGTCCGGTGGTGCACCAGACTGTCCGGTGCATCGTCCACGGCGAAGTCGTCGCTCTCAGGAAAAGGATCAGCGTCGCACGACTAAAATTCATCGGACTGTTCGGTGGTACACCGGACTTTCAGATGAGTCAACGGTCGACTGCGCAATGGTCGACTGCGCAACCCGTGGGCGACGTGTGGCCTGCGCCAACGGTCGGCAGGGGGCACCGGACTGTCCAGTGTGCACTGGACAGTGTCCGGTGCGCCAACTGCTACGAATCTGCAACGGTCATCTGCGCCAGAATAGAAAGGAGATCGTGCACCGGACATGAACAGTGGTTGTCCGGTGGCGCACCGGACTGTCCGGTGCGCCACCCGACAGAAGGCAATATTAGCCTTCCAAGATTGCCTCCAATGGCTCCTAGCTGCCTTGGGGCTATAAAAGGGACCCCTAGGCTCATGGAGGAGTCACCCAAGCACACTCTAAGCATTCCAAGACTTCTAGTCCTCACTTTCACGCAATCGTTCATCGTTCTTGAGATTGGGGCACTTTTCGAGTTGTAAACACCTCGCGTGTGTTTTGTGTGCATGTTTGCGGTGTGGATTTAATTCTAGTGTGTGTTGCTCTTCCCAACCTTACTCTATGCTTTCTTTGTGAACAATCTTGTAAGGGCGAGAGGCTCCAACTTGTGGAGATTCCTCGCAAACGGGAAGAAAACTATAAGGAAGAACACTATGGTATTCAAGTTGATCATTGGATCACTTGAAAGGGGTTGATTGCAACCCTCGTCCATTGGGACACCACAACATGGAAGTAGGCAAGTGTTATACTTGGCCAAACCATGGGATAAAATACTGTGTCTCGTGTATTGTCTTTCTCTGTGATTATTGTGATTCACAAGAGCTCGCTCTATAGCCACTTGGTTCTATTGCACTAACATCTTCATAACCAAGCTTGTGGCTATTTAGTGTTGAATTTTACAGGATCACCTATTCACCCCCCCTCTAGGTGCTCTCACCTCTCATCGTACGTCATGTCCAAGAAACCATGATGGGTTCTAGAACGTAGTGTGGGTAGGTCCTGCAAGTATTAGACAATTTCTTAGTTCCAACAATATTCTACTATCAATATGTATATAAAGCTGGTCCCAACAGTAGTGAAGTATTTGTACCTGTCCTTCCGCCAGAAAACGTGCCCGGTGCATCTCGTCGTAGAACGGGTTGAGGAGGTGGAACTACGCCATCCTACAAAAAATTGAATTTGGATTAGCACGGATAAAAATAAATACTTCATAGAATAGAATAAAAATACATACTAGTAATGAATATCCAAATTATTAATTTTACGAATAATACACGCCCCACTAATCTACCAACTGCAGGTGCGTGAATTGTGACCAAGTCTACCGCCCTTGCCACACTCGTACTGTTCAGGGTCGGTAAGAAAAGGTGTTATTCTTCCCCACCTAATACTACCAGGTATTTGATCCATAACCATCTTGTGCCTCTTTCTCTTTCTGGATCCACGCTTGTTCCAACGACTGCCTGGATCAGCTACATACTTTGGACCATCGTATGGAGGCCACTTTCCCTGGTCACGGTAAGGAATAAACCGGGGACTCTAGGTCAGTACAAGCTTGTCAACATTAAACTCAGGGGGTATCCTCCTCTCTATGTCAAAGTTGCGAGCACAGGCTGCTACAATGACATGGGAACATGGAAAGTGGTACTGCCTAGGTGCCCCACAAGTGCATGACAATTCATTAAGGACGACCGCATGTTTCCTCGATTCTTGTGATTCATCGTCTAACGTTGTACCGGCTTGGAGGTACACCTCATAAGTCCCTGTTTGGAAGTCAAAACAATCAACCGTATGTGTTGCGACCCTTTCCTTTGCCTTCTCAAGAAAAGCCTTTGGTTTTGGAGCCCATCTCTCTCCATCACTATGCAGTCCCACTGCATGGACGTGTCTATCATTAAACCAAGCAACAAGCTTGTAGAAAGTAAAGGACACTATAGCAGTCACTGGCATACCACAAATCCCCATCAACAATTTGTTGAATGACTCTGCCATGTCACTACATTGGAACTCATACCTCCATCCACCTAAGTCATGAGCTCTCATCCATTTCTCCAACTCTGGCATCAATCTGGTCAACCAGTCTCTGCCTTCAGCATTTGTTGCAACTCTGAGCTTCTCTAGCTTTTCCCGAAAAAACTTGTCTTCTAGCTGGCGACATGTGTTGGAGACTTGTTCTCAAATGCTTTGAATTAAGAACAAGGCAACACAGAAAAAAGGTTAATGGTTAATGCCCTTCGTCCTTCGAAGCATTATCTCCCTCAGGATATAATGATCTTTAGACGAAGGTCATGAAGGACATACCTTCATCATCATAGTATATATTGACGAAAGGAGAAGCATATGAGACATGAAGAATAACACAAATGATCATATGATATTATTAATACTTTTTCATTATATTATTGTGAACGAACATGAACAATATTGAATTATATTTATACCTTCGGCTCAACAGAAGGCAAAAAGTCCAAGCGTGACGCGCGAGCAAATACAAATCAGCGTGAACAGTATAGGGGTACTGTTCATCTATTTATAGGCACAAGGCACAGCCTGTAAGAAATTACATTCATGCCCTTTACAAATGCTTACAATCACAATACAAGCTATTATGGGTCGATTAGTCATTTCATCTCTAAGTCGGTTCACTCCTTTGTCTTGGAACACGTGACTATGCCAAAACTTTATAAATGATAGCTTTGGCACTGCTTTTTGAGAGGATCTGCCGAAGGTGCTTCTTCTTACAGGATCTTCGGCGACGAAGCATACCCCCAACAGTAGCCCCTTCGCGGTGCTAGATCGTTTGTCGTAACGAGCTTGATCCGTGAAAAAGTCTCCTAGGCTTCGGGGAGCCAAAGATCCGAAAAACACCTTCCCTGAGCTCGTTGCCGAGAAACGATCACAAAATTTTGAGCACGAGATGGTCCCACCATGCAGAAGGTAAATGCGTCCTGGCGATTCATCTTCTCGGGTTCTGTGGCCCACCACTCAGTGAGTGCGGGCGACTGTTCGTCCGGTGCGGAAGACTTGACTATTCACCTCCTCACCTGCGACACTATATAAACAGATGGGTAGGTATGAAGTTACCACAGCATTCATTGTTATTGGCCTGTTTTGCTCCAAAAAATTTGATCATAGCCGAAGCTTGTTCATCGCACTCAACCGAAGCACCACTGTTCACTTTGCTTCGTCACAAGAGAAAGAGCTTCAGAAAAATTAAAAAAGTCAGCAATTTCATCAAAAATTGTGGAAAATTCATCATCATAAGGCAAGAGTTCGTTCTACAGCTAGGGTTATACGTGACGGAGAGGAAGCCGAAGCTGCTGAAACCGCTCCGATTTCCGAAGTGATGAAACGATCAGGGTTGGCAGCGCCGGAAGAAGCTTCTAAAGGTACCCCTGCTACCGAAGCTGAGCAGATTGATGTTGAAGAAGGTGAAACTGAAGATGAGTACAACGCCATGCATTCTAAACCTAGCCACCTAGAGTTTGGAAAGTCTACTATTACCGAAGATGATATGCCTAAGTTGATGAAGCTCGGTTATATCAGTGAAGCCAAGAGGAAGCTAGTTCATTTTGGTGGAGGGGAAATTACTCCGAAGCCAGAAAAGAATGAAGTGGTAGTCTTTAAAAGCTTCTTTAAAGCAGGATTAAGATTTCCTTTGCATGAGATGATTGCGGATGTGTTGGAGAAGTTTGGGATTTATCTTCATCAGCTAGCTCCTAACGCCATTGTTAGGCTTAGCGTTTACATTTGGGCTCTCCAAAGCCAGGGGGCGGAACCGCTTGCCGAAGGTTTCTGCTGGGCACATGAACTTCATTATCAGACAAAGGCTAGAGAGGATGGGCTACATGAGAATTTCGGCTGCTACAATTTTGCTTATCGCAAAGATGCAAGGTCTCCAGTTATTAGCTATCGTACCAAATGGCCCACTGGCTGGAAGACCGAATGGTTTTATATTAAGGTTGACGAGAAGAAGGAGAAGCTGGTTCAGAGCCCATTGGAGTTAGTCTTTGGAGAGACTAGGCCTCAATGCAACATGTTGCCGGAATCACCATGCCAAATTGCCTTGGTGAATTTCGAGTTGTTTCAGAGCACATTGGCACCAGGGACTTGGTGCAAGAATTCTTAGCTTTTAGAGTATTCCCGACTTTGAAAGAATGGGATATGCTGACGCTTAAAGGGGAAAAGAAAATGAAGGAACTTGTTCGGCTGCCTTATTATTATAAATTCAAGAAACACTTCAAAGAACCTTGCTAAGAGTGGTTAGACACGATTGAAGTTATGTGCAATGAGATCCTTGGCAACTATTCTAAAAAAGAAGATGAACTAATGACTGTAGCCTTCAAGACTCGACTGAAGCGAAGGTTGAACCGGGTTTTGGATGCGCTGAATTTTGAGTATCCTAACTATGAGCGATTGGATAGAGGGGCCGAAGGGCAAAAAAGAAAAAGAGTTGTTAGTGTTCTGAATATAGAAGCTGCTAAATTGGTGAAGAAAGGTGAAGAAATTTTGAAGAAAAGAAAGTTGAGCCCTGAGCCAAGGATGGTTGCTTCGAAGAAAAGAAAGGTTGCTGCTCCAAAACCAAAAACGACTGATGTAGAGGAAGAGGCTCCTTCAACGCCTTCTGCTGCTGTTATTGAAGAAATTTTAAAGGTAATGACTGAATCTTTGCCTATCAAGCTAAGTCCACTAGAGCCACATTTGACGAAGCTTTTTCAGAAGGAAAAGGAGCCTTCGGCAGCGAAGAAGCCTGTTGAGCCGAAGAAACGAAGAATCATTCATGTGGTTGAAGTTATCGAACAGACACCGCCGGTGGCCTCGACATCGAAGACACCAGCCATGGAGAGCACTGCTGCTACCGAAGCCGTAGCTATTGAAGCTGGAAGTGAAGCTGACACTACCGAAGCTGAGGCCGCCGAAGATACAAATGTAGAAACCACACTTGCTGTTATTGATAACATGCTTCTGAATGAGCCTGCGGAAGAAGCTGTCAGAGTTACTGAAGAAACTCTGTCCATAGTGCCTGGGAAAGGAAAAGAGAAAGCCGAAGATATACCGGAAGAAGAAGACTTTAATTTTCAGGACATACTTGGGCAAGAATTGTCAAAGGCTGAAAAAGAAGAGTTGAAGGAATATGCCATATCTTGTGGGTGCAGACCCGGGGCACTGCTCTTTGGGGGAGTTAACGAGGAGAATCTAGGATGCCTTCGGGACCGCACTGGGGCAAAAGTTGTCGGCACTCTATCAAAGAGTATTGGCCTTCCGAAGGTTGAAGCAGACCTCAGTAGGTACCGGCGGCAGCATATCGCTGGTAGTCTATTCTATGCCAACTTTAAGGTAAAATTCTTAACTTTTTATTATTTTTGTTGTGAAGATGTTATCTGATGAAGGTTATTTTGTCAGAGCTTACTGCTGAGCAAAGTCCTGAGGATGCAACAAGACCTCGAGGACAAAAAGAATGAAATTATAATTGAGGGCCTGGAGAAGAAGATAAAAGACCATGAGGCTACTCTAGAAAAGAAAAACTTCGCATTTTGAACTATGGAAGATTCATTGGCAGAAGCCCAGGCCAAAATTGCTAGATTGAATAATGAACTCTCTACGGAAAAGAAAAATTTTGAAGCCAAACTTCAAGCTGAAGCCGAGAAAAACTCAAATTTGCGGAAATTTGCGAAAATAAAACTCAAAGAGGACTAAATTATAAAAAAGATGGTCCATACTGTCCCATTAAATTAGGAAAAATAGCAAAAAATCGTGCGAGAGTGAGGTTTCGAACCCACGACCTCCCTCTTCAAGGCTAAAAACGCTACATAAAGGAGGCTAACTAGTAGAACTCTAGTGTATTTATTGTAAATAGCGAATAAAAAATTTAAAATATATATATCCTATGTTTTGTAAAATAAAAAATATATAATCGTACCGGGTCGGACCAACATTGCGGACCGAGACAGCAGTCTAAACACGGCCCCGCTCTCGTATAGGGCCCGACTCGGCACAATTAAATGAGCCGTGCTTCGGATCAACCCAACAGACACGATCCATTTAGCCATCTATAACCCCATCTATGGAGAGGACGAAGCTCAGATATTTTTACCTTAGTCCAAACGAGGAGATGATCACTGAGTATTGATGAAGACGCCACATATTTTCCTTTGTGCTATCGCGCATCATCACATTGCAGTTACATCAAGGTGCTATTGGACTGCAGCTCTTGGAGATGTCTTTTTCGCGATACGGCTGTCATTCTCGACGAGGGGCACGCACGTTGACTGACTTTTCGGTCTTCCACGAACAAGAGATTTTCATCTCCACAGACAAAAAAAGAAAAGAAAAAAAACTTCAACTACATATACTACGATCCACCTAGGATGTGATGCTTAGATTTCGGGCCCACCGAAATTCAGCGAAACGTGCTCCTAAAGAATTTATCGAACCCATAAGAGCATGTGTAATGAGTCTTTAAAGCTGTGTCTTCGAGTGTGTTTAAGGATGTAAATGTAAAAAAGAATCTTAAAGAAGACACTGTGTCTTGGCTCTATACTCGAAACAGATAATTAGATGGTTGATCAATTTAATTTATTGAATAGTTTGATTGGTACAATGAAAATAATAAGACATAATTTTTGACACATTCACTGTATTATATTATGGTTTAGCAGCAGTGTCAGAGTTATACTTACCCTAATTACGCTGTTAAAATTCACGCGTACCCGCAGACCCGCTGGTCACCGTGGTCGTTACAGGCTCGAGGCTCGGAGGTAGACCCGGATTTTTTGTATTTTAGCCCCTTTCTAGACAAAAATTTACGTTTGGACCCCCAGAAATTTAATTTGCACGTTTGGACCCGAAGCTCGGCGCCATAGGCTGTGGCGCCGAGGTAACACAGCTCGGCGCCACAGCCTATGGCGCCGAGCTCTGTGACGTGGCAGTCGGCGTGGCACCTAGCTCGGCGCCACAGATCTTGGCGCCGAGCTAGGTAATACCCGCAAACTCCCTTTCTCTCTGCGCGTTTCTTCTCTGTTCGCGTCAGTTCTCCGGCCGCAAAAACCACCGCCGCCGTTCACTTGAAATCGCCGCCGCCCGCCCAGCTCCGGCCCGGCTCGCCGCCGGCCCGGCTCGCCGCCGGCCGCCCGCCCCGCTCCCTGCCACCCGGAGTTCCCTGCCCCGCTCGCCCAAGCACGCTCCCTGCCGCCCGGAGCTCAGCCGAGCGAGCTCGGCCGCCCGGAGTTCGCCGCCGCCGCCCGGAGTTCGCCCCCGCCGCCCGGAGCTCGCCGCCGCCGCCTGGAGCTCAAGCCGCCGCCCGGAGCTCCGCCAACGGTCGGCCACCGCGCGCTACGGTTGGCCACCGCCAGGTATATTTTTTTTAATTTCTTAGTTTAGTAAATTCTTAGTGATTATATAGTTTAGTGTATTCTTAGTAAATTTCTTAGATTAATTTCTTAGTTTATTAATTTCTTAGTTTAGTAAATTCTTAGTGATTATATAGTTTAGTGTATTCTTAGTAAATTTCTTAGATTAATTTCTTAGTTTATTAATTTCTTAGTTTAGTAAATTTCTTAGTTTAGTGTTTAGTAATTTCTTAGTGATTATATAGTTAGCATTTTGTTTAGCGCATTGATATTACATGTTTTCTGTGTTGGCAACCATCGTGTTGTCGTTTATTCGCAGGTTCTATAAACATCACTTTACAGGGGAGGTGCTGCCAAATTTTTTATTGACAATAGGTTTTTTTGTACGTAGGTGTTCGTCCGACTTGACCTTCTCCACCGTTAGCTGGACTCGTACGCGTTCTCAGGTATACATTGTTTTCGTACATTATTTATAGATTATGTAATTTCGTTTGATGTGTTCATTTAATATTTACTATATAGTTATTAGTTAATATATATTTATTACTTAGTAAGTTAGTAGGCTTAAGTATATAGCCATTATTGAGTTAGTAATCCATTTTTGTAATAGATGGACAGCCTAGTAACACTATACCATGGAGGAAGGGTGGAGATAGATGCTTATGGGAGTGTTACTTTTGATGGTATGAAGATCGTGACCATGTTGTTCGATGAAAGACCATCTTTTGACAAGCTTTTGGCTCGAGCTTGTGAGGAGATTAGTTGCGACAAAAACGACCCTAGAATATCAATTCAGGGTTTGTTGTCCCATATTACATATGGAACAGTTGTCCGACGGTTGATCTCCATTACCTCAGAAGATGATTGGGTGATATATTTAAGAATTGTGAAGACGATGGTTCCACCATGTTTGGATGTGGTTGTTCAAAAGTTACCTGTTAGTCATTGCGATGGTCCAGTCGGGTTGTCTCCACAAATGTCAAATGCATCTCGTATTGAAGCTCCTTTGGTAGAGCTTCATGAAGAAGTGGTTGTTGTGCCCGATGCTCAATCGGGTCCGCACGAGTATGGGATTTCTCGTCCTCTTCCTGGCGTTTGTGGGGCTTCTAATGCGGTGGTACCCCCCAAGAGATCCCATTGACCCAGGATCCAGTGCACGATCATCCTAGTAAGTGTCTTCGACACATTGTTCGTATCCATCGTTATTTCGTTTGATTAGACTTTTTAATGTGGTTTTTCTTGCGCCGACACGATGCAGGATCTCCACATATGGATAATGCTGCTTATCTTGATGTGCCTGTGTCATATAATATGGACAACATATGCAGGGCATCCAATAGTGTTGATGTTCAGATTGAGGATGAGGAGGAGCCATATGAGGCTGCACGGGCCTTAGATTCTGATGATGACCGTCCGGTTCAAGAAATGACGGAGCAAGAAATTGAACTCATAAGACGTTTGTGTCCGGAGCGAGACCCTGCAGTACATGAATTTAGCAGTTTAAGTCATTCCACCCGTGCTTATGCTGAAGGACGTGACGATGAACTGCTAGAGGCTCCGGATAACGCCGACAGCATTGAGATTAAGGTAGGCTTACTTTTCAAGGACCTGCCTACACTGAGACGATGGCTACAGGAATATTCAGTGAACCGAAAGAGGCCGTTCAAGGTGAGACATTCGTATGCACAGCGTCGTTACACTATTGTGTGCGAGGTGTCAGAATGTAATTGGAGGGTATGTGCCCGAAGGCAGAAGGACACCGGAAAGTTTAAGATCACCAAAATTGTAGGTCCACACACTTGTGCCCAGACAGAGCTGAGCACTAAGCATCGTCAGTTGACATCTACCCTGATTGCGAAAAGGATATTGGGGATATTGAAGGGTCAGCCAAACTTGAAGGTGAAGTCAATTATGACCATGACTTCGGAGCTGTTTGGTTACAAGATCAAATATGGGAAAGCATGGAGGGCAAAGCAGCGAGCATGGAAGATGATATACGGGGATTGGGAGGAGGGTTATGAGAAGTTACCAGCATTGTTCAATGCAATGAAAGCAAAAAACCCAGGCATGCATTACGAGTACATCCCCAAACCTAATGAATGGAGGAACGGCAGAGAGATATTTTTTCGTGCTTTCTGGTGTTTCTCGCAGTGCGTAGAGGCCTTCAGGCATTGTCGTCCCGTGCTCTCTATTGATGGTACTTTTCTGCTTGGGAAGTATAAGGGCACATTGTTGGTTGCCATATCATGCGACGCAGACAACGCACTGGTTCCTTTGGCATTTGCTTTGGTGGAGAGAGAGAACAGAGATAGTTGGTCTTGGTTCTTGCGGCTTGTACGCATCCATGTCGTAGGCCCTGGACGCGAGGTTGGTGTCATATCTGACAGACACCAAGGTATTCTTAATGCAGTGCAAGAGCAGATTCCTGGCTACGCACCCATGCACCACAGATGGTGCACTCGACATCTAGCAGAAAATCTTCTTCGAAAGGATCATAGCAAGGCTAACTTCCCCCTTTTTGAGGAGGTATGTCGACAGTTGGAGGTTTCGTTTTTCGAGGATAAGTTGAAGGAACTAAAAGATGCAACAAATGTTGAAGGTAAGAACTGGATTGCTGGATTGCTGAGGGAACCGCAGAAATGGACAAGGGCCTACGACGAAGGTGGCTGGCGGTTCGAGTTTCAGACTAGCAACATGGCCGAGTCATTTAACAGTGTGCTCAAGGGTATACGGGGCATGCCAGTCAATGCTATAGTAACATTCACTTTTTATAGGCTTGTGGCTTGGTTTAATGAGAGACACGCGCAGGCCAAGGCAATGCAGACCCGAGGGCAGAGATGGGCACCTAAACCAACATCACGCCTTAATAATGCAAAGGAACGTGCCCATAGACATGAGGTACAATGCTTTGATGAGGAGTTGGGTAAATACGAGGTAACAACACTAGGCGGCATAACTTCCGACGGTGAGGTGCGACCTTCGAGGACACATGTCGTGTTACTTGATGCATTCTGGTGCGGATGTGGTAAACCTAGACAATACCATTTTCCATGTTCTCATTATGTTGCGGCCGCACGTCATCGTAACTTTGCATTTGAGAGCAGAATACCTTCTGAGTTCAGTGTAGAGAGCTTAGTACGTACCTGGAGCCCTCGTTTTGAGCCATTTCTTGATGAGTCACAATGGCCAACGTACACCGGTCCGGTATACGTTGCTGATCCAGCGCATCGATGGGACAAACGTGGTAGTAGGAAAAGGAGCCGGTGCAACATGGTTATGGATCAGGTTTCCGGTCGCAGTAGGAGAGGTCGAGCGTCCCCCTTTCTCGTGGACCCAGAGCAGAATGAATGCAGAAAATGCGGTAGACTTGGCCACAACTCACGTACATGCATTTGGACACTTAGTCAGGTGTGATATATTTTTTTATACACAAATTTTATTCTAATATGTCGATGTTTTTGTTACACTTTGTACACAAGTTATATTCTAATATGTTGATATCTTAATTTGCAGGATGGCGCAGTTCCACTTGCTGGACCCTCACTACGACGAGCACCACAGGGGTCGTCTCACCGCAGAGGGAGAGGTAATATTTTGTACATAAATTAAATTTTCGAATTAATATATGCGACCTATATTTGACTAACGAAAATTCTTTTGATTGATAGGTGTTGCCCGTTCTGCGGGTCCGGACCCACGACTGGTTTCCGGAGGAGATGAGGTACGATGAGAGGTACACTCCTCTCCTACAGAGGGCTGGCTTGGACGTCTTATCGTACCAGGTCCGCCGTGGGCTGCCCACTTTCAACCCAGCGGCGTTGACGGCTCTGGTCGATAGGTAAAGACTTCTCTAGTTGTTTAATATTTACAATTATCAAATCTACTTTGCATACTAATGATTTTGTATTCGTTTGTCTTCCAATAGGTTGTGGCCAGAGACTCACACTTTCCACCTTCCCTGCGGTGAGATGACCGTGACGCTTGAAGATTGCCAGAAGATTCTTGGTCTCAGCATTATTGGTCGTCCAGTGACCGGTCAGGCATCACCAGGCGGTTGGAGGCAGAGGGTGGAGGCCTTTCTTGGGAGACTGCTTCCGGATGAGCTACGAGGTAGCCACAACACCGGAGTCCCACTGACCTGGCTTAGGCAGACCTTTGGGCAGTGTCCACCTGGTGCAGATGAGCAGACAGTTGGATACCATTGTCGAGCTTGGATTCTCCATCTCTTTGGTTCAGTTCTTTTTCCAGACGCGACAGGCGACAGCGCGTCATGGATGTTTCTGCCCTGCCTGACTGACTGGGATACGACCGGAGGTTACAGCTGGGCTTCAGCAGTGTTGGCCTTCCTGTACAGGCAACTTTGCGAGGCTTGTCGTCGTTCGTCGAGGACCGCCAGCTTAGGTGGATGTGTCTACCTACTACAGCTGTGGATGTGGGCACACATACCCATCGGGCGACCCAGAGAGTTTCCTCCTCGTGAGTGGTTCGTGGTAGCCGGACATCGGCTTAAGCCCACGGCTGCTTACCGCTGGGACCAGGTCGAGGAGCCATTCGCACGACACCAGCGTGCTTACGTGGAGTACTCAAACGAGCTCGACGCACTTACTCCTTCGATGGTGAGTTGTCTCCTTTATCTTTTTACATGTCCTTTCTACTTTTATCGCACGACACCAGCGTGCTTACATGGGCTTTCTAAAACTTTTGCAGGTGACTTGGCAACCGTATCTTGATCCATATTTCGCCAGCATACAGTTGAGCAGCATGTGCTCAATAGACGAGAACCTCTACCTCATGAGGTGTCCACTCATCTGTTTTTATGCTGTTGAGTACCACTTGCCCCATAGAGTTGCTCGACAGTTCGGATTGCACCAGGAGTTTCCGGTGGAGCCATTCTCGACTTCAATAGAACTTCATAAGTGAGTTACTACATGCACTTGTTATTCTAACTAATAATTGAAATATCAGTTAGTCGCTAATATATGGTTCTAACTTTTGCAGGTTCGACAGACAGAGACAAAAGAAGGCCACGGACTTCGAGACGCACCATCGTGATTACATTGATGAATGGGACCAGCAGGGGGATCTTAACTATGAGAATGACCAGGCGCACACAAACTACAACTTCCGGAGGTATTTGATTTGGTATTCTGGTGTGACTAGGTGCAAGCTGAAGGGACAGTGGACAGCTGCAGACTACGCCGAGCAAGAATCGTCAGACGACGAAGACACGGCTTTCGACATAGCTGCTCGGCACGGGTCCCAAATTGAGGCTGCTCCAATCCTTGATAGAGTGGTAACTATTTCTTTACTAAAATTAGAGATTTCAATTCAATGTTTTATGTCTAGTTTTGAGCATCCTAATGTCTTAACTTGTGATAGGGAAACTCTATGCTCGTATCTGTTGTTGAACTCGAGCGTATCTCATAGAGAACTTCAGATACTACTACGCTCTCGTTACTATCAGTGAGTATCAATGTCTAACAGAAAACTTGTTTATTTGTATGTTGTAACATATGTCTTTAACTAACATTTCGATTACAGAGGGTATCACGTCGTCTTCGTCGAGCAGCGGCTCGGTGTGGATGCCGGTCTCTAGCGGGCGTTGACGTGCAGCTGCCTGTGCCTCGTATGCAGCAGGATGTTCAGCCTCCCATTTGTGCAGTTGGACCATCTACAGCAGGACTCAGCTCGTCGCGATCGACGCGGGACACGTTTGAGAACGTGGCCCAGGACGACGAGGACGATGACGACGACGACGACGACGCTGGCGCTGGCGCTGGCGCCGCAGGTCAGGTGGAGATTGGACCGTCTCAGTTGCAGGATGCTCCTACAACTCAGCCCCCACAGCTGACACCACGTAGAAGGCGTCCACGAGACCCTTACACTCCAGGCACCGACGCTCTTGGGGCCAAGGGCAAGGGTAAGACTAGGAGGAAATGAATACTTTTGTGATGTTGGTCTCTATCCTGAAAACTGTGTGATTTGGACTCATGCTGGAGACGTTGTAATATGAACTATGTTATGTGTTTTGGACTATGTGTTGTGGAACTTGTATTTTGGACTTTGTTTGTGGACATTGTATGAAGAACTATGTTCTATGGATGTTTTTATATTCGATGTTATTTTGGGACGTATTATATGTTGAAATGCTTATATGTCTTATAATATGTGATTATTTGAACTGTGGTTGTTAATAAAACAAGGGAAACTCTTGCAATTTTTTTTGTGAACTGTAAAAAACATAATAAGCAATAAGTAACGCATCTTTAGAGTTCTAAATTATTTTTGATACGTAAATACTACATAATAGGCTACAATTCTTCAGTCTGAATCACAATCTATGAGTAACTCATCTTCGGAGTCATCCGTCGCGCAATCCTCAACAACAACCTCATTCCACTTGCTGCATTGTCCTACATCACATTTGTCACCAGTTCTTTTGTAATAATTGGCTTCTGCTTCATCTGCAGCTTGGGAGAATAGCTCATCCTCAGCCTGAGCCTCATCAGACTTCTTCTTGTAATAAGCTGCCTCTACCTCTGCGGCGGCCTGAGACATAAACTCATCCTCTTCCTCTTGAGCACGTAATCCTGCCTCAGCTAGTGCGATGAGCTCACTCAACCTTGACGTGTCGTCCTCCTCTTCTTCATGTAATCCTGCCTCTGCGAGGGCGATAAGCTCACTCAATCTAGATGTGTCGTCGTCCTCCTCCTCCATCAGCTCAACCGTTGCCATTTTATCCTGAACATATCTCGCATGCGCCTCATCGGCCAAATAGTTTACGCCGCTTCCAATCTCTACAAATATAATGAGAAAATTAAGTTAGCAAAGTCAGGATAAATAAATTGTACTAACATAATTATAATATCATTTATCTCACTTACTTCCCTTGAGGCGATCAGCAAGATTATCCAACATCTGTTTCTCGGCTTGAGCCGCTTCCCATTCCCTTGCATCCTGTGCTCTCTTCTCATCTGCCGCCTTCAACCTCCTATACTCTGCATGCTTCGGGCTATCATAAAAGGCAGATTTTGCTTCCCTACGCATGTCGCGTATGCGATCGTTAATGTACGAATCGACGAGCCGAGATCCACAACACATCTTCTGTCCCAATATTCTCTTGGACTCTATTGTGCGCATCACCTCTCCTTTGTCGTCGTAACTCTCCCAATTGCATTTCCTCGTCTCCTACAAAAAAATAGTAAGTACCGCTATAACATTACATCTGGTGCAAAAAAAATACCAACCTCGTCGTAATGGACCATATGTCCACAAAAATATCCAACACCAAGCTCCGAAGGAACTAATCCATACTTAGCTTCAATACCACATTTGCAGAGTACTGGATCAAATTTGACCTCTTCTGCCGCCCACCCCATGTATCTCTTTTCCTTTACCTCTGGCTCTGGCCAATGGGACAAAGGACCATACAACCACTCTCTGAAACGACACTTACGCCACCCGTATGGCTGCAGGAGAAAAAATTAGTAATTTATTGTAAATAAAAACTAGTTCATACATTTAGCGTATCAATGGGCTCACATAATCAATGTTCGGACAACAGAACTGCTTGTCATAGTCTTCGTCGATGACAGCACGGTCTCCACAATCGCATCGAGGCGGTGAGTCCATCCGTCTTTCTGTTGTTACCTCCTTCTCCGCATCCGTCATTGGTCGAGGATTCGGGGGAGGAGGTACCCAACGCTTAAAACGCTCATGACTGGTCTTTCCACTCAACCAATTAACGAAAAGAAGATATCGAGGGTCAAATTTATCAGGACCATCGATCCACTGGAAAAAGAAACACCTCTCATGTCCCTAAAATAATGGAAAGATGCACTATTACATATCTACAAAATAAAGAATGCGAACAAAATTAAGTGACAAGTCATAAGCTACGTACGTCCAAAGTGCCACAAAGGTAGTAGCAGCGAGCAACCGTGTCTGGATGTTGTGATTGATGTACCCAAGCCAGTCTGCCACAGTCACAGTTAGGCACGGGGAGTTCAGGAGGAACAGGAGCGTCCTTACTAGATACGTCCGGATATAACTTCCGAGGACGACCTCTCTTCTGCCACAACGCCTCTCAATACATGTCTTTCATCTAATAAACGATTATAATTATCACTTGTACCTATTATGCTTTATAATAAGTTTACACAAACTAATAATCGAAATGATAATATAATAGGTGTATACAAATTATTAACCTAACAACCCAATATACAAAACAAATCAGTTGGAAATCATACCTTGGTCTACGAAGTGAACCAACTCAAATCTTTGAATCCAGCAATTTTTGACGAAGTTTGGAAATGTGATGAAATGAGCTGCTCTCGGTCAGCTGCGCGGGCGGTTTTATAGGAATTCGTAGCTCGGCGCCAAGATCTGTGGCGCCGAGCTACGAGTCCGCGCCGCCACCACGTCAGAGCCAGGTCAGCCCTAGACGCAACTAGCCGTTGCTGCCACGTCATAGCTCGGCGCCATAGGATGTGGCACCGAGTTATGTTAGCTCGGCGCCATAGCCTGTGGCGCCGAGCTAAGGGTCCAAAACTGAGTTTAAAATTTTTTAGGTCTAAACGTGATTTTACTTCTATTTAAGGGCTAAAATACAAAAAATTCGGGAGGTAGACCAGAGCGTGTAGACCGACCGCGGGGCGGTCCAATATTTTGACCGGTTTCGGTACGCATGGCCCACCAGAGGAACGCACACACGACCACTACACGAGACCGGAAAGTACCGCACGTTTGAATTTTGTGTACAAGTACCCAACACGGCACGGACACCTTTTTTTGTTCTCCTCTCGAGTCTCAACTCCGACCCTGCGTTTGCGGCGTCCCATTGGCTGGCGCGCTGGGAACGACAGCCGGACAGGCGGGCCCATGCCGGCGCTGGCTTTTTCTGCGTCCGCGGGGCTGTAGACCCGGCCCACGGACGGGAGCGGGCCCTCTGCCTGTTCTCCAGCTGGCCTTGTGCGGAGGCGGGGCCCACCGCGCAGTGTTCCACGGACTTGTTTGTGTGCTGGTGGTGCTGTTGCCCCTGCGTTTTCACTTTTACACATCTCTCGGGATCAGGACCCTAACTAACCTTTGCCGCGAAACCTGCTGCACTGCACTGCACTGTAAGACCAACTCCAGCAGACTCCCTCTCCGTATCCCTAAAACGCGCGGCCAACACATTCTCTCTCCTCTCCGTATCCGTCTCCGTTTCCAGCAACACTCCCCATCCCACTCCGCATGCAGTCTATGACACCTGGGGCCCGCCAGCAGGCGCGCGCGCACGCAGAGAGCTGCGGAGAGGAGAGAGAAAGTGTAGAAATGGGGAGCGCAGGGACACGGCGTCCATTTTGCGGAGAGGGATGCGGAGCCTGCTGGAGCGCGCAATAGTGCCTCAGACCGCGCAAAATGGGGATGCGGAGTGGGATACGGAGTCTTGCTGGAGTTGGTCTAAGAGTCGTACAATAATGGGTTCTAATGGGGTGTTTGGTTGCTCCTACTAAAGTTTAGCCCGGGTCATATCAAACGTTTGACTTTTAAATAGGATTATGAAATATAGACCCAACCAACTGGACTAGATTCGTCTCGTCTTTTAATCTTCGGCTGACAAATTAGTTTTATAATCCGACTACATTTAATACCCGGAACGGAGGTTCAAACATTCGATGGGACAGAGGCTAAATTTTAGCGGGGTATAACCAAACACCCCCAGTCTACTTACCTCACATTTTTACTTTTATGGAAGAGAGACATGAAAATAGATAAAGTGCCATTTTGGATGGTACACGAGTCTCAAGACAAAAAGATTAAAGAGAAAAATACAAGAGATTTATCTAAGAGTCAACATTAGAGCCAACTTTATTATATAATTGTATTTATTGCGGCCTTGACATGGTAAGGAGTTAGAGTAAAAAATAGCCTCTATTATTAAATTGCTCTAAGCAACACAACAATACTGCCGCCTGCTAGTGTACGGTACAGCTCGGATCTCCGGTTTAGCCCTTTGTTTTATTGTAATCAAACATTAGTTCAGGCCCAATAATTCTCAATCAATACTAGAACAATGGGGCCCTTTGCCTCTTTTTACCCTCACCGTTAGAAATCCAATCACGAGAAGAGGACGGGCCATCATCGTGAGCCGGTGTGTCCGTTCCACGGACGGATCAAAGCAAACGTGATGATTTTCCCAATCGATGCAGTGGTGGAGAGCTGTACGAATCGACACCATCACTCGAGAATGACGAGACCGGGCGTACCGAGGACCGCGTCCACGAGATCCCCAGCGGCCAGCGCCCGCACGCCGCCATGTCAGCAGATGCCCGCCGTGGCGGGGCCCGCACGTCCCCACTGCTCCCCTCCCTCCTCCTCCCCACTACACTACTTCCATCAAGTCACCCACCCCACTCCCCCCCGAGACCGAGAGAGCACGCCGCCTGCGCCCGCGACCGCGCACGCAGCACTCTCACTTCCACGCGGGCCCGCGGGATCACTGGTCCCGCACGTCGGTGACGTCCTGCGGTGGGGCGCCCCTTCTTCCGCGAGCGTAGGGCGACGGTCCCACCGCGGAGTAGAAGAACAATTTAGGTCGCGACATACACACATATACACACGCGCACAGGCACAGCCGCACTCGGTTTCGACTTTCGAGCTACAGAGAATTCGTCCCGGAAAAGAAAAAAAAACCACCCTTCCATCCGCGAGAGAGAGAGAGGAGTGGGAGGACCGGAGGAGGAGTTCAGGAGGGAGAGGTCGGCGGCGGCGCGGCAGATCGGGTAGCACCGTGCAGCTCGGGCCTTAGGCGCACCAGCGGTGGGGGGATCCGCGCGCCCATGCGCCGGTGAGGTGGTGGGGCCCGCTTGGCGCTCGAGTTGGAATGGCGGCGTCGGCGTCGGCTGGGAGGTGGTGGGCGGTGGTCCTTGCGGTCGCGGTGCTGCTCGGGCCGGGACGGGTCGTCGCCAACACCGAGGGTGAGTCCTGCCTGTTCTCATACGCACTAGTAACCGACTCCTAGTAACCCATGCGTTCCCCGGTTCGGATTTGTCCCTAGTTTGAAATCTGTACGGCTGGGATGGAGCATACGAGCTTGATTCTTTTACTTGCTTCGGTTGATGCTCTTGTACTAAGTATATTGCCTGGTCCTCTAGCTCTTGCTTCCGGTTGCGGTGATGTATTTGGGGGATATTTGCTGTTTGTGCATATAGCATATACGTTTCGTTATAGCTCTGCCTGGATGGGTCAGAGGAACGAGCAAGCCGCGTTCCGTTGATCTCGAGGAAACCGTAGACTTTTTGTTCGGCGGATGCAGTTCTTTCGTTATGCCTTATACCTTTCTCGTTTGGGCGTTCAGTCCATCGTTAGGTCTACTTCCAATAGAGATGCAGATACAGACCACCGCGCTTGGCCTAGTTTGTTTGTATAAAAAGAGGAATCCTGCTAATACCGTCCTCCAGAATCAAGGTGTTCATATGGATTGCAAATGTTGACTTTGAAGTGCGATTGTTTGATCGGCTCTTTCAGCTGGTGACAAAAAAAAAACGTTTTGCTAGTTCTGCGGTCGGGATGTTATTGAGCATCTCTCTCTCTCTCTCTCTCTCCACAGATGGTAATTGAACAGTGTAATTTTGAAGGATGTGTCCCCATGGTGTACCATGAATAGAAGAACGTCGGACACTGTTGTACTAACAATGGATGGGGCCAACAGTTATAAATACTAATCCCTGTTTTTGGAACTTCCTGACTAATGGTTTCTTACCTTGTTTTGGAAATCTCAATCACAATGTTTTTCCCTAGTCAGCCATTCCTTTTCTAAATATTTTGCATACAAGCTCATCACCGATAAAAGTTCTTATCTGTTTGTTCATCTTAACTGGGAATATACTTGCTGCTGATAATGTTACCTTTTGTCCACAGGTGATGCCCTGTACAGCCTGCGTCAGAGCTTGAAAGATGCTAACAATGTCTTGCAGAGTTGGGATCCCACTCTTGTTAATCCATGTACATGGTTCCATGTTACGTGTAACAACGATAACAGTGTTATCAGAGTGTAAGTTGATGAAAAAAGCTCTCATATATTCGTATCAAAAGTGTTAATGATGTTCTCCTACTGGTTCTAAGTGTACCCCCTTTCACAGTGACCTTGGAAATGCACAATTATCTGGCGTCCTAGTGCCACAACTTGGCCAGCTGAAAAATCTCCAATATTTGTAAGTTCTGCATGCATTGATTTTTTCTGACAGTTTTAAGATGTGGGTTTTCTGCCTCTTGTGTGCACCTTCAGAATAATTATTTTAAGAGAAGTGCTCCAGTAACCCCTTCTAAAAAAATAGAACCAATCATAAAGTACCCTTAATTGATTGTTTTGTCGTGTCCAATTCTTCATGGTCTCTTCTTAGTGGTGGGGGCACGACGGCTTGATCTGTGGATCAGACATGGCTGATAACCACGCTAATTCAATTTGGAACTGGAGCACTGAAATTTGTTGTCCTGGGAGGACAGTTTGTGGGCATTCTGACACCACCAGCAGGCGACGCTGAATTGCGGACAAAATGCATACTTCTGTTCACCTTTTGCCTATATGGATTTCATTCTTAGACTTACTTTTATTTGGCCACCTGGTGCTCATTTGAGCTTGTTGCAATCTGCCTCTGTGACATTAGAATGTGTGCACTAGAAGCTCTGCCACCAACATACATCTGCACTCACCGAAAGTGGCAACTTGTTTTTGGTGTGTGTGTGTTGGGGGGGGGGGGCGAAGTTGGGGAGGGCCATCATGTGTTAGGGAAGCTGCCTTGGAGGTATTATTTAGTTTACTTAATTAAGGTGCTTCAGGATCCATGCTAATTATTGAGGAGTACTGAAGGGGTTCTCTTGTTTTAAATGTGAATTAGATGTACTCTGCTTCAAAAACAAATTATCCATTTAGAAGTTAGTGGATCTAAAAAAAAGTCTTTTCCTTTACGTTTTATGCATAACTCTGCTTGTTAATTGTTGCATACATTTCTTCATTTTGTAATGGTCCTTTTACATATGAGAATTTATTTATATTTCTTTTTTTGTAATAGGGAGCTTTACAGCAACAACATAAGTGGGACAATACCGCCTGAACTGGGGAACCTGACTAACCTGGTCAGTTTGGATCTGTATATGAACAACTTCTCTGGCAATATCCCTGACAGCCTTGGGAATCTAGTGAAGCTGCGTTTCCTGTAAGATTTGTTTTGTTTCCAATTACTAGCACCCTCAGATGTTGTTTTACTAGGGGCTGTTTAATGTTTAGACACTTTTCAGTTTTTTTATTTACTTTTGATCTTTTTGTCAAGAATGGCCTATGTATTTTGTACCCAAGAAAACAAGAGGAACTTGTGATGCTGCATCTGTTAATTTCTGTGACACATTAGTATTTGATTAAATTTGTCGTTTTCCTTTTTGATAGATGGAGTTGGGTGTTTGTTTCTCATACTTTTTCCATGCTTATTATATATTTATGGCAGGTGTATCATTGAATCGTATTTTATCAGCAAAACTCATGCTGTCTGTTGAAAAAGAAAATCGTTGACATTTCATTTTTATCAGTGTCGTCTGTGCTCTTACATTTCGGTAAAGTCACAAATATTTATCTGTTCTCTGCCTATTTGCAAGGATAGACGTCTTAACAACAATAGCTTGGTTGGTCCAATTCCCGTATCCTTGACCAATATCTCCACTCTCCAAGTACTGTAAGTAGCATGCACACTACTACTGTTTTCTTGATGTTTGTTATGTGTTGAATGAATATATAATATAATAATTACCATTAAAATGCAGGGATCTCTCGAACAACAACCTCTCAGGACAAGTCCCATCGACTGGCTCCTTTTCACTCTTCACCCCTATAAGGTCTTTTATTTGGACAATTCACTAATCTTGGCCTAAACTGTATCTTCAGTGTGCATCATAAATATTACCTGTTTGTTACAGTTTTGCCAACAATCCAAATCTTTGTGGCCCTGGTACTTCGAAGCCCTGCCCTGGGGCTCCTCCCTTTTCCCCGCCTCCTCCATTCAATCCTCCATCTCCCCCGACTCAATCTACTGGTAGGTTTTGAATCTACTTTTATTTTCATTAATACACTAAAACTTTAGCATTTTGGATGACACATACTTCCTGGATTTATGTCTACTATTAGGTGCTTCTAGCACTGGAGCAATAGCTGGAGGTGTTGCTGCTGGTGCAGCATTGGTGTTTGCTGTTCCTGCAATTGCATTTGCAATGTGGCGCCGTCGTAAACCTGAAGAGCATTTCTTCGATGTTCCTGGTCTGTATCATATGGTGTACTTTGTTTTTTGTTAACCCCATATTGCCTGTTTGTTCATCTGCTGGCCCATTTTGCCTCAGCCGAGGAGGATCCAGAAGTCCATCTTGGTCAGCTCAAAAAGTTTTCATTGCGGGAGCTTCAAGTTGCAACTGATAATTTCAGTAACAAGAACATTTTAGGAAGAGGTGGTTTTGGAAAAGTGTACAAAGGAAGGCTTGCTGATGGCTCATTGGTAGCAGTGAAAAGACTAAAAGAGGAGCGTACACCTGGTGGTGAGCTTCAGTTCCAAACAGAGGTTGAGATGATTAGCATGGCAGTGCACAAGAACCTTCTCCGACTTCGTGGTTTCTGCATGACACCTACTGAAAGGTTGTTAGTCTACCCATACATGGCTAATGGGAGTGTGGCATCACGTTTACGAGGTACTTTGTTCTTTATTCTAAAAATACTGATTCCATAGCCCCAACTAAACAAGCAGATTATTAGCTTCCTGTTCTCATTAATATTTCTGATTCCATAGAGCGGCAGCCATCTGAGCCACCTCTTAGCTGGGAACCAAGAAGACGGATTGCACTGGGATCTGCAAGAGGACTTTCTTACTTGCATGATCACTGCGATCCCAAAATCATCCATCGGGATGTCAAAGCTGCAAATATTCTTTTGGATGAGGACTTCGAGGCAGTTGTGGGTGATTTCGGGCTTGCCAAGCTTATGGACTACAAGGATACCCATGTCACAACAGCTGTTCGTGGAACAATTGGGCACATTGCTCCCGAGTACCTATCTACCGGCAAGTCTTCTGAGAAGACTGATGTTTTTGGCTATGGGATCATGCTTCTGGAGCTTATTACTGGCCAGAGGGCATTTGATCTAGCTCGTCTTGCAAATGATGATGATGTTATGCTTCTTGACTGGGTAAGTAATTTTTCTTCTCAATACAAGTGTCACACACAGTATTACCGTGTGACAGATTATAATTTTTTTTTCTTTCATACTTTTTGCTGTCTATGGGCTATATTTTATTAATTTTCTTTCTTAAAGATTGGTGCCAAAGCTAATCCTGTAACCATGAAGTGCCCTTGATCCATTTTCTTAATTAGAGAGCACGCACTGGCAAGTTACAAGCGGGGTAGTTCACCCTCCAGGGGACATGCATCATGCCTTGAATATGCTAATGCACAATCAGTCGACCTACCATGTGCCTGCTGCATTATAAGAACATGTTCAACCATCAGAACAATGGAACGGGTAGATTGCTGATGAGAAAAACAAGCTGGCATAAATGAATAATTCGCAATTGGCATCTTGCAGGTGAAAGGACTGTTGAAGGAGAAGAAGGTGGAGATGCTGGTGGACCCAGATCTGCAGAAAGCCTACGAGGAGGTCGAGGTGGAGAACCTTATTCAGGTGGCACTCCTCTGCACGCAGGGCTCCCCCCTGGACCGTCCAAAGATGTCGGAGGTGGTGAGGATGCTCGAAGGTGACGGGCTGGCAGAGCGTTGGGACGAGTGGCAGAAAGTAGAGGTGGTGAGGCAGGAGGCTGAGTCGGCACCGCTCCGCAATGACTGGATCGTCGATTCCACGTACAACCTTCGTGCCGTGGAGCTGTCCGGCCCAAGGTAGTTCCACGACTCCGATGAAAGAAAACACTGAATTGGCCAAGATTCAGTCTAATTGCTGCTTGTGTATATGAAAGGTAGCTTTTGGAATTGTTAGCGACAATTTGAAAGGATCTTTTTTTTTTGGATTCCTCGCTAGCTCAGATGTTGGTTACGCTGAGGTTGTGTTAAGGTGAAAATTCGTATATCTAAGGGTGAATTTCTAAAGCATTCTTGCAATAGTCCAGCGAATGTAGCAGCGATTGTACTACGTGGTATGCAGAACCGTGTTACGTTTTGCCATAGCTTAGTTCTGGTTCAGCTTTCTCAGCCACGGTCAAAAGTCTGGAATCTTACTTAGGACCAGTTTAGAAACTCAAATCCCATTTCCTCCTCAACCCTCTCAAATCCTAGAGAGGATTTGAGATTTCAAACTAGCCCTAAAGTGGTATAGGAGGTGGATAGATTTTTAAAATCTACATACTCTAGTGCAATATAAAATCTTTTATTACCCAATTTTTCTAAAATACTATTTGTCTATTTATATGTCCCCGCTTATAAGATTGAATTGTTTTCTTTTCTATTTGGAGGTCTTTCACCTGACTTGTCGCATTACTCTTACCCGACGACACCTCTCAAGAGTGGCCAAGGTTGCCATCATCTCCCTACATCAGCGATATGGCTCTAGTCCTTAAACCATCGCATCTATTCCCCATCGACCATTTAGCGCTGCTCATCGACTCGTCGTCAAACATTCATGCCGCCTGTGTTCCATCCGATGTTGCCCTCTTCAACATCTTCCTAGCTCCACATTGAGGTTTGACGATGATGCAACACCTATGCTTAGCTGCTATCGCCATGCGGCACTACTCATGTAGGACGCTATGCACGCGCTAGAGTGACTACAACCACAATGCTTAAGCCTAATGCTGCAGGCATAGGGCCCTTGTGGCACGTCATACCGTCCCCTCATTAGTGATGATCTGCTGTGTTAGGTTGCCACACCGTTATACTTTTATGGGCTTGTTCGGTTATTTTCAATCTATATGGATTGAAGGGATTGATATGGATTGAGAGGGATTATGACTTGCTAGGGATTAAAACCCTCTCAATCCCCTTCAATCCATATGGATTGGGGTAGACCCGAACAAGCCCTAAAGAATCTAGGGCTTTAGATTGTTTTAACCAAACAACTTTTCCTTTTCCTACATCTGTTAATTCATAACACTTTCTCATAGCTTATAATTAGAATCAGTTTTTCAGGAATCTACGACCGAACGAAACAGATCATTAATATGCATTTTTTTGCATCCTGAAAAATCTATTTACATTTTCATTGTGTAAAATTACAATAGTACAATGGATAATCGTTGAACCGACGATACATAACTAAATGTGAGGCTGATATGTACCAAGTGTCTGGCTTACGTGTTAGACTCCATTTACAGTAGTCTAGGATGGGAAGTGAGATGAGGTGTTTACTCTCTGTTTTCTTTTCTGGGACCCCGTTTTTAGAATATGCAATTTCTCAAATGATAAGGTGGACAAGAAGGACACTATACTATTCTTAATGAAGAAAAATAAAAAGGATAAGATAGTGGCCATCGAGGCAGATAAGCAAGCAACAAAAGTTGAACCAAGCCTTTTTGGGTGTCCCACGAACCATCTCAATTATAAAAAGTACAAAAAAAAGAGTTGGATCTCAAAGGGAAACTAAGAAGACAAACAAGGCCTCTAGGAATTTGGTGACAAAGTTGGAATGCATATCATATGGTGCATCATGTTGGTTCAAACCATTGCCAAGTAGGTTAATAAAGATTATGAAGACAAAATTCCCTTCCCATGTTAGGTAAATAAATTCAAATTCATGTGATGTCTATTAGCATCTGTTTTCTATTTATGGGTAGATTTGCATGAGCACGCTTAAGATTCTTGTTGTCCATACACTAGGTAACCATATCATAGAATTGCTTGTGCTTCACTCTTATCCATGAGCAAGCCTACATGGTTTATTAGTTTAAAAGCATGACACACCATTTGTTTGAATTGATATATCTTTTATGTGATAATGTCAAAATTTGTCACACCCGGGTTTTAGGGGTCCAAAGCCCGGGCGTAAACATAATCACCAGGTGTGCTGGGACCAAGTCTCACACATATGATGAATCATGGCACAGGATCGAATGTCACATCTTTACTATATAATAGGAGTTCTATACAAAATAAATAATTACATTATAAGGAGACAATGGTCCAGCAACCCAAAGTTGACTGGGAGACGACGGCCTAGACCACTCACGAACTCATCACAGTATCCTCCACGCGCCTCATCCTGTGGTACCTGCTCTTGACCTGTGGGGGGGTGTGAGACAGCAAGAGTGAGCTCACATACGTTCATCGCTCAACAAGTTGTGGGGAATAATGTGCATGAACTCGCCAAAGGTGGGAGCTCACGTGAAGTGTAAGGCTTACCAAAGAGGATGGTTAGAGCTGAGCATTGCTTTTAAAGTTAGTCAAAATTTTATTAGCAGTTACTAAGTATAAGTAAATACCAAACCCAATTAATTAGTAGAACAAAAGTAACAACTTCACCTGCGATGCAATGCATATGACAAATTGAATTTAGTTCCATAATTTAATCATGTGAGTGTCCGAGCTGCTCATGACCGTGAGCACGGCTAGTATACCAGTTTTACACTCTGCAGAGGTTGCGCATCTTTACCCACAAGTCATGTTACCCATCTGCCAAGGGATCGCGACTTCCCATACACCTCTACCGAGGAGGCGAGGCAGGGTAACACTACGAGGCCTTTACAAAGTTCCACTAGCTTCAGAAAACCCGCTACAGTTTATAGGAAGCTCCAATGCAGGAATCCCTTGCAGGACCGCCATCGCAGCAAAATCCTCCCGAGGGCCTCCCTACACTGACCACTCCCCTACTGCCCTTGCCCCTTTCGGGTAAGGTAGTCTTCCACTAGCTTTCCTAATTAATCAGCCAAGGGGTCCCATTCCTCCCTTGTGGTAGCACTGTTTTCCCGGGTGGTCGCTCCATGTTCCAATTAACATAATGATCTTATCATGAACAGTAAATAACAACTGATAACAAAAGTATGAATAATATGTACCTCAATGCCCAAATCCACATATAGCACTAGCAAGTACTACCCAGAAAGTTTAGTGGTAAACAAGGCATAAAGATAGACAAACTAGGGTAACGTATTAGGTCCCATCAAATTAACCTATGCAGATCATTATGATTAATTAGAACATGAGTGGGTAAAAGAAGTGATCAAGGGCACAACTTGCCTGGGACTTGAGATTCCAGGCACCAACTTGCTCTTCAGATGACTCGTGTCCTCACCGCTAAACGTAGCAATACAGACAAACATGTATAGGCAAAATTAACATCACACCAAACATAAGAATAAACTACGTAATAATAATCTACGCGTTGCTACGAGATCGAGGGTTCGAGAATCGCTAAATTCGGAGGCATGGTTATTAAGTTATGGTTTATTGAAGATTTTAGTGTTGGGTACAAAATAAACTAGGTGCATAATTTTTAATCTATGTTTCATGACAAAATGAGGTTACTAGATGATAAACAATATTAAAACAAAATTAATGCCTCTGGAATGACTCAATTTGGAATTAGAATGGATTTAATATGAATTATACAAGTTCTAGGGCTTATTTTTGTATTAAAAGTAATTTCTAAAATTAAATTACTGAATTTACAGAGTTATGGACTGGGCGTCAATTACAGAAAACTGCAGGGGCTCTGGCGTAAGATTTCCGAGACACAGAGAATAGTGTATTCCGGATGGCGGGTTGATTCTTGCTTTCCTCGGGGGCTCTTTAACAAAAAGTACCCACGAAGGGGTACGGTGGATTCCCCACCGCAGGATTAGAATTCAAGGGCCACGATCGACACCCTTGATTCAATGAAGCGGTGCACATCCAGAACCGTCGATCGAGCGATCCACGGCCGAGATTCAATGCGGACGATGGGGTATACACAATCTAATCTAAACCGTTGCTTCTTGGATCTACGGTCTAAATCCTACCGCCATCCCGATCTAATCCTAGACGCCCCTAACGATCCAACGGCCAGGAGGCCTTCTCTCCCTTACCTCTCTCACGGTCGGCCAATCCCAGGTAGCGGCGGCGTTCTATCCTCGCGGTGGAGGACCTGCCGGTGTCGGCCAAGCCACCACCCCAGAGCCATGCCCCCGGACGGATGGCTTATCTCGACATGCTGCAAAGGCTATGGAGGGAGGGGTCTCACCTAGCACGGGCGGTGCAGAGGGCTCCACCCACGACGCATGGCGGTATTGCGACGGCGGCTTGATCCCGGTGAGCAATTGGTAGCGCACGGGTAGACTACATCGCCGTGAAGGCCACAACCACGTGTAGCGTGCCACCATGAATCTTCTTGAGTACTTTACCGGCATCAGTCTCACGCCCAGACAAGGAGCAGCCATTGTGGCGATCTCCTCCGTCAATGGCGCTCAGGGAGGTGCGGCATCTGGCTCTCGCAGCGAGGGATTTGCGGCGGTTTTATACCCAGGGATGGGGACACCCATGGCCGGCCCGACCCCGAGATCAGCGCGGGATTGGGGGTCTGTTGCGATGAACACGGCAGAAGATAGCTCCGGCCGCGGCGACATCCAGTTGAGATGGCGAGGACAGAGCTTCTGGCGAAACGGTCCCACCCAGTAGTCGAACAGCCCTGACGTCCTTCCGTGGCAGGTTGAGGGCGCACGGATCTGAGCGGATCAACCACCCAGGCCCAGGTGCTAGCGACACAGTAATTCAAGGCGCGTCCACACCCGTGGAGGCAATCCGCCAGAAGCCCATTGTGCGAAAAGAGGGGGGAGGGGGAATAGGAGAAGATGGGCTTGGCGTGGAGAGAAGAAACTGGGCTACATGGGTTTGAGAAGTGGGCCGACCAGAGACAGATTTGGCCTAGGCGCTGTTTAGCAGTTCTTTTCTCTTTTGTTTCTTTTTATTTTCTTATTTCTATTTTGTTATTAATTTCTTTTGTTTTTGATTTTAAATTCAAATACAGTTTGATTACCAATATTAAATGCACTATCTTAAAAAAAATACTCAACATGAAATACATGGTTCATTATATTTTATATATCAAATATTTATTTAGTCAAATGAAATGCACCACACAAAAAAATATCAGCATGAGATGCATACTTCTTATTTATTTATTGGTCACTTGACTAATTTGATACTATTAATTGAATATGCATAAAGAAAAGAAAACTAGATAGTCTCTAAGGGTTCCATAATCCCAAAACACTTTTATATCTATATATGTATTTATTTTTTTATCATTTTTTTTATCTTATATAAATTTTAGGGCTTTACAAATCCTACCCCACTTAACAGAAATCTCGTCCTCGAGATTTGTAAGAAAAGGTATACAAAAGGACTGGTTTGTAATTCGGCTTTTAGTCTATAATTGGTTTTTTTTAAAAAAAATCTAGAGTCTCATTTTTTTAGTCAATAGTGGTGATTAGGAGAGCATAGGTATCCAGCTACTTATTATGTAGGATCTAAGAGATGGATAAGTTAAGGCAAGAATAGCCAAGGTAAGAAAGCTTATGGTAAGGAAGAACTCCGTGTTGGGTGATAATGCATCCGAAGATTGAGTTTGATTTCTCTCCTTCCTTGACGAGGTTGATCTTTCCTTTTCTGGTCTTGGTCTCATTGATTCGAGGTTAATGTATATCAGCAGGGTTGGGGAGTATGGTTAAGATAGATATGGATGAGATGGACTACATGATGTAGGTCAAAAGTTTGTTTGATGTTAGGTGAGGATGGATAGATTATGCAATCCATCATGACACTATTGGTTGGGTTAGCTCTTATGCCCATGGTTGAGTTGGTCTATCGTTTTTTTTATTTAGTGCAGAGTGAACTAAGATAAAACATGTTGATAGGGTCTAACCTATTTCACGAGTATTAACTTATCCATTAAGTAATTCACTTTAGATTGGACCATATTAGATTAGATGGGATCTAGATTAGATCGGTATATAACTAGGTTAGACTAGATAATATCTAATTACTTTGGATTAGATCATGGTTGTTACACTAGTGCGGGATAAATATGCTTATCGGGCAAGATGAATCTATAAGACTAAGGTAGAATCTTTTGAGGCCAGTTAGATCTATTAGGATAAAATAAAATCTTTTGAAGATAAGATGAGTATATTAAGATAAGAAAGAATCTTTCAAGACAAGATGGAGTTATTAGGCTGGATATACTTTTAATGGGGGGATATTCTTAGTTTGTATAGTCATCTTATGATTTATTTATTTATTTATTTATATTTCTGCCTATACGTATATGTAGATGTAATCATGGACATTACTCCTCAACTCAACACACTCAATCAAAGATCCAAATCAAACAAGTAGCATAAGAACAAACAGTCAAGTGCCTAGATACCTATAAAAAATATAGTTTTGTTTTTGTTCCTATGAATAGGTCTCCTATTCCTAAAGGTCGCTTTAGGTACATGATTTCAAAGTGTGAAATCCATATTTGTCTTTAGAGAGAAAAGGTAAGAATAATCAGAGTAAAGCGGAAATAGATGAGAAAAGATTAAGAAAAGTTTAGAAAAGAATCAGAGTAGCAAAGGTAAATAGAGAATGGTTGTCCAGTTCTATCTAGATTTCGTCCTACAGTCAACATTCCTCTGATACCACTTCTGTCACACCCGGGTTTTAGGGGTCCAAAGCCCGGGCGTAAACATAATCACCAGGTGTGCTGGGACCAAGTCTCACACATATGATGAATCATGGCACAGGATCGAATGTCACATCTTTACTATATAATAGGAGTTCTATACAAAATAAATAATTACATTATAAGGAGACAATGGTCCAGCAACCCAAAGTTGACTGGGAGACGACGGCCTAGACCACTCACGAACTCATCACAGTATCCTCCACGCGCCTCATCCTGTGGTACCTGCTCTTGACCTGTGGGGGGGTGTGAGACAGCAAGAGTGAGCTCACATACGTTCATCGCTCAACAAGTTGTGGGGAATAATGTGCATGAACTCGCCAAAGGTGGGAGCTCACGTGAAGTGTAAGGCTTACCAAAGAGGATGGTTAGAGCTGAGCATTGCTTTTAAAGTTAGTCAAAATTTTATTAGCAGTTACTAAGTATAAGTAAATACCAAACCCAATTAATTAGTAGAACAAAAGTAACAACTTCACCTGCGATGCAATGCATATGACAAATTGAATTTAGTTCCATAATTTAATCATGTGAGTGTCCGAGCTGCTCATGACCGTGAGCACGGCTAGTATACCAGTTTTACACTCTGCAGAGGTTGCGCATCTTTACCCACAAGTCATGTTACCCATCTGCCAAGGGATCACGACTTCCCATACACCTCTACCGAGGAGGCGAGGCAGGGTAACACTACGAGGCCTTTACAAAGTTCCACTAGCTTCAGAAAACCCGCTACAGTTTATAGGAAGTTCCAATGCAGGAATCCCTTGCAGGACCGCCATCGCAGCAAAATCCTCCCGAGGGCCTCCCTACACTGACCACTCCCCTACTGCCCTTGCCCCTTTCGGGTAAGGTAGTCTTCCACTAGCTTTCCTAATTAATCAGCCAAGGGGTCCCATTCCTCCCTTGTGGTAGCACTGTTTTCCCGGGTGGTCGCTCCATGTTCCAATTAACATAATGATCTTATCATGAACAGTAAATAACAACTGATAACAAAAGTATGAATAATATGTACCTCAATGCCCAAATCCACATATAGCACTAGCAAGTACTACCCAGAAAGTTTAGTGGTAAACAAGGCATAAAGATAGACAAACTAGGGTAACCTATTAGGTCCCATCAAATTAACCTATGCAGATCATTATGATTAATTAGAACATGAGTGGGTAAAAGAAGTGATCAAGGGCACAACTTGCCTGGTGAAAGGATCACGATGCCCAAGAGGGGGGGTGAATTGGGCTTTTCTAAAAATCAACACTAATTAAAACCTAAGCAAGAAATAAGCAAGAGCCCAACTTCACCCCAACAACTAGCACTAAGAATATAATACTAGAAATGCAACAAAGCTAAGATAATACTTCAAATACTTGCTAAACAAATACACAATGTAAAGTGCTTGAATTAAGTGCGGAATGTAAAGCAAAGTTTAGAAGACTCCTCCAATTTTTTCCTGAGGTATCGAAGAGTCGGCACTCTCCACTAGTCCTCGTTGGAGCACCCGCGCAAGGGTATCGCTCCCCCTTGGTCCTCGCAAGAACCAAGTGCTCACTACGAGATGATCCTTTGCCACTCCGGCGCGGTGGATCCCTCGAGACCGCTTACAAACTTGAGTCGGGTCACCAACAAGATCTTCACGGTGATCACCGAGCTCCCATCACCACCAAGCCGTCTAGGTGATGCCGATCACCAAGAGTAACAAGCCGTAAACTTTCGCTTGACCAAGAGAAGCCTAATGCAAGTGGTGTGTGCTCTAGGTGGCTCTCACTAGCGCTAATGAGGAACAAACGCGGATTATGATTCTCTAATCTCCTCACTAGGCTTTTGGTGCTTGCAAAGCTCTAGCAATGTGCTGGAATAAATGTGGAGTGCAAGACATTGAATATGGTGGGTGGAGGGGGTATAAATAGCCCTCACCCACCAACTAGCCGTTACAGGCAATTCACTGCGCGATGGCGCACCAGACAGTCCGGTGCGCCACCGGTGCGCCAACGGTGCGCCACCGGTGCGCCAACGGTCGTTTCCAACGGCTAGTTCTGACAGATAGCCGTTGGACTCATGGCGCACCGGACAATGAACAGTTCACTGTCCGGTGCACACCGGACAGTCCGGTGCGGTGTCCGGTGTGCCACTAAAATTCAACTCTGAAAGCTGCGCTCTCGGGTTTCTGCGGAGGGGAATGCTTCTGCCGCGGACTAGCCTGGCCCCACCTGGCAGAGGGTGCACCGGACAGTCCGGTGCCCCAACGCCAGAAACACTAACTCTTGTTTTTCAGCTGATTTTCAAATCGGTTTTCGTTCTAACTTGAGTGTGAGTTCTAGAGTGACACCTAGCACTGTGTATGAGTGTGATTGTGCACCAACACTACACTAGAACTCTCTTGGTCAAACTACTCATCGACAACCCCTCTTTATAGTACGGCTAAAAGAGAATAAAAGACCTAACTAAAATGCGAGTGTCCACATCTCCTTGACACTCGGACTCCGTAGACCTTCACCTTTTGTTTCGTCGTTTTTAGCCGTCGCTTCGAGTTCTTATGTCCGGGATTGTTTTCACCGTTGTAGTACTTCTACCTGTGATGCGACCTAACTTACCATTTGTCTCTGCAAAGCACACGTTAGTCACATGTAATATTACGTTGTCATTAATCACTAAAACCAACCAGGGGCCTAGATGCTTTCAATCTCCCCCTTTTTGGTGATTGATGACAACCCTACAAGTTTTGTGAGAGTAGTTTGTTTTGAAGTTTCTGTCAATAGAAAGAATGGTTAGTTATACTCAGTAATCTTTGACAGAAAGAACGTGTACCATAATAATAAGAGTGAGCGCATACACATCATAAGATTCTTGTTCATATAAAGGTGAAGTTAAATCAATGAAACAAGAACTAGAAGACTGGTGATAAAATATAAGGTGAAAACATAATACACACAGTCAATCAAGCAACGAGAGTATATGACGAGTTTGTGAGCCAAAAACATCAAGCTAGTACAGAGAGTAGCAAGCACATATATTACATCAACATGACTCTCTACTAACTCTCTAACTCCCCCTAACTCTCACAACTCATATCTCTCCCCCTTTGGCGTCAAACACCAAAAGGGACCTGAACCTAAACATCTGAAGCAGGAGGAGGCGGTGGGGGCGCATCCGATCGCGGTCGAGGCAGCAGAGCGAACGCTGGCGGAGGGTCAGAGTCAGTCTCGGATCCAGGATCTGCGGTAGAAGCTGGAGCTGGTACTGACTCGGACGGAGGCCGCGCTGCAGGAGCTACCGGAACAGAAGCGGAGACAGATACTACCACAGCGGTAGTGATAACAGCAGATACTGGTGGCACTGGCGGCTGTGGGCAGACAGAGCTGAGAGCCGGAGAGGTGAACGCCAAAGTGACCGGCCGGAGCGGAGATGTACCAACAGGGGGTCCTGACAAAATCGATGGCACCACAGGAGCGTGAAGCGGAGGAGGTGGAGCAGACAGAACTGGAGGAACTGAGGCACCAGACTGCTGTAGCATGAGAGCCATGAATGCCCTACTCTCAGCCCGATCCTGAAGAAGCTGCTGCTGAAACGAATCTTGCCTGTCCTGCATGTTCTGGAACATCGAGAGCATTCTCTCGGATAACCGGGCCTGCTCAGCTACCAGGTGAGCCTGCTCGGCTAAAATGTGAGCCTGCTGCGCTGCCATGTGAGCCTGCTGCTAAGTGAGAGTCTGGAGAATCGAAGCAAGAGCAGGGTCCATAGCCTGAGGAGGAGCAGGGGCAGCACTAGAACTCCCAGCCTCATGATCATGTGAGCGTGGAGGCATAGGAGGCGGAGGAGGAACCCCAAAATCATCATCATCATCATCATCATCATCAGCTGCTGTACCCTGAGTGTCAAACTGACGAAGAGCTGCATCCTCGGCCTGAGAGTCAAAAACAGTAGCAGAAGCTGGCACAGGAATCTCAGGCGCAGGACGATAGGATCCAAAAACGAGGCGTGAGGCCTCAAGGGTGCTCTGAAATCGAGGGGGCTGTATCAGCTGCACAAAGATGTGGCATAAGTAGTGAGCATAGGGCAGCTGCCGACGAGCACGAATCCCATCCAAAACGGTGTCCTCGATCTCACAAATCAGGAAGTCCACAACGTCAAACTCAGAGTGGGAGACCAGGGCACCAAGGAGCCAAAGCTGAATATGAGTGGTAGCCTCCCTGTATCCCATCCTCGGCAGAAGAGTCCGTCTGATAAGCTCATATAAGTACTTTGCTGCGGTAGTAAAATCTGCTGGTGAACATCGCGACCCATCTGAGAAGGGCGGGCGGAACAGAGCCGCGATGTGAGCTGTACCCGGAGCCACACCGCCGTGAGGGCGACGAGGAGGGTCAGAAGTGCCGTAGCAAAGGCTGTGAAGACGAGTCGTCGACTCGGGAAATCCAAAAAGCTGACGGATCTGACTGGCAGTAATAGTGACATCCTCGCGCTCAAAGCGAAACCTCATCCAGTGATGATCCGGGTCAATCCAAACAGAGGCGTAGAAGACTCGTACCCACTCCTCAACATACCTGCCGCTGGTAGTCAAAAGGGTCTGAAGGCCTGGCAGATAAGTGAGGTGCGCCTCAGAGTCAGCACCGGCTGCAAGCAGAAAAGCTGGAAGATCCAAAAGTCGGTGCACTCGCAGAGCAATCTGAGCAGACATCTGAGCTCTGAAAAACGACTCCTGAGTACGTGTGCTGAAAAGGGCACCTGCTGCAGGGTCTCTCTGAGCTGGTAGCCAGGACTCCACGGGTACGTATCTGAACCTACGTACCCGTGCCGCTGTAGCACGCTGAAGGTCAAACAGATGAGGATCTGCAGCAAGTGGTTGTACCTCAGTCTCATCGCGCTCCCGGAATCGAGGTGGAGGGATAGGAGGAGCTGAAGCGGGAGCGGGAGGAGGAGGGTCAGTGGAAGCTGGCGTGGTGGAGGTAGTGGGTATGTCTGTGGTGGTGGATGGCGCAATAGGAGTGACGGGAGCAGGCAGAGTGGGTGGCGGAGTGGAAGCAGAGGTGGTGTGAGTGGAGGAGCGCCGGGAGGCGAGACGACGAACACGAAATGCGATCTGATCTGACGGAGTCTGCGGCTGATCTCCAAGCTCGGCCTGCGCAGCGGCTGCTGCAGCTGCTGCCGCTGCACGGGCTGCTCTGTCCGTACGCCGCTTCTTGCGGCCTTCCTGCTGCTCCAAATAAATAGTCTTGCCCCTGACCTGCCTGAAGGGGCGACGAGGATCCTCATCATCGTCACCACTTGGCGCCGACACATTCTTCATGCGCGGCATCCTGAACCAATGTCTGCAAATGAGATAGAGAGACTAAGCACAGAGCAAAAATCACCGATAGATTGACCAAGGAATGAGATGACTACCTGGAAAGCTCACACGAGAGGTGACAATCCAGGCAGGACGGGAGACGGCACACGGTCAAACAAGGTCACTGAAATGACAGAAGAGGTGAGCACGTATTAGTCACATAGTCATAAGCATATGAAATGTGAATAAATACATACACAGAGAGATA
Organism: Zea luxurians; assembly: GCA_029449295.1. Taxonomy (NCBI): domain Eukaryota; kingdom Viridiplantae; phylum Streptophyta; class Magnoliopsida; order Poales; family Poaceae; genus Zea; species Zea luxurians. Next base: position 1,402,674 of record JAOPSE010000047.1, read on the forward strand.
TGGCACAGAAAACACGAGACGAGACGATCGAGAAGTCAAACGACGTGAAAACGACGTTCGAAGGAAAAATAGTGTCATAGGATGTTTGGAATTTAAAATGAGGCACAAAACGATATGGAATTGAGCCGATACTTCACGAATAGGTTTATGTAGGTGAATATGAGTGAAGTGTGTGCTTGGTTTGAATTTAGGCGAAGAAAAAGGGATTAGGGCACTCGGCTCGGGAACGATCGCTCGAAACTGGGGAATTGAGTGAAATTTAAGCCTGGGATCTCGGATTGGCGTGAAATTTGGCAAGTATGTTACTGAGAGTGTTGTGAAGGTGCCTGAAAAATTTGGGTTCAATTTGAGCATTTTTGGCTGGTTTGGGCATTTCACCGAGCACGTGACGTGCGGAGATCTAGGGTTTCGGTGAAACGGGCATTAGAGGTGGGAAAACCCTCCCGAAGGAGCTAAGAACCTGCAGGAGAGTTCAAGGAATACAGGGGAACACATTCCACAACTTGGATTCATTGGATTTGACAAGAATTCGAGGAAATTCACAAGAGGTGGAAAAAAGAGGTGAACACAGTCACAGTCAGAGAGCAGGGGAAGTAGGGAGAAATGGATGGTGGTCTGCTCACCGAGAGGGAGAGAACGAGCCCAGGCACACAATCGCCGGAGCACGGCCGGAGATGATGGCCGCCGGTGGGGGAAGATCGCCGGTGGAGAAGAGGGAAACGCCAGACAGAGAGCGGCGCGGTGAAATGAGCCTCTGGCTCGGTCGGGCTGGAGGCCTTTTTTTTAAAACGCGAGATGGGCGCACCGGACAGTCTACAGTGCCTGTCCGGTGCACACCGGACAGCGCACAGTAGCTGTCCAGTGAACCACCGGACAGCGCACAGGAAATCTGATTTATAGCGCGCGGCTGCCGGTGCACCGGACATTGCACAGTGCAGTGTCCGGTGCACACCGGACTGTCCGGTGAGCCCAGACAGAGGAGAGTTTGGAAAATTTTGAATTTCTATCTAACTCCCAACCAAACCAAATCCCAACTTATAATCACACAAAATAACACTTGTTGGGACAGGTATTGGCACCCTCATATACTTTTCAAAATATTTTACCATAGGCTAGATAATTTTTAGAGAAAATAGGCAAATGGTGAAATTTGCATTTTGGCTTGCACTAGGGGTTTTTCATGAGTGATTTGAGTTTTGAATACTCCCCCTAAGTGCAGTACCTCATGCATATTTCAAGAACCAACAATTGCATAAAAAGTAAGAAAAAAGCTTAAAACTAAGACTTGTCAAGTTTGACCCGAGTTAAGCTTTTTCACTCGCTTTGTTGGCGGTTATCTTAACTAGGTTAGACAAGCCCTAGATGCAATACAAGGAATTTAAACATGCAATGCAGGCTTGACAACACCATTTGTCATTTTACACAAAATTTCTGAGATCAAGAATACTAGGTGAATGCCCGTGCGTTGCAACGGAAGCATATAATACCACCGTTTGCATTTGAGTCGCTCAATTCAGACATGTTGTAAAGGTCTTGGTGTTTAGTGGAGGCGTTGAGTGCACAATCACTGGCTTGATAACTTCATGCAGAGCTTGTGCAACATCTAGTGGCCCACAATAAAAAGGAACATAATCGTAGCAGTGCACTGGTACAAAAGCAGTATGATGGTATGGAGTAGGAATCATCACTGGATAAAGATTGGGAGTCGTGGCTCCTGGCATCACCGTCCCTGCCTCTCCAGTAATTGAACTTGTGGCATCTTAGTCCTATTTCATAGGCTGAGATATCATCACTGGAGATGAAACTGGAACTGAGACCTGAACTGCCGAACTGGCGACGGAACTGAAGCGGGCTTCCACAGGCACAAGAGAAAGTGTTACAATAGCTAAAGAGACCACAGGTGCAGGCTTACATGTAGGGCTACAACAGGTTATGGATCGTCCAAATGTTGCTGCTCCATTTCTTGTGAAGATGAACGCGAGAGCGAAAGTTGATAAGACGACTAAAAAGAAAAACACAAGAAACTTTCATTAGCAAAGAACGGGTCAAGAAATAAATAAAGATTTTTATGATAATAAGGAGCTCCAACAAAGAACGGGTCAAGAAATAAATAAATGTTTTTATGATAATAAGGAGCTCCAACAAAAATGAGGTGCTACATTAATAAGGAACTCGAAACTCTCATACTTTAGCGTCACTATATATTACTCCCGTACCACAGAGAAAGTAACATGTAGTACCCCATTGTAAATCAACTCTATTTATATTCATGATTAGGACATAGTATCAACGAATTCACATTCACCATATAGTTCAACACAAGTTGGTTTTACTGCAATATATGGCATATTACATGAGAGTAATTGATAGTCCAAGTATACTCTACATTCTTTTTTTCGAATCCAAATACACTTTAGAAAAATAAATGGAGGGAATATTTAATAAAGCTACTCTACAACTTCCATAAAAGTAAATGATTGTTGCTGCCATGTGATCATGTCTTTCCTCTAGGTTTGAATATGTCCGAAGCTCCTAAGAATTCCATGGAAGTTGACCTGGTGCAGAAAACAGAAAAAGTAAAAGTTACAGGAGAATTGTCATCTGAAGAAGTTGAGACTGCAAGGCAAACATCTCAAGTGGAAGCTGCAGACGGTACTTACATTCTGATGCTATAATAAAAGCAGGAAATATTGATGCTGAGCTAATTGTCCATGTGAATCCGATTGGGGAAGGTGCAGAAGCTGCATCTGTATCTGAAGAGTCATCTCAGCAAGTGGGCGACATTGAGCAAGCTTACACTCAAAAGGAAGCGTCAGTCAGTGATCTACCCACAGAGATAGAAACCTTACATTCTGATGCTATAATAAAAAGAGTTGCCTCAGAAGGCTCCAGATAATATGCAAACTGATATAGCCACGACCCCAAAATAGTCACAATCCAGGAGATAATGTTGTATTTGAAGCCGTCACTGAAGTGCCAAGTACTGCACAAGATCATAGTGAGGATGATGTTGGGGATGAAGTTCCAGAAGAGCACACTGTATCTCCTGTGTTACAAAGTCAAACCCCTAGTGAGAAGCTAGTGAGAAGCCGGTTCTAGTGGTAGATGTGACAGTACTTTTGCATGGTGCGATGAATCCCAATTGAAGCCTTTTGTAACAAATTATTCACAAATGGAAAAGCAGAGCAGTTCAGATGCCTTTGTTGGGTCAGTTAATAATGCACTTGAAGAACTGTCAAGGTGGGGACTGTCAGGTTTGAGCTGCTCTTGTTTGCCAGAAGAGCTTGCATATAATGGTATGTCATATACGGTTGATAATGCTGGGCTCAAAGATGGAGTTACTTGTTCTGCAGTTAATCGGCCTGAGATCTTGAACTATTTTAGTTCTAAATCCTCCTATAACAGTTATATCTTTATTTTTCTAAAGTGTTTCTTCTTGAACAAAATTTATTACCTTATTCCTAAGAAGAACTTGCTGCAGTGTTCTTCTATATAGCCTCAACCTCTAAATAGAACAATAAAGATAATTAAAACAAAAGAGGTACATGTATTGTTCTAGCAAATACCTCAAATATCTGAAATCTACGGTGGTACCACGTGTAGAAGAGTCATAGGAGGAGTATTGCTCCAGCAAATAACCAGGCCTTGGTTCCCTGCGTGCATAAGCATATTATTCGACAGATGAATGCAACATGTAGCTGATGTAGTGCGCAGGTAGAGGTTCACAATGGCAAGAACGATAGATATTAGTATAGAGATTGTAGTCGTTGCCCACACTGAGAAATAAGCAGATTTTGGGTGTCTTGCCCCAAGCTCATTGCTCACTCTCACACTTGAAACCATTCATTCAGAAGTTAGTCAGGATACAGAAAACCTGTAAGAAATTAAACCTAGCAGATGTAATAGTCGAGTTGTGAACCTATGTAATAGCAGTATTGAACCTTACTAAGATCGTGAACACAAACCCATTAATGTCAAGCCGCAGATAATAACACAAATCAAGTTAACAATTAAATGACTCACAAAAACCAAACCCTAAAATATACCAATATCCCGCCTACATTATCTACTGGAACGCTACTTAAGTGACACAAAATTGCTTAATTCCAGTAAGCAATACTTAGGAGTTACACAAACCTTATAGAATACCTAATAGTCATTAAAAGGAAATTGACATGAGAATAGGGCGTGCATAAAATTAAATTAACTACCTAAATGTTATCATAAAGCAACCTAGAAAAGTAAGGTTAATACATGTATTGCAGTTTGAACAACACTGTCAACATCAAATTATACAAATCCATAACAAAACCCATGGTTTTTTTGTTTACTCAACAGAAATACAGACAAATTTGAGAGTTAGTATTAAAGTCTCTTAACTTTTTTGAGAACAAATCGAGAAGAAAAGCAAGTACCTTATTACTTCTAACTTAGATGCATTCATGTTTAATGGCACCAAATCTCTTGAACTCATCCTCTAATTGTTGAGGCATGGCATTTAATGGCAGACTTCACACATATATGGCATTTGTATCAACTTTGAAGATGATTGAAAAGCATGTCAGATGGCGCCAACTGAAATAAAAAATTTTGCTCCAGATTTGGATTTAGATAATACCTTATGGATCTTGAAAGTTGTCACCTTGAAGATTAGGGGTAAAAGTTGGAGCATCACCAACCAGAGTGAGGACAGGAGAGGAATGCTTCTCTGCTTTCTATGGTGCGGGCCTGGAAGGAAGTGAATGTGTTGGTGGTCGATATTATTTCATGTCTTTTACCTAGAGCATAACAAAAAAATATCATAACAAAAAAGGAAGCAACATTGTTCAGTTTATGGCCTTTAGTAGACTTTTGAGTTTGTCTATTTTCATAACCCTAAAAATCAAAATAAAAAAGTAAACTGCAACATCAAAAAATTGTTTGCGGCAGAGTGCAGATATCAAAACCAAAAGATTACCATGCCTCTGAATGCATGCCTTCAGAGTTTTTTACTGCATGTCACTTAGAGTAATTACAGAGTTTTTTAATATGAAATGAGCCAATTCATAGATGGAAAATGCTTTCTTTGAGCCAGCTTCTTATCCAATCCCCAGAAGACATGTACTCAAGGTCAGTTACATCAAAGTAATGAAGACGATATCAGTAGACTGAACCTAAAGGGGAGAAGTTGAACAGTTTTGGTACATGTACAATACTAAGGGTTGTAGAGGTAACATAAAAGTGGTCCATTTCCTGAACTGGTCTCTCCATTATATTAAAATTTAGGAAGGATAAGTTCCTATAGAGATCATTGCTGACACGACAGACCGGTTACCTGAAAAATATATGAAGAAGGGGTACTTGATCTGCTGTTGCTTCTCCTGAAGATGCGTGCGGCCTGATCGTCCTCCTGCGCATGGAGGAGACGGTCGACCTAGCCATCAGCCTCGAGCCAGACCTTGAGGGATCAGAGGCGGTTGCGGCGCCACTGGAGGAGCTCTAGCACCGGTACCGGATCCCGCACGCCGTGAGTCACAGGATTTCCAAAAAAAGTTCAGAAAAAAAACAGTGTACTACCATGAAATAGACGAGCCCCTACACTGTTACATGTACATAGCATAGTGACAAAAAATAATGGATGCACGGACAATGGCATTCGATAGTTTTAATGGGCTTATTATACTACAGAGAAAATGAACCCTACATGTAGGCCATTATTATAAAAAATAAGCACAACAGAAGTTGCTGAGACCAAACACATACTACCAATATTTTTATTAGCAAGTAAACCAACGATCATGGTATAAACAGGTAGCATGCAAGGCATAATGATACTAACCTTTTGGCAAAGATTTTGGAGAACAACTACACTTTTGGCTGAAAGCCTTCCTTCATCTGGCACTTCAAACTATGAAACATAAACTCTATCAGTGATGTTCTTTATCAATGATGTTCTTCAAATAGAAAAGTGAATACCTCAAAGTGAGACCAGACATGCCGAATATCAAACTCAGAAGAGGCTAAAATACATTTTCTGGCTATTTTTATAACATAAAAAGGAAGGTCTATTTTATAGTAGTTAGGTCTGAATTTTAAAAAGAAAACATGGGTAGTGGAATATATTTAAATCACTGGCGAACCGCTAGCTATAACATTCCATCTGAAATAGCACAATGGTTGAAGGATGCACTATATGTGGGCGAGGGCATCTAAAGTGCATAAGATAGGAATGATGCAAAATCAACAGGAATACCTGATTGATCTTGCTTGGTTTATAGAGAACGCCGTGTCACACTGATCGTTCGGAGGATCTGGAAGAGGGCCAGAGGCTGGACCCTGGGAGGAGTAATGGAGAATAACAACATACATTCCTGAAGTGACTAAGATTACAAGATTTCTTCTATCTAGTGAAGTGACTAAGATTACATGATTTCTTCTATCTAGTTAGATCACAAGGTTCGGTTCTTTTATGATGGTGCATAATCAAAATAGAAGATGGAAAATGCACGAAAACAATTAAAGAGTTCCACTCAAACCTAGGCAGCAGATTCACCAACAGCATTCATAACCTCTTTTCTATGTTATTTCTGCTATTCACCAACAACATTTAGCAAACAATAGGCAACAGATTTGGAGAACTTCTCCCTAGACAAGCAAGTAGAACTATATGAGTTTAATTTTGTCTAATCAATTTGAGTGTGAGCAAAAAATTGTATACGATCTGATTTTTTTCACAAGGCAGCAATAGAAGCAGTAGAAGCATTAGAAACTTGTAACATGCAATTGCATAGAAGCAGTAGATGGTTATTTGATATACCAAATAGACATATGGAAGAAATTATGGTGCTTTGAAACTGTGTCGCAAGCCACAACAATTTCATCTATTAGCTATATGGAAGAAGTGTTGAATTCCTATATCACCATGTCCAGCGAAATTACAAATTAATAATTGCTACATGGTCAAGAACATGACATGAAAGAACAGAGTACATGCAAACTGAAACTGGTTATTAGGATCCAGAATTGCATCTAAAGAAACTATGGTGCTGTGACAGTTGCTAATACTAACCAGGCCTCTTTGGACACCGTCAGGCCTAATGGCGATGAAGGTACGCTCCATTTGGAATCACAGCAGAGGACTGTTGTGAGCTTGAGAAAAAGGGAGAAAAATTGTTTGCATGGGAGCCCACTCTCAATCAGTTTGAGTTGGACTACCCTGGCTGACATATAGGCAGCGTGGTGATTGCTCCAGTATTCTTGGACCACACCAAAAAGCATGAAAAAAATAAAAGGAAGAGGGTGAGGGATCTAGGGTATTGTACCTCTGCAGGATGAGCCTCCTGGTCCTGGTGTAGATGGGAGGTGGCTGTCGACTACGATGGATCGAGGACAGGGGCGGCGATCCGGGGCAGAGGGGTACCCAATCCACATTTGCCTTCCTTTCCTTTACAGCTAGAAGCATTTCTTCTTCTTTAACATGCCGAGATGATCAAAAGCCTATATATGAAAATAAAAATGTATACATTAATGCATCAAATGTTACTATGAATGCAAGTACTAAATTTTTTAAAACAGAAAAAAGACCTCGACAATCAATATTACATAATATTTCTCGATGCGGCAAACTGACCTTGTAGATAGCGAGTGATATGGTAGCTAACCAAGCCTGTAGCATAAAAAGAGGAAACCAGAACCAGAGCATGTGTTCTAGTTAATGTAAAAACGAAAGCAAACTAATACAAGATGGAAGGACACATTGACAAGATAAGAAAAGGCACTAACAGCAAGGTTCCAAATGTTACTATGAATGCAAGTACTACATTTTTTGAAACAGAAAAAAGAACTCGACAAACAATATTACATAATATTTCTTGATGCGGCAAACTAACATTAAGCATGACCATCAACCCATAAAAAGCAACAGCTGATCTGACAGCTGGGAAGAAATATTCAGTTTGATGAAGGTATTAGCGACGCCTACAATAGATCTACAAGATATTCATCTAAAACCAATGGATTAGTAGGTTGTTGCTTTTTCTGGGTTGATGGTCAGGCTTAACAAAATTGAATGTTAGTCAATGATTAGTGGGTTGTACATACCTTAAAAGCCAAGCTCTCTTACTCATCGTTGACTGCAGCAGTTCTCAAGATCACTTTACTGACTCCCATGTCCAGCCTAACATCCACAAAGTAAGATGATCACTGTGAGATTCAAAACTTCAGTGGATAAGAAGCTTTGTCATTACCGTGAGATTCAAATACTTGTGTGTTGCGACAGCACACAAATAATTGCATAAGATGATCTACGAAAACGAACAACACAATGTTATAATTGACATCAATATCAGCTCAGTATCTCGCAAATTACTAAATCACTATCATTAGCATTACATTTGCCTTCCTTTCCTTTACAGCTAGAAGCATTTCTTCTTCTTTAACATGTCGAGATGATCAAAAGCCTATATATGAAAACAAAAATGTATACATTAATGCATCAATGTCACTATGAATGCAAGTATTAAATTTTTTGAAACAGAAAAAAGAGCTCAACAATCAAGATTATGAATGCAAGTACTAAATTACGAAGTTTATATTTCAGATAGCAGTTCACCGTACAGAAGATTTTGAACTGTGAAACAATCACAATGGTATTCTGGTGTTTAGGCGGATGAGAGATCTGTAATTTACCAATGGAGGTCACTCTGGGTATCAGGTTACCACGCAGGAGCTGTTGCAATGTGAATCAAGCACAATGTTGATGAGGTCGATTAGCGAGCTGCAAAAAACACAATTAGAATTAGTATGTATCTGCAACATTTAATATGTGAAGCTATGCCAAATAAAATAATCAGTCTAACAGACTGACAGGCATCGAACACAGCAAGAAATTAAATAACTCGCAACAAGTTATCAGGGCGAAGGTTTAATTTAAATGCTCAAAACTTAACATTGTTCACGTCCACTGCCACTTCACAGTACCAAATTCCTAGGCAACAACTTTAGCATCAAAACTATGGTTTTTGAAGTACATAAGGAGACCCAACATAACATCCAGAATCAACGAAATAGAGGAGATATCCAAAGGGCATCATATTTATGCATTTTCGGTCATAGGGTACTCAAAGACCACATCTTTCCCACACAGCCTGCGGTAGACCGCAGTGCAGGTCTCCAGCTTGTATTCGGTGTTGTTCCTCTCCTTTGGGTCCAAGAAAATCTGAATGACATTACAAGAAAAGGTTAAGTAACTTGCTGCATGATGTTAGCCATGAAACCATAAATGTATCCAAGCAATTCTAGGTAACAAAAGTCAAGGCAAAATTTTAGATGTTTTTATACAAGTGAATACAGTTCAGTAGAGATGCCAGTGGCATCCTTCAGTTCCTCAGTAGGACATGAAGGGAGGATGGAAGCATCTACCTTGATAATCTTGGAACCATCCAGACGGTATCTGACACGCTTCCCCACAATCTCGGCTGGGTAGACAACGTCCTCCAAGATGCCATCGTGAACAGCAGTAAGAGTCCTGGTGCGAGGGCGCACAACAACTGAACCCTTCTTGGGTGGCCTCACGATCCTCCTTGTAGCAACAATTACCACATCCTGTACCAGGTAAAACGCATGATAAGCATTCTTGCAAACTTGACTCTAATATTGTATACCAAACAAGACTGTTCAGCCAAAAAATTCTAAACATATGCTGGGTACAAAAATCACCATAAGAACCAGACTCATAACAAGGTGCATATTATGACAAAAGACATATCTATATCACACAGACACTAAGCACTAACAAAACAAAAGGAAGCAGCATATGTAGTACAAGTAGGCATGCCTAACAATAACATGTATGAAAACTACAATTGGTAATGTGGGGTCAGAAGTTTCTGAAAATCCAAAAAAATGATGAATTAAATGGATATTGACAATCAATCGTGACATGTTCATGACAACCAATTTTACGCTAGCGTAATAGAATTACAATAGAATGGAAACTTTGATGCTACATCTCCTAATCATGATAATCAACATAAGTTGCATAAATCTATGTAATCTCATGCCCACTAAATGCATTACCCCGTTCAGGTTTATGTAGTAGCTACAATCAGCATATAAACCTAAACCACAAACAGCAGTAGAAAAAACAAAAAAGAGAAAATCACCTTGCCGCTGAATTTCTTCTCCAGCTCCCTGACGAGTCTGACATGGATCTTCCTAAAGGCCTTGCGCAGGCGGTATGGGACGTGGATGACAACATCCTTCCTGCTCCCGGTAACATCCATCTGGCTGCAAAGTCACAACAAACATCCTCACCAAATGTCACAACCATGCACCACATGCTACTACATCTCAACAGGCGATAGAAGATAGAAAGAAACATTACGCATACATAGCATTGTTGATGTACAGGTCCTTGAGGTCGCTCTTGAGCTCCTGGTTCCCGTTCTCCAGATCAAAGAAAGCCTGCAGGTAAAAGGAGGAGAGAGGAGGTGGGTTGGCGCTATGCTCACCTGGGCAACGGAGTCCTCGAACTCGGAGGGCTCAAGGCCCTTCTCCTTCTGGATCTTCTTCCTCGCGGTGTACATCTTGCCTTCCCTTCGCCGCCGGACCCTGCGGCCAAGGAGGAGATTCGATAAGCAGAGCACGGATCAGCAACCAGCGCAAGGGGAGATGATAACCATAGAACGTGAGGGCAGATCGATGGAGGCGCAGCCGAAGTGAGCTGAGCCAGTGCTCCTCACGCACGAGACCTACAAGTACAAGCATGACAGCCAAATCGCATCAGTGGGGGCACTGCAATGTGCTAGGAATGGGTGTGTACCTTGACGGGGTCGGACGCGGCAACGCGGGATCCGGCGGCGATGGCGCGGAGAGCGCCGCCATGGGTGGGGGTGGGGAATGGGAGCGGGCGAGCGGGCCTGCGCGTACGGTGTGCTAGGGTTTGACCGACGCCGCGAGGAGGGAGGGCGGGCTCGCGGGGATCGACAACGCACAACAGAGAGAGAGGTGCGCACGGACGGTCTAGATCGCCGGGAGGCAGAACGCCAAAAAGGCAGGCTACCCTTAGAGACTTAATAAGTAGTAGAGATTGTAAGATGTCCAAAAACTGAGAAAGGAAACATTGCATTTAATCTGGAGTTACAAGTAGCCAAATTTAGGTATGACACTCAAATCTGGAACAACCCAAACTGTAGTTCCTTAGACTCCTGGTAACATGTAAAAGGATGATTTACTCAACACATCTTGATTTGGGTTTAAACATGATGTTGATTGTGTGGCGCTTGTCCTTGAATGAATATAATGAAGTAATTGTTGTTTCAGTTATCAGTGAAAATGATCTCCACAGAATGGAAGAAGACTACCTATAAAATTTTAAATGTAATGTTTTTCAAGATTTTTTAAATGTAAATATTTTCAGATAAATGGACCAGTTGCATCCAACTATTTGGCATCTATAGGCTGCAATAGAAGGAGTAGTGTAAAAACGAGCTTTTTATTGCACACAGAGCAAATTCGTTCTTATCTATGTGATGCCCCGAACTTTGATATACTACCCATCTCAACTAAAAGCATAAGCCATTTAGCAAATACAAACACTTTTATTCAAAATATTCTTCTTTTAACCTTAGGTTTTTACTCACCAATGCCTACATTTTTAATAATTGTTCTCAATAACAGAAGTTGTAATAGCTGTTTAAATTCTTTTGCCCTCATCTACCTCAAATTCTGAAAAGAGAGAACATGAGCAAAAAGGTTGTTACACTCACACCTTTAGAAGTGTTCGTATGTTGTTGTATTCAGCAGGATGGAGCTTCCACTGAAGTTGTTATTATCAGCCTGACTATAAGTACACACATACATAGATATGAGAAATATTTGTCGTAGATAACAAAAAAGTCTAATCTATACAGAATAAACAAAAAAATCAAAGACAAAGGCCTGGATCATTATCTCCTTAGCATGCCATTAAATTTACATAAGCAAGTGAAGTGTACTCATGAAATTGGTGTATATTACTTAAATTTCTTAAACATCTAGAGCCGGAGGAACCTCAAGATATCATGAACAAGTACAAATCATTATTTGCCTGGTAGTAAATGTTAGTGCCCATAATGTAATAGGAGAAAACTACAAGCTATAATTATTACATAATCCTCATGGGAACCAGTGAACACAAAAACTTACTATGTCTGGCTTGATTATGTCATTTCACTCCTTTGTCTTGCTCTTCATCTCCTTGGAATTTGAATCGGCAAGCTGCAGAAACAAATGGAGTAGTTTATATGCATCTGATATATAGAACAGGTAATGCACTTCTATTGTGTACATCTGTTTGAGCGCATAACACAAATAGACTTTTGTTTTCAGTCAAAGCAATGACGAATACCGTAGGTACAAATGGTACCATTCTTTTTATATTTCGAAGAAGATGATCATTTGCAATATTTAAGGAATAGTCATGCCATGCCAAACGCTGAATCTGGATGCTAATCGAGCCTATATAACAAGAAATAAATAAGAAACGGATGGATGAAAAGAGAATACACATTACCAAAAGAGATTGTAAGGCATCTGCAACAATAGCGTAGTGATTTGAATCCCTGTCTGGGCGCCGCGGGTGACCGATCCGAGCAGTTGGGTTGCAACATTTTTTTCTTCAAAATCGACAGCCAGTAAGTAACATCAAAGAATCATGTAGTGTTTCAACAGTTAGCCTAGACATATTTATGTGTGCCCAGATATCAAGTTGATTAAGCAGGATATCAAGAACATAGCAAAGCACTGGTCAAGCTTACCTTTCTGCATTGTAGGAAGAAGAACGTTTAAGCGTTGGATACCTCTCAGCCGGACCATCTCTTTGCATCTTCTTGGTCTCAACAAGGCTCCTGCTGAAGTACTCCTGCTCCTCCAGCTTTATCCCCATCAACTTGGGGTTTTCTGACAGGCAGTCGAGCTCGCCCATCATCATGGTGCGCGAGATCAGCGACGAGGGGAGGAACTAAGGTTCGGGAACCTCGGCTTGCACGTCCGAACGACCCTAGCGTTCCCGTGATCCTTCACCGAGAGCGAGCCACAGGTGACGAGCTGCATCAGCACGCTCACCGGCCTCAGCTTCAGGCAGGTGCGCGCGCCGACGTCTTCCTCTTCGAGGATCCTGAAGTTGTCCGTCATCACGTTGTCCGGGCGTATCAGTGACTCTAGGCTCTCGGACTTAGCACAGGTCGAGGGTACGCTCAGCGAAGTATTGATGCACTGGCGCAGGAGCTTACCAATTTGATCTGGCTCAGGGGAGAGAGGGGAGGGAGAAGAGCCTTGGATCTGGCGCGAGAGCGGACTGCAAACAGCCAGATTCGGTGCCACTGACCTCTCCGTCGATTTGGTGCCTCACCTTCAAGCCAGCTGGTCCTCCATGGGATGCGACTGGGCTCCACGTCGCTGGTACCTCCCGTGCCGCCTCTCTCTCTGCGGCCGTGGACAGAGGGTGAAGGGAGGGAGGGGATGGAGGCGCTGATATCGTCTGAAGACGGCGCCGTGGAGACCCGAGTGGAGGCAGGTGGACGAAGGCGCTGGTTGGCTAGCAGCCTACCACCTTCGACTTCGACGTGCAGCCTCACGGACCCGTCGGCCGGCGTCTCCGGCCTCAGGGGGCTACTAATCCATCCTTATCGAGGGGCCGGTTGTGGCCCGCGCGCCATGGACGGAGGAGCGGTGGGTGGGGAGGCGGGGCAGCGGCGGTTTCGGAGGGAGGAGCGAGAGGTAGGGCTTCTTGTACGGATTGGATGAGGGGACGAGTAGGAAACGCACGCGGGCGTGGGCACTGGGCAGTGGAGTTAGGGACGGTTCAGATTCACGCGACGCAGAATAGGGAAATGGACGGATCAGATTCACTGGAGGCAGAACGATGGGAGGCAGGCTACCCTTACAGCCTTAATAGGTAGTATAGATTTAGTTCATTCCTCAACATGCAAAAGCGGGTCTTATCAAGTGGCTTAGTGAAAATATCCGCTAATTGATCTTCCGACCTCACTCCTTCTAAAATGATATCTCCTTTAGCAACATGATCTCTAAGGAAGTGATGACGGATATCAATGTGCTTGGTGCGAGAGTGTTGAACAGGATTATTAGCAATTTTAATAGCACTCTCATTGTCACACAACAAAGGTACCTTTTCTAGAACTACGCCATAGTCTAGAAGGGTTTGTTTCATATATAAAATCTGTGTGCAACAAGCACCCGCGGCAATGTATTCCGCTTCGGCAGTTGACAAGGCAACACTGTTTTGCTTTTTGGATGTCCATGAAACTAGTGATCTGCCAAGCAGATGGCATCCCCCAGAAGTACTTTTCCTATCAATTTTGCAACCGGCATAATCCGAATCAGAATAGCCAATTAAATCAAAAGTAGCTCCTTTGGGATACCACAGACCAACGCTTGTGGTGTGCCTGAGATACCTAAGAATTCTCTTAACAGCGCGAAGATGAGCTTTCTTAGGATTAGATTGAAATCTAGCACACATGCAGACACTAAACATAATATCGGGCCTAGATGCGGTAAGGTATAATAAACTACCAATCATAGAACGGTAGAGAGTTTGATTAACCGGGTTACCTCCCTCATCTAAGTCGAGATGTCCATTTGTAGGCATGGGGGTCTTGATTGGTTTGCACTTCTCCATGTTGAACCTCTTCAACAAGTCTTTGGTATACTTCTCTTGTGAGAGAAAGTTACCATCTTTCATTTGCTTGACTTGAAAGCCGAGGAAGTACGTTAGCTCACCAATCATTGACATCTCAAACTCCTTCGACATCAACTCACCAAATTCCTTGCAATGATAGTCATTTGTCGAGCCAAAGATTATATCATCAACATATACTTGACAAATGAAAATATCACCGTTATGTTTCTTTGTGAAGAGAGTTGTGTCGACGGTCCCGATCTTGAAGCCCTTTTCGATGAGGAAGTCGCGAAGGCGCTCATACCAAGCCCTTGGAGCCTGCTTTAGCCCATATAGCGCCTTGGACAACCTGTAAGCATGGTTAGGATATCTAGGGTCTTCAAATCCAGGCGGTTGCTCAACATATACAAGTTCATTTATGAAGCCATTTAAAAATGTACTTTTTACATCCATTTGATAAAGTTTTATATCATAGCATGATGCATATGCAAGTAGGATACGGATGGCTTCCAGTCGAGCAACCGGTGCAAAGGTCTCTCCAAAATCTAAGCCTTCAACTTGAGAGAATCCCTTCGCGACAAGTCTTGCCTTGTTTCTTATAATTACACCTTGATCATCTTGTTTGTTTCTGAACACCCACTTTGTTCCAATGATTCTTGCATCTTGTGGAGGCTTCTCCAGGGTCCAAACTTCGTTACGGGTGAAGTTGTTAAGTTCTTCATGCATGGCATTCACCCAGTCCGGATCCTGTAGCGCCTCATCTATACAAGTAGGCTCAACACAAGAAACAAAAGAGTGATGTTCAATAAAAGAAGCATGTCTATGTGATCGAGTAATAACCCCTTGTGAAGGACTCCCGATGATTTGATTTTGAGGATGAGCTTGAAGTAGTGATGAGTTTCTCCTGTTAACCACTTGGGAAGAAGATCCTGGAGCATCAACATCTTCGGCTTGTACCCTTGCTTGTTCATGAGAGACAAATGTATCTTCATTTGCATGCCTCTCATCTTTTTCATCATCTTGTGGTACATTTGATGAAGAAGGCCTGTCAATGATTTGCACTTCTTCTTCATCTTCTTTTGGTTTGATAGCTCCAATAGGCATGTTCTTCATTGCTTCCCTTAGTGGCTCATCACCTACATCATCAAGATTTTCAAGTGCTCCTTGGGAGCCATTAGTCTCATCAAATTCCACATCATATGTTTCTTCTACCATACCAGTGGCATGGTTGAATACTCGATATGCTTTGGACTTTAATGAATAACCCAAAAGAAAACCAATATCACAACGTCTTTGAAACTTCCCTAGGTGATGGCGTTTCTTGTAGATGTAGCATTTGCACCCAAACACCCGGAAGAAGGAGACGTCTGGCTTTTTCCCATTTAGCAGTTCATAAGGAGTCTTCTCAAGTAGCCGGTGAGGAAATAGCCTGTTTGATGCATAACAAGCAGTGTTGACAGCTTCGGCCCAAAACCTCTCCGGTGTGTTATACTCATCAATCATTGTTCTTGCAAGAGTGATCAAGGTCCTGTTTTTCCTTTCAACAACTCCATTTTGTTGAGGTGTGTATGTGGCAGATACTTCATGCTTGATCCCAATTTCATCACAGTACTCATGAATGTTGGTGTTGTCAAATTCTTTGCCATTGTCACTTCTAATTTTCTTAATCTTGCAATCAAATTCATTTTGTGCTTTCTTGGCAAACTTCTTGAATATAGATGCAACTTCAGATTTGTCATGGAGAAAGAACACCCAAGTGTATCTTGAGAAGTCATCAACAATCACTAGACAGTAGAGGTTGCCACCGGCACTGACATAATTTGTAGGTCCAAACAAATCCATATGAAGTAGTTCCAGTGGCCTTGATGTTGACATGAAAGCTTTAGTGGGATGTGTATTAGCAACCTGCTTTCCAGCTTGACATGCACTGCATGGCTTGTCTTTTTCAAACACCACATCCTTTAATCCTCTAACCATATCTTTCTTTAATACCTTCTTGAGTGTGCTCATCCCAACATGTGCAAGCCTCCTATGCCAAAGCCATCCAAGAGAAGCTTTGGTGAAGAGGCAAGTTCTTAAGTCTGCATCTTCTGAAGTGAAATCCACTAAGTAGAGGTTGTTGTATCTAAATCCCTTGAATACCATTGATTCATCATCCATCTTTGTTACAATAACCTCTGTTGGAGTGAATAAGCATTGAAGTCCAAGATCACAGAGTTGACCCACTGATAATAAATTGAAGCTCAAAGGTGCAACTAAGAGAACATTTGAAATTGATAAATCATTTGAGATTGCCACCTTGCCAAGTCCTTGCACTTTTCCTTTTGAATTGTCTCCAAATGTGATTTTATCTTGTCCATCAACATTTTCATCTAGTGAGGTGAACATCCGTGGGTTGCCTGTCATATGTTGTGTGCATCCACTATCAATAACCCAATGGCTCCCACCGGTCTTGTAGTTCACCTACATTCACAGACAATTCAAGCTTGAGTTTTGAGGGCCCTATATTGCATAGGACCAGTGACTCTCTCAATTAAGGACTTTGCCACCCAGATTTGTCTAGGTCTATTCTTGTTTGGTGGACCTAGGAATGTGACCTTAACCTTTCCATTTGCGACCTTTCTTAGAACATAGTGAGCATTGAAAGCAAATGGTCTTGAGTGCTTAGGCAAGGGAGTTGGTGGTTTGGCTTTGCAGTTGTGGGCAAAGTGACCTTCATTTCCACACTCAAAGCATTTGATAGGCTTGTGAGTCTGCTTTGGCTTGTATTGAGTGGTAGCTTTCTTTTGCACAAAAGCATTGTATCCAATACCACTCTTGTTATTTTTCATAACAGTGTTCATAAGCAGCTCATTTTGGAGGTATTGACCTTTGTTGAACTTTTGCACACTTGTTGCAAGATGTTCATTTTCACTTTTTAGTTTCTTGACCTCATTCTTAAGCCTTTGATTATCCACTACCAACTCATTGTTGAAATCATTGTTCTCAATAGCAATTTTTCCTCTAGTAGTTGCATCAGTCAAGTAATTCTTCAATTTTTGGTTGTCTAAGGTCAGGACTTCAACTTTTTCAGTCAATTCAGCATGTAGACTAGTTTGCTCTTCTTGAAACAAATCATCACATGAGGTTGCTACATCAAACTTGACAACAGGGTTAATAGCCTCATGTGTTTTGCAAGATAAAAGTTCATTTTCAACAAGAAGATTGTCATGATCAAATTTAATTTGAGTATATTCTTCCTTGATCTTTACTAGTCTATTTTGCAACTCCCTATTAGCTTCATTTAATTTGTCATATTTTTCCTTAGCATCTTTTAGGGAGTTTGTGAGCTTATTTACAGTTGATGACATAGTTTTATTTTCTTCTTTTATTTCATCACTAGCCTTTATAACTATGTCATACTTGGCATTTAAAGATTCATTTTCATTTTTCAACCTATCACATTTAGCTTTTGACTTTCTAATGATTTGAGTATATTCTTTAAGTAAGTCAGCTAACTCATCATATGAAGGTGAAGCAAATTCTTCATCACTATCACTATCACTATCATCATCAATATTAATATCATTTTGTACCTTCCGTTCACCCCTAGCCATGAGGCATAGGTGAGAAGTAGATGATGGCGATGGTGGTGGTGAAGAGAAGTCCCCGGCGATGGTGGCAACTTTTTCATCATTTTCTTCTTCACTTGAAGAAGACCCACTTGATGATTCGATGTCGGTGAGCCAGTCGCCAACAATATATGCCTTTCCATTCTTCTTCTTGTGAAACTTCTTTTGCTTTCCATCCTTCCTCTTGAAGAATTTCTTTTCCTTCTTTTCATCATCGCTGTCATCTTCTTTCTTGCCCTTGAACTTGTTCTTCTTGGGCTTGTTGCATTGATGAGCAAGATGACCAAGCTCACCACAGTTGTAGCAGTCCATCTCAGAAATGGGCTTTCTTTTGTTGGAAAAGAACTTCTTTCTTGAATCAAATTTGATGCCTTCTCTATTTAGCTTCTTCAACATCTTGGTGGTCTTCCTTACCATCAAGGCAATGTTTGCATCAAGGTCATCATCACTTGAGGATTCTTCCTCAACTTGTATTTTTGCTTTTCCTTTTCTTTCATGATTTGCTTTGAGAGCCAAATCCTTTCTTTTGGAAGATGATTCTTCTTTGTCGTTGATGTGCATGTACATTTCATGGGCATTGATCTTTCCCAAAATTTGTGTAGGTGTGGTAACCGAAAGATCCATTTGATGTAGCACAGTGACAATGTGTCCATATTTGTCTATTGGGAGGACACTGAGAATCTTCCTCACAACATCCGGTTGTGAGATTTGAGTAAGCCCCAATCCATTGACTTCCTCTACAAGAATATTAAGTCGTGAGTACATAGCATTTGCATTTTCATTAGTAAGCATTTCAAAAGAATTTAACTTTCGCATGGCTATGTGATATCTTTCCTCACGTTCACTTCTAGTTCCTTCGTGTAGAGCACAAATGTCCATCCACAAATCATGAGCATTTTTATGATTCCTTACTCTATTGAACACATCTTTGCAAAGGCCTCTAAAAAGGGTGTTTTTGGCCTTAGCATTCCATTTCTCATAATTGAACTCATCACCTACAAGATTTGTGGGATCTCTAGGTTCGGGGAACCCTTGTGTGGCGGCTCTATAGACACCAATGTCTATAGCCTCTAAGTATGCTTCCATACGAATTTTCCAATAAGGAAAATCGTCACCATCAAAAACGGGAGGAGGTCCATCCCCACCGGACATCGTAACTCAAGCGGTTAAGCTAATCTATGAGCAACAAGGCTCTGATACCAATTGAAAGGATCACGATGCCCAAGAGGGGGGGTGAATTGGGCTTTTCTAAAAATCAACACTAATTAAAACCTAAGCAAGAAATAAGCAAGAGCCCAACTTCACCCCAACAACTAGCACTAAGAATATAATACTAGAAATGCAACAAAGCTAAGATAATACTTCAAATACTTGCTAAACAAATACACAATGTAAAGTGCTTGAATTAAGTGCGGAATGTAAAGCAAAGTTTAGAAGACTCCTCCAATTTTTTCCCGAGGTATCGAAGAGTCGGCACTCTCCACTAGTCCTCGTTGGAGCACCCGCGCAAGGGTATCGCTCCCCCTTGGTCCTCGCAAGAACCAAGTGCTCACTACGAGATGATCCTTTGCCACTCCGGCGCGGTGGATCCCTCGAGACCGCTTACAAACTTGAGTCGGGTCACCAACAAGATCTTCACGGTGATCACCGAGCTCCCATCACCACCAAGCCGTCTAGGTGATGCCGATCACCAAGAGTAACAAGCCGTAAACTTTCGCTTGACCAAGAGAAGCCTAATGCAAGTGGTGTGTGCTCTAGGTGGCTCTCACTAGCGCTAATGAGGAACAAACGCGGATTATGATTCTCTAATCTCCTCACTAGGCTTTTGGTGCTTGCAAAGCTCTAGCAATGTGCTGGAATAAATGTGGAGTGCAAGACATTGAATATGGTGGGTGGAGGGGGTATAAATAGCCCTCACCCACCAACTAGCCGTTACAGGCAATTCAC
Source organism: Zea luxurians (assembly GCA_029449295.1). Taxonomy (NCBI): domain Eukaryota; kingdom Viridiplantae; phylum Streptophyta; class Magnoliopsida; order Poales; family Poaceae; genus Zea; species Zea luxurians. Next base: position 1,422,888 of record JAOPSE010000047.1, read on the forward strand.
TGCGCGATGGCGCACCGGACAGTCCGGTGCGCCACCGGTGCGCCAACGGTGCGCCACCGGTGCGCCAACGGTCGTTTCCAACGGCTAGTTCTGACAGATAGCCGTTGGACTCATGGCGCACCGGACAATGAACAGTTCACTGTCCGGTGCACACCGGACAGTCCGGTGCGGTGTCCGGTGTGCCACTAAAATTCAACTCTGAAAGCTGCGCTCTCGGGTTTCTGCGGAGGGGAATGCTTCTGCCGCGGACCAGCCTGGCCCCACCTGGCAGAGGGTGCACCGGACAGTCCGGTGCACACCGGACAGTCCGGTGCCCCAACGCCAGAAACACTAACTCTTGTTTTTCAGCTGATTTTCAAATCGGTTTTCGTTCTAACTTGAGTGTGAGTTCTAGAGTGACACCTAGCACTGTGTATGAGTGTGATTGTGCACCAACACTACACTAGAACTCTCTTGGTCAAACTACTCATCGACAACCCCTCTTTATAGTACGGCTAAAAGAGAATAAAAGACCTAACTAAAATGCGAGTGTCCACATCTCCTTGACACTCGGACTCCGTAGACCTTCACCTTTTGTTTCGTCGTTTTTAGCCGTCGCTTCGAGTTCTTATGTCCGGGATTGTTTTCACCGTTGTAGTACTTCTACCTGTCATGCGACCTAACTTACCATTTGTCTCTGCAAAGCACACGTTAGTCACATGTAATATTACGTTGTCATTAATCACTAAAACCAACCAGGGGCCTAGATGCTTTCAATCTCCCCCTTTTTGGTGATTGATGACAACCCTACAAGTTTTGTGAGAGTAGTTTGTTTTGAAGTTTCTGTCAATAGAAAGAATGGTTAGTTATACTCAGTAATCTTTGACAGAAAGAACGTGTACCATAATAATAAGAGTGAGCGCATACACATCATAAGATTCTTGTTCATATAAAGGTGAAGTTAAATCAATGAAACAAGAACTAGAAGACTGGTGATAAAATATAAGGTGAAAACATAATACACACAGTCAATCAAGCAACGAGAGTATATGACGAGTTTGTGAGCCAAAAACATCAAGCTAGTACAGAGAGTAGCAAGCACATATATTACATCAACATGACTCTCTACTAACTCTCTAACTCCCCCTAACTCTCACAACTCATATCTCTCCCCCTTTGGCGTCAAACACCAAAAGGGACCTGAACCTAAACATCTGAAGCAGGAGGAGGCGGTGGGGGCGCATCCGATCGCGGTCGAGGCAGCAGAGCGAACGCTGGCGGAGGGTCAGAGTCAGTCTCGGATCCAGGATCTGCGGTAGAAGCTGGAGCTGGTACTGACTCGGACGGAGGCCGCGCTGCAGGAGCTACCGGAACAGAAGCGGAGACAGATACTGCCACAGCGGTAGTGATAACAGCAGATACTGGTGGCACTGGCGGCTGTGGGCAGACAGAGCTGAGAGCCGGAGAGGTGAACGCCAAAGTGACCGGCCGGAGCGGAGATGTACCAACAGGGGGTCCTGACAAAATCGATGGCACCACAGGAGCGTGAAGCGGAGGAGGTGGAGCAGACAGAACCGGAGGAACTGAGGCACCAGACTGCTGTAGCATGAGAGCCATGAATGCCCTACTCTCAGCCCGATCCTGAAGAAGCTGCTGCTGAAACGAATCCTGCCTGTCCTGCATGTTCTGGAACATCGAGAGCATTCTCTCGGATAACCGGGCCTGCTCAGCTACCAGGTGAGCCTGCTCGGCTAAAATGTGAGCCTGCTGCGCTGCCATGTGAGCCTGCTGCTGAGTGAGAGTCTGGAGAATCGAAGCAAGAGCAGGGTCCATAGCCTGAGGAGGAGCAGGGGCAGCACTAGAACTCCCAGCCTCATGATCATGTGAGCGTGGAGGCATAGGAGGCGGAGGAGGAACCCCAAAATCATCATCATCATCATCATCATCAGATGCTGTACCCTGAGTGTCAAACTGACGAAGAGCTGCATCCTCGGCCTGAGAGTCAAAAACAGTAGCAGAAGCTGGCACAGGAATCTCAGGCGCAGGACGATAGGATCCAAAAACGAGGCGTGAGGCCTCAAGGGTGCTCTGAAATCGAGGGGGCTGTATCAGCTGCGCAAAGACGTGGCATAAGTAGTGAGCATAGGGCAGCTGCCGACGAGCACGAATCCCATCCAAAACGGTGTCCTCGATCTCACAAATCAGGAAGTCCACAACGTCAAACTCAGAGTGGGAGACCAGGGCACCAAGGAGCCAAAGCTGAATATGAGTGGTAGCCTCCCTGTATCCCATCCTCGGCAGAAGAGTCCGTCTGATAAGCTCATATAAGTACTTTGCTGCGGTAGTAAAATCTGCTGGTGAACATCGCGACCCATCTGAGAAGGGCGGGCGGAACAGAGCCGCGATGTGAGCTGTACCCGGAGCCACACCGCCGTGAGGGCGACGAGGAGGGTCAGAAGTGCCGTAGCAAAGGCTGTGAAGACGAGTCGTCGACTCGGGAAATCCAAAAAGCTGACGGATCTGACTGGCAGTAATAGTGACATCCTCGCGCTCAAAGCGAAACCTCATCCAGTGATGATCCGGGTCAATCCAAACAGAGGCGTAGAAGACTCGTACCCACTCCTCAACATACCTGCCGCTGGTAGTCAAAAGGGTCTGAAGGCCTGGCAGATAAGTGAGGTGCGCCTCAGAGTCAGCACCGGCTGCAAGCAGAAAAGCTGGAAGATCCAAAAGTCGGTGCACTCGCAGAGCAATTTGAGCAGACATCTGAGCTCTGAAAAACGACTCCTGAGTACGTGTGCTGAAAAGGGCACCTGCTGCAGGGTCTCTCTGAGCTGGTAGCCAGGACTCCACGGGTACGTATCTGAACCTACGTACCCGTGCCGCTGTAGCACGCTGAAGGTCAAACAGACGAGGATCCGCAGCAAGTGGTTGTACCTCAGTCTCATCGCGCTCCCGGAATCGAGGTGGAGGGATAGGAGGAGATGAAGCGGGAGCGGGAGGAGGAGGGTCAGTGGAAGCTGGCGTGGTGGAGGTAGTGGGTATGTCTGTGGTGGTGGATGGCGCAATAGGAGTGACGGGAGCAGGCAGAGTGGGTGGCGGAGTGGAAGCAGAGGTGGTGTGAGTGGAGGAGCGCCGGGAGGCGAGACGACGAACACGAAATGCGATCTGATCTGACGGAGTCTGCGGCTGATCTCCAAGCTCGGCCTGCGCAGCGGCTGCTGCAGCTGCTGCCGCTGCACGGGCTGCTCTGTCCGTACGCCGCTTCTTGCGGCCTTCCTGCTGCTCCAAATAAATAGTCTTGCCCCTGACCTGCCTGAAGGGGCGACGAGGATCGTCATCATCGTCACCACCTGGTGCCGACACATTCTTCGTGCGCGGCATCCTGAACCAATGTCTGCAAATGAGATAGAGAGACTAAGCACAGAGCAAAAATCACCGATAGATTGACCAAGGAATGAGATGACTACCTGGAAAGCTCACACGAGAGGTGACAATCCAGGCAGGACGGGAGACGGCACACGGTCAAACAAGGTCACTGAAATGACAGAAGAGGTGAGCACGTATTAGTCACATAGTCATAAGCATATGAATGTGAATAAATACATACACAGAGAGATATGGCACAGAAAACACGAGACGAGACGATCGAGAAGTCAAACGACGTGAAAACGACGTTCGAAGGAAAAATAGTGTCATAGGATGTTTGGAATTTAAAATGAGGCACAAAACGATATGGAATTGAGCCGATACTTCACGAATAGGTTTATGTAGGTGAATATGAGTGAAGTGTGTGCTTGGTTTGAATTTAGGCGAAGAAAAAGGGATTAGGGCACTCGGCTCGGGAACGATCGCTCGAAACTGGGGAATTGAGTGAAATTTAAGCCTGGGATCTCGGATTGGCGTGAAATTTGGCAAGTATGTTACTGGGAGTGTTGTGAAGGTGCCTGAAAAATTTGGGTTCAATTTGAGCATTTTTGGCTGGTTTGGGCATTTCACCGAGCACGTGACGTGCGGAGATCTAGGGTTTCGGTGAAACGGGCATTAGAGGTGGGAAAACCCTCCCGAAGGAGCTAAGAACCTGCAGGAGAGTTCAAGGAATACAGGGGAACACATTCCACAACTTGGATTCATTGGATTTGACAAGAATTCGAGGAAATTCACAAGAGGTGGAAAAAAGAGGTGAACACAGTCACAGTCAGAGAGCAGGGGAAGTAGGGAGAAATGGATGGTGGTCTGCTCACCAAGAGGGAGAGAACGAGCCCAGGCACACAATCGCCGGAGCACGGCCGGAGATGATGGCCGCCGGTGGGGGAAGATCGCCGGTGGAGAAGAGGGAAACGCCAGACAGAGAGCGGCGCGGTGAAATGAGCCTCTGGCTCGGTCGGGCTGGAGGCCTTTTTTTTTAAAACGCGAGATGGGCGCACCGGACAGTCTACAGTGCCTGTCCGGTGCACACCGGACAGCGCACAGTAGCTGTCCAGTGAACCACCGGACAGCGCACAGGAAATCTGATTTATAGCGCGCGGCTGCCGGTGCACCGGACATTGCACAGTGCAGTGTCCGGTGCACACCGGACTGTCCGGTGAGCCCAGACAGAGGAGAGTTTGGAAAATTTTGAATTTCTATCTAACTCCCAACCAAACCAAATCCCAACTTATAATCACACAAAATAACACTTGTTGGGACAGGTATTGGCACCCTCATATACTTTTCAAAATATTTTGCCATAGGCTAGATAATTTTTAGAGAAAATAGGCAAATGGTGAAATTTGCATTTTGGCTTGCACTAGGGGTTTTTCATGAGTGATTTGAGTTTTGAATACTCCCCCTAAGTGCAGTACCTCATGCATATTTCAAGAACCAACAATTGCATAAAAAGTAAGAAAAAAGCTTAAAACTAAGACTTGTCAAGTTTGACCCGAGTTAAGCTTTTTCACTCGCTTTGTTGGCGGTTATCTTAACTAGGTTAGACAAGCCCTAGATGCAATACAAGGAATTTAAACATGCAATGCAGGCTTGACAACACCATTTGTCATTTTACACAAAATTTCTGAGATCAAGAATATTTAGTTCATTCCTCAACATGCAAAAGCGGGTCTTATCAAGTGGCTTAGTGAAAATATCCGCTAATTGATCTTCCGACCTCACTCCTTCTAAAATGATATCTCCTTTAGCAACATGATCTCTAAGGAAGTGATGACGGATATCAATGTGCTTGGTGCGAGAGTGTTGAACAGGATTATTAGCAATTTTAACAGCACTCTCATTGTCACACAACAAAGGTACCTTTTCTAGAACTACGCCATAGTCTAGAAGGGTTTGTTTCATATATAAAATCTGTGTGCAACAAGCACCCGCGGCAATGTATTCCGCTTCGGCAGTTGACAAGGCAACACTGTTTTGCTTTTTGGATGTCCATGAAACTAGTGATCTGCCAAGCAGATGGCATCCCCCAGAAGTACTTTTCCTATCAATTTTGCAACCGGCATAATCCGAATCAGAATAGCCAATTAAATCAAAAGTAGCTCCTTTGGGATACCACAGACCAACGCTTGTGGTGTGCCTGAGATACCTAAGAATTCTCTTAACAGCGCGAAGATGAGCTTTCTTAGGATTAGATTGAAATCTAGCACACATGCAGACACTAAACATAATATCGGGCCTAGATGCGGTAAGGTATAATAAACTACCAATCATAGAACGGTAGAGAGTTTGATTAACCGGGTTACCTCCCTCATCTAAGTCGAGATGTCCATTTGTAGGCATGGGGGTCTTGATTGGTTTGCACTTCTCCATGTTGAACCTCTTCAACAAGTCTTTGGTATACTTCTCTTGTGAGAGAAAGTTACCATCTTTCATTTGCTTGACTTGAAAGCTGAGGAAGTACGTTAGCTCACCAATCATTGACATCTCAAACTCCTTCGACATCAACTCACCAAATTCCTTGCAATGATAGTCATTTGTCGAGCCAAAGATTATATCATCAACATATACTTGACAAATGAAAATATCACCGTTATGTTTCTTTGTGAAGAGAGTTGTGTCGACGGTCCCGATCTTGAAGCCCTTTTCGATGAGGAAGTCGCGAAGGCGCTCATACCAAGCCCTTGGAGCCTGCTTTAGCCCATATAGCGCCTTGGACAACCTGTAAGCATGGTTAGGATATCTAGGGTCTTCAAATCCAGGCGGTTGCTCAACATATACAAGTTCATTTATGAAGCCATTTAAAAATGTACTTTTTACATCCATTTGATAAAGTTTTATATCATAGCATGATGCATATGCAAGTAGGATACGGATGGCTTCCAGTCGAGCAACCGGTGCAAAGGTCTCTCCAAAATCTAAGCCTTCAACTTGAGAGAATCCCTTCGCGACAAGTCTTGCCTTGTTTCTTATAATTACACCTTGATCATCTTGTTTGTTTCTGAACACCCACTTTGTTCCAATGATTCTTGCATCTTGTGGAGGCTTCTCCAGGGTCCAAACTTCGTTACGGGTGAAGTTGTTAAGTTCTTCATGCATGGCATTCACCCAGTCCGGATCCTGTAGCGCCTCATCTATACAAGTAGGCTCAACACAAGAAACAAAAGAGTGATGTTCAATAAAAGAAGCATGTCTATGTGATCGAGTAATAACCCCTTGTGAAGGACTCCCGATGATTTGATTTTGAGGATGAGCTTGAAGTAGTGATGAGTTTCTCCTGTTAACCACTTGGGAAGAAGATCCTGGAGCATCAACATCTTCGGCTTGTACCCTTGCTTGTTCATGAGAGACAAATGTATCTTCATTTGCATGCCTCTCATCTTTTTCATCATCTTGTGGTACATTTGATGAAGAAGGCCTGTCAATGATTTGCACTTCTTCTTCATCTTCTTTTGGTTTGATAGCTCCAATAGGCATGTTCTTCATTGCTTCCCTTAGTGGCTCATCACCTACATCATCAAGATTTTCAAGTGCTCCTTGGGAGCCATTAGTCTCATCAAATTCCACATCATATGTTTCTTCTACCATACCAGTGGCATGGTTGAATACTCGATATGCTTTGGACTTTAATGAATAACCCAAAAGAAAACCAATATCACAACGTCTTTGAAACTTCCCTAGGTGATGGCGTTTCTTGTAGATGTAGCATTTGCACCCAAACACCCGGAAGAAGGAGACGTCTGGCTTTTTCCCATTTAGCAGTTCATAAGGAGTCTTCTCAAGTAGCCGGTAAGGAAATAGCCTGTTTGATGCATAACAAGCAGTGTTGACAGCTTCGGCCCAAAACCTCTCCGGTGTGTTATACTCATCAATCATTGTTCTTGCAAGAGTGATCAAGGTCCTGTTTTTCCTTTCAACAACTCCATTTTGTTGAGGTGTGTATGTGGCAGATACTTCATGCTTGATCCCAATTTCATCACAGTACTCATGAATGTTGGTGTTGTCAAATTCTTTGCCATTGTCACTTCTAATTTTCTTAATCTTGCAATCAAATTCATTTTGTGCTTTCTTGGCAAACTTCTTGAATATAGATGCAACTTCAGATTTGTCATGGAGAAAGAACACCCAAGTGTATCTTGAGAAGTCATCAACAATCACTAGACAGTAGAGGTTGCCACCGGCACTGACATAATTTGTAGGTCCAAACAAATCCATATGAAGTAGTTCCAGTGGCCTTGATGTTGACATGAAAGCTTTAGTGGGATGTGTATTAGCAACCTGCTTTCCAGCTTGACATGCACTGCATGGCTTGTCTTTTTCAAACACCACATCCTTTAATCCTCTAACCATATCTTTCTTTAATACCTTCTTGAGTGTGCTCATCCCAACATGTGCAAGCCTCCTATGCCAAAGCCATCCAAGAGAAGCTTTGGTGAAGAGGCAAGTTCTTAAGTCTGCATCTTCTGAAGTGAAATCCACTAAGTAGAGGTTGTTGTATCTAAATCCCTTGAATACCATTGATTCATCATCCATCTTTGTTACAATAACCTCTGTTGGAGTGAATAAGCATTGAAGTCCAAGATCACAGAGTTGACCCACTGATAATAAATTGAAGCTCAAAGGTGCAACTAAGAGAACATTTGAAATTGATAAATCATTTGAGATTGCCACCTTGCCAAGTCCTTGCACTTTTCCTTTTGAATTGTCTCCAAATGTGATTTTATCTTGTCCATCAACATTTTCATCTAGTGAGGTGAACATCCGTGGGTTGCCTGTCATATGTTGTGTGCATCCACTATCAATAACCCAATGGCTCCCACCGGTCTTGTAGTTCACCTACATTCACAGACAATTCAAGCTTGAGTTTTGAGGGCCCTATATTGCATAGGACCAGTGACTCTCTCAATTAAGGACTTTGCCACCCAGATTTGTCTAGGTCTATTCTTGTTTGGTGGACCTAGGAATGTGACCTTAACCTTTCCATTTGCGACCTTTCTTAGAACATAGTGAGCATTGAAAGCAAATGGTCTTGAGTGCTTAGGCAAGGGAGTTGGTGGTTTGGCTTTGCAGTTGTGGGCAAAGTGACCTTCATTTCCACACTCAAAGCATTTGATAGGCTTGTGAGTCTGCTTTGGCTTGTATTGAGTGGTAGCTTTCTTTTGCACAAAAGCATTGTATCCAATACCACTCTTGTTATTTTTCATAACAGTGTTCATAAGCAGCTCATTTTGGAGGTATTGACCTTTGTTGAACTTTTGCACACTTGTTGCAAGATGTTCATTTTCACTTTTTAGTTTCTTGACCTCATTCTTAAGCCTTTGATTATCCACTACCAACTCATTGTTGAAATCATTGTTCTCAATAGCAATTTTTCCTCTAGTAGTTACATCAGTCAAGTAATTCTTCAATTTTTGGTTGTCTAAGGTCAGGACTTCAACTTTTTCAGTCAATTCAGCATGTAGACTAGTTTGCTCTTCTTGAAACAAATCATCACATGAGGTTGCTACATCAAACTTGACAACAGGGTTAATAGCCTCATGTGTTTTGCAAGATAAAAGTTCATTTTCAACAAGAAGATTGTCATGATCAAATTTAATTTGAGTATATTCTTCCTTGATCTTTACTAGTCTATTTTGCAACTCCCTATTAGCTTCATTTAATTTGTCATATTTTTCCTTAGCATCTTTTAGGGAGTTTGTGAGCTTATTTACAGTTGATGACATAGTTTTATTTTCTTCTTTTATTTCATCACTAGCCTTTATAACTATGTCATACTTGGCATTTAAAGATTCATTTTCATTTTTCAACCTATCACATTTAGCTTTTGACTTTCTAATGATTTGAGTATATTCTTTAAGTAAGTCAGCTAACTCATCATATGAAGGTGAAGCAAATTCTTCATCACTATCACTATCACTATCATCATCAATATTAATATCATTTTGTACCTTCCGTTCACCCCTAGCCATGAGGCATAGGTGAGAAGTAGATGATGGCGATGGTGGTGGTGAAGAGAAGTCCCCGGCGATGGCGGCAACTTTTTCATCATTTTCTTCTTCACTTGAAGAAGACCCACTTGATGATTCGATGTCGGTGAGCCAGTCGCCAACAATATATGCCTTTCCATTCTTCTTCTTGTGAAACTTCTTTTGCTTTCCATCCTTCCTCTTGAAGAATTTCTTTTCCTTCTTTTCATCATCGCTGTCATCTTCTTTCTTGCCCTTGAACTTGTTCTTCTTGGGCTTGTTGCATTGATGAGCAAGATGACCAAGCTCACCACAGTTGTAGCAGTCCATCTCAGAAATGGGCTTTCTTTTGTTGGAAAAGAACTTCTTCTTTCTTGAATCAAATTTGATGCCTTCTCTATTTAGCTTCTTCAACATCTTGGTGGTCTTCCTTACCATCAAGGCAATGTTTGCATCAAGGTCATCATCACTTGAGGATTCTTCCTCAACTTGTATTTTTGCTTTTCCTTTTCTTTCATGATTTGCTTTGAGAGCCAAATCCTTTCTTTTGGAAGATGATTCTTCTTTGTCGTTGATGTGCATGTACATTTCATGGGCATTGATCTTTCCCAAAATTTGTGTAGGTGTGGTAACCGAAAGATCCATTTGATGTAGCACAGTGACAATGTGTCCATATTTGTCTATTGGGAGGACACTGAGAATCTTCCTCACAACATCCGGTTGTGAGATTTGAGTAAGCCCCAATCCATTGACTTCCTCTACAAGAATATTAAGTCGTGAGTACATAGCATTTGCATTTTCATTAGTAAGCATTTCAAAAGAATTTAACTTTCGCATGGCTATGTGATATCTTTCCTCACGTTCACTTCTAGTTCCTTCGTGTAGAGCACAAATGTCCATCCACAAATCATGAGCATTTTTATGATTCCTTACTCTATTGAACACATCTTTGCAAAGGCCTCTAAAAAGGGTGTTTTTGGCCTTAGCATTCCATTTCTCATAATTGAACTCATCACCTACAAGATTTGTGGGATCTCTAGGTTCGGGGAACCCTTGTGTGGCGGCTCTATAGACACCAATGTCTATAGCCTCTAAGTATGCTTCCATACGAATTTTCCAATAAGGAAAATCGTCACCATCAAAAACGGGAGGAGGTCCATCCCCACCGGACATCGTAACTCAAGCGGTTAAGCTAATCTATGAGCAACAAGGCTCTGATACCAATTGAAAGGATCACGATGCCCAAGGGGGGGGGTGAATTGGGCTTTTCTAAAAATCAACACTAATTAAAACCTAAGCAAGAAATAAGCAAGAGCCCAACTTCACCCCAACAACTAGCACTAAGAATATAATACTAGAAATGCAACAAAGCTAAGATAATACTTCAAATACTTGCTAAACAAATACACAATGTAAAGTGCTTGAATTAAGTGCGGAATGTAAAGCAAAGTTTAGAAGACTCCTCCAATTTTTTCCCGAGGTATCGAAGAGTCGGCACTCTCCACTAGTCCTCGTTGGAGCACCCGCGCAAGGGTATCGCTCCCCCTTGGTCCTCGCAAGAACCAAGTGCTCACTACGAGATGATCCTTTGCCACTCCGGCGCGGTGGATCCCTCGAGACCGCTTACAAACTTGAGTCGGGTCACCAACAAGATCTTCACGGTGATCACCGAGCTCCCATCACCACCAAGCCGTCTAGGTGATGCCGATCACCAAGAGTAACAAGCCGTAAACTTTCGCTTGACCAAGAGAAGCCTAATGCAAGTGGTGTATGCTCTAGGTGGCTCTCACTAGCGCTAATGAGGAACAAACGCGGATTATGATTCTCTAATCTCCTCACTAGGCTTTTGGTGCTTGCAAAGCTCTAGCAATGTGCTGGAATAAATGTGGAGTGCAAGACATTGAATATGGTGGGTGGAGGGGTATAAATAGCCCTCACCCACCAACTAGCCGTTACAGGCAATTCACTGCGCGATGGCGCACCGGACAGTCCGGTGCGCCACCGGTGCGCCAACGGTGCGCCACCGGTGCGCCAACGGTCGTTTCCAACGGCTAGTTCTGACAGATAGCCGTTGGACTCATGGCGCACCGGACAATGAACAGTTCACTGTCCGGTGCACACCGGACAGTCCGGTGCGGTGTCCGGTGTGCCACTAAAATTCAACTCTGAAAGCTGCGCTCTCGGGTTTCTGCGGAGGGGAATGCTTCTGCCGCGGACCAGCCTGGCCCCACCTGGCAGAGGGTGCACCGGACAGTCCGGTGCACACCGGACAGTCCGGTGCCCCAACGCCAGAAACACTAACTCTTGTTTTTCAGCTGATTTTCAAATCGGTTTTCGTTCTAACTTGAGTGTGAGTTCTAGAGTGACACCTAGCACTGTGTATGAGTGTGATTGTGCACCAACACTACACTAGAACTCTCTTGGTCAAACTACTCATCGACAACCCCTCTTTATAGTACGGCTAAAAGAGAATAAAAGACCTAACTAAAATGCGAGTGTCCACATCTCCTTGACACTCGGACTCCGTAGACCTTCACCTTTTGTTTCGTCGTTTTTAGCCGTCGCTTCGAGTTCTTATGTCCGGGATTGTTTTCACCGTTGTAGTACTTCTACCTGTCATGCGACCTAACTTACCATTTGTCTCTACAAAGCACACGTTAGTCACATGTAATATTACGTTGTCATTAATCACTAAAACCAACCAGGGGCCTAGATGCTTTCAATCTCCCCCTTTTTGGTGATTGATGACAACCCTACAAGTTTTGTGAGAGTAGTTTGTTTTGAAGTTTCTGTCAATAGAAAGAATGGTTAGTTATACTCAGTAATCTTTGACAGAAAGAACGTGTACCATAATAATAAGAGTGAGCGCATACACATCATAAGATTCTTGTTCATATAAAGGTGAAGTTAAATCAATGAAACAAGAACTAGAAGACTGGTGATAAAATATAAGGTGAAAACATAATACACACAGTCAATCAAGCAACGAGAGTATATGACGAGTTTGTGAGCCAAAAACATCAAGCTAGTACAGAGAGTAGCAAGCACATATATTACATCAACATGACTCTCTACTAACTCTCTAACTCCCCCTAACTCTCACAACTCACAGTTGAGCATTGCTTTTAAAGTTAGTCAAAATTTTATTAGCAGTTACTAAGTATAAGTAAATACCAAACCCAATTAATTAGTAGAACAAAAGTAACAACTTCACCTGCGATGCAATGCATATGACAAATTGAATTTAGTTCCATAATTTAATCATGTGAGTGTCCGAGCTGCTCATGACCGTGAGCACGGCTAGTATACCAGTTTTACACTCTGCAGAGGTTGCGCATCTTTACCCACAAGTCATGTTACCCATCTGCCAAGGGATCGCGACTTCCCATACACCTCTACCGAGGAGGCGAGGTAGGGTAACACTACGAGGCCTTTACAAAGTTCCACTAGCTTCAGAAAACCCGCTACAGTTTATAGGAAGCTCCAATGCAGGAATCCCTTGCAGGACCGCCATCGCAGCAAAATCCTCCCGAGGGCCTCCCTACACTGACCACTCCCCTACTGCCCTTGCCCCTTTCGGGTAAGGTAGTCTTCCACTAGCTTTCCTAATTAATCAGCCAAGGGGTCCCATTCCTCCCTTGTGGTAGCACTGTTTTCCCGGGTGGTCGCTCCATGTTCCAATTAACATAATGATCTTATCATGAACAGTAAATAACAACTGATAACAAAAGTATGAATAATATGTACCTCAATGCCCAAATCCACATATAGCACTAGCAAGTACTACCCAGAAAGTTTAGTGGTAAACAAGGCATAAAGATAGACAAACTAGGGTAACCTATTAGGTCCCATCAAATTAACCTATGCAGATCATTATGATTAATTAGAACATGAGTGGGTAAAAGAAGTGATCAAGGGCACAACTTGCCTGGGACTTGAGATTCCAGGCACCAACTTGCTCTTCAGATGACTCGTGTCCTCACCGCTAAACGTAGCAATACAGACAAACATGTATAGGCAAAATTAACATCACACCAAACATAAGAATAAACTACGTAATAATAATCTACGCGTTGCTACGAGATCGAGGGTTTGAGAATCGCTAAATTCGGAGGCATGGTTATTAAGTTATGGTTTATTGAAGATTTTAGTGTTGGGTACAAAATAAACTAGGTGCATAATTTTTAATCTATGTTTCATGACAAAATGAGGTTACTAGATGATAAACAATATTAAAACAAAATTAATGCCTCTGGAATGACTCAATTTGGAATTAGAATGGATTTAATATGAATTATACAAGTTCTAGGGCTTATTTTTGTATTAAAAGTAATTTCTAAAATTAAATTACTGAATTTACAGAGTTATGGACTGGGCGTCAATTACAGAAAACTGCAGGGGCTCTGGCGTAAGATTTCCGAGACACAGAGAATAGTGTATTCCGGATGGCGGGTTGATTCTTGCTTTCCTCGGGGGCTCTTTAACAAAAAGTACCCACGAAGGGGTACGGTGGATTCCCCACCGCAGGATTAGAATTCAAGGGCCACGATTGACACCCTTGATTCAATGAAGCGGTGCACATCCAGAACCGTCGATCGAGCGATCCACGGCCGAGATTCAATGCGGACGATGGGGTATACACAATCTAATCTAAACCGTTGCTTCTTGGATCTACGGTCTAAATCCTACCGCCATCCCGATCTAATCCTAGACGCCCCTAACGATCCAACGGCCAGGAGGCCTTCTCTCCCTTATCTCTCTCACGGTCGGCCAATCCCAGGTAGCGGCGGCGTTCTATCCTCGCGGTGGAGGACCTGCCGGTGTCGGCCAAGCCACCACCCCAGAGCCATGCCCCCGGACGGATGGCTTATCTCGACATGCTGCAAAGGCTATGGAGGGAGGGGTCTCACCTAGCACGGGCGGTGCAGAGGGCTCCACCCACGACGCATGGCGGTATTGCGACGGCGGCTTGATCCCGGTGAGCAATTGGTAGCGCACGGGTAGACTACATCGCCGTGAAGGCCACAACCACGTGTAGCGTGCCACCATGAATCTTCTTGAGTACTTTACCGGCATCAGTCTCACGCCCAGACAAGGAGCAGCCATTGTGGCGATCTCCTCCGTCAATGGCGCTCAGGGAGGTGCGGCATCTGGCTCTCGCAGCGAGGGATTTGCGGCGGTTTTATACCCAGGGATGGGGACACCCATGGCCGGCCCGACCCCGAGATCAGCGCGGGATTGGGGGTCTGTTGCGATGAACACGGCAGAAGATAGCTCCGGCCGCGGCGACATCCAGTTGAGATGGCAAGGACAGAGCTTCTGGCGAAACGGTCCCACCCAGTAGTCGAACAGCCCTGACGTCCTTCCGTGGCAGGTTGAGGGCGCACGGATCTGAGCGGATCAACCACCCAGGCCCAGGTGCTAGCGACACAGTAATTCAAGGCGCGTCCACACCCGTGGAGGCAATCCGCCAGAAGCCCATTGTGCGAAAAGAGGGGGGGGAATAGGAGAAGATGGGCTTGGCGTGGAGAGAAGAAACTGGGCTACATGGGTTTGAGAAGTGGGCCGACCAGAGACAGATTTGGCCTAGGCGCTGTTTAGCAGTTCTTTTCTCTTTTGTTTCTTTTTATTTTCTTATTTCTATTTTGTTATTAATTTCTTTTGTTTTTGATTTTAAATTCAAATACAGTTTGATTACCAATATTAAATGCACTATCTTAAAAAAATACTCAACATGAAATACATGGTTCATTATATTTTATATATCAAATATTTATTTAGTCAAATGAAATGCACCACACAAAAAAATATCAGCATGAGATGCATACTTCTTATTTATTTATTGGTCACTTGACTAATTTGATACTATTAATTGAATATGCATAAAGAAAAGAAAACTAGATAGTCTCTAAGGGTTCCATAATCCCAAAACACTTTTATATCTATATATGTATTTATTTTTTTATCATTTTTTATCTTATATAAATTTTAGGGCTTTACAAAATTGTAGATATCTTTCCCTGCTCATTGGTTATTATCTTCAACTGGTACCATTGAGTGGTAACGAAACATTAAATGTCTAAGCGCATGTATCCTGCATGTATTTAAAAACTTGTATGCATATTTTTATGGGAGGTTACTCCATGATTTCTAGTCTCATTTAAGAAAAAACATAGTCTCCAAAGGTAAGCATGGATCTTAATATAATGTATCCTTCAAATGGTATCAATCTCAATTGTAATGCTCTAATTAGTGCTACCTTTACTGTATCAATTTGTTTCCTTTTCAATTGGAATCTTTTATATATGCTTTCTCCATGCATTATATAGATTAAACTCCCTTTGTTCTTAATTACTGATTTTTGTGTATGCTTTTCCATCTACCATATACATGCATGCACTTAGGGGGAGCTTAGTCTATGCAATATGAAAGCCAAGTTTTTGTGATAAATTCCACTTGACATATGAAGGCTCACAAAAAAATGACCCTCCCTTGTGCTACTGATGTCTTCCTTTTCACTGTTGGATTCCAAAGATGGAGAATATGTAAAACTAAAAGCAAACCCACCCCATAAAGATGGAGAATAGTTTGGACGATGTATGGTTCAAATGCCCCTACTTATGGATTTCATTGTGATTTTTGAAAGGATGGAAGACATGATTAAGGATGAACTAGTTCTAGGTGTTGATTGGAGTCGAGAGACATCTATAGGAGTCTAGCACTTTGTTTTCCTTTTAACCATACTATAAAGGAGGGTATGAACTAGTATCTTGACTTAGATAAGTCTAACAAGTTTAGTGTAGTGCACACTAGTTGTCTCTGGCTCTAGGTGTCTTATGAGAGGTCCAAAACTAGTGAGGATAAAAAACAATTCAAAAATTTCAAAATTGGACAAGTTAGAAGGATTTTTAGGCATCAGACCCTAAGTTTCAAGGTCCTTAGACCATAGTGGATCGTTCTGAAGATCCACGTAGACAACTTGATAGCACTTGATCGTCAAACCATATGAACCATATTTTATTGGACTCATGTGTTATGTTCGACAGTCTATAGATTTAGACCGAGGAGTCCTAGGAATGTGTCATACGAGTTTGGTGATATGTACACAACGACACTGTTTTAGGTAGGGTTACAACTATATGGTTGTTGGACCTTGTGAACAGTTGCCTCATCAGAATAAAGTGGATGGGTCTGACGAGTGTTATGAAGTGACTAGAGAGGTTCTGGTGGGCGTTGAACTAGTCTGATAATGGGTGTCAGACTATACACCCAAGGCAGTGTTCCATGGCTGGTTCTTACATACTGTTACATCGTTGGACCCTTGAGATGGTCGGACAATGATTATTAGATGGTTCGATGATTATGGTTTCTACTTGAGTTGGCAATAAACGGTAGTTGACCGGTTGGGGCTATAAACCCCCACCAACTGGCCAACACACTTGCTCTTTCCCCCTTGAATAGCCAAAGCAACCTATATAGAGTGTGAAAAGGAGCCAGTGCATAGTGAGAGACTTGAGTCAGATTTTGCAAGATTTGTAGCCTCATTAGTGCAAACAAGAGTGATTAGTGTGCACTCATTGATCTCATTGGTCTTTATAGAGTCAAGTGATAGCTTGTACTTATTACTCTTGGTGATCGACTTCACCTAAACAGTTTGATGGTGATCAGAGTGTACTGATCACCTAGAGAGGTTATGAATGACCTTGCTCATGAGCAGTTATTTATGTCAGAGTGGTAAAGAACCAGCTCATAGTAGCGCTTAGTTCTTGCACGGACCAAGGGGAAGCGACACCCTTGTTCGGGTGCTCCAACGAGGCTTAGTTGGGATTGTTGACTCTCGGAGTCCTAGAGAAAAACTTGAGAAGTCTTCTAAACCCTTACATTACTTTATGTAATTGCATTTATGCTACTTCAAAAACTTATATTCTTAGAATTACCATGATAGCATAGGGTTAGAATTACGGTGCAAAACATTTTGTATACACATTAGACACTAGGGTGAAGTTGGGATTTTAATTAGGATTTAATTATCATAGAAAATTATAGAGAATTTCAATCCACCCCCTCCTCGGCATCATGATCCTTTCAACCATGAAATATTTAAGGGCCCTAACTAGGAGTGAATCAGACCAAACATGTCACCTTGAAGTCTCTTTAAGAAACTCAGGAAGTCAGCATTTGCTTTTAGGTAAGATGGCTTAGTTATCAATTTGTATGGTTTTCATGACATCGCTAATAGAGCTAGTTATGATGTTCCATGTCATCCTTAATCTAGGGTGTCCTAGTCTTTCGTGCCATACTAGAAAAGATTTAGGATTTCTAAATATAGTAGAGATCACACCAAATTCAAGAGGTGGTTTAATTCTAGAGTAATAAAACATAGAGGACATACCTAGTGCTTTCTCTACCACTTTTGCCTCACATCCGTCTAATACAATGATATGGAGGTATTTAACACCATCCTCACATGCATGTGTAACATGATAACCACTATAATAGATATCTTTTAATGCGAGGAGAGTATGAGTTGCTCCTGGATATAGAAACACTTCCTCAATGAAGATCCTAGTATCATTAGGGAGGATGACAATGGTTCATGTAGAGCCTACAACGTGGCCATTATTGACTATGATTATAGTAATATTTTCAATTATATTAATATTTTCAGTACTCTTCTAGAGTGCTTAAAAATATTTTGTTTCTCTAAGTATTGAATTTGTAGCTGCGTTATTGATCAAGCACAGTTCATCATTTGCTTCCATCATGGGAAGTGAAAGTCTTGTTCTGAATAGATATAATATAGATTCATCATTCAGGATGATAACATATAACAAAACAAGCACAATTAAACCATATAGGGCATACTGAAATCACATAGCAATCAATCTTAATTATCCAAATCAAGTATGCTCAGCAAGAGTGTTTATTACACCATGACCAAATAATTTTTCTTTAGGAATTAAAATATTAGCTTAGGAAATAAGTATGAAGCTAGTAGATGATAACTCAATCTACTCTAAGACATCATCATTATCGAAGTTGAAATCAACATCACCTAATAGGGCATGGCTATCCGCGATGGCATCAACATCGCAACATGACAAGACTGTTAAGCAGTCTTAGGTGGCAAGACTGGTAAACATGACAAGACTGCTAAATCAACATCACCTAACAAGGGGATCTTTAGTCTTAGCATCTATAGGCACCTAAACAAAGTGAACCTCTGAGTTTTGACATTTCTTTCACTCCCGATACATGATCAGATCGTGAGAATTCAATCTAGATTTAACATGTCAACTAAACAATAAGTTTGTGGCGATAGTGGCGATGACGCCCGTCGTGAAACCACTCTGATCATGAAAATTTTAATCTAGATTGAACAAAACCATAAGTTTATAACAGATCAAGAACAACATACTATGCTCCTTGATTCAGCGAAAGGAGATAAAACATATCAACTGGTATAGTTCAGCAAGGTAAAAAACATGTCAATTTGACGAAGAGTTATTGTAGATTAAGGGCATGTTTGGTTGGTGGCTAACTATGCCACAATTTGCCTAAGGTTAGTCGTCCGAATTAAAGAACTAACCTTAGACAAAAAAGTTAGGCAAAGTGTGACAAGTTAGACAGCAAACCAAACATGCTCTAAATCTACAACACTGTTAGAGTAGAGTAATGCTGATGACATGTTGAGTAACAACGTCATCATATACTCTAGATTCGAATCTCAAACACTCGGGTCAGCAATACAGTTGTGAGAAAGATATAGAAAAATCGTTTTCCAAATCGATCATTTCACCTTGAATCATCATCCATCTGTTTGGTTATCCGTACCATCTCATTTTGTGCCACAGTGTGTGTTGACTTTAGCTAAGCTTATGTTTAATTGCCTGCACACGAGAGACGTTGGTTGCATGAGTGGATGCAAAATAAGTCATTTTGAAGTTATTTGCCTGCACATACACCAAAAATGTCCGTATCGGACCCGCCAGTCTCGCGATAGCCTGGGTATGTGCAGCCAGCAAACCAATCAGGTAGCATGTGAAAAAAAATCCTGTACGTACTGATACATCATGAAAACGAAACAATACATGGAGAATGTCTATTATACACTATGTACATCTTTATATGTTATCATCACATTTACATACAACTATCATACAACCGGGGGGGGGGGGGGGGGGGGGGGTAACCGGCATGCCTATGCTAAATCGTGGTGGGGGTAAAATTTGGGCAAAAGCAAAAAAAGGTGTCGCGACGACGCAGAAAAGTGGTGGTTCAGTTCTCACCGATTGATCATGAATAACTCATAGCTCATGTAGTACCGGTTATCAGTCTCTCCTGCCGATCCAACTTCTTAACCTTGACAAGCCCGATCAGAACTTGCAGCCCGAAAAATGCGCAGAGGGAGTATGCAATGGTTGCTGGTCCCTGCAACGGTTATTGAAGATTCGAAGACCAGATGAGAACAAATATGTGCTAGAAATTTGATGGATGATATACTCCAGTTTGTTTACAAACTCACCCGGATTGAATTGAAGTACAACATTGTTGCAAGGTTCATCAAACTACCTGCAGCAACTCCCTGAATGACAAAGAGCAAGATTTAAAGCACATTATGATGATATGAAACTTCAGGGGAAAATGTGCTGTATCAAAGAAAGAAAACAATTTCATGATATAAGGGTTGTTTCTCTTGATGACTTGATCAGATTTCTTGCATCAAATGTGCAGGCGCCCTCTCTCAATTTTCTTGTAACAATTCCAGTGCAGGCTAACTGAATTTGCATGCACTTAGTGGCAGTATCATCCAGCAGACAAGTTTGCCTTTATCTTTTCATGGTTCAGCATGAGGTAACATAGAAGAAAAAGCAATATATTAATAATTCTGAACTCACATATCCAATTGTTTTCTGTACAGCGGCAACTCTTTGAAATGCTCTTTCTGATTCCAGCGTTCTGACACGAAGCTTGAGTTCACCTTGCTCCTGTAAAAGAACAGTTCATTGAGTTCAATCGTAAAAACTTTCATCAAGAGGACATGTGCATATAACACCAATACACAACAAAATAATGTTCGAAAATGATGTACATACCAAACGTTCAATAATTTGTGCGAGCTTTTCAACTCTATCAGGTTGGCGGAACAAATTGTAAAAGGCACGGGACTGCCTTTCCCATCTCTTCTTTGCATCCTGACATAATGTTGCAATCAGGAGCAATTAAAACTCTCACTATGAAAATACTTAGATCTTGTTCGGTTGCGGGGATTGGAACGGATTGAGAGGGCTTAAATAACTTTCTATTCAATTTTGACTAGCAAGGGATTTAATCTCCTCCAATCCCCTTCAATCCGCTCCTAACCAAACAAGCCCTAACCCTTAGGAGATGTGCTATCATAGAGATAGGTTAACAGCTTTGACCAAATGTTGAAACTTGCCTTCACAACTATTTCAACACCAGCGTCATTAAACCTTAGCAATTCCTTGGCATATCTAGCAAATTGAACAGACATTTCAAGTCAGTACCAGAAAAGTTCAAGCAGAAAATATAGACAGTACATAATAAGTGAAGATGTGCAAGCTTTGCGTGTTTTTGAAAAAGTATTCAGATGCTAGTAATGCAAAAAGTACTCACGGCTTAGCAATCTCTGTAATATCAAACCTAGGATCAAGGCCTTTCCCAATACCATCTAGAACTGCACAAAATGGAGACAGTCTAAATACACAGTATAATAACAATTTCCTTGTAAACATGTAGATTATTAGACTTTGAAACCTGAGAATGCTCTGACCACAAATGTAAATGTGGCAGGGAAGCGAAATGGTTGATCAGCAGCAATCGCCAAAAGATCCTCTCCTACAAAATTTAATTCAAGTCAACATAATAAAATTTGTAGAATAAACCTAGACATATTTACATCTATCCAGTTTGTTGGTAGGTCACACAACATTACCGATTGCAGCAAGTCTCTGCTTCCTCTTTTCAAACTTCTCCTCCTTAGTTAATTGCTTTTTGAATCCCAGTTCTGCAGTTGCCATTTCTCTCTCCTTCCTTTGTGCTGCTAGGCGCTCTTGAAAGCTATAAATAATAGATGAAAACAGAATAAAGCCAAACATCATGCTCATCTTGTACAAAAAAAACACCATGCTCATCCAGTTCAACAGACTCCATTTGCTATAACTACAAGGTAACATCTTCTCATGGGCAGTGTTGTATTTGGTTACTCTTTTTTCGTTAATGAAATAACACACAACTCTCAAGCAGGCTCGAGAAAAAAAATCAAGGAAAAGTAATTACCTATTAAGGAAAAATTGAGCGGTTCTTCTGACAGCAGTCATATCTCCAGTAGGAACAAGGACACCCATTTGAACCATTGCTTTAAGCACCTGCAGGAATACAAGATTCAACACTTCCCCGAACGTCACAGGTATAAATTATCATCTGCAGGCTATTATGCCCTGAGAACTAACTTTGTCAGGATCCTTTTCATAAACTCCATAGAATACTTCAAGCAATCCTTCCCGAATATTTTGACTGATACTGGAAGTTAGAAGGATGAAGATTACTGAGATGCAAACTTTCTCATGAAATGAAACTTATGTAGAGGTGGGGGACAAATGTTACCTTCCCATCATCCCGAAGTCATAGAAGATAAGTCTCCCTCCATTGACATCATCAACAGCAATGTTTCCTGGATGCTGTAAAGAAATCACCATTAGCTTTTAACACAGAGTACAGCAACTGCTTTATTTGAGATATTAAAAAGGAGCAAGAAAACAATAGGGATGATTCAGTCTCATGAAATTTTTAATGTAAGACATACTTCCTCCGCACACAAATACAAGTCCGTTATGGCATTGACATGGTCTCCGCATGCTCTGATACTCTGATACTTTGATACTTTGACTAGCAATTTCTATGGAATATATCGTCTTCATTGAAAGAATAGTATATTGTGGAGGTATTTTCCGTAAAAGATCTAATAACGTTAGTCTTATGTTTTCAGTCTATATAAAAAATTATATATTGATGGCCAAAGCTAAAAAAAGTTTAAGACAAGTCTAGATGAACATAAATCTGCCAAGGTTAGGACGATGGAGGATGGCAAAGGGACCTCATAAATTAAATGATACAGCTTTTCTTAACGAAATATTATATTTCTACTTCATTTGAAAACAGACCAGTGCATGGATAGAAATGAAGTGAAGGATGATGTGAAGGTGAGAAATAATGATAATGACTAAAACCGTGTTTGTGGAGAATATACAGAATGACTAACCGGGTCAGCATGGAAAAACCCATGGGACAAGATCTGCTCAAGGTAGGACTCAACAGCATAACGACCTAACCTGAAAGTAATTCACATTGCCCGAAAGCAACAAAGTCAGTTGGCACAGAAAACTGAGTTCATGGTGGACAGTTATACAGTACTTACCTTTTTCTATCGACTCCTAACTTATCTAACTGCTTTATTCTGTTAATTTTAATTCCTGGGACATATTCCATTGTTAAAACCTGCAATGAAAATAAAAGAAACTTAAAATCTTGATTCCACCAAGTTCCTTGTTGGATATATTTTATATTTTCTGTGTAGAAGAAACCTGAGGAGTAGTGTGCGCCCAGTAAATTTCAGGAACCTTCACATAATCCAATTTTTTGAAGTTTTCAGCAAATTTTTCAGCGTTAAATGCTTCCTTCATATAGTCTATTTCCTGATAAAAAAGACATGAGCTGATTAAATGATCAGTAATGGACGTAGTCAAACAAGTCTTAAGACAGTAGCATACAATCATATAGCTACTTACCTGATATAAAACAGATGCACACTCATCATAAATAGCAACCCAGTCTCTCTTGGCGCCATCTGACTTTGGGTCCACTTTCTGAAGGTATTCAGCTATTACCTATCCAATTCCGTGATTTGTCAACAAATGGTATTAAAATGGGAACACATTTAAGTAGTAAATAGGCAACACATAACGGACATACTTATTTTGTTAGTTGTTACTAGTAAACAACAATAGCAATTATGTGTGCATGTTTAGATGCAGAGGCCAGGATGTTTTATTTCATTATCTAAAAAATGAAAACAGGGTATGCTACAGTAGTAATAATTTACCCTTAAATTCTTCAGATCAATATCGAACAGCTCCTTCAGACCAGGCCGTTGCACTTTGATCACAACCTCTTGGCCATTCAGACGTGCCCGATGAACCTGGCCTGCCAAAAAGGGATAGATTATTGTAGTGTTAAGTTGCTTATTAAAATAATATATATATATTACCGAGGCTAGCAGCAGCTATTGGTTCAAAATCAAATCGATCAAATATCTCATTTACAGATGCCCCCAGCTCTTCTTCGACAATTTTTACAGCTGTCTCGGAAGGAAATGGAGGAACTTGATCCTGCAAAAATATGTAATAATTCCATGGTTCAATCATAACAGGGGTATAAACATAGGAATGTGCATTAACAAAAATATATAGAGAAAAACAAGACAGCTTCTAATAACTACATAAGACAGCTATTTTCTTGACATGGGGCACTGAGTCACTGACAAATGATAACATGATACACCTATGTACAGTACACAATCTGAGACTTGCAGATTTTTCCATCCTCTGAGCTGATCTAGTAAACTAAACTAAATGTAATGTGGTAGAGTGGACGCACTAACCAGTTCAACCTAAAAGCTTAATCTATTAGAAGGTACGTAATTCATTTATACACTTCAACATCATCACTCACGTGCAGCCAGAGAGAAAGACGCAAACGTGGAAATGAATGGGTGGAGGCACAAATAAAGCCTCTGCCAGAATTCAAACTCAAGACCTCTGATTTTGATACCATGTTAGAGTGGACGCACTAACCAGTTCAACCAAAAAAAACTTAAGCTATTAGAAGAAGGTAGGTAATCCACTTATACACTTCAACATAATGCATATTTCAGCTTATGCATAATAGATGGTCAAATTGTTTACTAACAGAAGAGGAATTCCTCTAATGAGCCAACCCATCAATTCTGAGTCTTTGCAGTTTTTTTCTCGAACATGTAGGAGATGCGTGTATCTTTATATTAAAGAGAGAAAAACACTTTACTCAATTTTGGAAAAGCATCAAAGCATGTCTGCCAATTAGAATAAGTTTCAACACAAACCTGTAACTCCGATAGTTGATCCACATATTCCTGTGGTAGAATATCCACCCTGGTTGAGAATTGTTGCCCTATTTTGATGAATGTGGGGCCTAATCTCAAAAGACTCTCCTTTAGCCACTTGGCAAGAACTTTCCTCCTCATTATCTTTTTCTCCTCAGTCATCCCCCCTGCAGAAGCTGACTTAGAGTTTTATTGAAGGTACACAATTTTGAAGAAACATGTGGATAATTCTTCAATATCAAGAACATCTTTTTTTGGTCGTCAGGCGGGGTCCCCACCTGCATGTATTGCATAGAGGCCAGGAGCGACCAATGTCATCCCCCAATGGGGTTAGAAAGAAGATTACAACAGGTTCTAATCTCCAACAAGAGTGAGATTACAACATTTTGGAGAAGATATGAACCCAGTGTGTTGACTAGCATGCCACACATGCTGTTGTACAAGATGAAGGATTTTATTCAATTGTATTTGCAAATGTTTGTAACTTGTATGAAAGATACCAACATCACTAAATGGGAGGAACTTATTGTTTTTTTCCACATTCAGAAACAAACTTTTATAATACAAAAACAAGTTTCTATAGGTTAGTATTTTTTTAGTGTTCAGTTGAAACCACTAACCTCTGTATGTGAACTTTTGATTGTTGAGCCAAGCCTTGAATATAAATGTAAAAACGAATCCCCATATTTCCAATGTTCTTTGAATTGTTGAATAGGTTTTAAACCGATTCCAGCGACCACCAGGAGCAACAGAAACCTGCAAGGATTAGTTATTCAACTCAAAGAGGAAAGGAAAAAGGAGCACAGTGATTGATACAAAATTGCAGCTATTTTCATCAGATAATTGGACAGCAATATGCATCAGAGGCTAAGGGTAAGCTTGATCCGTGTATCATCTACTCAACCTGACACAGTAATCTAAGTAGCCAGCCAACCAACCTGTTGCATTTTCAACCACGCCACCTCAATTTTCGTTCCAGAGTGCTTGTGGATGCTGCTGCTAACTACGTCTACTTAGTAGCCTAGTAGGAGTGATTTCCCAGGTGTTTTCAACCAAGTCCCCTCAATTTTCGTTCCTGAGTGTTTGTGGAGTAGTAGGAGTGATTTCTGAAGATATGTGATGCTGGTACTATACTACTATATGTTAGGATTTATGGACTTGGCCCAATTAAGAATTTCTAATAAATCCCAGAAAATCTCAAAAGCCCATACAAGAGGATGGCTAGAGGATAGGTGGAACCATTAGCACCATATTGCTAGCTCTAGTGGAGTAGAGCTAGCTTAAATATGGAAGCCACACTCACTCACCAAGTCATGGATGAGAGGAGAGAGTGTGGAGAGCCACACGCGCGCGCGCGCTCGCTCGCCTCGCCTGGCCTGGCCTGGCCTGGGCGGGGCGGGGCGAAGGGCGCGGGCGCACGACATGCACGTGAATGGTCCGCCGAAATCCGGCCCCTCGCCTTGCGGGGGCGCGGCTACCTTTTGCCGTTTGATTTTTTGGTTTCTTGGCTGTTACGCTTATCCTAACCGAACGCTATAAAATCTCAACTGATTGCGAGATTTTCGTGCGCGGATAAACACGGGGGGTCGCGGACTCGGTCCTATAAAAGGAGCCCGGCAGCCAGCCTCCAAATCATCCCAATTCGCTTTCGCCTCTCTTCACAGCTGAGCCGCCTTCCAGTTCCCTTCATTCCGATCGTAGAGGTGCATCTGCGATTAGGAGAGCAGGTCTCCGGAACCCTTCGCCTTCTAGATCCTGCACCAGGAGAGGCCGAATAAGGTTTTTGGGAAGCGTCTTCACGCGACTGCTCGTGATCTGATTGACCTCGTCGACCCTGCTGATTTCGCTACTTCGACATCATCGACCCTGCTGATTCCGGTGCGTGCCATCTATCAGTAAGTCTAATCAGTACGCATCATCTGATTTGGCTTGTTATTTCAGTGCTTGTGTTTTTGTCATGATTTATATTCGGAATTTAAACTGGAATTTGTCTAATTATTCAACAATCCAAAAACCTTATTGTAGACAATTTCCTAGTTTTTCTATGGCTGCTTTTGCCGATGCGCTCAAGCCAGAAAAGTTCAATGGTATGCACTTTAAGAGATGGCAAGTCAAGGCCACGCTCTGGCTTACTGCTATGAATGTCTTCCATGTTAGTAAAGGCAGACCTGAGGGTCCACTGACTCCTGAACAGGAGAAAGAGTACGACCATGCCAATACTATGTTCACGGGAGCCGTTCTTAGCGCCCTTGTTGACCGTCTAGTTGATGCGAATATGCAGTACACAGACGGGAAAGAGTTGTGGGATGCACTTACTACTAAGTATGGTGCATCAGATGCTGGCAGTGACCTGTATATCATGGAGAGCTTTCATGATTATAAGATGGTTGATAATCGCTCTATTGTAGAGCAAGCTCATGAAATACAGTGTATAGCCAAGGAGCTCGACCACCTTAAGATAGTCCTTCCTGACCGATTTGTGGCTGGGTGCATTATTGCAAAGTTGCCTTCTACATGGAGGAACTTCGCCACATCTCTGAAACATAAGAGACAGGAGATATCAGTTGAAAATCTGATAGCGTCTCTGGATGTTGAGGAGAAAGCTCGGGCTAAGGACACGGGATCTAAAGGAGGCGAGGGCCACTCCAGCGCCAACATGGTTCAGAGGAACCACAATAAGGGCAAAGGAAAGCCAAAATCTAACAAGCCCAACAAAACTACCAACTTCAAGAAGAAGAAGAACAAGGCTGAATTGACATGTTTCGCATGTGGCGAGGCGGGTCATTTTGCCAAGGATTGTCCTGATCGAGCGGATCGCCGTGGCAAAAAGGGCAATGTCAACACAGTGGTCGCTAGCAATGAGGAAGACAAAGGGTATGGTAATTTACCTTTTATCTTCTCAGTATTTCAATCACCTAGCTGGTGGCTTGATACTGGTGCTAATGTTCATGTGTGTTCTGACATTAACTTGTTCTCTTCTTATCAGAGCGCCCGGGATTCTTCCGTGCTAATGGGGAATGGGTCACATGCTTCTGTTCATGGCACTGGCACGGTGGATCTGAAGTTTACTTCGGGAAAGATCGTGCAGCTGAAGAACGTGCATCATGTCCCTTCTATACACAAGAATCTTGTTAGCGGAACCCTTCTATGTAGAGATGGGTTCAAGGTAGTTTTGGAGTCCAATAAATTAGTTGTGTCCAAGTCTGGACAATTTATTGGTAAAGGTTATGATTGCGGAGGCTTGTTCCGCTTTTCTTTGTTAGATTTCAATAATAAGTCTGTGAACCATATTTGTGCTAATATTGATGATCTTGCGAGTATTTGGCATTCTCGTTTGTGTCATATTAATTTTGGCTCTATGTCTTGGCTTGCAACCATGAGTTTAATTCCGAATATCACCATAGTCAAAGGTTCTAAGTGCCATAGTTGTGTGTAGTCGAAGCAACCTCGAAAGCCTCATAAGGCTGCTGAGGAGAGACACCTGGCACCGCTAGAACTCATACATTCTGATCTTTGTGAGATGAATGGTGTGTTGACAAAGGGTGGTAAGAGATACTTCATGACATTGATTGATGATGCGTCTAGATTTTGCTATGTATACTTGCTAAAAACTAAAGATGGGGCTTTAGACTACTTTAAAATCTATAAGGCTGAAGTTGAAAACCAACTAGAGAGAAAGATCAAACGTCTTAGATCAGATCGTGGTGGCGAGTTCTTTCCCAAAGTCTTTGACGATTTCTGTGCAGAACATGGCATTATTCATGAGAGGACTCCTCCCTATTCACCCGAGTCAAACGGGATTGCTGAAAGGAAAAACCGTACGTTGACTGACCTGGTGAATGCCATGTTAGACACTTGTGGTTTATCTAAGGCATGGTGGGGGGAGGCAGTCCTGACTTCATGTCATGTTCTGAATAGAATTCCTATGGGCAAAGAAGAGAAAACCCCTTATGAGAAGTGGGTTGGAAGAAAACCATCACTTTCATACTTGCGCACTTGGGGGTGCATGGCGAAAGTCAATGTACCAATTAATAAAAAGCGCAAGCTTGGTCCAAGGACAGTGGATTGTGTCTTTCTTGGATATGCTTCGTGTAGCATAGCATATAGATTTTTAGTAGTTAAATCTGAAGTTCCTGATGTGTATGTTGATACTATTATGGAATCACGTGATGCTACTTTCTTTGAACATGTATTTCCAATGAAAGACATTCATAGCAATTCTAGATACTCTTCTGAGATAACTCCTGAACATAGTACACCTATTGAGAGTTTTGAACAGCCACATGAAATTGTCCTAGAGGAGGATGACAATGATGCTCCTAAAAGGAGCAAGAGACAAAGGGTTGAAAAATCCTTTGGTGATGATTTCATTGTGTACCTTGTGGACGATACTCCTACTACCATTGCAGAAGCATTTGCATCTCCAGATGCAGATGATTGGAAAGAAGCAGTTCATAATGAGATGGACTCCATTCTTTCAAATGGTACGTGGGAAGTCACTGATCGACCCTATGGATGCAAACCTGTGGGTTGTAAGTGGGTGTTTAAAAAGAAGCTCAAGCCTGATGGTACAATTGAAAAGTACAAGGCTAGGCTTGTGGCTAAAGGCTATACTCAGAAAGAAGGAGAAGACTTCTTTGATACTTACTCACCTGTTGCTAGAATGACCACTATTCGAGTACTACTTTCTTTGGCTGCCTCGTATGGTCTCCTTGTTCATCAGATGGATGTAAAGACAGCTTTTCTTAATGGAGAGCTGGACGAGGAAATCTATATGGAACAGCCTGATGGATTTGTAGTAAAGGGTCAAGAAAGCAAGGTGTGCAAGTTATTGAAATCTTTGTATGGTCTGAAGCAAGCACCAAAGCAGTGGCATGAGAAGTTTGACACTACTCTAACGTCTGCAGGCTTTGCCATTAATGAGGCAGACAGGTGTGTATATTATCGCTGTGGTGGGGGCGAAGGAGTTATATTGTGCTTATATGTTGATGATATATTGATATTTGGCACAAACATTGATGTGATCAATGAAGTCAAGTCTTTTCTATCAAAGAGTTTTGATATGAAAGATCTGGGAGAAGCTGATGTGATTCTAAACATCAAGCTGATTAAGGTAGATGGTGGGATTACTCTCTCGCAATCTCACTATGTTGAAAAGGTTTTGAAGCGATTTGGCTTCTCTGAGTGCAAATCTTCTCCAACACCTTATGATCCCAGTGTGACACTGCGAAAGAACAAGAGAATTGGTTTAGACCAATTGAGATACTCTCAGATTGTCGGTTCACTCATGTATCTTGCTGGTGCAACAAGGCCCGATATCTCGTTTGCTGTGAGCAAATTGAGCAGGTTCATGTCAAACCCCGGGACTGATCATTGGCATGCACTTGAGCGGGTTATGCGCTACCTGCAAGGTACAATGAGTTATGGAATTCACTATTCTGGTCAGCATGCAGTACTTGAAGGATATAGTGATTCGAACTGGATATCTGATGCAGACGAGCTTTATGCCACCAGTGGTTATGTCTTTACTATTGGTGGAGGTGCGGTATCATGGAGGTCATGCAAACAGACCATTTTGACGAGGTCAACCATGGAAGCCGAGCTAGCTGCACTTGACACAGCAACCGTCGAGGCAGAATGGTTGCGTGAACTCTTGATGGACTTGCCGGTGGTTGAGAAACCAATACCAGCTATCCTTATGAACTGTGACAATCAGACAGTGATTGCTAAAGTGACGAGTTCTAAGGATAATGGAAAGTCATCAAGACATGTCAAAAGACGATTGAAGTCTGTCAGAAAGTTGAGAAACTCCGGAGTTATAAGTGTGACTTATATTTCAACAGATAAAAATCTGGCAGATCCTTTTACCAAGGGACTACCACGTAATGTGATAGAAATCGCATCGAGAGAGATGGGTATGAGACCCGAATAAAGTTGCCATGGTGGAAACCCAGTCTATGTGATCGGAGATCCCGTGAATTAGGTCCTGGGAAGAACAAGCCATTGGTGAACTGAGGAGAGTAACCTTTGACCCTCTCTAAGTAAAGATGCAATACTCTCAAATGCTGTAAGGCAGGTTGGCTTTGTGCCTTAATGTGTTCTGTTGGCTTGTATTAGCGAAGATGTTGTCCTGCAGAACATTCTTTGAAAGAACACACCTATATGAGTTAGACTGTCTAACGTCGCAGTCTATGAGATCTGGGTGATCTCTAGTAAACTCATGAAGAGACCTTGGAGTACGACGTATATGCTCCACCCGAGAAGGGGACTACTGGTAGCCAAGTACTGGTCATGACTTCAAGTGAAACCCATTCACGCAAAACTTGCAATTCAAGGCATAGTCCATTGTCCAAGTTGTGGGTTGATGTAGCTTGGAGTTCTAGGCGGAAGTTCAACTTAACAGTCTCTGCTGAAAAACTAGTATATTAAACAGTAGTGAACAGTGGCGAAAACTGCAGATGGGCATTTGAGATCTGGTGGGGGATTGTTAGGATTTATGGGCTTGGCCCAATTAAGAATTTCTAATAAATCCCAGAAAATCTCAAAAGCCCATACAAGAGGATGGCTAGAGGATAGGTGGAACCATTAGCACCATATTGCTAGCTCTAGTGGAGTAGAGCTAGCTTAAATATGGAAGCCACACTCACTCACCAAGTCATGGATGAGAGGAGAGAGTGTGGAGAGCCACACGCGCGCGCGCGCTCGCTCGCCTGGCCTGGCCTGGCCTGGCCTGGCCTGGGCGGGGCGGGGCGGGGCGGGGCGGGGCGAAGGGCGCGGGCGCACGACATGCACGTGAATGGTCCGCCGAAATCCGGCCCCTCGCCTTGCGGGGGCGCGGCTACCTTTTGCCGTTTGATTTTTTGGTTTCTTGGCTGTTACGCTTATCCTAACCGAACGCTATAAAATCTCAACTGATTGCGAGATTTTCGTGCGCGGATAAACACGGGGGGTCGCGGACTCGGTCCTATAAAAGGAGCCCGGCAGCCAGCCTCCAAATCATCCCAATTCGCTTTCGCCTCTCTTCACAGCTGAGCCGCCTTCCAGTTCCCTTCATTCCGATCGTAGAGGTGCATCTGCGATTAGGAGAGCAGGTCTCCGGAACCCTTCGCCTTCTAGATCCTGCACCAGGAGAGGCCGAATAAGGTTTTTGGGAAGCGTCTTCACGCGACTGCTCGTGATCTGATTGACCTCGTCGACCCTGCTGATTTCGCTACTTCGACATCATCGACCCTGCTGATTCCGGTGCGTGCCATCTATCAGTAAGTCTAATCAGTACGCATCATCTGATTTGGCTTGTTATTTCAGTGCTTGTGTTTTTGTCATGATTTATATTCGGAATTTAAACTGGAATTTGTCTAATTATTCAACACTATACTCTTACCTAAATTTGAACTTCATTCCAACTAGAGTATCACGAATGCACTGGTTCGAAACATTATATTGATGTCACTCTAGTCAAGCTGTGCCACTAACTTTTGCCAAAGCAGCCCTTTATCCTATCCCACAATACCCACATGATCATCCACTGGAGAACACACGCAGCTATGCAGATGATAAGCGGTTAAACACATCCAGTGCTCATGAGGGGGTCTAAGAAAGAGATAAATCGAGCTAAGTCTTTCACTTCCACTCGCAAATACGGAGTAATTAACTTGAGAGAGAGCTCTCACCACTACATGCAAACAGAAAAAATATTCACCTCTGCGCTGCTCTGCTTGAACCAGGCATCCTCCCTCCCGATCTCCTCCACTCTCTCCTTCCTTCTCCTCTCATCCTCCGCCGGCGGGACCGGGGCCGGGACTATGGCCGCGCTGCTCCCTGCAACCTCGGGCTTCTGCTTCACCGCCCCGCCGTTACCGCTGGCGCTCCCGTTACCGTTGCTTCCGAGGTACGCTTGGACGGCGGCATCGTCGTATCCGAGCCCGCTCCCGTTCCCGTTGAGCCCGTAGCGCTTGGCGTCCTCCTCGGCAGGCGGGGACGGGCGGTCTTCGAGGACGGCGCGTACGAGGCAGACCCGCGATCGCCGGCGGAAGCACGGTAGTGGAGGAAGCGCGGGGCGGGGATGGAGGCGGATGCGGTCTGGGACGGAGAGCGAGGTAGAGGCGATGAGGGAGGCCGCCGCCGCCGCAGACGCGACGGACATGGCGCGTGGGAGAGGGGCTGGCTAGGGTTTGGGTATCGATGGGGTTTTGGCGGGACGCGCCGAGTTGTGGCGTGGCTTGGAGGAATGGAGGAAGGAGTGGTGCTGCTAGGAAGCGAGTCCCCGAGACGCCGCCCCGGGCGAGCAGGAGTTGGGAACGAGAGAGGTGGTGGGGAAGCCACGTGAGAGGCATGGAGGATGAGGCTATCTGACCTGGCATTTCGTGATTGGGCGGGGGTGAGGCGGAGGGGCTTGCGTGGAAAAGTTTTGAGGCCTCTAGTTCATCTCTTTTCGCTTTTTGGCTTCGTTTGATGTTTTGTGCCGTTGGTTTTCCGTGACCCATCGCTGTGATGGGGACGCCGTGTTTTATACTCTGCAGATGGTAGCTAGCACTAACAGGCACAGACGCACAGTAGCAAACAATCCTTTCGGCTACTAAGAGGTTCATGTGTGTAATAACGATTTAAATCTTGTCCGCTGAGAATTAAACAACCGGATCCGTGGCGCAATGGTAGCGCGTCTGACTCCAGATCAGAAGGTTGCGTGTTCGATTCACGTCGGGTTCAATACTCCGATTCTTATCCGGTTAATTTTTTTAATAACTGCTTTTGTTTTTTCTAATAACAAAACGATCTTCAGCGAAGCGTGGTATTATTTTGAACTCTTATTTATCTCCCTATGAGATTTCACGCCAGCGCGTGTTAGATATTGCTTAAAATTCTGGATGGAGTATATCTGCTCTAAAGTTTAAATCGTTATCAATAATGTGTATAAATAACTCTAAACTTCACATCTAAATTGTTTTCATATAGTTTTTAAACAGCAAAATAGATACTTCAAAAAAATCCTGTAGATGCATATTATATGGTAAAATCCAACTAAATCTATAGATTTTTTGGGGTGCATTTGAAGAAGTAGCTTCGCCCTGCTGACATAGCGGCGCGTGCTCCTGAGCGAAGAAGTGGAAGTCCTCGAGCTGCTGACAAACATCCAAGGTTGCCTTCCAACCGAAGTCCTCGACGACATCTCTGTGGCCTTCAATAGGCTCTACGTGCTCAAGGTAGATGACGAAGTCCTAAGAAGGCAAGGTCTCTCCGGGGCTACTTCGCAAAGGAACAAAGTCCTCAGTAGCATCTTTACTAGGGTATTTGGTTTGAAGAATAAATTAGTCCATTATCTTCTCATTTTTTACTATTTTTGTTTGGTTAGTGGAATATAATGAGTTGATCCATCACCACACACCAAATTTGAGAAATGAATCTATGATACACCACCTCAATTTTAATGTAGTGATTTTTTAAACCAAACACCCCCTACACCCTTCAATAAGTCTTGCATTCACGAAGATAGCAACAAAGTCGGATAAATGCGTTTGCCGGTTATCGAAGTTCCGTCCTGTCTTCTCTCCAACAATGCGTTAGAGAATTAATGCTATTTCATTGGCATACTTCACCTATGAGACTAATGTTGTTTTATGATTTTTGTGATTGGTTGTATCCATATATATTTCAAAGAATTTTTAGAGAATGAGATTTCTGTCTTATATTCATTTCAATTTTCTTACGTGACGTTTGGGTCCCTTCATTTTAAAGAAATTGGAATTCATTTAATAAAGTAACTTATTTAATTTGAAATTTGACATTTCACCACTTTCCAAAGTTCAGATATTAGCACATCTTAAATTCATGGGATGGAGGATGTGAAATGATTTTATGCATTAGTAGAATTTGTTTATACTCTGTAACTTACATGACACTCTTCGTCTCACTACTTTATAGTAAAAATGTAGCACATGCATATCTCCGACATCTTGCTAATAATAGTATACAAATATATTTTGTATAAAACTGAATTAGCTTAATTGATATATGCCAAAATTACTATTACGGAGCGTTTGGATCCCTTCATTTTAGAGGAATTGAAATTCGTTCAATAAAGTAACTTATTTAGTTTGGAATTTGATATTCCACCACTTTCTAAAGTTCAGATATAAGTCTATCTCAAATTCATGAGGTGGAGGATGAGAAATGCTTTTATGTATTAGTAGAATTTGTTTCTATTCTGTAACTTACATGACACTCTTCGTCTCACTCCTCTATAGTAAAAATATAGTACATAAATATCTCCGACATCTTGCTAATAATAGTATACAAATATATTTTGCATAAAATTCAATTAGCTTAATTGATATATGCCTAAATTACTATTATTAGAATGAAATTCAATTTCAATGATCCAAACAGTGCGTTATTAGAATGGAATTCAATTCCAATGATCCAAACGGGACGTTACGGGTTAGTTACTAATATAATGATAATTCCTATTAATGAAACTAAAAATTTAGTATCATCAATGCTTTAGGCTTGCACGCAATTGAGAGCACCTAGAGGGGGGTGAATAGGTGATCCTGTAAAACTTAAAACTTAAGCCACAAAACTTGGTTAAGTGTTAGCACAATAATCACCAAGTGGCTAGAGAGGAGTCTCAAAAACACAATAACCACAAAGATATCAATCACAGAGATGGCACGGTGGTTATCCCGTGGTTCGGCCAAGACCAACGCTTGCCTACTCCACGTTGTGGCGTCCCAACGGACGAGGATTGCAATCAACCCCTCTCAAGTGGTCCAAAGACCCACTTGAATACCACGGTGTTTTGCTTTGCTTTTCTTAATCCCATTTGCGAGGAATCTCCACAACTTGGAGCCTCTCGCCCTTACACTTGAAGTTCACAAAGAAGCACGGATCAAGGGAGGGATTAGCAACTCACACAAGACACAAAGATCACAACAAATACGCACACACAAGACCCAGACTTGAGCTCAAGAGACTAGCACACTAGAACGGAGCTCAAATCACTAGAATGTCGAATAAGTGCGCAGGAATGGAGTGTGAGTGATCAAGAGTGCTCAAGGAATGCTTGGATGTCATCTCCATACGCCAAGGGGTCCCTTTTATAGCCCCAAGGCAGCTAGGAGCCGTTGAGAGCAATCCGGGAAGGCAATTCTTGTCTTCTGTCGACTGGCGCACCGGACAGTCCGGTGCACACCGGACACTGTCCGGTGCCCGATTTCTTTCCTTCTATGGTGAAGCCGACCATTGGCAGCCAGAGAGCCGTTGGCGCACCGGACATGTCCGGTGCACACCGGACAGTCCGGTGCCCCCTTCTAGCCGTTGGCTCAGCCACGTGTGAGAGCACCTAGAGGGGGGGGGGTGAATAGGTGATCCTGTGAAAACTTAAAACTTGAGCCACAAAAACTTGTTAAGTGTTAGCACAATAGTTGCCAAGTGGCTAAAGAGAAGTCTCAACAAAACACAATACCACAAGAGATCAAGCACAGAGGTGACACAGTGGTTTATCCCGTGGTTCGGCCAAGACCAACGCTTGCCTACTCCACGTTGTGGCGTCCCAACGGACGAGGGTTGCAATCAACCCCTCTCAAGCGGTCCAAAGACCCACTTGAATACCACGGTGTTTTGTTTTTCCTTTCACTATCCCGTTTGCAAGGAATCTCCACAAATTGGAGTCTCTTGCCCTTACAAGTATATGATCACAAAGAAGCACAGAGTAAGGGAGGGAAGCAACACACACAAATCCACAGCGAAACGCGCACACACACGGCCAAGAATCGAGCTCACAAGAGTATCACAAAGTTCTCACTAGAACGGAGCTCGAAACACTTAGAATGACAAACAAATGCGCAGAGACTGAGTGTGGATGATCAAGAATGCTCAAAGGTTGCTTGTGTATCTCCTCCATGCGCCTAGGGGCCCCTTTTATAGCCCCAAGGCAGCTAGGAGCCGTTGAGAGCAAATCCGGAAGGCCATCCTTGCCTTCTGTCGTCGGGGGCACCGGACAGTCCGGTGCACACCGGACACTGTCCGGTGCCCGATTTGTTTCCATAACTGGCGCTTCCGACCGTTGCCGACCGTTGTAGATCTGGGAGCCGTTGGCGCACCGGACATGTCCGGTGCACACCGGACAGTCCGGTGCCGTCTTCCGACCGTTGGCTCGGCCACGTGTCCCGCGCGGATTGCGCGGCCGACCGTTGGCCCCGGCCGACCGTTGGCTCACCGGACAGTCCGGTGCACACCGGACAGTCCGGTGAATTTTAGCCGTACGCCGTCGGCGAATTCCCGAGAGCGGCCTGTTCGCGCCGAGTCAGTCTGGCGCACCGGACACTGTCCGGTGCACACCGGACAGTCCGGTGCTCCAGACCGAGCTGGGTCTTGGCAGCACACAGCCAAGTCTTTTCTCCTCTTCTCTCTTCTTCTTTTTTCTGTTTCTAACACTTAGACAAATATATTAGTACACAAAACCAATGTACTAAGGCTTAGAAACATACCTTTATCCTTGATTTGTACCTTGTTCATCCATGTACATAAATTCACAATTAAGCACATGTGTTGGGCACTAAATCACCAAAATACTTAGAAATGGCCCAAGGGCACATTTCCCTTTCAATCTCCCCCTTTTTGGTGATTTATGCCAACACAACATAAAGCAAGTAGAACAAGTACAACAACACTTCAAATAAGAACTCAAATTATTTTGGTTCAATTTTGACATATATGGATCACTCTATGCCACCACTTGGTTTGTTTTTGCAAATCAAACTCAAATCTCTATCTCTAAGTCAAACACACATGTTGAAGCAAAAAGAGAGTCATTTCAAGAGAGATTGATCAAAGATGTCAAAAACTCCCCCTTTTTCCCATAATTACTACTTCTCCCCACAAGAAGCCAAAAGAGACAATAAAAGAGTTTTGACAAACCAAAAACTCTACTCTACTATTTTCAAATTTCTCAAGTGGTAGCTGATCCATTTATCGCTTTGGCCTTTATTTTCTCCCCCTTTGGCATCAAGCACCAAAACGGGATCGATCTTGGCCCTTTAACCCCATTGCCTCACCAAAATCTTCAATTTAGAGCAAATGGCAATAAGAGTTCATGAGATGGACTTGGAATAAGTTACCCTCTCATCGGAGTGCAGTGGAAGTCTTGCATGATCCAAGTCCACCTTTTCCCTTTCAATTCTCCTTTGAGACTAAATCAAACAAACTCAAGCATATGGTTAGTCTCAAGGGATCAAGTTGTAACACATCTCCCCCTAAACATGTGCATCACTTTGCAACGGACTTGTGAGGTCCAGGGAGTGTTTGTACAACTTGAGCACCATAATAAGCAACAAAATGCAGAATGAACATGATCAAAGGCATAAACACATGTATGCTACAATTCAATCCAAGTTCCGCGAATCTAAGACATTTAGCTCACTACGCAGCCTGCAAAAGGTCTTCTCATCTAAAGGCTTGGTAAAGATATCGGCTAGCTGGTTCTCGGTGCTAACATAAAACACTTCGATATCTCCCTTTTGCTGGTGGTCTCTCAAAAAGTGATGCCGGATGTCAATGTGCTTTGTGCGGCTGTGCTCAACAGGATTTTCCGCTATTCGGATAGCACTCTCATTATCACATAGGAGTGGGACTTTGCTCAGATTGTAGCCAAAGTCCCGGAGGGTTTGCCTCATCCAAAGTAGTTGCGCGCAACACTGTCCTGCGGCAACATACTCGGCCTCAGCGGTGGATAGGGCAACGGATGTTTGTTTCTTAGAGTTCCATGACACCAGGGACCTTCCTAAGAATTGGCACGTCCCCGATGTACTCTTCCTATCGACCTTACATCCAGCATAGTCGGAATCTGAGTACCCAATCAAGTCAAAGTTAGACCCCTTTGGATACCAGATCCCGAAGCAAGGCGTAGCGACTAAATATCTAAGAATTCGCTTCACCGCCACCAAGTGACACTCCTTAGGATCGGATTGAAATCTAGCACACATGCATACGCTAAGCATAATATCCGGTCTACTAGCACATAAATAAAGCAAAGAACCTATCATGGACCGGTATGCTTTTTGATCAACGGACTTACCTCCTTTGTTGAGGTCGGTGTGTCCGTCGGTCCCCATCGGCGTCTTTGCGGGCTTGGCGTCCTTCATCCCAAACCTCTTTAGCAGATCTTGCGTGTACTTCGTTTGGGAGATGAAGGTGCCGTCCTTGAGTTGCTTCACTTGGAACCCAAGGAAGTAGTTCAACTCGCCCATCATCGACATCTCGAATTTCTGCGTCATCACCCTGCTAAACTCTTCACAAGACTTTTGATTAGTAGAACCAAATATTATGTCATCGACATAAATTTGGCACACAAACAAATCACCATCACAAGTCTTAGTGAAAAGAGTTGGATCGGCTTTCCCAACCTTGAAAGCATTAGCAATTAAGAAATCTCTAAGGCATTCATACCATGCTCTTGGGGCTTGTTTAAGTCCATAGAGCGCCTTAGAGAGCTTACACACGTGGTTGGGGTACCGCTCATCCTCGAAGCCAGGGGGTTGCTCCACGTACACCTCCTCCTTTATTGGCCCGTTGAGGAAAGCGCTC
The DNA here is from genome assembly GCA_029449295.1 of Zea luxurians. NCBI lineage: Eukaryota > Viridiplantae > Streptophyta > Magnoliopsida > Poales > Poaceae > Zea > Zea luxurians. The sequence goes on from JAOPSE010000047.1 coordinate 1,461,999, forward strand.
TTTACATCCATTTGGTACAACCTGAAAGAATGGTGAGCGGCATATGCTAGCAAGATACGAATGGACTCTAGCCTAGCCACAGGAGCAAAAGTCTCCTCAAAGTCCAAACCTGCGACTTGGGCATAACCTTTTGCCACAAGTCGAGCCTTGTTCCTTGTCACCACTTCGTGCTCGTCCTGTTTGTTGCGGAAAACCCACTTGGTTCCCATAACATTTTGCTTGGGACGAGGCACCAGCGTCCAAACTTCATTGCGCTTGAAGTTGTTAAGTTCCTCCTGCATGGCCAACACCCAATCCGGATCTAGCAAGGCCTCCTCTACCCTGAAAGGCTCAATAGAGGAGACAAAAGAGTAATGTTCACAAAAATTAACTAGTCGAGACCGAGTAGTTACTCCCTTGCTAATGTCACCCAGAATTTGGTCGACGGGATGATCCCTTTGAATCATCGCTCGAACTTGGGTTGGAGGTGCCGGTTGCGCTTCTTCCTCCATCACATGATCATCTTGTGCTCCCCCTTGATCACACGCCTCCTGTTGATGAACCTGTTCATCATCTTGAGTTGGGGGATGCACCGTCGTTGAGGAAGAAGGTTGATCTTGTTCATCTTGTTCCTGTGGCCGAACGTCTCCAATCGCCATGGTTCGTATAGCGGCCGTTGGAACATCTTCTTCATCTACATCATCACAATCAACAACTTGCTCTCTTGGAGAGCCATTAGTCTCATCAAATACAACGCCGCTAGAGACTTCAACCAAACCCGATGATTTGTTGAAGACCCTATACGCCTTTGTATTTGAATCATAACCTAATAAAAACCCTTCTACAGCTTTGGGAGCAAACTTAGAATTTCTACCCTTCTTCACTAGAATGTAGCACTTGCTCCCAAAAACACGAAAGTAAGATACATTGGGTTTGTTACCGGTTAGTAGCTCATATGACGTCTTCTTGAGGAGGCGGTGAAGGTAGACCCTGTTGATGGCGTGGCAAGCCGTGTTCACGGCTTCCGACCAAAAGCACTCGGGGGTCTTGAACTCTCCAAGCATCGTCCTCGCCATATCGATTAGCGTCCTGTTCTTCCTCTCTACCACACCATTTTGCTGTGGTGTGTAGGGAGCGGAGAACTCGTGCTTGATCCCTTCCTCCTCAAGAAACTCCTCCACTTGAAGGTTCTTGAACTCGGACCCGTTGTCGCTCCTAATCTTCTTCACCTTGAGCTCAAACTCATTTTGAGCTCTCCTGAGGAAGCGCTTGAGGGTCCCTTGGGTTTCAGACTTATCCTGCAAAAAGAACACCCAAGTGAAGCGGGAAAAGTCATCAACAATAACTAAACCATACTTACTTCCTCCTATGCTTAGATAGGCGACGGGTCCGAAGAGGTCCATATGCAGCAGCTCCAGAGGTCTTGATGTGGTCATCACATTCTTTTGCAAAATCAACTAAGTAAAGCTTGTCGTCTAGTACACCCTTAAAAGCTAGTGAACCATCACATCTTCTAAAGACGGACACATCTTGCCTTGATTCCCATCACCGAATATAATTGAATCTTGGGAATCCTTATTTTTGACGTAGGAGGTGAACATCTTCTTCTCCCCCGTCATATGGTTTGTGCATCCGCTGTCGATAATCCAGCTTGAACCCCCGGATGCATAAACCTGCAAGGCAAATTTAGGCTTGGGTCTTAGGTACCCAACTCATGTTGGGTCCTGCAAGGTTAGCACAAATGTCCTTAGGGACCCAAATGCAAGTCCTGTCTCCCTTGCATTTTGCCCCTAACTTCCTAGCAACTATTTTCCTATCCTTTCTACAAATAGCAAAGGAAGTGTTTAAAGCACAATAAATTATAGAAGGTTCATTCACTACTTTCCTAGGAGCATGAATAACATTCTTTCTAGGCACATGAGCAATATTTCTCCTAGGCATATGTACAACATTTCTCCTACGCATATCTCTATCATGCTTATAAGAAGAACTAGAAGCAAACATGGTATGAGAATCATAAACATGTGAATCAAAATCATTATAAGCATTTCTAGCATTTCTCCTATCATTATACATAAAGGCATGGTTCTTTTTCGCACTACTAGCCATAGGGGCCTTCCCCTTCTCCTTGACGAAGATGGGAGCCTTATGGCTTGTTAAGTTCTTGGCCTCTCTCTTGAAGCCAAGACCATCCTTAATTGAGGGGTGTCTACCAACCGTGTAGGCATCCCTTGCAAATTTTATTTTATCAACTTCACTCTTGCTAGTCTTAAGTTGGGCATTAAGACTAGCCAATTCCTCATTTAATTTGGAAATTAAAACTAGGTGTTCACTACAGGCATCAACATCGAAATCCTTACACCTAGTGCAAATCATAACATGTTCTACACAAGAATTAGATTTATTTGCTACTTCTAACTTAGCATTTAAATCATTGTTAACACCTTGTAAAGTAGAAATGGTTTCATGACAAGTAGATAGTTCATAAGAAAGCATTTCATTTCTTTTCACTTCTAAAGCATATGATTTTTGTGCCTCTACAAATTTATCATGTTCATCATACAATAAATCCTCCTGCTTTTCTAAAAGCCTATCCTTTTCATTCAATGCATCAATCAATTCATTGATTTTATCTATCTTAGATCTATCTAAGCCCTTGAACAAGCATGAATAATCTATGTCATCATCATCACTAGACTCATTATCACTAGAAGAAGCATAAGTGGAGTCTTGAGTACTCACCTTCTTCTCCCTTGCCATAAGGCATGTGAGACGCTCGTTGGGGAAGAGGGAAGACTTGTTGAAGGCAGTGGCAGCGAGTCCTTCATTGTCGGAGTCGGAGGAGGAGCAATCCGAGTCCCACTCCTTTCCTAGATGTGCCTCGCCCTTTGCCTTCTTGTATTGCTTCTTCTTCTCTCTTTTGTTCCCCTTTTCCTGGTCACTTTCATTATCGGGACAGTTAGCGATAAAATGACCAAGCTTACCGCATTTGAAGCATGAGCGCTTCCCCTTTGTCTTGGTCTTGCTTGGCTGCCCCTTGCGACCATTTAGCGCCGTCTTGAATCTCTTGATGATGAGAGCCATCTCTTCATCATTGAGTCCGGCCGCCTCAATCTGTGCCACCTTGCTAGGTAGCGCCTCCTTGCTTCGTGTTGCCTTGAGAGCAAGGGGTTGCGGCTCGTTGATCGGACCATTCAAGGCGTCGTCCACATACCTCGCCTCCTTGATCATCATTCGCCCGCTAACAAATTTCCCAAGAACTTCTTCGGGCGACATCTTGGTGTACCTGGGATTTTCACGTATATTGTTCACCAAATGAGGATCAAGAACGGTAAATGACCTGAGCATTAGGCGGACGACGTCGTGGTCCGTCCATCGTGTGCTTCCGTAGCTCCTTATCTTGTTGATAAGGGTCTTGAGCCGGTTGTATGTTTGCGTCGGCTCCTCGCCCCTTATCATTGCGAACCGTCCAAGCTCACCCTCCACCAACTCCATCTTGGTGAGCAAGGTGACGTCGTTCCCCTCATGCGAAATCTTGAGGGTGTCCCAGATTTGCTTGGCGTTATCCAAGCCGCTCACTTTATGGTATTCATCCCTGCACAAGGAAGCTAGAAGAACAGTAGTAGCTTGTGCATTCTTATGAATTTGTTCATTAATGAACATGGGACTATCCGAACTATCAAAGTGCATTCCACTCTCTACAATCTCCCATATACTAGGATGGAGAGAGAATAGGTGACTACGCATTTTGTGGCTCCAAAATCCGTAGTCCTCTCCATCAAAGTGTGGGGGTTTGCCGAGTGGAATGGAGAGCAAATGTGAATGTGAACTTTGCGGAATACGAGAGTAATCAAAAGAAAAATTCGAATTAACCGGTTTCCTTCTCTCGTAGTCGTTGTGGTCTTCGTCCTCTTGGGAAGAAGTAGACTCATCGCTGTCGTAGTAGACGATCTCCTTGATGCGCCTTGTCTTCTTCTTCTTCCCTTCCTTCCGTCTATGACCCGAGCCGGAGTCGGTAGGCTTGTCGTCCTTCGGCTCGTTGACGAAGGATTCCTTCTCTTTGTCGTTGATCACGATACCCTTCCCCTTAGGATCCATCTCTTCGGGCGGTTAGTCCCTTTGTGAAGAGAACGACTCCGATACCAATTGAGAGCACCTAGAGGGGGGGGGTGAATAGGTGATCCTGTGAAAACTTAAAACTTGAGCCACAAAAACTTGTTAAGTGTTAGCACAATAGTTGCCAAGTGGCTAAAGAGAAGTCTCAACAAAACACAATACCACAAGAGATCAAGCACAGAGGTGACACAGTGGTTTATCCCGTGGTTCGGCCAAGACCAACGCTTGCCTACTCCACGTTGTGGCGTCCCAACGGACGAGGGTTGCAATCAACCCCTCTCAAGCGGTCCAAAGACCCACTTGAATACCACGGTGTTTTGTTTTTCCTTTCACTATCCCGTTTGCAAGGAATCTCCACAAATTGGAGTCTCTTGCCCTTACAAGTATATGATCACAAAGAAGCACAGAGTAAGGGAGGGAAGCAACACACACAAATCCACAGCGAAACGCGCACACACACGGCCAAGAATCGAGCTCACAAGAGTATCACAAAGTTCTCACTAGAACGGAGCTCGAAACACTTAGAATGACAAACAAATGCGCAGAGACTGAGTGTGGATGATCAAGAATGCTCAAAGGTTGCTTGTGTATCTCCTCCATGCGCCTAGGGGCCCCTTTTATAGCCCCAAGGCAGCTAGGAGCCGTTGAGAGCAAATCCGGAAGGCCATCCTTGCCTTCTGTCGTCGGGGGCACCGGACAGTCCGGTGCACACCGGACACTGTCCGGTGCCCGATTTGTTTCCATAACTGGCGCTTCCGACCGTTGCCGACCGTTGTAGATCTGGGAGCCGTTGGCGCACCGGACATGTCCGGTGCACACCGGACAGTCCGGTGCCGTCTTCCGACCGTTGGCTCGGCCACGTGTCCCGCGCGGATTGCGCGGCCGACCGTTGGCCCCGGCCGACCGTTGGCTCACCGGACAGTCCGGTGCACACCGGACAGTCCGGTGAATTTTAGCCGTACGCCGTCGGCGAATTCCCGAGAGCGGCCTGTTCGCGCCGAGTCAGTCTGGCGCACCGGACACTGTCCGGTGCACACCGGACAGTCCGGTGCTCCAGACCGAGCTGGGTCTTGGCAGCACACAGCCAAGTCTTTTCTCCTCTTCTCTCTTCTTCTTTTTTCTGTTTCTAACACTTAGACAAATATATTAGTACACAAAACCAATGTACTAAGGCTTAGAAACATACCTTTATCCTTGATTTGTACCTTGTTCATCCATGTACATAAATTCACAATTAAGCACATGTGTTGGGCACTAAATCACCAAAATACTTAGAAATGGCCCAAGGGCACATTTCCCTTTCAACGTGTCCCGCGCAGATCGCGCGGCCGACCGTTGGCCCGGCCTACCGTTGGCTCACCGGACAGTCCGGTGCACACCGGACAGTCCGGTGAATTATAGCCGTACGTCGCCGGTGGATTCCCGAGAGCGGCCAGTTCGCTCGAGCCAGCCTGGCGCACCGGACACTGTCCGGTGCACCACCGGACAGTCCGGTGCTCCCCAGACTGAGCGGACTTTGGCTGAACAAAGCCATCTCATTTCCAATTCGATTTTTCCTGTTTCCAGCACTTAGACACAATACATTAGTCCATAAAATAATGTACTAAGTCTAGAAACATACCTTTTGACATGATTTGCACTTTGTCCACCCCTTTTCATAGTTTAACACAATAACACTTGTGTTGGCACTCAAACACCAAAATACTTAGAAATGGCCCAAGGGCACATTTCCCTTTCAATCTCCCCCTTTTTGGTGATTTATGCCAACACAACATAAAGTAACTAGAACAAGTGCAATATCAATGCAAATGAAAACTCAATTTTGTTTTGAATCAAATTTGGCATATATGGATCATTCTTTGCCACCTCTTGGTTTGTTTTTGCAAATCAACCTCAAATTCCTATCTCTAAGTCAAAAACACTTGTTGAGACATAACAAGAGTTGTTCTAAGAGAATTGATCAAGGATTTCAAAATCTCCCCCTTTTTCCCATGATTAAGCCTTCTCCCCACAAGAGACAAATCTTTTGACAAAAGAGACAACAAGAGAATTTTGACAAATCAAAAAACTCTAACTCTACTTTTTCAAAATTCTCAAGTGGTAGCTGATCCATTTATTGCTTTAGCCTTATTTTCTCCCCCTTTGGCATCAAGCACCAAAACGGGATCAATTTTGGCCCTTTAACCCCATTGCCTCACCAAAATCTTCAGCGAAGAGCAAATAGGCAATAAGAGTATAAATATTAACTTGGAAAAGTTACTCTTTTCATCGGAGTGCAGTAGAAGTCTTGCATGGTCCAAGTCCACCTTTTCCCTTTCAATTCACCTTCGAGACTAAATCAAGCAAACTCACGCACATGGTTAGTCATAAAGGGTCAAATTGTAACACACCTCCCCCTAAATATGTGCATCACATGCATAAGGACTTGTGAGGTCCGGGGAGTGCTTGTACAACTTGAGCACCACAATAAGCAACAAAATGCAGAATGAACATGATCAAGGGCATAAACACATGTATGCTACAATTCAATCCACATTCCGCGAATCTAAGACATTTAGCTCACTACGCAGCCTGCAAAAGGTCTTCTCATCTAGAGGCTTGGTAAAGATATCGGCTAGCTGGTTCTCGGTGCTAACATGAAACACTTCGATATCTCCCTTTTGCTGGTGGTCTCTCAAAAAGTGATGCTGGATGTCTATGTGCTTTGTGCGGCTGTGTTCAACAGGATTATCTGCCATGCGGATAGCACTCTCATTATCACATAGGAGTGGGACTTTGCTCAAATTGTAGCCAAAGTCCCTGAGGGTTTGCCTCATCCAAAGTAGTTGCGCGCAACACTGTCCTGCGACAACGTACTCGGCCTCAGCGGTGGATAGGGCAACAGAAGTTTGTTTCTTAGAGTTCCACGACACTAGGGACCTTCCTAAGAATTGGCACGTCCCTGATGTACTCTTCCTATCGACCTTACATCCAGCATAGTCGGAATCTGAGTATCCAATTAAGTCAAAGTTAGACCCCTTAGGATACCAGATCCCGAAGCAAGGCGTAGCGACTAAATATCTAAGTATTCGCTTCACTGCCACTAAGTGACACTCCTTAGGATCGGATTGAAATCTAGCACACATGCATACGCTAAGCATAATATCTGGTCTACTAGCACATAAATAAAGTAAAGACCCTATCATTGACCGGTATGCTTTTTGATCAACGGACTTACCTCCTTTGTTGAGGTCGGTGTGTCCGTCGGTTCCCATCGGAGTCTTTGCGGGCTTGGCGTCCTTCATCCCAAACCGCTTTAGCAAGTCTTGCGTGTACTTCGTTTGGGAGATGAAGGTGCCGTCCTTGAGTTGCTTCACTTGGAACCCAAGGAAGTATTTCAACTCGCCCATCATCGACATCTCGAATTTCTGCGTCATCACCCTGCTAAACTCTTCACAAGACTTTTGGTTAGTAGAACCAAATATTATGTCATCGACATAAATTTGGCACACAAACAAATCACCATCACATGTCTTGGTAAAATGAGTTGGATCTGCTTTCCCAACCTTGAAAGCATTAGCAATTAAAAAGTCTCTAAGGCATTCATACCATGCTCTTGGGGCTTGCTTAAGTCCATAGAGCGCCTTAGAGAGCTCACACACGTGATCGGGGTACCGTTCATCCTCGAAGCCAGGGGGTTGCTCCACGTACACCTCCTCCTTGATTGGCCCGTTGAGGAAAGCGCTCTTCACATCCATTTGGAACAACCTGAAAGAATGATGAGCGGCATATGCTAGCAATATACGAATGGACTCTAGCCTAGCCACAGGAGCAAAAGTCTCCTCAAAGCCCAAACCTGCGACTTGGGCATAACCTTTTGCCACAAGTCGAGCCTTGTTCCTCGTCACCACCCCGTGCTCGTCTTGTTTGTTGCGGAACACCCACTTGGTCCCCACAACGTTTTGCTTGGGACGAGGCACCAGCGTCCAAACTTCATTGCGCTTGAAGTTGTTGAGCTCCTCTTGCATGGCCAACACCCAGTCCGAATCTAGCAAGGCCTCTTCTACCCTGAAAGGCTCAATAGAAGAGACAAAGGAGTAATGCTCACAAAAATTAACCATTCGAGATCGAGTAGTTACTCCCTTGCTAATATCACCCAGAATTTGATCGACGGGATGATCCCTTTGAATCATCGCTCGAACTTGGGTTGAGGTTGAAGGTGCCGGTTGCGCTTCTTCCTCCATTCCATGATCATCTTGTGCTCTCTCTTGATCACACGCCTCCTTTTGATGAATCTGTTCATCGTCTTGAGTTGGGGGATGCACCATAGTTGAGGAAGAAGGTTGATCTTGCTCCTTATGTTCCTGTGGTCGTACGTCACCAATCGCCATGGTTCGTATAGCGGCCGTCGGAACATCTTCTTCATCTACATCATCAAGATCAACAACTTGCTCTCTTGGAGAGCCATTAGTCTCATCAAATACAACGTCGCTAGAGACTTCAACCAAACCCGATGATTTGTTGAAGACCCTATACGCCTTTGTATTTGAATCATAACCTAATAAAAACCCTTCTACAGCTTTGGGAACAAACTTAGAATTTCTACCCTTCTTCACTAGAATGTAGCATTTGCTCCCAAATACACGAAAGTAAGATACATTGGGTTTGTTACCGGTTAGTATCTCATACGAAGTCTTCTTGAGGAGGCGGTGAAGGTAGACCCGGTTGATGGCGTGGCAAGCCGTGTTCACGGCTTCCGACCAAAAGCGCTCGGGGGTCTTGAACTCTCCAAGCATCGTTCTCGCCATATCGATTAGAGTCCTGTTCTTCCTTTCTACCACACCATTTTGCTGTGGTGTGTAGGGAGCAGAGAACTCGTGCTTGATCCCTTCCTCCTCGAGGTACTCCTCCACTTGAAGGTTCTTGAACTCGGACCCATTGTCGCTCCTTATCTTCTTCACCTTGAGCTCAAACTCGTTTTGAGCTCTCCTTAGGAAGCGCTTGAGGGTCCCTTGGGTTTCAGACTTATCCTACAAAAAGAATACCCAAGTGAAGCGGGAAAAGTCATCAACAATAACTAAACCATACTTACTTCCTCCTATGCTTAGATAGGCGACAGGTCCGAAGAGGTCCATATGTAGCAGCTCCAGGGGTCTTGATGTGGTCATCACATTCTTGCTATGATGCGCTCCTCCCACTTGTTTACCTGCTTGACAAGCTGCACAAGGTCTATCTTTTTCGAATTGCACGTTAGTCAAACCTATCACGTGTTCTCCCTTTAGAAGCTTGTGAAGGTTCTTCATCCCTACATGTGCTAAGCGGCGATGCCACAGCCAGCCCATGCTAGTCTTAGCTATTAGGCATGCATCTAGACCGGCCTCCTCTTTTGCAAAATCAACTAAATAAAGTTTGCCGTCTAATACACCCTTAAAAGCTAATGAACCATCACTTCTTCTAAAGACAGACACATCTACATTTGTAAATAGACAATTATATCCCATATTACATAATTGACTAACAGATAGCAAATTATATCCAAGGGACTCAACTAAAAACACATTAGAGATAGAGTGCTCATTTGAAATTGCAATCTTGCCTAAGCCTTTCACCTTGCCTTGGTTCCCATCACCAAATATGATTGAATCTTGGGAATCCTTGTTTTTGACGTAGGAGGTGAACATCTTCTTCTCCCCCGTCATATGGTTTGTGCATCCGCTGTCGATAATCCAGCTTGAACCCCCGGATGCATAAACCTGCAAGGCAAATTTAGGCTTGGGACTTAGGTACCCAACTCTTGTTGGGTCCTACAAGGTTAGTCACAATTGTCTTAGGGACCCAAATGCAAGTTTTATCACCCTTGCATTTTGCCCCTAATTTCCTAGCAACTATCTTCCTATCCTTTCTACAAATAGCAAAGGAAGCATTTAAAGCATGATATATTGTAGAAGGACCATCCATAACTTTCCTAGAAACATGAGCAATATTCTTTCTAGGCACATGATGAACATATCTCCTAGACATATCTCTATCATGCATATAAGAAGAACTAGAAGCAAACATAGCATGTGAATCATAACTTCTATAGTAATTTCTAGCATGTCTCCTATTATGATACATAAAAGCATGGTTCTTTTTAGTACTACTTGCCATAGGAGCCTTCCCTTTCTCCTTGGCGGGGATGGGAACCTTATGACTTGTTAAGTTCTTGGCTTCCCTCTTGAAGCCAAGTCCATCCTTAATTGAGGGGTGTCTACCAATCGTGTAGGCATCCCTTGCAAATTTTAGCTTATCAAATTCGCTCTTGCTAGTCTTAAGTTGAGCATTAAGACTAGCCAATTCATCATTAAGTTTGGAAATTGAAACTAGGTGTTTACTACAAGCATCAATGTCAAAATCTTTACACCTATTACAAGATGCAACAATTTCTACACAAGATGTTGATTTACTAGCTATTTCTAACTTAGCATTCAAATCATCATTAATGCTCCTTAAGTTAGAAATTGTCTCAAAGCAAGAAGATAATTCACAAGAAAGCATTTCATTTCTTTTAACTTCTAGAGCATGAGATTTTTGTGCTTCTACAAATTTGTCATGTTCTTCATACAACAAATCCTCTTGCTTTTCTAAAAGCCTATTCTTATCATTCAAGGCATCAATCAATTCATTAATTTTATCTACCTTGGTTCTATCTAGGCCCTTAAATAAACATGAATAATCTATTTCATCCTCATCACTAGATTCGTCCTCACTTGAAGAAGCGTAAGTAGAGTTTCGAGTACATACCTTCTTCTCCCTTGCCATAAGGCATGTGTGACGCTCGTTGGGGAAGAGGGATGACTTGTTGAAGGCGGTGGCGGCGAGTCCTTCATTGTCGGAGTCAGAAGAGGAGCAATCCGAATCCCACTCCTTGCCTAGATGCGCCTCACCCTTTGCCTTCTTATAGTTCTTCTTCTTCTCCCTCTTGTTCCCTTGATCCTGATCACTATCATTGTCGGGACAGTTAGCAATAAAATGACCAAGCTTACCACATTTGAAGCATGAGCGCTTCCCCTTTGTCTTGGTCTTGCTTGGCTGCCTCTTGCGACCTTTTAGCGCCGTCTTGAATCTCTTGATGATGAGAGCCATCTCTTCATTATTAAGTCCGGCCGCCTCAATTTGTGCCACCTTGCTAGGTAGCGTCTCCTTGCTTATTGTTGCCTTGAGAGCAAGAGGTTGAGGCTCATTGATTGGACCATTCAATGCGTCGTCCACGTATCTTGCTTCCTTGATCATCATTCGCCCGCTCACGAACTTTCCAAGTATCTCCTCGGGCGTCATCTTGGTGTACCTAGGATTCTCACGAATATTGTTTACAAGATGAGGATCAAGGACAGTAAAAGACCTTAGCATTAGGCGGACGACGTCGTGGTTCGTCCATCGCGTGCTTCCATAGCTTCTTATCTTGTTGACAAGGGTCTTGAGCCGGTTGTACGTTTGAGTTGGCTCTTCTCCCCTTATCATAGCGAATCTCCCGAGTACGTCCTCCACCAACTCCATCTTGGTGAGCATTGTGACGTCATTCCCTTCATGAGAGATCTTGAGGGTGTCCCAAATTTGCTTTGCGTTATCCAAGCCGCTCACTTTGTGGTATTCATCCCTGCACAATGAAGCTAGAAGAACAGTAGTAGCTTGTGCATTTTTATGAATTTGCTCATTAATGAACATAGGACTATCCGTACTATCAAAGTGCATTCCACTCTCTACAATCTCCCATATACTAGGATGGAGAGAGAACAAGTGACTACGCATTTTGTGACTCCAAAATCCGTAGTCCTCTCCATCAAAATGAGGAGGTTTACCAAGTGGAATAGATAATAAATGAGCATTTGTACTTTGAGGAATACGAGAGTAATCAAAAGAAAAGTTCGGATTGACCGTTTTCTTTTTCTCGTAGTCGTCGTCGTCCTTTTGGGAAGAGGAAGATTTGTCGCTGTCGTAGTAGACGATCTCCTTGATGCGCCTTGTCTTCTTCTTCTTCCCGTCTTTGCGCTTGTGGCCCGAGCCCGAGTCGGTAGGCTTGTCATCCTTCGGCTCGTTGAAGATAGACTCCTTCTCGTTGTTGTTGACCACCATCCCCTTTCCCTTAGGATCCATCTCTTCGGGCGATTAGTCCCTTCTTGAAGAGAACGACTCTGATACCAATTGAGAGCACCTAGAGGGGGGGTGAATAGGTGATCCTGTAAAACTTAAAACTTAAGCCACAAAACTTGGTTAAGTGTTAGCACAATAATCACCAAGTGGCTAGAGAGGAGTCTCAAAAACACAATAACCACAAAGATATCAATCACAGAGATGGCACAGTGGTTATCCCGTGGTTCGGCCAAGACCAACGCTTGCCTACTCCACGTTGTGGCGTCCCAACGGACGAGGATTGCAATCAACCCCTCTCAAGCGGTTGAAAGACCCACTTGAATACCACGGTGTTTTGCTTTGCTTTTCTTAATCCCGTTTGCGAGGAATCTCCACAACTTGGAGCCTCTCGCCCTTACACTTGAAGTTCACAAAGAAGCACGGATCAAGGGAGGGATTAGCAACTCACACAAGACACAAAGATCACAACAAATACGCACACACAAGACCCAGACTTGAGCTCAAGAGACTAGCACACTAGAACGGAGCTCAAATCACTAGAATGTCGAACAAGTGCGCAGGAATGGAGTGTGAGTGATCAAGAGTGCTCAAGGAATGCTTGGATGTCATCTCCATACGCCAAGGGGTCCCTTTTATAGCCCCAAGGCAGCTAGGAGCCGTTGAGAGCAATCCGGTAAGGCAATTCTTGCCTTCTGTCGACTGGCGCATCGGACAGTCCGGTGCACACCGGACACTGTCCGGTGCCCGATTTCTTTCCTTCTACGGTGAAGCCGACCGTTGGCAGCTAGAGAGCCGTTGGCGCACCGGACATGTCCGGTGCACACCGGACAGTCCGGTGCCCCCTTCTAGCCGTTGGCTCAGCCACGTGTCCCGCGCAGATCGCGCGGCCGACCGTTGGCCCGGCCTACCGTTGGCTCACCGGACAGTCCGGTGCACACCGGACAGTCCGGTGAATTATAGTCGTACGTCGCCGGTGGATTCCCGAGAGCGGCCAGTTCGCTCGAGCCAGCCTGGCGCACCGGACACTGTTCGGTGCACCACCGGACAGTCCGGTGCTCCCCAGACTGAACAGACTTTGGCTGAACAAAGCCATCTCATTTCCAATTCGATTTTTCCTGTTTCCAGCACTTAGACACAATACATTAGTCCATAAAATAATGTACTAAGTCTAGAAACATACCTTTTGACATGATTTGCACTTTGTCCACCCCTTTTCATAGTTTAACACAATAACACTTGTGTTGGCATTCAAACACCAAAATACTTAGAAATGGCCCAAGGGCACATTTCCCTTTCAACTCTGCCGGTAAATGAACTATCGTTAGTCTACACTCAGGACAAAGAAATTACGGAGAGAAGAATTAGAATTGTCAAACGCCTAAATCCTTTAAACTGTAAATTCTTCGAACCGTGGCTTATAAAAAATCATGATCGTAGTCTTTCAAACAAGGCGTATCCAAACAGAGCACAGTATTTTGAAAGCCTGAGATGTCGATCGATCATGCAGTTCACAACATTTAGATAATTAAGCTTCAAATGCTAATATCTACTTAATAATATTTTCTGTTTCCACCATAATATTCCTTGCGTTTCCATGTGCAAAACAGAACACCACATGTCTATAATTACATAAAAAGGAAAACAAGACAATGGCATATGAAATTCAAATGTCATATACCCATTACCTTACCAAAATTTAGCATGACTGTTCTATAGACATCCGTGACCATAATCTATGTTTGGTGGCATATTTACGACCATGGTATCTCACAATACAACATGACAATGCAAACCGGGCACCACTACATGACATTTGTTTTTGCATTTTCAGCTATCTTAACTTCTAATTTAGACTTCACTATATGTCGGCGTTCCGAGACCGGGGGTCCCTAAGCCGACGAGTGAATGTCGCCGCGTGTCCCAGCCCAGATGGGTCGACGCGAGAGCGAGCGCGAAGGGGGGAAGTGTGGTGGCCGGAGACGGGCGTGAGAGAGGTGAAAATCCCGCGGCCTTCGTGTTCGTCCCGCGCCCAGGTCGGGTGCGCTTGCAGTAGGGGGTTACAAGCGTCTACGCGGGTGTGAGAGCGAGCGGCCTCACGCGAGCGCCTGTCTCCTCCACGTCCCCGCGCGGCCAACCCTCTCTAAGAGGGCTCTGGTCCTTCCTTTTATAGGCGTAAGGAGAGGATCCAGGTGTACAATGGGGGGTGTAGCAGAGTGCTACGTGTCTAGCGGGGGAGAGCTAGCGCCCTAAGTACATGCCGTTGTGGCAGCCGGAGAGATTTTGGCACCCTGCTGGCGTGATGTCGTGGCCGTCGGAGGAGCGCTGGAGCCTGGCGGAGGGACAGCTGTCGGAGCTGTTGAGTCCTTGCTGACGTCCTCCTGCTTCCGTAAGGGGGCTGGGAGCCGCCGTCGTCACTGAGGAAGCGGGGCGCCATCATTGCCTATCTGGTGGAGCGAGCTGGATGGGACGCCGGTCTTGTTCCCTGCGGCCCGAGTCAGCTCGGGGTAGGGTAATGATGGCACCTCCTGTTGACGTGGCCGGCCTGCGCCCTAGGTTGGGTGATGTGGAAGCTCCTCCGAAGCCGTGGTCGAGTCTGTCTTCTGTGGTCGAGGTCGAGTCCGAGCCCTGGGTCGGGCGAGGCGGAGATCGTCGGCTGAAGCCAGGGCGGAGTCCGAGCCCTAGGGTCGGGCGAAGCGGTGTTCGTCATCTTCTAGGGCTGAGCCCGAGTCCGAACCCTGGGTCGGGCAGAGCGGAGTTCGCCGTCTTCCGGTACTTAGCCCGAGTCCGAGCCCTGGGTCGGGCGGAGCGGAGTTCGCCGTCTTCCGGTACTTAGCCCGAGTCCGAGCCCTGGGTCGGGCGGAGCGGAGTTCGTCGTCTTCCGGGACTTAGCCCGAGTCCGAGCCCTGGGTCGAGTGGAGCGGAGTTCGCCGTCTTCCGGGACTTAGCCCGAGTCCGAGCCCTGGGTCAGGCGGAGCGGAGTTCGTCGTCTTCCGGGACTTAGCCCGAGTCCGAGCCCTGGGTCGGGCGGAGCGGAGTTCGCCGTCTTCCGGGACTTAGCCCGAGTCCGAGCCCTGGGTCGGGCGGAGCGGAGTTCGCCGTCTTCCGGGACTTAGCCCGAGTCCGAGCCCTGGGTCGGGCGGAGCGGAGTTCGCCGTCTTCCGGGACTTAGCCCGAGTCCGAGCCCTAGGTCGGGCAGAGCGGAGTTCGTCGTCTTCCGGGACTTAGCCCGAGTCCGAGCCCTGGGTCGGGCGGAGCGGAGTTCGCCGTCTTCCGGGACTTAGCCCGAGTCCGAGCCCTGGGTCGGGCGGAGCGGAGTTCGCCGTCTTCCGGGACTTAGCCCGAGTCCGAGCCCTGGGTCGGGCGGAGCGGAGTTTCCTATGGCGTCTGCGGCCGGGCCTGATCGCCTGTCAGCCTCACTCTGTCAAGTGGCACCGTAATCGGCGTGGCGCAGGCGGCGCTGTCTTTCTGTCAGGCCGGTCAGTGGAGCGGCGAAGTGACGGCGGTCACTTCGGCTCTGTCGGCTGCAGGGCGCGCGTCAGGATAAAGGCGTTAGGTTGCCTTTGCATTAAATGCTCCTGCGATTTGGTCGGTCGGCGTGGCGATTTGGTCAGGGTTGCTTCTTGGCGAAGACAGGGCCTCGGGCGAGCCGGAAATACGTCAGTCGCTGGAGGGGGCCTCGGGCGAGGCAAAGATCCTCCGGGGTTGGCTGCCCTTGTCTGAGGCTAGGCTTGGGCGAGGCGTGATCGCGTCCTTCGAATGGACCGATACCTGACTTAATCGCACCCATCAGGCCTTTGCAGCTTTATGCTGATGGGGGTTACCAGCTGAGAATTAGGAACCTTGAGGGTACCCCTAATTATGGTCCCCGACAGTAGCCCCCGAGCCTCGAAGGGAGTGTTAGCACTCGCTTGGAGGCTTTCGTCGAACTTTTTTGCAAGGGGACCAGCCTTTCTTGGTTGCGTTTTGTTCCGGTGAGTGCGTGCGAGCGCACCCGCCGGGTGTAGCCCCCGAGGCCTCGGAGGAGTGGTTTTACTCCTCCGAGGTCTTAATGCCTCGCGCTATGCCTCGGCTGGTCTGGTCGTTCCCTCATGCGAGCTGGCCGTAGCTCGAGTGTACGGTCGGGTCCAAGTTCTCGGGCTGGTATGTTGATGCTGTCAACGGTTCGGCCGGAGCCGGGTTTGCGAGAGCAGCCCCCGAGCCTCTGCACAGGGCGAGAGGGCGATCAGGGACATACTCGACTTTTTCACATACGCCCCTGCGTCGCCTTTCCGCAAGGAGGAGGGGGGGAAAGCGCCATGCTGCCCTCGATGGGCACCGAACATGGTGTCTCCGGTGAGCTGCGAGCGGGTAATCCGAGTGGACGCCCGTGCCCCATTCGTTAGGGGTCGGCTAGGGGCCCAGAGGCGCGTCCAAAAGTACCTGCGGGTGATCTGCCGGACCCGGTCCCCTAGCGACGGGGTCCGAGGGCTCGATGCCTCCCTCTGATGGGATTCCGTTACAAGATCGTTCCCGCTGGTCTCGGAAATGTCCTAGGGTACCTCGGGAGCGCAGCCCGAGCCTTGGTTATGTATCGAACGTACCCATGGTCATCCCTTCGGGCCTTGGTTATGTGTCTGAGGCGACTGTGAACCCTTCGGGGGCCAGCCTTCGAACCCCTGATCAGTAGTGGGTGCGGAGCCCGAGTAGCCTGAGGCGGTCGTTGAACCCTTCCGAGGGGCCGGCCTTCGAACCTCTGACCAGTAGTGGGTGTAGAGCCCACGCGATCTGAGGCGGCTGTTGAACCCCTCTGAGGGGCCAGCCTTCGAACCTCTGATCAGTAGGGGGGCTCGGAGCCTGGTTCCTTCATGGAGAAGGATCCTTTTCGGGGTTTCCCCCTTTCCCGGTCCCTGTTGCAAGAGAGAGAAAGAGGAAAAAGGGAAAAGGACACGAAATTGAACGACGTGGCGTACCTTTTTCGATGCGGTTATTGTGGTGAAGGTGAAGCGTCACTCGCTTCTCCTGCCAGAGGTGCCGCCTGTCCCGCCGCGGAGTTAATGCATCGGGGCGAGTGGTTCGCGGGGCGGCCGTTGCGCGTGCGCGAGCCGTTCGAGGAACGACCGTTTTGCTTCGTGTTTTTGAATCCTGCGGCTGGTCCGGGCGGAACGTTGAACGAGTCTCGCTTTGGCCTTTATATACTCGAGAGAGGGCCTGGCGATGGCTCTTTGCTCTGCCTCTTGCCTTCCTCTTAGGTTTTCGTAACCCAAGAGATTTAGCCAGAGAAAGAGAAACCGCTCACCCTGTCCCTCGCGCCGCCACCCCTTCTGCTAGGTGATGGCTGACCGGGTGACCGTCGTCCCGCCGCGTGACCCATGGCCTTTCTCCACAGTGACGGCGGGTGATCTGGAGGATCTTGTCGCTGAGGGTTTACTTCGCCCTCTCTCTGATGAAAGGCGGCCGGAATGGATTCCCCCCGTGAGCGGAGCCGCTCCGTCCCCACCGCCGGGGTACATCGTGAGTTTCGTCTCCTTCCACGAGCGGGGATTTGGTGTGCCGGCGAGCCGCTTCATGCGGGCGATCCTACACCATTACGGGGTGGAGCTGCACAACCTCAGCCCCAACTCCATCTCGCAGGCCGCCATCTTCGTAGCGGTGTGCGAAGGGTACTTGGGGATCGCCCCCCACTGGGATTTGTGGACCCATCTCTTTTCCGCGGAGCTTTTCGCTTCGCCGACGGGGGAGAGAAAGGTCCATGCGGCAGTGCGGGCCGGCGGCTGCATCCTCCAGCTGAGGCAGTCGCGGGCGTCGCTATATATTCCCGCCATCCTCGCGTCCTCGAACAAGGGGTGGCAGCGCTGGTGGTTCTACCTCCAGAATGACGGCGAGTTGCTCCCGCCGTTCTCCCAGTGAGTAGTCACCACCGCCGCCGAGGCTTGGCGCCACGGGACCCCGCACGAGAGACAGAAGAATCTCGAACCCCTTCTCCAGGCCTTGGAGGCGTTGCGGAGGGGGGGGGGACTCACCGCCTCGGGGGTGATTGCCACCATCCATCGTCGGAGGGTGCTTCCCTTGGCGGAGCGACGGCTGCAGCTTTGGGAGATGACACCGGAGGCCGACCTGGAGGGCTCGCGGATGTCCTCGGATCCTCTTCCCTTCGACGTCCTTCACGGGCGGGTGGCCGTTGCGTTGGGGAAGCCGGACTCCAGCGCCTTCTCCCAGCCTTTGATGCGCCCTGACCGAGGGTGCGTGACTCTGGTGAGTGTCCGTTCCTTCCTTCTCCTTGCGTCAGGTTGCCCTTGATCCTGACGGTCGGGATTTCCATTCATCTCCAAGAGGTGGGGTGGCACAAGCCTTCCCGGCCGCGGGTCCTGGAGGACGCGGTGGACCGAGCAGCGCGGCGGGTTGCCGCAGAGGAGAAGAAGAAGGACGCGGAGAAGGCCCGGGCCCGCGAGCGGACGCGGGCCCGAGACGCCTTGGAAAAGCTCCGTCGTCGGCAGGAGAGGGAGGGGCTCCCGAGGGAGCCGTCACCGGAAACGCCCGACGACGATGACGATGACGATGATGAAGATGACGATGTGGTGGACGACATGGCTGCTCGTCTAGGCCTCAGCCCAGATTTGAGGCTAGGCCAGGAGTCGTCAGGCCAGCCCCCGAGTGGGCCGGCGCCGTCAGTTCCCGGAGTCGGGACGCCGAGGTCCCGGCCCGATGAGCGGGGGCAGACCGAGGGGGTACTTGACCCCTCGGCCGGGGAAGCTGAGGTGCACCCGGGGAGTCAGGCCGAGGCGGCTGTTCCCCGGGAGCTGTCGCCTATGCCGGCAGCGTAGGAGAGCGACCCTCACGTCGCCATGGCAGCGCCTAGGCAGTTCGTCTCCCGGGCGTCTGAGGTACCTAAGGCGAGGGTGGCACCGAAGTCGGCGGCGAGGCGGATTTTGGCGGCGCCTCGGGAGGTCGAGATCCGAGAGACCTCTCCCCCGACGCGGTTGATCATGGCCCGGAGCGGGTAGGTATCTTGGAATGTATTCGTTCTGGCTTCTCATTCGTATGTCCCGACCGCGTCTTCTCTTTCCTCCTCAGCAAGCGAAGCCATGGCCTGACCGACCTGGCTCCCCAGAAAGCCCGTAAAACAGCGTCGGCCTCCGCAGCCGGTGCCGCGCCGGGCCTCGCCGTTCAGTCGGCCTCCTCGCAATGCGCTCCACAACGGGGGAGTCAGGCGGCACCAGTCGCCGTGGAGCGAGTTCCCGAGGCCGGCTCTTTTGCCGAGGCGGCCATCGTGCTAGGGGAGTCGGCTGACGCGGACGTGGCCCCGGCCCCATCGGACGTGCCGGCGGTGCTGGCACCTGTTGCTGCTGCAGCCGCCATCGTCCCAGCCGGGGAGCGACCGGTTGCTGCCGACACCGAGACGGCTGAGGCGTCGACGCTTGGTGCCTCGGAGGAGGGGGACGCGGAGATGCGTTTCGTCCCGCCGAGCAGCAGCCTTGTCGCTGTGCGGCGGGGCTCCGAGGGTCGGCGCCAGTTGCTCCGGTTCCGGACCCGTGAGGCCTCGGATCCTATCTTTGTTCTTGACGATGAACGGGAGGAACAGTCCTGGGGCGAGCTCCGCGAGTGTGCCGAAGCAACGGTGGGGTCGCTCCGGTCGTCGCTGGAAGTTTTCTGCAGGGACGTCCCCAAAATCCTCCAGGTAACGGTTTCAGGCATACCTTTTCTCCTTTGTGGCCAAGGCGTCTTTTCGTGACGTTCTGCTTCCTCCCCCCAGGATCTGACAGATCTGAGCGCCGCCAAGTCGTCGTTCATCCGCCGCGAGGCCAGCGTCTGGGGCTCGCTGCGATCTCTGAGGGCCTCGCTCGCCGGGGCTACTACGCGCCTCTCTCAGCAGGACGCCGAGGCGGCGGACCTTCGGTTGCTTTGCACCGATCTGAGAGCCGAGGCGGCAGCGGCACGCGCGGAGGCGGTCACGGCGCGCGCAGAAGTGCGACGGCTGCAGTCGGAGTTCGACCGGATCGTCAATGAGCGGGACCAATCTCGGGGCCGGGCTGCCGAGGCTGAAAGTCGGGCTAGAGCCCTTGCCGCCGACCTAGCCGTAGCCCAGGCCGCAGCCTCGGAGCAGCGTACCCGAGCCAGAGGTACGCCTTGGCCATCCTCGGTTTCCGTTTCTGCTTGTTTCCTCCACCTGCGTTAGAGATCTTTCTTCTGATTGTTCGCAGAACTCGAGTCCGCCCTTTATGAATCCGCCAAGGCGCTTGCCGAGGCGCTTGCCGGGGCGGCCGAGCAGAGGGAGGCCGACCACGCGGCCATGTCCGAGGCCGTCTCGGACTTCTGCCGGGTCCTTGGCTCCGGCGACGTCCCCTCAGGGAGCTCTCCTCAGAGTCGCCTGCAGGTGTTGGGCGATCACGTGCGCAGGAGACTCCACGAGGCGCTACATCACGGCGTCAGGCGGGCCTTCGCCGTGCTCGCTTCCCACTACGTTGTGGACCTGGAGCGGGTCAGCGAGGGGTATTGCCTTCCTGACGAAGATGAAGCCGCCCTGGCAGAAGTCCAGAGACTCGATGCGGCCGCCGCGGGCCCGAGCTCAGTGCTGGCGACCACCTTCGAGTCAGAGATCCTCCCGCCCGCGCCGTCGTCCGAAGCCGGGATGGACTTTGCCGAGGGCGAGGACGAAGCCGAAGGCGCGGCTCCTTCCCAGGGCGACGCCTAACTCTGTGGGAGCAATTTCTGTTGGATACACGTGTGTCTTTCTGCGGCCGCTGAGGCCTGAACACTTTATTACTGTTGCATGAAGTCGCGCTCCTTTCTCTTTCAATTTGCTTGTCCAGCTTCGCCTGTCAGTAGCAGGATGGCTTCCCCGAGTAGGGGTCACTTTTCGTGGCAGGTGACGAGTGAGGTGTCCGTAACCTGGAGGCGTAGGAGTCCCTCGGCTCAGTCAGCCTTGCCACTTACATGCACCCGCATTCGCTCCTTGGGGTCCTGCTTCCGACATAGTCGGAGGAACGCAAACGCCTTTCCGATTGAAAATTTTGACGCAGAGGGGTTCCCCCTTTTTAGCCCCCGAGGGAGGGTCGGGTTCTGCCGAGGCAAGGCCGACCCTTACTTGATGACTGACACCTCGCCTTGACTGTCGGCCAGTTCGTAGCCCCCGGGTGTAGCCCCCGGGTGTCTCCAACAAGGGCTCGGGGTGCTGCGCGATGGCCGCGATCTTCTCCGGATTGGCTTCGATGCCTTGCTCGGAGACGATGAACCCCAAGAGCATGCCTCGGGGCACCCCGAAGACACACTTTTCGGGATTGAGCTTGACGCCTTTCGCCTTGAGACATCGGAATGTCACTTCAAGGTCAGAAAGGAGGTCGAAGGCTTTTCTTGTCTTGACTATGATGCCATCGACGTAGGCCTCGACCGTGCGGCCAATGTGTTCGCCGAACACATGGTTTATGCACCGCTGGTACGTCGCGCCCGCATTCCTCAAGCCGAACGGCATGGTGACATAGCAGTACATGCCGAAGGGTGTGACGAAAGAAGTCGCGAGCTGGTCGGACTCTTTCATCCTGATTTGGTGATACCCTGAATAGGCATCGAGGAAAGACAGGGTTTCGCACCCAGCAGTGGAATCCACGACCTGATCGATGCAAGACAGAGGGTAGGGAACCTTCGGACACGCTTTGTTCAGACCAGTGTAGTCTACACACATCCGCCATTTCCCCCCTTTCTTTCTCACAAGCACAGGGTTGGCAAGCCATTCGGGATGGAATACCTCTTTGATGAACCCTGCCGCCATTAGCTTGTGGATCTCCTCGCCTATGGCTCTGCGCTTCTCCTCGTCGAATCGGCGCAGAGGCTGCTTGACGGGTCGGGCTCCGGCTCGAATGTCCAGCGAGTGCTCGGCGACATCCCTCGGTATGTCGGGCATGTCCGAGGGACTCCACGCGAAGACGTCGGCGTTCGCGCGGAGAAAGTCGACGAGCACTGCTTCCTATTTGGGACCGAGCCCGGAGCCGATCCGGATCTGCTTGGAGGCGTCGCTGCTGGGGTCGAGGGGGGCGGCCTTAACCGTCTCCGCTGGCTCAAAGTTGCCGGCATGACGCTTCACGTCGGGCACCTCCTTAGAGAGGCTCTCCAGGTCGGTGATGAGGGCCTCGGACTCGGCGAGGGCCTCGGCGTACTCCACGCACTCCACGTCGCATTCGAACGCGTGTTTGTACGTGGGGCCGACGGTGATGACCCCGTTGGGGCCCGGCATCTTGAGCTTCAGGTAGGTGTAGTTGGGGACGGCCATGAACTTCGCGTAGCATGGTCTTCCCAGTACCGCGTGGTAGGTTCCTCGGAACCCGACCACCTCGAACGTCAGGGTCTCCCTTTGGAAGTTGGAGGGTGTTCCGAAGCAGACAGGAAGGTCGAGTTGTCCGAGGGGCTGAACGCGCTTCCCAGGAATGATCCCCGTGGAAGGGCGCAGCGCCTGCCCGGACAGAGGACAGATCGACACGCAGGAGCCCGAGGGTCTCGACGTAGAGGATGTTGAGGCTGCTGCCTCCGTCCATGAGGACCTTGGTGAGCCGGACGTTGCCGATGACGGGGTCGACGACGAGCGGGTATTTCCCCGGGCTCGGCACATGGTCGGGGTGGTCGGCTTGGTCGAAGGTGATGGGCTTGTCGGACCAGTCTAGGTAAACTGGCACCGCCACCTTCACCGCGCAGACCTCCCAGCGCTCTTGCTTACGGTGCCGAGCCGAGGCATTCGCCGCTTGCCCACCGTAGATCATGAAGCAGTCGCGGACCTCGGGGAACTCTTCTGCTTGGTGATCTCCCTTCTTTTCGTCGTCGTGGGCCCTGCCACCCTCCGTGGGTGGCCCGACCCTGTGGAAGTGGCGCCGAAGCATGACGCACTCCTCAAGGGTGTGCTTGACGGGCCCCTGGTGATAGGGGCACGGTTCCTTGAGCATCTTGTCGAAGAGGTTGGCACCTCCTGGGGGTTTCCGAGGGTTCTTGTACTCGGCGGCGGCGACAAGGTCCGCGTCGGCGGCGTCGCGTTTCGCTTGCGACTTCTTCTTGCCCTTCTTCTTGGCGCCGCGCTGAGTTGACGCCTCGGGGGCATCTTCCGATGGGCGGCCCTGGGGCTGCTTGTCCTTCCGGAAGATAGCCTCGACCGCCTCCTGGCCGGAGGCGAACTTGGTGACGATGTCCATCAGCTCGCTCGCCCTGGTGGGGGTCTTGCGACCCAGCTTGCTCACCAGGTCGCGGCAGGTGGTGCCAGCGAGGAACGCGCCGATGACATCCGAGTCGGTGACGTTGGGCAGCTCGGTGCGCTGCCTCGAGAATCGTCGAATATAGTCCCGGAGAGACTCTCTCGGCTGCTGTCGGTAGCTTCGGAGGTCCCAGGAATTCCCGGGGCGCACGTACGTGCCCTGGAAATTGCCGGCGAAAGCTTGGACCAGGTCGTCCCAGTTGGAGATCTGCCCCGGGGGCAGGTGCTCCAACCAGGCGCGAGCGGTGTCGGAGAGGAACAGGGGGAGGTTGCGGATGATGAGGTTGTCATCGTCCGTTCCACCCAGTTGGTAGGCCAGACGGTAGTCCGCGAGCCACAGTTCCGGTCTCGTCTCCCCCGAGTACTTTGTGATAGTAGTCGAGGTTCGGAACCGGGTCGGGAACGGCGCCCATCGTATGGCCCGGCTGAAGGCCTGCGGGCCGGGTGGTTCAGGCAAAGGGCTCCGATCCTCCCCGCTGTCGTAGCGTCCCCCACGTCTGGGGTGGTAGCCTCGGCGCACCCTCTCGTCGAGGCGGGCCTGACGGTCGCGGCGAGGGCGCTCGTTGCCGAGGCGACCCGGGGCCGTAGGCGCTGTGTGGCGCGTGCGCCCGGTGTAGACCGAGGCTTCCCGCATGAATCGGGAAGTCGCGACATGAGGTTCCGAGGGGTACCCCTGCCTTCGGAAGGCGGAGCTCTCGGCCCGTCGGACCGCGGCGCCTTCCAGGAGATTCTTGAGCTCTTTCTGGATTCGCCACCCCTTGGTGGTTGATGGCTCCGGCATCGCGCGGAGGAGCATTGCTGCTGCAGCCAGGTTCTGGCCAACCCCACTGGATGCGGGTGGCGGCCTGACCCTGACGTCGTTGGTGATGCGGTGCTGGAAGCCCTGGGGTAGATGACGTATTTCTCCGGCTGGAGGCTGGGCCACCCATGCCTGCCCGACGTCCCGGCGGATCGGCTCAAGCGCCCCTGCTCCCTCGTCGAGCCTGGCCTGCACCCCGCGGATTTGCTCGAACTGTGGGTCATGGCCCCCCACCTGAACGGGGACCACAACTAGCTCCCGTGGGATGTCAACGCGGGGCACCGGCCTAGGGAGATCACCATCCTCCGGCATGCCCAAATGGTTGCCTTCGGAGGGACCCCCCTAGATTGTAACACCCTAAATCTCATTTTGAGAATATAGTAATTTTCTTTTTTTTTCTTTCTCTCTTTAGAACTCCCATAACATTTGAAGTCTCATCTCCCTATTTAAAAGCATTTGCTTAAGTGAATAAAATAATAAATAGAACTATATTTGGCACTCATGTTGGAGTTTCAATTGTATGTACATTTAATAATAAAATAATAATAATAATAAAAAAAATATATATATATATAATAATGGAATTGAGAATTTGAAGCTAACCTAAAATGTGTACTTTAGGAAATTGGAAATAATATGTAAAGCAAGAGAGGAAAAACGATGCAAAATAGAATAAAAGAAAAGGAATTTTAACCTACCTGGGCCGCAGACTATTGATTTTGGCCCATCATCCCTTCACTCCCGCGCAGCCCATCTCCTTCCCTTCACCTTTTCTTTATTTCTGGCGCTTACAGGTGGACCCGGTCTGTCAGCCGTGTGGCGCGTGCCTTGTGACTGCTCGGCGGGCCCCACTTGTCAGACTTATCTCCCTCCTCACAACAACCTCCGCTCAACGCGCTGTGAACTCCGGGCTCCGCCGCACGCATGCCTACCGAACTCGCCGCGGAATCCGCGATTCGACCTTCTAACCAACCGGCCGAGATCCTCGTTGCCTGCCTGCCCCTATTTAAGCACCGGTCGAGGCGTTGCCCTCGCTCCATCTTCTGCCGACCGTGAGCCCCCATTGCCGCCGCGGTGACGGAACTCAGTCCGCCGCGTGCTAAGTGCCTCTCGCCGTCGATTTGCCCTCCGTTGAGCGTGCGGGTTCACCTCCGTGATCCCTTGAAGCTGTTGCAAGGGCCTCCCGGGCTTGTCTTCGTCCCTTGAGCACTGAATTGCTCATCGACGCTTGTGTCGTCGCCGCAGACCCGCTCTCCTCCATAGACAGCCCCCTTCGCCGCATAATACTCGGTATGGATCCCTACACCGTGCTCGCCAAGTCCTCCTTTACGTGTAGCTCGGTCCAATTCGTATTTGGCGTTCGGATACAGCCGATTGGCAACCTCGCCGGCATGCTCCGCCGAGCGTGCGGGGCGGCGCCGCCGTGCGCGTGTGTTCTGTTGAGGGATGGTCGTGCGCCGTCGGATCCACCAGGAATGGCTGCGATTAGAACCGGTATACCGATTCGGGTTTGGGGGCTGTGGGCCGTCCGATTTAGATCAGACGGATGGCAGGTGTAGCTAGCGTGTTGAATCTGGAACGTTGAGATTTGATCGTGCGGTGGCCGACGCGTACCGTTTCGATCCACTCCAGATCTAATCTGGAACACCCATGTCCGATCTGACGGCTCAAACTCGCCCAAATAGATTCAGCCGAGCATACTTCTAAAAGGGACCCCGGAAAACTTGCTATTCAACCCGCGGTCTATCGCCTGGGTTCTCTGTGTCTTGGTGCACTTTGCGCCAGGGCCCCTGCACTTCCTAATATTAGTGGGCCCAGTCCAGAATATTATAAAACAGAGAAAATAATTTATAAATGGGTTTTTAATAGATAAATAAATGCTAGAACTTGTTTAAATCATAGAAAATCCATTTTTAGTCCAAATTAATCCATTCCACTTTCTAAAATTTTGTAATTTTATTATCTACCACCTAGAGCCTCTGTTTTGTCATGAAAACAATTAGAAATTTAATCTCTCACTTAATCCATTTTAAGCACATAAAACCTTTGAAAATTCATAACTTAAAATCTATAACTCCAAAATTAATGATTCCTGTTCCTATGATCTTATTTTAATATGTATATTATTAATGTGTATTTTGTTCTTATGTTTGGTGTAATGTTAATTTTGCCTATACCATGTTTGTTTGAATTGCTACGACTAGCAGTGAGGTCACGAGTCACCTGAAGATCATCCTGGTACCTGGAATCTCAAGTCCCAGGCAAGTTGTGCCCTTGATCACTTCTTTTTACCCACTCATGTTCTGATTAATCATAATGATCTGCATAGGTTAATTTTGATGGGACCCAATAGGTTACCCCAGTTTGACTATCTTTATACCTTGTTCACCACTAAATCTTTGGGTAGTACCTGCTATTGCTTTATGTGGTTATGGGTATAGAGATACACTATTCATGATTACACATTTGTTATCAGTTGTTATTTATTGTTCATGATAAGATCATTATGTTAATTGGAACATGGAGCGACCACCCGGGAAAACAGTGCTACCACAAGGGTTTAATGGGACGCCCTTGGCTGATTAATTAGGAAAGCTAGTGGAAGACTACCTTACCCGAAAGGGGCAAGGGCAGTAGGGGAGTGATCAGTGTAGGGAGGCCCTCGGGAGGATTTTGCTGCGATGGCAGTCCTGCAAGGGATTCCTGCTAGGGAGGCCCTCGGGAGGATTTTGCTGCGATGGCGGTCCTGCAAGGGATTCCTGCATTGGAACTTCCTATAAACTGTAGCGGGTTTTCTGAAGCTAGTGGAACTTTGTAAAGGCCTCGTAGTGTTACCTTGCCTCGCCTCCTCGGTAGAGGTGTATGGGATTGGCCGTCTCTTGGCAGATGGGTAACACGACTTGTGGGTAAAGATGCGCAACCTCTGCAGAGTGTAAAACTGGTATACTAGCCGTGCTCACGGTCATGAGCAGCTCGGACCCTCACATGATTAAATTATGGAACTAAATTCAATTTGTCATATGCATTGCATCGCAGGTGAAGTTGTTACTTTTGTTCTACTACTTAATTGGGTTTGGTATTTACTTATACTTAGTAACTGCTAATAAAATTTTGACTAACTTTAAAAGCAATGCTCAGCTCTAACCATCCTCTTTGGTAAGCCTTACACTTCACGTGAGCTCCCACCTTTGGCGAGTTCATGCACATTATTCCCCACAACTTGTTGAGCGATGAACGTATGTGAGCTCACTCTTGCTGTCTCACACCCCCCCACAGGTCAAGAACAGGTACCACCGGATGAGGCGCATGGAGGATGCCGTGATGTGTTCGTGAGAGGTCTAGGCCGTCGTCTCCCAGTCAACTTTGGGTTGCTGGACCGTTGTCTCCTTATAATGTAATTATTTATTTTGTATAGAACTCCTGTTATATATAAAGTTGTGACATTCGATCCTGTGCCACTATACATCATATGTGTGAGACTTGGTCCCAGCATACCTGGTGTTTATGTTCGCGCCCGGGTCTTGGTGCCCCTAAAACCCGGGTGTGACATAGATCGACGTGGAAACATTCGCGGCTTGGGCCGCAGTCCTCGTCGCCGAGGCTACGGCTACAGTCGGAACAGTCGGAAAGGCAGTAGTCGCATGCGGTCATGAAGTCCCGCATGGCACTGGGGTTGCCAAGTCCAGAGAAATCCCAACAGAAGCTGGGCTCGTCGTCTTCCTCGGACCCGGAGGGCCCGTAGGTCGAGACGTCCGTCAGCCGGTCCCAGGGTGACCGCATACGATACCCCAGAAGGTTCGGGCTCGCCTCTACGGGAGCGTCCGCCAAAGCGAGGCCGCTTGGCGGGTCGAGGCTGAATCCGAAAGGCGTGAGGTGGGAATCAGTCGGTACCTCTTGGTCGATGGGCGGTGATGAAGTCACGTCGGGGATTGGCTGCACCGTCGTCCCAGGTACGAGGGTGACACCCAGCAGGCCTTCTGCGAGCGTGCCGGCGTCGTCCGTGTGCTCGGAGTTGGCGTGTCGCGGGGAGACGGCGCTCGCCTCCGTCTCAAGCGCGAGGTCGATGCCCGACGCGCCCCCTGTTGGAGCGCTAGGGCCGCCGACTCGCTCGACAGTCGACGAGGCGCTGCCTCCCGCTTGGCCTTGGTTGCCCCGCCTCCTCCTCCGTCGGCGGAGGAGAGGACGGGGCGATCTCGAAGGTCGTTCTTCCACCCCGCAGGGAAGACGTCGTCGATTCCGCCGCCGGTGGGTGGGCTGTCGGCCGCCATTGCCGCCGCCGCCCGACGATGGAATGAGTATCATGTCGTAGCCGCCGTCGAGGGACATGAACTCAAGGCTCCCGAAATGGAGCACCGTCCTGGGTCGGAGAGGTTGCTGGAGACTGCCCATCTGGAGCTTGACGGGAAGCTGTTCGTCAACACGCAGCAGGCCCCTACCTGGCGCGCTAACTGTCGGCGTTCCGAGACCGGGGGGTCCCTAAGCCGACGAGTGAATGTCGCCGTGTGTCCCAGCCCAGATGGGTCGACGCGAGAGCGAGCGCGAAGGGGGGAAGTGAGGTGGCCGGAGACGGGCGTGAGAGAGGTGGAAATCCCGCGGCCTTCGTGTTCGTCCCGCGCCCAGGTCGGGTGCGCTTGCAGTAGGGGGTTACAAGCGTCCACGCGGGTGTGAGAGCGAGTGGCCTCACGTGAGTGCCTGTCTCCTCCACGTCCCCGCGCGGCCAACCCTCTCTAAGAGGGCCCTGGTCCTTCCTTTTATAGGCATAAGGAGAGGATCCAGGTGTACAATGGGGGGTGTAGCAGAGTGCTACGTGTCTAGCGGGGGAGAGCTAGCGCCCTAAGTACATGCCGTTGTGGCAGCCGGAGAGATTTTGGCACCCTGCTGGCGTGATGTCGTGGCCGTCGGAGGAGCGCTGGAGCCTGGCGGAGGGACAGCTGTCGGAGCTATTGAGTCCTTGCTGACGTCCTCCTGCTTCCGTAAGGGGGCTGGGAGCCGCCGTCGTCACTGAGGAAGCGGGGCGCCATCATTGCCTATCTGGTGGAGCGAGCTGGATAGGATGCCGGTCTTGTTCCCTGTGGCCCGAGTCAGCTCGGGGTAGGGTAATGATGGCGCCTCCTATTGACGTGGTCGGCCTGCGCCCTAGGTTGGGTGATGTGGAAGCTCCTCCGAAGCCGTGGTCGAGTCTGTCTTCTGTGGTCGAGGTCGAGTCCGAGCCCTGGGTCGGGCGAGGCAGAGACCGTCGGCTGAAGCCAGGGCGGAGTCCGAGCCCTAGGGTCGGGCGAAGCGGTGTTCGTCGTCTTCTGGGGCTGAGCCCGAGTCCGAGCCCTGGGTCGGGCGGAGCGGAGTTCGCCGTCTTCCGGGACTTAGCCCGAGTCCGAGCCCTGGGTCGGACGGAGCGGAGTTCGCCGTCTTCCGGGACTTAGCCCGAGTCCGAGCCCTGGGTCGGGCGGAGCGGAGTTCGTCGTCTTCCGGGACTTAGCCCGAGTCCGAGCCCTGGGTCGGGTGGAGCAGAGTTCGCCGTCTTCCGGGACTTAGCCCGAGTCCGAGCCCTGGGTCGGGCGGAGCGGAGTTCGTCGTCTTCCGGGACTTAGCCCGAGTCCGAGCCCTGGGTCGGGCGGAGCGGAGTTCGTCGTCTTCCGGGACTTAGCCCGAGTCCGAGCCCTGGGTCGGGCGGAGTGGAGTTCGCCGTCTTCCGGGACTTAGCCCGAGTCCGAGCCCTGGGTCGGGCGGAGCAGAGTTCGTCGTCTTCCGGGACTTAGCCCGAGTCCGAGCCCTGGGTCGGGCGGAGCGGAGTTCGCCGTCTTCCGGGACTTAGCTCGAGTCCGAGCCCTGGGTCGGGCGGAGCGGAGTTCGCCGTCTTCCGGGACTTAGCCCGAGTCCGAGCCCTGGGTCGGGCGGAGCGGAGTTTCCTGTGGCGTCTGCGGCCGGGCCTGACCGCCTGTCAGCCTCACTCTGTCAAGTGACACCGCAATCGGCGTGGCGCAGGCGGCGCTGTCTTTCTGTCAGGCCGGTCAGTGGAGCGGCGAAGTGACGGCAGTCACTTCGGCTCTGTCGGCTGCAGGGCGCGCGTCAGGATAAAGGCGTCAGGCTGCCTTTGCATTAAATGCTCCTGCGATTTAGTCGGTCGGCGTGGCGATTTGGTCAGGGTTGCTTCTTGGCGAAGACAGGGCCTCGGGCGAGCCGGAAATACGTCAGTCGCTGGAGGGGGCCTCGGGCGAGGCGGAGATCCTCCGGGGTTGGCTGCCCTTATCCGAGGATAGGCTCGGGCGAGGCGTGATCGCGTCCTTCGAATGGACCGATCCCTGACTTAATCGCACCCATCAGGCCTTTGCAGCTTTATGCTGATGGGGGTTACCAGCTGAGAATTAGGAACCTTGAGGGTACCCCTAATTATGGTCTCCGACACTATATAAACAATATAGTATAAAAAATGTTTTACACGATCATATGCACGACATGCCGTAGACAATCTAACTGCGTCTTTGACGAAGTTTAGTGGTGTGCCTTCCAGTCATTTTCTCTTTCATCTAGAAGTTGTTAGGTTTTTTTATGTCATGTTTTGTTGTCTCTTTTGATCTTGGCCGAGGCCTTCACTGAGTTATTTCCAGTTGTTTGTATTATCTTTGTTTTTCCTTTCTTTCCATCATCGGGACAAATCTCTTGTCGTCCTTTAAAAAAAACTTGACCACTATAGGTATTGTTGGTCGAAACTTGGCTTTGCAATCTCTACTCCTATAAAGCACCAATTTTGATGGTCCTACAACGTCATCACTTTTACAAAAATCCATTTGCATTTCTTTAAAATCAAACCACAATTCTATCATCGTACGTCATGTGTAAAGCGCGTAGATCCGTTTTTCTCTTCGCGTCTCGCCTAACAATCAGATTATAGGTAAGATAAACATCAGCTGAGGAGAGAAGGCGTTCCGCATCACGAGTTTGGTTTTATATTAGTTCTTGGTTAAAAAATTTGTTAGATATTAATATCGATGATAATATACATATTGTTATTTTTCATATAATTAATATGTGCTAACAGAATATTTATGTACGTTGCAACACGTGATTATTATACTAGTCATAAAACAAACGCACACGCCCTATGGTCGTGGACAGCATAAGGAATGTGTCGGGCTTTTTTCCCCGTCGTACACAGTGATGTCCTAGTAGGCGTGTGATTTTTTTTAACCAAGATCTTCTGTTGAAATTATGCGTTTGAACTTTACCAATTTCAGATACCACCATGCATGTGTTCGTCACGAATTCACCCCGACTGACGTTTCTGAACACGCACGATTTGTCCTTTTGATTACTCATCAAGCTATTATACCCGGTTCCTCGCCCAGTCTAAAATCTACTCAGCCCACGTCACAGAGGACCCATCGTGATAAAGCTCAGAAGAAATGGAACGGAAACAAGCACAACGCACCACGTCATCCCTCCCGCCCATCCATGCCAACTGCGTAGCGACGCCTGGACCAACAAGCTGAGCCACTGCTCAGTCCAGGATCAGGCGGAACGCGTCGTCGGCTCCCGAACAGCTCGCGATGAGATCGAAGAGCACGTCCGGCGGCACGTCGTCGACGACACCGTACAGCAGGTCGAGCTCTCCCGCATCGTTCTCCGGCGCGACGACGATCTCGTGCTGATCAGGCACGAGGTTGTAGTGACGCTTCAGGAGTTCGTCGATCGGGTTCTCATCGGCCACCATCTCCGCGCGCCCTCCGCTGCTGCTGCTCCTCCGCCCGCTGTTATCTCCTATACTGATCAGCTCGCGCTTGCGCTTGTCCTGCACACCGCGGACAACGTCCTCCAGGCCGTCTCCGTCCATGTCGTCATCGTCGTCGCCGTCAAGGGGCGTGATCCTGAGCGAGCTCTTGAGGCGGCGGCTGAGCGTCTCCTCCTGGCGGAGGATCTTGGACCACGTCTCCGTCTCCTTGGCGCTCATCCTCTGCTGCAGGCGCTTGGACTGCCACACGAGCTTGCGCATCTGGTCGAAGCGCGGGCTCATGTGCTTGATCACCGAGCTGAGCAGCGAGATCTTCCACGCCTTCTTGAGGTCGTGCGGCTTCCGGTACGGCGGCGCGCCCTGGTGCGCCTGGACCTCGCCCTGGGAGCCCCACCAGGCCTCCTTCCCGGTCGGCCACCACGGCGGCGCCAGCCCGCGCTCCAGCGGGAAGCTCCGCTGCGGCGGCACGCAGTGCTGGATGAGCGCCGAGAGCACGGACCCCAGCGTGCTGTCCTGGATGTCCTGGAGGCGGTGCAGGCAGGACGCGGGCCCCGGCGGGCTCTCGCCGGTGGGCGCCGTGACGAGCGCCATGGGCCCGGCCCGGTCGAAGCTGACGTTGTCCTTCCACCAGCCGCGCAGGCTGTCGGAGGAGCCCGACATGGGCTCTCCGGCCTCGTTGATGACGCCGTACACGAACCCGCGCGCGTTGCACGCCTCCATCATCTTGAGCATGTGGCGGAGGACGCCGTCCTGCGCGCGCAGCATCGCCTTGCGCCGGCACCGCACCTCGGGGGCCTCCACCTCCTCCTCCTCCTCCTCGTCCTCCCCGTGCGCGCCCGCGGTCGGTGGCCCGAGCGGCCTGGACGAAGACGGCCCCGCCCCGCCGGCGGCACTGAAGACGTCCGCGCGGCACTCCAGCCTGTTGAGCAGCATCTGGTCCCTCCACATGCGGCGCTTCAGGTCGGAGATCTGGATGGACTCCGAGTCGCTGAACTCCTCCTGCGCCAGCAACTGATGAGCTACCTCGAACGCTTCTTCGCCTGCGGGGACAGCGCCGCCTGCACCGTGCGCGACGTCGTGCTCCATTGCCGACTCAGAGAAAGGATGACTCCGGCCGTGGATGCCGAGATTCAAATATATAGAATAAACGAAGTAAGCACTCTGTTTTCCTCGCAAAAAAAAAAGTATGTACTCTGCTTGTATAGTCGGCGGCGTCTCCTGAGCTGTGCTGAGCTGAGCTAGATAGACAGGACAGCAGGTAAATGGTTGCACCGGCGTGGAGAGGATTTGCACCGGCGATGATAAGTTCAGAACTGAGAAGAGAGCCAAAGATCAGATAGGACACGCATATGCATGGTGTTAATGTCGTGACTCGTCGCGTGGCTCCGCCGCAACGGCCCGGAGACGGTGGCCACGTCGTCTCGGAAATGGAGCGCGTACATAGGCTCCATTTGTATAGCATCTATAGCTTCGTATACAGCGGTAAGCTAGCACATGGTCGGGTTGCCTCGCAAATGTGCGCCCAAGTTACCCGTCGGACTTTTACAGGCTGCGGGACTTGCGCGGAGGTGCGTGAGATCAGGTTGCATTGCAGCCACACCTGCAGCTTATTTTTGGGCTCATCTGTTTTATGTATGGGCAGCACAAGAGAGTTCCAGTTCCAATTCCACCATCCACATGGCGGCGCTGTCCTCTTTCTGGTCACGGCGCTGCCGCACAAGTTTCTGTACCGTGTAACCAGTTGGTCATACATGGACGTGCGGCAATCTAGTAGTTTGGGCGGCCGATTTGTGGTTGGACGATTGGAGCCAGCCGACATGCCTGTGTCCCCGCCCCCTGGTTCTATAGACGGTGAAATGGGTCGCACGTTTCACGACACTGGCAATAGCATTATTAGACATTACTAGTTGTGTATCCTTACGTTGTCACGAAAATTAAGAATTAGTAAAAAAAATATAGATACGAAAAAAAACATTACTATGATACACAAAATTCATGTGGCAAAAAGTTACTTGTGGGAAATATTTTTGGCTATTCATCCCATCTCATGGGAAATACTTTTTGGCTATTATTACAAAATTCAGTTTGCTACTTATAGGAAATACCGTTGATACAAATCCACATGCTTATTCATCGAACCACTGATTTGAACCTTCAAGCTACTCATGATAAATACTCTTAGATACAAAATGAGGCATGCAATACATACTAAGTACCAAATATCATAGCTTGCAAAAAGGCAAGCGCATTGATAAAATATTAGTACCAACAATTACATGAAAACAAACAACATATATATTATCATCAATCTCAATATTTTATAAATTCTTTGTCGACAATTAATACAATGTTTCTTTCGGTTTTACATCAGCTATTCAGACTTCATCCCACTGTTGGATCAGCTCTCCCATTTACCACAGCAGATTCATCGCTTAACACTGTAAAAAAAAATCAAGGAGACTAGATTTTGCTCATTTGTTTAGCCTTTAACGAGAGCTTGATTTTGTCACATCGATATGTCAAACAAGAAAAAAAAAACTTCAATTTTTAGTGGAGTGTGCAAATTGTACATGAAATGCCATTAATAGAACAATTCAATTTTTTAAGTAATAAATGCAAATATCTGAAAAGACTGAGATTGTGCATAATAGTATAGTTGTAGAAAAATGAATAGAGGTAGTATAGTTGTAAAAAAGTATCGATGATAGTTAGTTCTAACGCCATTCTTTTGTGTCTCTTAATAGTACCACTATCCAACTGTAGCTCGACCTATTTTTTCTTTCGCTTGGACGAAGACAAAGAGCAGTGTTGCTTTCAATTTTTAGTGTAAGTCTTCTCGCAACAGCAGCTGGGGTTACTGCTTCAGCTCATGTTCGAATAGCCTGAGATCGCTACGATGGCTTCAGGGGGGATGTCCTAGGCGCTCCTGGATGGCACGTTGTAGATGATGGTCGGGCCCATCGAGAGGATGCCCTCGAAATGAGAGATCATTCCTGTAGTAAGGGTTGATGTGGAGAGCAGCATGCATGCCGACGACGAATCTCTACTCGGTTGCGTGAATAGCTTCTCTGGTCGAGTTACGTCCAGTGTTGCCTGTAACTTTGATACTGGATTCGAAGCAGTTCACCGTATGCCCGTTGAGCATGATATGCTCGTCCCAGCTCATGAGGTAGCCCTCCCCTGTTGTTCTTCCAACTACTAAACCTTCAGCGCCACCCTCTATCTCTATCTACATGTTTATGGGAGAACCTTATGCTTCCTGATCGAATCTTCAATCGAGAAGATAGGGGGTTTCGACCGTTGTGATTAGTCTCAAACTTGTGATGTCATCTGTCGATGTCCTACATCTTAGACACATGAAGATTATACCAAATCCGAAGATGACTTAGAATCACAGCCTTCAAAGACAGATGAACTAATTTCCTTCTTAATCCCCTCCAATCCACCTCAACTCCCTTATCACCAAACGAGTCCTAAAATAGATTTTTCCTAGTGTGTATTAATTTTCAATAACAGTTCATAATTTGAGGGCTAAGAGAAGCAAAAAGATTATTCTCATAAGATTGATGTATATGACAAATTTCACCAAAACTAACATCTTATTCGGTGGCATAAGGCTAAAAATGCTACAAACAATATAGATGAATAATTATTGTCAACATTCTTTTAGAAATAATCAAGTTACCGGTTCTTCGCTTCTGTACTTCGCATTGGAAGGTAATCGTCTAGCCTAATTACTATCACAGAAAACTTCCCCTTCCATGTCCTGCACAAGTACCCACCCACATGTATTAGCCTGCCGTGTATGGAAGCAATGATGGTTGCAGAATCGTAAGTGAAATTTGAAGAAAAAAATCATGACAACTCCTTAAAAAGTTGCAAGGGAAGTACAGAGACAGTGAACAAGAGGGGCTCGATGAATTCTCCTCATATTAGTCCTAGTGAAAGTTGCCAAGGGGGGTGAATAGGCAAGTTAAAACTTTTTCTACAAAAACTAGAAACAAACTGGGTAAAACCAGTT
Source organism: Zea luxurians (assembly GCA_029449295.1). Classification (NCBI taxonomy): domain Eukaryota; kingdom Viridiplantae; phylum Streptophyta; class Magnoliopsida; order Poales; family Poaceae; genus Zea; species Zea luxurians. Next base: position 1,497,955 of record JAOPSE010000047.1, read on the forward strand.
CAATAGGTGTCAAAACTGGTTCAACTGGTTTGCACGAGCTCAACTAAACGATGAGATATAAATCTGAATTGATCTTGAAATTCACCCAGTTAACTTTGGAAATGAGATGTTCTAAATGATTCACAGGGTTCAAAGTAGTAGATCTGAGAAGGGCACTTCTCAAAATCCACACACCAAAAAGATATGAACAAATCTTCCACGGAAGGGTGAGAGAACAAAGAACACGAACAAACACAATGAACAAGAACACAAGAGACACAAGATTTATCCCGAGGTTCAGTCACACCACCAAGGTGCCCTACTTCCTCGTTGAGGCGCCCACAAAGAGCCGGGTCTCTTTCACCCTAATCCTCCCTTTGCCAACCACAAAGGTCAAGCCCACACACTAATCTTTTCTCAAACGAGCGGGTAATATAAACTTTCTTGTGGTCTTCCACAAGATTTGGAGACTCACAAGAGACACCTAGTCGTCTAGGAGCTAGAAGCTCCAAGAGTAATGAATCCACAAAGAACTCGATGTAGTACCAAAGCTCAAATGAAAAGAGCAAGAGGGATTTAGAGATGAAGCACAAAACCGTAGCTCTCAAACTCACTCAAAGATTTCTCGCCAAAGATTTGAAATAGGAAAGGCAAGAGATGTGTGAGAGAGAGTGGGAGGTGTTCTTCAAGTTAGAAATGGAGTTTGGGTCATGCTCTTGTGGGGAGAGAGGTAGGAGTGAGTATATATAGGTGGGGCTTCAAAACTAGCTGGTTTTCACTTTTTTGCCCAAAAACCGGTTGAACCTCTTGGGGGGGGGGGGGGGGTTGAACCGCCCCTAGCAGACCTGATAGACTGTCTGCTAGTCTGACTGTCATACTGACTGGCAGACTGACGTGTAGTCTGATCAAGTTGACCAAACTAGTTGAACCGCCCTTAACGACTCTGTCGACCTGTTCGCCAGTCTAACTGGCAGACTATTGGTCAGAGGTCAAAGGGGTCAGAGACCAGTTGAACTGCCCTTTACGACCAGTTGAACTGGTCTTGACCAGAGAGTTCAGGAGAGAAAACCCCATTTCAACTGGCCCGGAGGCAAGTTCAACTGATGTATGGTCAAAGAGGTTCACAGTTGTAGTAGAAGTTCAGCTGTAGTTGAGAAAGCTCAACTGTAGTTGAAAAAGCTCAACTGCAGTTGAAAGAAGTTCAACTCAGTTGAAGTTCAGCTCAGCTGAAAAAGCTCAACTGCAGCTGAAGAAGCTCAACTGTAGCTGAAGAAGCTCAACTCAGCTGATATAATACCCTAAAAACCAAACCATGTTTAAAATCCTAATATGGTGTGTCCTACTGATGATCGGAGACCGTAGATGCATAGATATCGTCGAGACGATTTCGATCGACTACTAGTTTGCCTTGTTTGGAGTCTGAATGAGTTTTTTCAAGTGCCGGTCGATCTGAGCCATTGGATATTAGGATTGGGGGAGTTTTCTTCTATTTATACCTCCCTAACCCTAGCAGCCACGTCCTCCCACCCTAGCAGCCATCCCCTTTTGTGCCTTGCCCCAAGAGAAGAGAGGAAGAACAAGGGAGAGAAGAGAGGGAAGATTAGGGCACGCAGTCGCCTATCGTCGTCATCGTTCCTCTTCAAGAATTGGTTGGATTTCCTTTCCTCTCTCCATTGTCCCCACTTTATGGATGTTTTACCTTGTTTTGGATGAGTTTTAGGCTCTGCAATTAGCCCTTTATGTTGGATTAGATGGGGGATTAGATTTTTGATCTCGAAATTAGTCTCTGCAGAATGACAGATTCGATAGTTTTTGTTCATGCCAGTTTTTCGTGGTCTTAGATGCCTCAAAAAAATAAAAAGTCTATTTATGAGTTGTAGATAATTTAGATATCTTTCCGTGGCCGCAAAGAACACCTCAATCGGACATCAGGTTAGAGAGTAATTACAGTTTGATTATAACAGTTTTCCAGTCTCATAATTCTGTGTAGAATCTGTTCTCATGAGATTTAGACAATTCTATCAACAGAATTGAACTTTTGGTTAGTAAGAGAAGTTGTAGATAATTTCATAAGCTTTCCAGATTGATAAAGAGTGTATTCATATGAATTTTGAAACTCCAGTTATGTTTGTTTTACTGTGGCTGTTCCTGTTTGCCTGGCAAAAACCGAGCAGGTCTGTTCACTGGTGGGTTTCATATAGTAAATTGCCGAATTGGCTCCTCTAACTATGGAGACTTTTGTAGAGGGATAAATGTTCTTACTGCCAGCAAAATTTCATAATTTTTGGTTGAGTAGTTTGGGAGATATCGAATTTTGAATTTAACTATGCTGCTGTCTGAAACAGATTCAGTCAGTTATCTTGTCGGATGTTTTAGAACTTATAGATGGCAAAATTTAATTATCCATTGAATACCGAAGTTGTAGAGTATTTTGTGTAGATACTCCTAGAGTATTTTTTTGATACTGTTTATAATTTTAAAGATACAAAATTAACAAACAGCGCTGCTGCTGTTTGACATGTGGTTCAGGGTGGGAGTCTTTTCACCAGGTCTTGGTTTCAAGCGTAGGAACGATTTGTTGATTGTTGGCAAATGTTTATGAAATATTTGTACTAAGTTTTATGCCCCGTAACAGGTGGTTATGCTCCGGATCATGCTTAGTACATTTTCTTCTTCGATGAAGGCAAGTGGATGTAGCGGTGGTTGCTACTGTTTTGACTTGTTGTTTCATAGCCTACACTCTAATATTCAGAATCATCGAATTCTTTCATAATTGAACTCTATGGTGATGCTTTACTTGATTGTATTATATTGATGCTTAATCATATATTGATGATGATGATGATTCGAGTATGACCCACGAGATTAATTCACACCCCTGAAGGTGAATGAAGTATTATTTGAGGTTTGTATTGTATCTGAAGGTAAACGAAGTATTATTTGAGGTTTGTATTGTATCTGAAGGTAAATGAAGTATTGTTTGAGGTTTGTATTGTATATGAAGGAAGTGAAGTATATTGATAAATGCAGCATTCCATATACGTTGCATGATTCACTTGCATCTGAAGTTTTGTCGTGACCTATGATCCGACCGTACCGGTACAACTTAGCATCGTACGTTGCCCGAGGAGGGGTACGATGCGGCTTCATACCCTTAGAGGTATGAAGGCAGAGGACATATGCATTGCATTCATATGCATTCATTGAAGTGATATTTGCAGATGGTGTGGTTTTATACTCTAAGAGGTATGAACACAGTGGACTTACACATTGCATTCCTATGCATACATTGAAGTGATATTTGCAGGTATTGTTGACGCAGGAAAGTGTTATACAACCTATTGTGGTTGTTCGAGGAAATGAGATGGCATTGGTTATTTTGGGACCATTGAGTTCTATATCTACAAGTATTTCTGATCTCAATTGTGATCCCTTTAAAATGTTGATTAATTCAATATTTTTTGGTTTAAATATCTCGTCAAAACAATTTACTTGCTGAGATGTTTTCATCTCACTCTTGCATTACTCAATGCAGGTACTTGATTCATGTTGGGAATGAGGGAAGTAGCAGCACGTCCACCTTCACTCTCATAATAACGCTGCCCACGCATAGCCATGATTTAATTAGAAACTTCTTGTCAAGGATTTTGTTTTTTAACTAGTCGTGCACACTAGTTAATTCAGTTTATGTCGTTATGGTTATCTTCCCATTGCTAGCAGATTATTAATGTCTAGTATGTTTTCTTATCATGATATCTGTTTATACTCTATTGCTTCCACGTTTATGCAAATTTTCAAAGGAGATGCTGTCAAAATTTTATATATGAATGTTAGTTGTGTAGTTTAGTAGCATTTCGGGGTGTTTGTGGATCCTGGGGTGTTACAGCTGAAGTTTAGTTCAGCTGAAAGAGCTCAACTGCAACTAAAGAAGTTCAACTACTTTTCAACAGGAACACTCTCAGTTTCTCAATTCTAACAATAGTCAACCATAGAACGTTCAAGAGATTTTGATTTTTTGAAATAGCTTTTGAATATAGAGGCTTGAGCTTTGGCAAACACCAACCTTCTTTTTGGATCCCCATTGATAGTACGACGATTTCTATACTCAAGTTAAATAAAATATAATTAAGTAAACTCCTTGAGTAATTGGTGTCTCGTGTGTGATTTCTCCATGGCGTTGCTTCATAAGGATCACAAACATCTTTGTCTCACTTTTTAAAGCAAACACAAATCAAACCCTATGACTTGTACCATATCACCATATATGAGTTCAAATCATGGCTTCAAGTCACCTTACTGATGAATCAATATGTTATAACTCTTCATAGCTGATTAGTTCATCGACTTAGTGCAAGTACTCTGTTCTTCACCTTAGCCATGGTACCTCGGTCCACAAGCTGTCGCTTGGCCTTCACCTTCGCTTAGTTCCTCGAAGCCCTGTCCTTGCTATCTTCACCCTATCAAGCCATTCTTGAGTCACATCATATTGAGCATCCATTGAGAGAATCATTTCTTCAATATTGTGAACCTTGCTTGAATGTCTTCTAGATATAACTGTTAAGATCAATCAAGCCCTAGTTTGATTCTCATAGAAGCATATATGGACTGTTAGTAATATGGTCAAGCCAATTCATGATTCCTCATATCTTATTCACTTTGGCTTGACCAATCCACTTAATCACTTCATCCTCTATTCTGATCATATGTATGTAGTGATTTCTCAGGTCTTGTCCATATATTCAAACCAATATAGAGACCATATTATATCCATTTGCATTGTCTCATTGGTTATTTAACCTCGTTTTGAACCTTTGTTCACTGATCATTATACACTATTCAAGTATGTTCATCATACTGAATTTCCTATTCAACACTTAGCAAACTTGTTAGACCTTTAAATGTGTTGTTATCCAAATCACCAAAACTCACAAAAGGGATGAATGCACTTTCAATCTCCCCCTTTTTGGTGATTGATGACAACACATTTAAATCTTACATAGGATTTGATAAATACGATTTTGAATTCTATGATATAGTTTCCTACCCCTAAATATGTGCATTTCAGAAAATACCAATTTTGTACTCAAATGCCAAAAGCACATATTTGGGTCAAAGTATGGAGATAACTTATATCATACTATTCATGGGGTGCAGTGTGGCATAAAATAAACGTGATGCTCATGACATAGTATGCACTCATCAACTTTCTACATCTTATGTTTTTCTTATGATTCCCCCCACTTTGTTAGTTTCTCCCCTTTTCAAAGGTCTTCTAACACTTTGTTAAATAAGACTAAAGGTAAGCTCTCCCCTTTTCAAAGGTCTTCTAACACTTAGTTAAATAAGACTAAAGGTAAGCTTTAATGCAAAATTTCTACCCCTTTGTCATAAATCTCCAAAAAGCATACAAATAATATAAAGGGTAAAAATTATGATTAAGCAAGATGTGAACACACTATCATGAAAAAGATCCTTAGATGGCACAAAGGTAACGGGTAAGTACCATAAGTGATATACCTTTATGTTTTATCTTTTCAAGGGGTTTCTAGACTTGTGTTGGATTTAGAATTCATTTGCATGCTCTTTGTTCTACTCCACATGGTCTCCATTATAATCATGTATTTCCATCTTAGCTTTTGATAGGCTTGACATTTCAAAGAGAAACTTATCCTCTTCAAACGATTAAGAGAAACTCATTTTCATTTCTATGGAACCATTCATCTTCATTTGATGTTCTCCAAGGTGTGAGACTACACAACATGAACTTGAAAGAAATCATTAGTCTCACAAGGTATAGGCTAAACTCTCCCTAAATTTGTGCATGCAAGAGTACACAAAGTACATTTATGCACATCAACAATACGAGGTTAAAGAAGATGTTTGCACTATGGAAGTCGCCTAGAGGGGGGTGAATAGGCGAAACCTGAAATTTATAAACTTAAGCACACATTAGAGGCCGGGGTTAGCGTTAGAATTAAATTCAAGTCCGAAAGATTATTTCTCTTGCCACGAGTTGCTCAAATAATGCGGATGATGTTTGGGAGCAAACTCAAAACAATATAGGCAAGGAAATGTTAGAGAGGGAAAAACAAATCAAGTGAAGGTCAACAAGTGAACACGATGAATTATTTTACCGAGGTTCGGTTCCAAAGAACCTAGTCCCTATTGAGGAGGCCATAAAGGCCGGGTCTATTTCAACCCTTTCCCTCTCTCAAACGGTCACTTAGACCACACAAGGACCACTACACACTTAGATGTCTCTTGCTTCAATTATAAGTGAAAGTTGCTTAGAGGGGGGTGAATAGGCGAAACCTGAAATTTATAACTTAAACACACACTACAAGCCGAGGTTAGCGTTAGAATTAAATTCAAATTCAAGTCCGAAGAGAGGGTGTTGGGGGCCTTTGGCTTCCGAAGGTCCTCAAAAACATGATTTAACAAAGTTTCTGGAGTATGATGCATGAACAGGTATCTTCGGACTTGAGTTAAAACCACAATGTGAAGAAGCACAAAAGGAATACGAAGGATGGCGCGGAGCCGAAGCTGTGTGCAGAAGAGCTTCGGCATGATAGTAGAAAAGGAAAACCGACTTAAAGATGAAAAGGCTATTTAGACCTCGACGGGTTACTAGAGTTATTAGCAAATGTAAGGGGCATGGGTGTAATTTTACATGGGCTTCATCCCGTGCCTATAAATAGATGAACAGTGCTCCCGTACTGTTCACGCTGACTTGGCATTTGCTTTTGCGTCACGCTTGTATCTTTACCTTCATTCAAGCCATATCATTTCTATTTTTCCATAGTAATAAAATAGAAATGAGTTAATAATAAGATATGACTGTTCATATTATCTTTTGTTTTTTATGTGATTCTTTCTTCAGTATTATATATTGTGACTTACGAAGGTATGTCCTTCATAACCTTCGTCCGAGAATCATTATATCCTAAGGGAAATAATGTTCCGAAGGACGAAGGACTTTAACGTTTAACGTTCTCTGTGTTGCCTTGTTCTTAATTCATAGCATTTGAGAACAAGTCCCCAACATTGGCGCTCACCTCCGGTGAACCCTTTTCGACCACCTTCGGCAAGCATCGACCTTTGTCATGCCACCAAAGAAAGCTTCAGCGACAGGGGCTACCGCTCTGCAGCCAATGGACCCGAACCAGGAGACCTTTTCTCTTCGAGAGGCCCGAAGCCAGAAGAGGAAGGCCACCAGTCCAACGCCCCAGGAGGACGAGTTGGACCAAGAGATCAGGAATATGGAAATGCTCCATCAGCAAGTGCAAAGGAAGAAGGAAAAGATGGCTCGGCTAGCTGACCTACAAAGGCAGATTGACGAAGCCACAGAAGAAGTTTGTCATCTTGCTCAAGATGAGCAAAATCGAAGGCCCCAGCACAGAGAGCTTCACCAAGAGGGCTTCTTCAATGAGGATGACTGGTATGAGGATTTCCATCATGGAAATTTTGCTTTTGATGATACTTCTCCTCTGTCAGCAGAACTGTAGGCTACACCTTGGCCCCCATCTTACAAGCCACCCCAGCTCCCCATGTATGATGGACACTCAGACCCGAAGCAGTTTCTAATGAGCTACGAAGCAACAATATCTTTGTATGGTGGCAATACTGCAGTCATGGTGAAGTCTTTCGTCATGGCAGTCAAGAATGTTGCACAAACTTGGTACTCCTCTCTTCGGCCAGGAACAATCACATCATGGCAGAAGCTGAAGGACATGCTGATCACCAGTTTCCAAGGGTTTCAGATGAAGCCGGTCACCGCTCAAGCTTTGTTCCAGTGCACACAAGATCACGAAGAATACCTTCAGGCGTACGTCCGAAGGTTCTTGCGTCTGAGGGCACAAGCGCCAACAATGCCCAATGAAATCGTCATTGAGGCCATGATTAAGGGGCTTCAGCCAAGACCTATGGCCCAATACTTTGCCAGGAAGCCCCCTCAGACCCTAGAGAAACTGCTTCAGAAAATGGATGAATACATCCGCACTGATAATGACTTTCGTCAGAGAAGGGAGGAAGCTTACAGGTTCTCCGAAATGACCAGGGGCTTCGGAGGGAGAATCCACCCAAGGCATGTCAGATCAATCCACTCTACTCAGAATGACGACAGAGGAAGTCAGCAACAGAGGCCACAATATTCCTCGCAGGCTTCGGGGTAGCAACAAAGTTACCCTCGGCCACCAGCTCCAAGGGGCAGAGGCGCCAGGGGCTTCGGAGGGAGTTTGGGGATCAGCCCAGGAAAATTTATTACCTATTCTACGGTGAGGACAAGGTCCATACTACAAGAATGTGCCATGTCACCATTCAAAAACAAAAGGAGATAACAGAAGCAGCAACCCAACAGAACCAACCGAAGCAGGTCATGCACATTGCTTCGTATCACTCACCATACATATCAGAGTATGTGGGTAACCATTCTACAGCTTCTGTTGCTTCGGCTAGCCAACCACAAGCATCTTGGCAACAGCCTCCACCTCCACCACCAATACAACCCGCATATTCCCGAGGCCAGCAGCCAGAAGGGAGCCAGCATAATCACCAACAGCAGGACTTCAGGGAGGAGTCCGAAGCTCGCACAGTCAACAGTACTGTGCTAGAATTGAAGCACATCTACTAGGAGATATCCTACCTCTAAAGAAGTTTTTGCATTCGTCATCATTTTCTTTTTAATAAGGAACAATCATTGAAAGCCTAAGTTTTTCTTGTCATTTTCAATTTCTTGTAATAGCTTCGTTTTTGTCGTAATGAAAATATATCTTCTCCACAGACTTACGGAGTCCAAAAGTTGCCGAAGCATGAAAATTCGTTCCTAAGAGAACTTGTGGCTACAAAAAATATCTCTGAAGCTACAAAAAGTCGTTCTACGGAACGCAGCGTAAGCTTGCCGAAGCTACAAAAAGTCGTTCCTAAGGGAGCGCAGCGTAAGTTTTCTGCTCAAAAGTCGTTTCAAAGGGAATATAGAGCTTACAACGAAAAATAAACGCTGATTCCGCCGAAATATAAGGCGAAGCGCGAAAAGTCAACGCGAATACCGCCGAAATAGAAGGCGAAGAAGTTCAAAAGACGTTCCTAAGGGGATGCAGAACTTACAGCAAAAAGTCAACGCTGATACACCGAAAAATAAACGACAAAGTGATTGTGTATTCCACTGAGGGAATGTGTGTGTATCTTCGGCACGAATATCATTTTCCATAGCATAACATCATCACATCATTCACATAGCATAACATCATACATCATATTGCATCAATGGCACAAGAAGGGGATACAATATAGATCTTCGGAAATTGCTTCGAAGAAGTTGTGCCAAGGCACAAAATGATTTGAAGAAGTACAACTTCATCAGCTCTAATATGGAAGGAGATCTATTGCTCATGAAGCTTAATGTTTTTACGGAATATGAATATTCTTCACGAAGCATGAAAAGAAGGGAAGGTGTTTTTTCGCCGAAGGCTCAAAAATGGTATGCACGTAAAGTTTCATGCATCGTAAAGAATTGAGTCACAAATAGCTTATATATTACATTCAAGACTACATGATGTTACACACTTTGTTCAGCAAATATTACATTCCAAATCTTTTCACAATAACAGCTACTCTTCTTTTAAAACTGCTTCCGCAGCTTCGTTTAGTAGTTGAGTAACAGCTTCATCCATAATAGCTTCGACCACTTTAGTAATTTCATCTTCTTTCTTTGCTTCGGGGTCAGCCAATGACTCGACGGGTTCTGGGGGAGGAGATAGTGCGGCTGCGAGATAAAACGTAAATAAGTTTGAAGTCGCAAAAATAAAACATAAAGTTAAAAGCAATTAGGCAATACCTATTCGCCCTTCGAGTTCTGCAGCCTTTTTGGTTGCCTCTGCTGCTTCTCTTGCAACGTGAGAATCTTTTTCGCTCTTTTTATTATCTCGTGGGCCATTCCTCGGCCGCTATTCTCCCAAATGTCAGTAAAGAATTTTCCGCCAACTACGTTTGCTTCAGCTGAGGGGTCCTTCATATCATCAATAGATAAAGTAGCTTCGGCTTGGGCCAAAGCTTTTACATGCCCGCAGCCTGACTTCTCTAAAATAGCCGCAATTCCTCTGGCACCTGAGAAGGCGCAGATATCCCCATGACCGCTCAAAATTTCCTCAAAAGCTTTGGCCTCGTTACTGATCCAGTCAATTGGGCCCTCAGGATCGCCTCTTACGAAGTTATCCTTGCTGGAGAATGCGCCAACATTGGCGAAGCTAGTTTTTATTTTTTCCACACATTCTATGGATTTTTCATAACATTTTTCTTTCAAAGAGCGAAGTTCTACAACTGTTTTCTCCCAATAGTTTTTCCAGTAGTCACTGGCGTCTCGGTCAGCTTCGGCGATAGCACATTTTAATTTTGCTTCAGCCAGCTGTTTCCGAAGATCCTCAATTTCGCATTTCCGAGCTTCAGCTTGGGCTTTGGAAGTAGCTTCATCTTCTTTTATTTTATTCAACAATGAGTTTAATATTTTATCTTTTTCAATACCTTCGTTCCTTAGTTCAATTACTTCGGAACGAAGGTGGTTCAAAGCTATAGTACATCCTTCGTCTTCGGCACTTTTTTGCGCCCTGAGGGCATTGCTAAGAATAAGGCCCTACAAAAAGAGTGCGGTATTAAGTATAAGCAAATAAAAAATTTTGTTTTCAAGTACAAAAATCTCATTCTCTCACCTTTAAACTATTGTATGCTAAGCTGTCGGCCAATTCATCTTTTGATAGCACTGAGAGCCCCTCTTCTAGTGTCGGGAATCCGAAGCTCCTGCTCATCTCCCGACAGACAGAAATCTCTTTGTTGTCTAGGAGACAATACAAGAAGTCTTCTTCTCCACTGCCGTTGAATATCAACGCCCCTTTCGGATATTTCAGTCTCTGGGCATAATATTGGACTTCTCGCTTCTCTTCTGCAGATAACCTCTTTCCCGAAGCATGTCGTACAATATAATCGAGAGCTTCGGTAGATTCTACAGGAATAGGAATGGCAGTTTTTTCAGACAGAATTTCTTCTGCAACCTCTTTTTCCGTTTCTTCTTCTCCAATTTCCAAGGATTTCTCCTTGGCGGGCTCTGAGGGCCTAGCTTCAGTCTTGGCTTGGCTCTTGGCAGCTTCGGCTTCGGATAATTTTGACTCAATTTGTGTTTTCGAAGCTTCGACAGTCTTCTTTGGAGTAGAGCTTGAAGTTTTTATTGTTTCCAGCACATCTAGTACGTTCACCATCCTCTTCCTCTTGGGAGTCGTTGTAAGATCCTTTTGTGCCTTCGGCATTGTCACCTCTACCGAAGGGCTTATAACTTCTAATGTCTTTGTTTTCTCAACCTCTATCTCTTCAATATTAGTGGCCTTTGGCTCATCTGATTTGGCTGATGACTCCTTCGACATTGCAGCCGGCTCTTCAGTTTTCTGTGTAATCACAGGTTCTTTAGCTTCGGTCGTCGAAAATGTTTCACCGCCAAATTCAGGCACTATGGCCGGTTCGATGAAGCGCGGTCGGTGAGTAAGGACTTTCACCTTTTTTCTCTTCGGCGCGGGCTCGCTTGGAGCAGCTGAAGCATCGTCTTTCCCGGAAGTTGCATTTTTCTTTTTTGCCCTCGCGACGGGTAGCGGTAGTCAGGGTATTTGAACCCAATAGCATCAAAAACTCTATTTAGTCTCTTCTTTTTTCCGGCCTCCAAAGGCCGTAGATAGCGCATTGTCTTCCGCTTTGGAATACAGCCCAAGTAGCTCATCACTTGTAGCTTTGACGCTTTTCAGCCAGTCGTTGTCTGGCTCGATAAACTGGTCTCTAAACCTGAAGGTATATTTTAGTCGAACCAAACCACCTTCGTGGGGATTGCTGATGGTTTCTTTTGGCATCTCCCAGTTAGCTACCAATGGCCATATCCTATAGGCCACGTGCTCTTGAACTAAGTCTCTTGTCCCGATGAAAGAGCAGACTAAGCCGAAGGCCTTGCGACATTCTTCGGCCGCTTCGTCAATTTCTACCTTCGGTTTCCGGAGGCCGAAGCGTTGCCAGATAGGGTGCATGATGATCCCTTCAATATCCTATCATGCCTTTAAATCATTTTTCACATAGAACCATTCTTTCATCCAGTCTTCGGGCCATCTTTTCCGAAAGGTTGGCACAAGGCAGCTTGACCCAGAGCGAGCAACGAAGCTATAGCAGCCAAAATTGTTATGATACTGCTCTTTACCCCAGGGTTTTGTCTCATATAACAGTTCGTGCATACTGCAGAAACTTTTTGCATTTGGCTCCAAGCCCTGACTCCTCACAACCCATACGAAGATCCCCATTCTTATGATTGCTTCGGGCGTAATTTGATGAAGGTAAACCTGATATATCTTCAGAACTTCTACCACAAAACTGCTTAGGGGGAACCGAAGCCCAGCCTTGAAGAAGCTTCAAAAGATCACGACTTCGTTCTCTTCGGGAGCAGGAGAAGTCTTGTCTCCGTTGTCAGCCCTCACGATAGACACATCTCGAAAGTATCTTCCCCTCATATTATCGAGATGACTCTGTTTAATAGTTGATTTTCCGAAAACTGTATGGCTTGGTCGCCAGGGTCGATCTTCAGAGTCTTCCCCGCCACTTTCCACATCATAACTGTCACTATCACCAGTGTCTTCAGATAAACCTTCCAAAATCTCCCTTGTAATCTTCTCTGTATTTGTCTTTGCTATTGATTCAAGAAAGCCAAGATTCTTCTCCTCAGAAAGGCTCAGCTTCGTTTCAGCAACAGCTTTTTTTATCTTGAGACATCTTCGGAAATGCTGAAAAAGTGCTCTCAAAGCCGAAGCTTAAAAATTTAAAAAGCCAAGCAAATGTTGGTGCGCAAGAGCTAGAAATTGAGTAAGCAAGAGCAGATGGCAAGAAAGCGTGCCAAATGAGCTCGTGGTGCGCTCTTATTTATATGCCTAGTGCGTTGAAAATTGGAAGGCCTCGCTTGTCAGTGACTGTTGCTATTCTAGTAAAGGGAAGGTGTTTTTTCGGACCTTCGGCTTAGGGCCTTCGTCCATATCGCAATCTGAATTTATCATTCTAACAAATTAATATTGCGAGGGGCTACTGTTGGGGGCCTTCGGCTTCCGAAGGTCCTCAAAAACATGATTTAACAAAGTTTCTGGAGTATGATGCATGAACAGGTATCTTCGGACTTGAGTTAAAACCACAGTGTGAAGAAGCACAAAAGGAATACGAAGGATGGCGCGGAGCCGAAGCTGTGCGCAGAAGAGCTTCGGCATGATAGTAGAAAAGGAAACCGACTTAAAGATGAAAAGGTTATTTAGACCTCGACGGGTTACTATAGAGTTATTAGCAAATGTAAGGGGCATGGGTGTAATTTTACATGGGCTGCTTCCCGTGCCTATAAATAGATGAACAGTGCTCCCGTACTGTTCATGCTGACTTGGCATTTACTTTTGCATCACGCTTGTATCTTTACCTTCATTCAAGAAGAAGGTTGTCACACCCAGGTTTTGGGGCACCAAGACCCGGGCGCGAACATAATCAACAGGTGTGCTAGGACCAAGTCTCACACATATGATGAATCATGGCACAGGATCGAATGTCACATCTTTACTATATAATAGGAGTTTTGTACAAAATAAATAAATAAATACATTATAAGGAGACAACGGTCCAGCAACCCAAAGTTGACTAGGAGACGATGGCCTAGATCTCTCACGAACACATCGCAGCATCCTCTATGCGCCTCATCCTGTGGTACCTGTTCTTGACCTGTGGGGGGGTGTGAGACAGCAAGAGTGAGCTCACATACGTTCATAGCTCAACAAGTTGTGGGGAATATTGTGCATGAACTCGCCAAAGGTGGGAGCTCATGTGAAGTGTAAGGCTTACCAAAGAGGATGGTTAGAGCTGAGCATTGCTTTTAAAGTTGGTCAAAATTTTATTAGCAGTTACTAAGTATAAGTAAATACCAACCCAATTAAATAGTAGAATAAAAGTAACAACACCACCTGCGATGCAATGTATATGACAAATTGAATTTAGTTCCATAAATTAATCATGTGAGTGTCCGAGCTGCTCTTGACCGTGAGCACGGCTAGTATACCAGTTTTACACTCTGCAGAGGTTGCGCATCTTTACCCACAAGTCAAGTTACCCATCTGCCAAGAGACGACCAATCCCATACACCTCTTCCGAGGAGGCGAGGCAGGGTAACACTACGAGGCCTTTACAAAGTTCCACTAGCTTCAGAAAACCCGCTGCAGTTTATAGGAAGCTCCAATGCAGGAATCCCTCGTCTGATCGCCATTGCAGCAAAATCAACCCGAGGACCTCCCTACACTGACCACTCCCCTACTGCCCTTGCCCCTTTCGGGTAAGGTAGTCATCCACTAGCTTTCCTAGTTAGTCAGCCAAGGGTGTCCCATTAAACCCTTGTGGTAGCACTGTTTTCTCGGGTGGTTCTCCATGTTCCAATTAACATAATGATCTTATCATGAACAGTAAATAACAACTGATAATAAAAGTATAATCATGAATATCTCAATGCCCAAATCCACAGAAAGCACTTGCAAGTACTACCCAGAAGTTCAGTGGTAAACAAGGCATAAAGATAGACAAACTAGGGTAACCTATTAGGTCCCATCAAAATTAACCTATGCAGATCATTATGATTAATCAGAACATGACTGGGTAAAAAGAAGTGATCAAGGGCACAACTTGCCTGGCACTTGAGATTCGAGGTACCAACTTGCTCTTCAGATGACATGTGTCCTTACTGCTAAACGTAGCAATACATACAAACATGGTATAGGCAAAAATTAACATTACACGAAACATAATAATAAACTGCGTAATAATAATCTACGAGTTGCTACGAGATAGTGGGTACGAGAATCATTAAATTCGGAGCTACGGTTGAGAAGTTAGGGTATTCGGAGGATCCACGTGGTTAATTATAGAATAGACTAAGTGCAAAGTTTTAACCTATATTTCATGACAAAACAAAGTTACCAGATGATAATAAATATTATTGCGAGACTAATGCAACTAGAATGGATCAAAACGGAGTTACGATTAATGAGTTATGAATTTCTAGAGTTATTTAGCACCTAGAATAGATTAATTCAAATGAACAAATTTAATTCAAGTTTCATGGTTAAACAAAGGTACTAGGCGATAGACAATATTAAAACAAAATTGTTGCAACTGAAATGGATTAAAAATGAGTTAAAATGGAATTT
Organism: Zea luxurians; assembly: GCA_029449295.1. Lineage (NCBI taxonomy): Eukaryota > Viridiplantae > Streptophyta > Magnoliopsida > Poales > Poaceae > Zea > Zea luxurians. The sequence continues at coordinate 1,513,167 of JAOPSE010000047.1, forward strand.
CTATGAATTAAATAAGTTCTGGATATATTTTTATACACAAAAACCCTTTTCTAAATTATTTTTCCTGAATTTCCTAAGCTTCCGAACTGGGCGCAAAAATCAGAGAGACACAGGGGTTATTACGCAAAAATTCATGAGACTCAGGATTCCCCCCACGCTGGATGGTGGGTTGAATGCAACAAAAGTCAGGGGTCCCTTTGGAAAAATGCCAAGGCTGTGTACTTGGATGCGCCTGGGCCATCCATCCAAGGGTCTAGGGACGAGATTACTTAGTGAACCAGTATGCTCACGGGATCGAGGGATCAAGATCTTATGGTTGTGGCTCAAGGTAAGCGTGTCGCAGCTGTATCCGTCCATATCAGGATCGAGGGCCACCATTCATCTTCCAGCTCCCGTCGCCGAGCCCAGCGATGGCGGCATCTCCTTCGCTCTCCCCTCTCCATTTTCTTGGCTCGGCACTGCGCTCCTAGCCAGACGCCAGATTGTTCGGTTGACGACGAGAAGGTGCAGGCGGGGCATTTATGATCCCAGGAGTAGGGTAGTCCGAACGGATCCAGGTTATTCACCCGGCTTTCTAGGGAATACCATTGAGACCGGAGCGCCCGAATCTGGCTGCGCGCGGTGGCGAACGTGGTGGAGCTCGGCTCCGAGCCAACCCGACATCCCTGCCCAAACCGAAGCCGTTACACGCACACAGAATGACATGGTGAGCATGCAAGTAGCTAACTCACCAATGCTTGGAATTGTGATGGGCTGTTCTACGGAAGTCTGCGGCTCGACGGAGGAGAGACAACACCGGTAAGGTATTCAGGGTCCTTGGTTCCCAATCCCCTCACGGCACAGCCATAGACGTCATCCACGAGACATGGTGATGCACCAGGGCACGACACAGAGGGTTCACCGGTTGATGAAAATGCAGGTTGACGGTAGCGCCAATTTCCCTCCGCGGTGGACCATGGCGCCCCTTGGTTTTGCTTGGGCGACGATTGGACCAGAGGAGCCCGAGTTAAATAGACATGGGATGGCACCAGATTTCAACCACCCATGCGCAGATTTAGCCAACAACACCCCCTGATCCCCGTCGTGTAGGTCGGCGCCTAGTTGAGATTTGGGGCAGAGTCCGTGAGGTTGAAGACCGACCTAAAGGAGTGGCCCCACACGTAAGTGACTCAGAGAAAAAGATAAGGGCGCTGATGGGCCAGTGCGGTGCGATTTAGTCTTGGGCCAGGCGAGAAAATAGGGCCCAAATGCGGTTTTGGTCCCATTTCTGTTTTCTTTTTTTTATGATTTCTATTTTAAATTCAACCATGATTTTGAATTTCAAGCAAAATTCTGATGTGGATAGAAATCATATCTTCATATTTATTCTTATTACTGTTACTATTATTATTTTTATTATTTATCTTCCTCCTCACCCTTTAATTCAAAAAGGAATAAAGGATTATCATAATTACCTTTCTCAAATTCTTTACTATATATATATTTATGTGAATTGAGGTCAAATTAAGTCTTGATTCCTTTGTTCAAACAAAAATGCTCATCACAAAATCATCGGCATGAGATGCATATTTCTAAACTCATTTATTTGTTATCTGACCAATATAATTCCATTATTTGAATATGCACAAATAGAAGGAGTTCAAATGATCTCCAAGGTTCCATAAATTCTCAAACACTAAGAATAATTATATTTATTTATTTATTTATTTTCCTGATATAAATTTTGGGCTTTACAAATCCTACCCCCCTTAACAGAAATCTCGTCCTCGAGATTTGTAAGAAAAGGGAATATAGAAAGCTAAATGTTTGTGTAACACCCACTTTGTAATTGCTAGGAATAATACCAGTAGAGAAACAATTTCTCTATATGTGAGTTCGATCTTTATGCATCATCATATGAGAACACCATGTCCAAGAACAATTAATAAAAAGATATGCTACTAAATTGTTGCATCATGCTGGATATTTTATTTTTGTGTGCATTTTGTGACAAGAAAAATATTAAAGACCAAAAAGGGAATTTAAAATCTAAAAGAAATTCTTGAGAATAGAGAAGAGAAAGGAATATTATTCAATACAAATAAAATTATCATTAAAATTACTTCATCACAGTTGATATGATCAAAATAAATAATTAGCCAGTATATAAAGTGCCACAAAGTTTGAATTTGGATTGAAGTTTGAATTTGAAAAAGAAATGAAAAAGAAAAATAAAAGAAAAAGGAAAAGGAACACTATACCTAACTGGGCCGCCAACCTGAATTTCGGCCCATTTGGCCAGTTCCTCCGCGCGAGCCCAACACCAGGAAAATCGGCGCCGACAGGTGGGTCCCGTTTGTCAGTCGCTTACTCGCGCGCGCGTCCGCAACCGTGCCGCTGTGCCGCGGGCCCCGCTGTCCAGTCTCACGCCCCCCTCGCTCACCTGTTGTTTCGCTGTCACGTGGGGCTCCTGCGTCAGAACTCCGTCTTCCCCGTGCTCCTATCCTCTGTAACAGATCGCGTAGTGCTCGCCGCCATATTCGGGGAAGCGTGGGCGACCCTTATCCATCCCGTGCCGGGTCCGCGGGAGATAAATTGATTCCCTCTGCGACCTTCTCCACTTCACCGTCCACCTCGCGTCGACCCTAGCCATCCTCTATTGCAATCCGACGGCGCCGCAACATCAGACCACCGCCGTGGCCGTGGACTCGCACCTACGCCGCCGCTCTTGGGTTCAATAGTGGTCTGGTGGGGTTCGCCTGTGCTGGGCGGAAGTTTTCGTGGTGCGGTGGAGTTGGAATATCAACTGTAGCACCGTCAATTGCTCACCGGAGCTGCGTCCGGTCCGCCTGCCCGCGCGACACCGTGGCCGGGCCCCTGTACTGCGCATCCTCGGTAAGAAACCCATCTCCAGTGTTTGTATTGTCCTTCGCATGGTATAGTTCGGTTCAATTTGGTGCTTTCCGACCGGTGATCGTCGATTGTCTTCCTCACCGGAGCTCGGCGGCGGTCATGTGGGCGGCGCCACCACGGAAGTGAGGGAGTAGGGGAAGAAATCCCAGGGCCGTGCGATCTGCATTGGAGGGTCGTGATTAGATCACGGCGTACCGATTCACTCCGTGAGATCTGGACCGTAGGATTCCGATCACGCGGCGATGGGTTGATTTAGCTCACTTTGAATCCGGAGCGTAGGCTTGCGATCGGACGGTCGATGTCGGTTATCAGAGTTGCGCGAATTACAGATCTAATCCTGTGCACACGCCTTAAATCGGACGGCCGTAATAACCCCATACCCCTTCGCTGCGGCACATTTTCATAAGAGACCTCCAGCTTCCGTTAAAACAACCCGCCATCCGCGGGTGCTGTTCTCTGTGTCTGCGGATTATTACCCCCGAAGCCCCTGAGTTTTCCAGGAATTGACGCCCAGTCCAGAGCCTATTTAAATCGAATTAAGGAATTGGAAAATAGATTTTTAATAGGAAAATAATTGCTAGAACTTTATAAATTCATAGAAAATTCATACTAACTCCAAATTCATCCATTCCAGTTCCTAAAATTTTGTAATTTTATTCTCTAGCACTTAGTGTCTCTGTTTTATCATGATAACAGTAAGAAATTTAATTCCACACCTAATCTTATTCTAAACACATAAAACCTTTGAAAATGCATAACTTGAAATCTATAACTCAGAAAATTATGATTCCAGTTCCTAGGTTTTTATTTTAATATGTAGAATATCTCTGTGTATTTTATTTATATGTTTGGTGTAATGTTAATTTCTCTATATGCACTGTGCTTGTTTGTATTGTGGCGAGTAGAAGAGCCCGTTGCTGAGGATCCTGGTGAGCAGCAAGTTGAAGTAGCTGAGCAGGAGCTCATTGCAGGCAAGTTGTGCCCTTGACCACTTTTTACCCAATAATGTTCTTTAATATCACATATTCATGCATAGGTTAATTTTGATGGGGCCCAATAGGTCACCCTAGATTGTTTATCTCATTACCTTGTTTACCCCTGAATCACTTGGGTAGTCTGCTATTGCTTTACATGGTTTTGGGATAATCATTTATTATATCTATGTTCCAATTATTCTTGTTATTCTGTTTATGTTCATGTTGATATCATTAATGTTAATTGGAACATAGAGCTTAACTTGAGAACCACGTGCCACCACAAGGGAGGAATGGGACCCCTTGGCTGACTAATTAGGAAAGCTAGTGGAAGACTACCTTACCCGAAAGGGGCAAGGGCAGTAGGGGAGTGGTCAGTGTAGGGAGGTCCCTGGTTGATTTTGCTGCGATGGCAGTCAGCCAGGAACCCTGCATTGGAACTTCCTATAAACTGTAGCGGGTTTTCGGAAGCTAGTGGAACTTTGTAAAGGCCTCGTAGTGTTGCCCTGCCGCGCTTCCTAGGTAGAGGTGTATGGGATTCATGACCCCTTGGCAGATGGGTAACATGACTTGTGGGTAAAGGGTACAACCTCTGCAGAGTGTAAAACTGGTATACTAGCCGAGCTCACGGTCACGAGCAGCTCAGGACTCTCTGATGTCTAAATTATGGAACTTAAATTCAATTTTGTCATTTGCATTGCATGGGTTTGTTATTAATTTTGTTCTATTACTTTACTTATGGTTTGGTATTTACTTACACTTAGTAATTGCTAATAAAATTTTGACCAACTACTTAAAAGCAATGCTCAGCTTTAACCCCTGTCTTTGATTAAGCCTTACACATCACATGAACTCACACCTTTGTGAGTTTATGTCCACTGGTTCCCCACAACTTGTTGAGCTATGATCATGTGTGAGCTCACCCTTGCTGTCTCACACCCCCCACAGGAGATGATCAGGTGGTTCAGGAGGAGCCGCCTAACACTGAGGAGTTCGATCTGATCTAGGTGGCGTTTCCCAGTCGACATTGGCGCCGACGATCCTTAGTTCGTTTTATCTTTATTATTTTATTTTGTAATAAGTCTTCCGCTATGTAATAAATACTCTGATGTTTTATGACATTTATCTCTATACACTCTGTTATTATATATGTTGTCTTCTTGGCGCATGTATGAGATGCACCCGGCTTTGTTCTTTAAAACCGGGTGTTACAGAAGTGGTATCAGAGCAAATGTTGACTGTAGGACGAGACCTAGATAGAAATGGACAAACCCTCTCCTACTTACCTTACTCTGACTCATTCTATACTCATCTCATCTAGATCTTGTCTCACCTTCTACTGTTCTACTCTGATCATTCTTATCTTTTCTACTCATAGACAAGATGGATTTCACACCTTGGAATCCCTACCCCTATGACATTTTTAAGAGATAGGAAGCCTAAGACAAAATTAAAACTATTTTCTCTATTAAAAATATTGGTTGATTGTTCTGATGATCCATGCCTGATTTGCTTCTTTGATTGATTGAATTATTATAGATGGACATCTTAGCATGTACCAACATAAGGTATTGAATTAGCTATAGTAGGTGAAAAATTAATCTGCTTAGCTAATAAATCCCCCAAAGTAACATGATTGTAATTACTGCCTTGTCTACTGCTCTTTCTTACCATATGTATCTAACTCAGATGGTCAATACCAGGAGGGGTGGTGGAATTGATTTGCCTCCTAATCGACACACTCGAAGGATATATAGACAACCTCAGCCACAGCCTGCAGAGATGAATCCTCCTAATCCTCCACCAGGCGGAGTTGACCCACTGGTTGCTGCTCAGATGGCGGTGATGCAGCAAATGGCGGACACCATGGCTGACATGCGTGCTCAGATGCAGCAAGAACGCCAGGAGATGCGTCAAGAAAGAGAAGATATACGCCAGGAGTTGCGCCAGGAGCGAGATGAGATACGCCAGGAAAGGAGGGCGCAACAACAGCAGCTGCAACAACAAATGCAACAGCAACAACAGCAGCAACAAGTGCCACTGCCTCCACCACCACCACCAGTTCCACCTCGTGATAAGCACCGGGAGTTTATGAGTCATAAGCCACCTACATTCGCTAGCTCACCTGATCCACTGGACGCGGATGATTGGCTGAAGTCCGTTGAGAAGATGCTGAATATTGCACAGTGCACGGACCGGGAGAAGGTTTTGTATGCTTCTGGACGTCTGATTGGTCCTGCTGCTGACTGGTGGGATTCTTATACTGCTGCCCACGATGCTGCTGATACTATTACCTGGGCAGAGTTTAGTACACAATTCAGGAACTACCATATTCCAGCTGGTATGATAAAGATCAAGAAGAAGGAATTTCTGTCGCTGAAGCAAGGAAGTATGTCAGTCAGCGAGTACCGCGACAAGTTTATTCAGTTATCCAGATATGCCCCTGAAGAAGTTGCTGAAGACGAGAGGAAGCAAGAGCATTTCATTGAAGGACTTAATGGACCACTGCAGTATGCTCTAGTGGCACACACATTTCCATCATTTCAGAGGCTGCTTGATAAGGCACTGGCTATTGAACACAAGCGTGTTCAACTGGGAGATTTAAAGAGAAAGGCCATATCTCAAGGACAAGGAAGCAGCAGTGTTCGTCCTCGCTACAGTTCACCACAGGGTACACCGACTCGACCAGGAGGACCACGCCCAGTTCAGCAGTCACCACTGAGGACTCCACCTCCTCGACAGGCTACCCCTACTGGCACCCCGACAAAGTTTTCAGGACAGAGTCCGGGCACTCAATGTTTCAAGTGTGGGAAGATTGGTCATTATGCAAATGTCTGCCCACAGAGGATTGCTACTACTCCAGCTCAGAACAGGCAGCAAACACCAAGCTCTGGCAAGGGATATTCTATTGCCAAGGTTAATCAAGTCAGCGTTGATGCTACTCCGGATGGAGGGGACCTCGTAATTGGTATGTTTTATGTTAATGCAATTCCTGCAACCATATTATTTGATTCTGGTGCTACACATTCATTCATGTCTGCTAGATATGCCAACACAAATGAAATACCGCTGCTAAATATGAGAAAACCCATGATAGTAATTACACCTAAAGGGCCTGTTGAGGCGAATCAAATGACACGTAGATTGACATTAACCATTATGGGTAGAGAATTTGGAGCTACTGCTATAATATTGGAGTCAAGCAGTATAGATTTGATCCTTGGTATGTCATGGCTAAGAAAGGCAAAGGCCGTTATAGCATGTGGTAGAGGTACCGTAGAACTCACTACTACTAAAGGAGAAAGGTTTCAAGTTAACATTGCAGTAACCTCCTCATCCATGCGTGCAATGTTCTTTATACCTGAGGAATTTGTTGGTGACAACATCCGGGTGGTTAGAGATTTTCCGGATGTCTTTCCAGAGGAGTTACCAGGAATGCCACCTGATAGAGAAGTTGAGTTTGTTATTGACCTCTTACCTGGAACCGCCCCTATTTCTAAACGGCCATATAGGATGTCCGTAGAGGAGTTGAAGGAACTTAAGAAGCAGTTAACTGAGTTACAAAAGGCTGGGTACATTTGTCCGAGTTCCTCACCTTGGGGAGCACCGGTTTTGTTTGTACAGAAGAAGGATGGATCGCAGCGGATGTGTGTGGATTATAGATCTCTTAATGATGTTACGGTGAAGAACAAGTATCCATTGCCCCGTATTGAGGATCTATTTGATCAGATGAGAGGTGCTAGAGTATTCTCAAAGATTGATCTCCGATCCGGATACCATCAGATGAGGATTAGACCATCGGATATTCCCAAGACGGCTTTCTCGACTAGATATGGATTATATGAGTTTACTGTTATGTCGTTTGGATTAACCAATGCACCAGCTTATTTTATGAACTTAATGAACAAGGTGTTTATGGAGTATTTGGACAGATTCGTCGTGGTATTCATCGACGATATTCTTATCTATTCCAAGAGTGATAGTGATCACGAGGAACATCTGAGGATGGTGCTACAGAAGCTACGAGATAACCAGCTATATGCCAAGTTCAACAAGTGCGAGTTTTGGATTGGCGAAGTGCCATTTCTTGGTCATATTATTTCTAATGGAGGAATTGCAGTGGATCCTGCTAAGGTTAAGGAGATAATGGAGTGGAGAGTACCCACTACAGTTACTGAGATTCGGAGTTTCTTGGGATTAGCAGGCTATTATCGGAGATTTATCGAAGGATTTTCTAAGATTGCCAAGCCTATGACTTCGCTTTTGGAGAAAGGAAAAGAATTTAAGTGGGACGAGAAGTGTCAAGACAGCTTTGATCTATTGAAGAAAAGATTGATGTCGCCACCAGTATTGGTTATGCCAGACCTACAAAAAGGATTTGACATCTATTGTGATGCATGTGGTCAAGGCTTAGGATGTGTGCTCATGCAAGAAGGACATGTGATTGCTTATGCTTCTCGACAGTTGCGGAGACATGAATTGAACTACCCTACTCATGACTTGGAATTGGCAGCCGTTGTGCATGCACTTAAGATTTGGAGACATTATATCATGGGGACCAAGTGCCAAGTATATACGGATCATAAGAGTTTGAAGTATATATTCACTCAGAAGGATCTCAACCTTAGGCAACGCCGTTGGTTGGAGCTTATTAAGGATTATGATTTGGAGATTCACTATCACCCGGGCAAGGCAAACTTGGTTGCAGATGCCTTGAGTCGCAAGGAGCATGTTCATTCAGCTATTGTTGCCCAGCTACCCGATGAGATTGTTGAGGACTTCAGGAGACTTAACCTGGGGATAGTTGCTCATACTGAGGGAGTTACTATTGATGTGGAACCTACTTTGGAGCAAGAGATCCGCAAAGGACAAATTGGTGATGCTAAAATAAAAGAGATTAAGGATCTGATTACTGAAGGTCGAGTTCCGGAATTCACGGAAGATGAGCAGGGCACTATATGGTTCAAGGACAGAATGTGTGTTCCTGATATTAAAAGCCTTCGGGAGACTATTTTAAAGGAGGCCCATGACTCGGATTATTCTATTCATCCTGGTAGTACCAAGATGTATCAGGATTTGAAACGGAAATATTGGTGGTATGGATTGAAAAGAGATGTAGCTGCACATGTGGCTATGTGTGATGTATGTCAAAGAGTTAAGGCTGAACACCAGAGGCCAGCTGGACTATTGCATCCACTGAAGATACCCGAGTGGAAGTGGGAAGAGATTGGTATGGATTTCATTACTGGATTGCCTCGCACCCAGAAAGGATATGATGCTATATGGGTGATTGTGGATAGATTGACTAAAGTGGCTCACTTTATTCCTGTCAAGACTACTTATAAAGGTTCTCAGCTAGCAGAATTATATATGGCTCGGATTGTGTGTTTACATGGAGTACCAAAGAAGATCGTGTCTGATCGAGGTTCGCAGTTTACCTCAAGGTTTTGGAGAAGTTTTCATGAGAACATGAGCACGAAGTTGAATTTTAGTACGGCTTATCACCCTCAGACTGATGGACAGACTGAAAGGACTAATCAAGTATTGGAAGATATGTTGAGAGCATGTGCCCTTCAGCATGGAGGAAGTTGGGATAAGAGTCTGCCTTATGCTGAATTCTCATATAATAATAGTTATCAGGCCAGTCTGAAGATGTCACCTTTTGAAGCTTTATATGGGAGGAAGTGCAGGACTCCTCTATATTGGGATCAGACTGGAGAGAGACAGTTCTTTGGGCCTGAATTGATTCAAGAAGCAGAAGAACAAGTTCGTATAATTCGAGAGAATTTGAGGGTGGCTCAAACCAGGCAAAAGAGCTATGCTGATAATAGAAGGAGGCCACTGGAATTTGAAGAAGGAGATTATGTGTACCTCAAAGTGTCACCACTTCGTGGAATGAGGAGATTTAAAGTCAAGGGAAAATTATCCCCTCGCTATATTGGACCATTCCTGATCTTTAGAAGAGTTGGAGAGATGGCATACCAACTCGAGTTACCTGCTAGTCTATCGGATGTGCATAATGTGTTCCACGTATCTCAACTCAAGAAGTGTCTCCGTGTTCCCGAGGAACAGTTACCAATGGAAGAGCTCAGTGTTCAAGGTGATTTGACTTACACGGAGTACCCGATCAAGATTTTGGATACTTTGACTCGAGTTACAAGAAATAAGGTGATAAAGATGTGCAAAGTTCAATGGAGTCACCACAGTGAAGAAGAAGCAACTTGGGAAAGAGAAGAAGAGCTTCACATAGATTTTCCCCACCTTTTCCCTCGTTCTTCTTAAATCTCGAGGACGAGATTATTTTTAAGGGGGGGAGGATTTGTAACACCCACTTTGTAATTGCTAGGAATAATACCAGTAGAGAAACAATTTCTCTATATGTGAGTTCGATCTTTATGCATCATCATATGAGAACACCATGTCCAAGAACAATTAATAAAAAGATATGCTACTAAATTGTTGCATCATGCTGGATATTTTATTTTTGTGTGCATTTTGTGACAAGAAAAATATTAAAGACCAAAAAGGGAATTTAAAACCTAAAAGAAATTCTTGAGAATAGAGAAGAGAAAGGAATATTATTCAATACAAATAAAATTATCATTAAAATTACTTCATCACAGTTGATATGATCAAAATAAATAATTAGCCAGTATATAAAGTGCCACAAAGTTTGAATTTGGATTGAAGTTTGAATTTGAAAAAGAAATGAAAAAGAAAAATAAAAGAAAAAGGAAAAGGAACACTATACCTAACTGGGCCGCCAACCTGAATTTCGGCCCATTTGGCCAGTTCCTCCGCGCGAGCCCAACACCAGGAAAATCGGCGCCGACAGGTGGGTCCCGTTTGTCAGTCGCTTACTCGCGCGCGCGTCCGCAACCGTGCCGCTGTGCCGCGGGCCCCGCTGTCCAGTCTCACGCCCCCCCCTCGCTCACCTGTTGTTTCGCTGTCACGTGGGGCTCCTGCGTCAGAACTCCGTCTTCCCCGTGCTCCTATCCTCTGTAACAGATCGCGTAGTGCTCGCCGCCATATTCGGGGAAGCGTGGGCGACCCTTATCCATCCCGTGCCGGGTCCGCGGGAGATAAATTGATTCCCTCTGCGACCTTCTCCACTTCACCGTCCACCTCGCGTCGACCCTAGCCATCCTCTATTGCAATCCGACGGCGCCGCAACATCAGACCACCGCCGTGGCCGTGGACTCGCACCTACGCCGCCGCTCTTGGGTTCAATAGTGGTCTGGTGGGGTTCGCCTGTGCTGGGCGGAAGTTTTCGTGGTGCGGTGGAGTTGGAATATCAACTGTAGCACCGTCAATTGCTCACCGGAGCTGCGTCCGGTCCGCCTGCCCGCGCGACACCGTGGCCGGGCCCCTGTACTGCGCATCCTCGGTAAGAAACCCATCTCCAGTGTTTGTATTGTCCTTCGCATGGTATAGTTCGGTTCAATTTGGTGCTTTGCGACCGGTGATCGTCGATTGTCTTCCTCACCGGATGTCACACCCGGTTTTTAGAAGGCAAACCGAATGCGAACCATGTACGTGCCAGGATCAGTTATTCACGTACACAGCAGTTACATAACATGGACATCATCACACAGTGCTCAAATAGTATTAAAAGGGGAATAATAGTCGATTACATCATACGTCTGAGACGTCCATATAGTTCTTACAATAAATCAAAGTGCGGAAAAGAAACGTAGATAACGCGGCCTTCACAGGCAGCCGACTGGGGGTTGCCGCTAACCCACACCTAGAACTCATCGTAGTCTTGGAACTCCTGGAAGTCTCCTTCCACAGCTTCATCTTCTCCTGAGCAGTGGTTGCAATGCTGACAACCTGGGGGGGGATTGGTGTGTAGAGCAAGGGTGAGTACACATCAACATACTCAGCAAGCATCCCGTTTGGCTGTAGTGGACTAGCTTTATGTGGGGATAAGTCAAGCAGTTGCTTTTAGTTGGTCAGGTTATTACTTACTAGTAGAAAGCCAGGTTTTAACATTAACCCAAGTTATTAGCCCAATGTATCCTTTCCAAACGGAAAGAATACCACTTACCAATACCATAATCAAAATCAGAACCATCAATCTCACTGCCACCTGTACCAAAATATCTCTGATCAAGTATCACTAATCTCTGGAGCTCCCTTGGCCGCTCATAACCGCGAGCACGGCTGATATATCAGTTTCATAACACTCTGCAGAGGTTGTGCACTTTACCCACAAGCCGTGATTCCCTCTCTAGCCCGGGCTTCCAAGACCCTTATTCACTCCCAAGGTGAATGGCTAGGGATTCACTACGAAGCCTTTACAAAGATTCCCTGAGGCTGTAGCCGCCCGTTAGGTTTCCTAAATGTACCGCACTCCTCCCCAAGGGACAAATCAACCTTGGCAGAGCGAGCCGCATACACCGAGCCCCATTGACGGCACAACGGCTAAGCGAACTACACCCCGGTTCCTCCAATTATTCAGCTAAGGGCGTCCCATTCCACCCTCATGGTTGCACTGTTTTTCCCGGGCGGTCATCCATTGAACAGGTCCTTACGGAGAGGCACTCGAGAAACCGCTCGAGTCCCCTTAAAGGTCACAAATGTAATCATAAATAAGAAGGGGAAAACAGCGTATCATAGATAATCACATCATGTTCATTGATTAGAGTTGAGCAATAGCATCAGACTAAGCAGTAATAATCCGACCCAAATAGGTAAACAAGGACATGGATAACAAAAGCTAGTCAATCCTTAGGTATAAATGTGTAATGCGGGAGGTGAATTAAAGAATGAATAGGACAGAGATAGGTCAAAGGACACTTGCCTCCACCAACCGACTGCTGCTCAGGGGCTTCTCCTGCAAATTCCTCGGGCTCTTCGACCGGATCGTTCTCTATGCGAGCGCAAACATACATACATCCATCCACATGTTTAATACAAAAGAACAGTACACCATACAAGGGAACAAATAAAGTGAATATGCATCAAGTATGACATTCGATATCGCATTTGTTATGGTTAGAAAGAAACGGGAAGGGTCTCGCAGGGGGGGGGGTTAAATCTTATGCACTAAAGATTAGTTACAAGTGATTCTTAACAAAAGAATTCTGTTATATGTATATACTAATGGGAACCTAATCATTTTTAGTTGATCAACATTGCACGGGATAAACAATTAACTACGTGAATCAATAGCACAACGGAATTTTAAATTAAACTTCCTATTTTCCATAGCATGAACAATGATCAGTCTACCTAAAATAAAGTAATTATGATCACAGAAAGTAAATAAAATAAAATAAAAAAATAAAAAAAACAGAGGGGGGGGGGGGGGGGCGGTTGAACCGGCCCTAGGGGCGGTTGAACCGGTTCTGGGCGGGGCGGCCGAGCTGGGGCGGTCGGGCGGCTGAGCTGGGGCCGGGGCCGGCCGAGCTGGCGGCCAGGGGCGGCTGGGCGAGGGGGGCGCGGCCGGGGGGGGCTGGCCGTGGCCGGCCAGGGGGCGGCCGGGGCAGGCCAGGGGCGGCTGGGGCCGGCTGGGCGCGGCCGAGGGCCGGCCAGCGGCCACGGCGGGGCTGGGGGGTGGTGGCCGGCGCGGCCAGGCCTTGGCCGGGCAGGGAGGGGGAGAGGGGAGGAGAGGGGAGGGAGGAGAGGGAGGAGGGGGGGGGGGAGGGGGCTCACCGGCGGGGGGGGGGGGGGGGGTGGCCGATCCGGCAGGGGGCGGCGGCCGGCGCTAGGGCAGGGGCGGGTAGGGGTAGGGCGGCGGCTTAGGTGGGGAGGGAGAGAAAATGAGAGGGAGAGGGAGAGGATTGGGGGAAAAAGAGGAGGTGGGGGGGGGGGGGGGCGGCTGGGCCTCTTTGGGCCCAAGAGGGGGGGCCAGGGGCGGCTGGGCCGGCCGGGGTCGGCCCACGGCGCGGGAGAGAGAGAAAAAGAGGAGAGAGAGAAAGAAAAAGAAAGAAAGAAAAGGTTTTCCGCTTATTCTCGAAATCCGATCTTTTAGATGAATGCGTTTGCACTTTCAAACAATCAAAAAAATGCAAGGTTCGGCATGGTGCATCAAACAACACAAAATATCTTTAGAGTTTTCTCTTACACGAAAAATCCAAACCGAATTCCCGCTAAAACTTTGGAAAAGGTCAAGGTTTAGCGAGGGGAAAAAGAAAAAGAAAAGGTAACGCCCGAATTTTGGCGAGTAAAGAAAAGAAAAAAATTCAACTGCAAAATTCGGGGCGTTACAAACCTATCCCCCTTAAAAGAATCTCGCCCTCGAGATTCAGGGCTGGCTAGCAAAGAGCTCTGGGTACTTGGCCATCAGATCATCTTCACGCTCCCAGGTTGCTTCTTCCTCAGAGTGGTGACTCCATCTGACTTTGCACATCCTGATGGTCTTCCTTCGGGTGACTCTATCTGCAACCTCAAGGATCTGAGCTGGCTTCTCAACATAGGTCAAATCCTCCTGGACTTCCAGACCTTCCACTGGCAACTGCTCTTCTGGCACACGCAAGCACTTCTTCAACTGAGACACATGAAAGACATCATGCACAGCAGACAAATTCTCTGGCGGACTGAGCTGATAGGCCACTTCTCCACGCTTTGAGAGGATCTGGTACGGACCAATGTAGCGGGGTGCTAGCTTGCCTTTGATTCCGAACCTTCTGACTCCTCTGATCGGTGACACTTTCAGATAGACAAAGTCTCCGACTTCAAAACTCAGCTCTCTTCTTCTGGTGTCTGCATAGCTTCGCTGCCTCGATTGCGCTATCTTCAGATTCTCTCGGACCATCTTGATGTTCTCTTCGGCTTCAAGCAAAATGTCTGGCCCAAACACTTGCTTCTCTCCAGGCTGATCCCATTGCAACGGAGTTCTACAACTCCTTCCATAAAGCGCTTGAAATGGTGACATCTTCAAACTGGCCTGGTAACTGTTGTTATAAGAAAACTCTGCATAAGGCAATCGCTTGTCCCATCCGGACTGATCCTGCAACGCACAGGCTCTCAACATATCTTCAAGAATTTGATTGGTTCTTTCGGTCTGGCCATCTGTCTGCGGATGATAAGCTGAACTGAAATTCAGATGTGTGCCCAAGGCTTCATGCAACTGCTGCCAGAAATGAGAGGTGAACTGCGTTCCTCTGTCTGACACTATCTTCTTTGGCACACCATGAAGACAAACGATCCGAGACATATACAGTTCTGCCAATACTGCACTGCTGTAGGTGGTCTTGACAGGTATGAAGTGGGCTGACTTGGTCAAACGGTCCACTACTACCCAAATGGAATCGTAGCCGGCTCGAGTGCGAGGCAATCCGACTATGAAATCCATACCAATTTCATCCCATTTCCACTGAGGAATCTGCAACGGTTGCAACAATCCAGCTGGTCTCTGGTGCTCTGCCTTAATTCTTCGACAACTATCGCACTTAGCCACGTGCTCTGCGATTTCCCTCTTCATTCCGTACCACCAGAATTTCTTCTTCAGATCCTGATACATCTTCTCACTGCCAGGGTGAATCGAATAAGCTGTCTCATGAGCTTCCTTGAGAATCAACTCCCGAATGGACTGGACATTGGGAACACACAAGCGGTCTTTGAACCATATCACGCCTTCTGCATCTTCTCGAAAATCTTTGCCTCTGCCATCTAGAATCAGTCGCCGAATCTCACTGATCTTCTCATCATTCTTCTGCGCTTCTTTGATTTCTCGCTCCAAGGTAGGTTCCAATTCAACTGTGACTCCTCGCGAATTGTTCAGAAATCCGAGACTCAACCTGTCGAACTCCTTGGCTAACTCATAAGGCATCGGACGAGCGACCATCAGATTGACTTGACTCTTTCTGCTCAAAGCATCTGCCACTACGTTTGCTTTGCCTGGATGGTAATGAATCTCCAACTCATAGTCTTTGATCAACTCTAACCATCGTCGCTGCCTCATATTCAATTCTGACTGAGTGAATATGTACTTCAGACTCTTGTGGTCTGTGTAAACATCGCATTTCTACCCATACAAATAGTGCCTCCATGTCTTCAGTGCGTGAACCACTGCTGCCAACTCTAGGTCATGGATTGGGTAATTCTTCTCATGAACCTTCAGCTGTCGGGACGAGTAAGCCACAACTCTTCCCTCTTGCATCAACACGCATCCCAAACCTGTGTAACAAGCATCACAATACACCGAGAAGGGCTTGTGCACATCAGGCAAGACTAGGACAGGCGCTGTTGTCAACTTCTCTTTCAGCGCTTTAAAGGCCTCTTGACATTTCTGGGTCCACTTGAACTCAACCTTGTTGCCTAGCAACGCTGTCATTGGTTTCGCAATCTTCGAAAACCCTTCAATGAATCGCCGATAATATCCGGCCATTCCAATGAAGCTCTTGATTCCTCGAGCATCCGTTGGCGCTTTCCAGTTCAGAATGTCTGCCACTTTCTTCGGATCCACAGCCAATCCTTCCTTGTTGATTATGTGACCCAAGAACAGGACTTCACTGATCCAGAACTCACACTTGCTCAACTTTGCATACAACTGGTGCTCTCGCAATCTCTGCAATACCATCCTCAAATGATCTGCATGCTCTTCTTCGCTTTGAGAATAAATCAGAATGTCATCAATGAATACCACCACAAACTTATCGAGATAATCCATGAATACACTGTTCATCAAGTTCATAAAGAACGCTGGTGCATTGGTCAAACCAAAAGACATCACTGTGAACTCATACAACCCATACTTGGTAATGAATGCCGTCTTCGGAATGTCCGAAGGTCGGATCCTGAGCTGATGATAACCTGACCTCAGATCAATCTTGGAGAACACACTGGCTCCTCTCAACTGGTCAAACAGATCTTCTATTCTGGGCAAAGGGTACTTGTTCTTGATCGTGACTTCATTCAAAGCTCGATAATCGATACACATCCTCTTGGTGCCATCTTTCTTCTCCACAAACAGGACAGGGGCGGCCCAAGGCGAGGTGCTTGGCCGGATGTAACCTTTCTCTGACAGCTCATCAATCTGCTTCTTAAGCTCAACCAACTCTGGTCCAGATATTCTGTAAGCTCTCTTAAAGATGGGGGCGGTTCCAGGAAGAAGCTCTATAGCGAATTCAACTTTCCGCTCTGGTGGCATACCCGGTAAGTCCTTTGGAAACACATCTGGGAATTCAGACACAACCTTGATACTCTCAATCGGGTCTGCTTCACTGCTATCGACAGTCATCTGATAACAACTTCCTTTCTTTGGCTCAGGCGGGACTAACTCGGTCACCACTTCCTCTCCTAGTGGGGACACCAACTTGATTGTCCTTTTATCACAACTGATAACTGCCTGATACTTATCTAGCCAATTCATCCCTAGGATGACATCTATTCCCTGAGTACCCATTACTATAAGGTTAGCAGGAAACGCTATCCCCCTTATTTCCACACTTACATTCAAACAGATGCTATCAGCTCGAATTCTACCACCAGCTGAGTCAATTTGAATGGGGGTTGACATGGTAGTAATTGGAAGATTATGTGCTTCTACCCATGATGCAGTAATAAAAGAATGCGTTGCTCCAGTATCAAATAACACTTCTGCAATATGGGAATCGACTGGGAACATACCTACTGTCATGCCGGGGGTCTCCTGAGCTGCTTCAGCCTCCAAGTGGTTCAGTCTTCCATGATTATAGCGCTGCTGAGGGCGGTTGCCTGCTCCAGACTGAGACGCATTCTGCTTTGCTGGGGCATTGGGGCCTGACTGCTGCTGGGCTGCCTTCTTCGGACATTGCATCACCCAGTGGCCTTGCTCTCCACAGTGGAAACATGCTCTGTTTCCAACCTGAACTGGTGCTGCCTGATTGCTCTGCTGGCTTGCGGGGGCAGGAAGACGAGGTGTCTGCTGATTCTGCCTCTGAAACTGACCTCCTCCGGACTGATTGCTCTGACGATTCTGATACTGATGCTGAGGATACTGCCTTTGGAACTGCTGATACTGCTGACGCTGCTGATGCTGCTGAGGTGGACGCTGATTCTGCCTGAACTGCTGAGGTTGATTGCCTGAAAAACGAGGACGGCTGCTGCTTCCAGGCTGGGGTCCACTGATCTTGCGCTTACGATCTTCCATCTCCTTACGCTTTCTTTCTGTCATGATTGCCCTGTCAATCAGGTGCTGGAATGTCGGGAAGGTGTGATTCATCAGCTGATACTGCAGAGGGTCAACCAAGCCTCTCAAGAAACGGTACTGTCGCTTGGCATCGGTGTTGACATCTTCAGGAGCATAGCGGGACAACTGCAGAAACCTGTCTCGATACTCACTGACAGATGATGACCCTTGCTTAAGGGCCAGGAACTCCTCCTTCTTCACTGTCATCAGACCTGCAGGCACATGGTACTGACGAAAGCTACCTCTGAACTCTTCCCAGGTGATGGCATCGGGGTTGGCATGGGTGGCGAGGTAAGACTCCCACCATGATTGGGCTGCTCCTCTCAACAGACGGGGACCATACAAAACTTTCTCTCTATCATTGCACTGAGCGGTATGCAACTCCCGCTCCACAGTGCGCAGCCAATCTTCAGCATCCATGGGGTCAGAAGAATGAGCGAACGTTGGTGGATGACCTCTCATGAATTCAGCACGCTTGTCTCTGGGCATCTGAGGCTGGGGTGGTGCTTGCTGCTGCTGCTGCTGCTGCTGAATGGCGGCCAGAGTCTGACCGATGGCCTGAACTGCCTGAGTCTGCATCAGAAACATCTGCTCGATCGACATCGGGGGCGGGGGCGGCAGGTGCTGCTGCTGGGGCACCTCATCCTGCGGGGCGGCTTGCTCCTGCTGAGCACACCTTCCTCCTCTGCGCCTGTTCTCTGACATCTGCAGAACGCAACCACACATCAGAACTGATCTGGCAAATCTTGCAGCATAAGAAAAGAGTATAGAATTCTCCAACAGCACTGAACAGATGAGCATCTTCACTGATCTCCAACACAGACCACACAGCTTCTCAGATAAAGAGGAAAGTAGAATAAAGGGTTTCCCAACTATATAACTAACTCCATTAACATCATAGGTAAGCCAAAATGCAGGGGATACCCACACTCTGGTGACAATCATTACAAAGATCCAAACCAAACATAGTTCATCATGACAAACATAAATGCACAGGATATAGCAAACTACCCTGTCTAACTAAGACTAACTAAGACCGAGACTAACGCTAAGACCGAAGCTTCTGTGTATATGTATTTCGTATTAATTACAAGATCCAACTCTAACGATCTATGGTTCTAGATTTATCTTGGTCTTGCAGTCGGGATTGCCATAAGACTGGAGTCCACGCCGAGGCGAGCGGTACGGGTGCTGAGTCCCAACGGGGGCGGGGGAACCATCATCCAAGTGACGACGCTCCGCGCGCTCAGCCCGCAGCAGGGCGATCTCAGCACGAGCCCTACTCAGCTCGTCTAATGCATGGTCCAGCTCCGTGTTTAGCACGGCGGCTAGGTTGACTGTGCTGCTCAACCTAGGATTGTCCTCACCAGCAGGTGAAACAATCACGCCTCCTGTGCTGCCAGATGGACGGCGGGGGTAATACTTCGGGTCGAGACCATCAGCTACCCCACCGAGAACCGAGCAGTAGTGCGAAAGCGCACGCCGTGCAGCATCCTGCATGGCTGCCTCAGCTGAGTCCCGCTCAGAGATAGAATAGTGCTCTGAGCAAGCCTCCGCGCCCTGGAGACTGTTCTCCGGACGGCGCACCAAACAGGTCGCCTCCCAGCGGTCCGGGTAGACCCCGCGACTATGCTGGTAGACCACACAGCGATACTCGATGGACCAAGTACGCCGGTCAAGTGCCCGACGTAGCAGGGTGTCGAGCGCGTCGTGGAAGTGACACCCGCGAGCAGCGTCGCGAGTGATGGGTCGAGCAACCCATCCTTCCGGCTCATGGCTAGAGAGGTCGAGGTCGTGGCTCGAGCTGTCGTCGCCACCTCCGTCGTCTGGGTCTCCTCCAGCAGCTACTCCAGAAGCTGGGACGCCCAGTGGTGGTGCAGGGGGCGCCTCCAGGGGAAGCACAGGGGAGCAGCTCCTCACAGACTCTATCTCCTGTTGGAGCGAGAAAGAAGAGCCCTGCTGCTCCTGTCGTCGACGCTCCTGCTCCTCATGCAGGCGGTGGTGCAGTCTCTCCAAGTGGCTGGACTGTCCGGCCACGGGACGGCGAAGCGGACGCTCAGCAAGGCGGGAGGGTAAGAAGGGGATGACGGACTTTCGTGCAGTGTGTCTAAGTCGAGCCATCTACAAAAGACATCGCAAGCAAAAGGGTGAGAACAGAATTAATATGACCAGCAAATAATGAATCATAAATAAATGAAGGATCAGAATAATAATGAATCATAAATAAATGAAGGATCAGAATAAAACAAAATTTTCAGCAAGGTATAATATATAGTAGAATATAGATTTGGTCAGTAGGACCAACTTTTGAAGGGGTACCAAAGTCAAGGCAAGGACAGAGGTCTATAATCCTTAGAACGACCATTCTACTCTAGGTTAGCGGTCCTACAGTCAGCACGGCTTTGATACCACTTATGTCACACCCGGTTTTTAGAAGGCAAACCGAATGCGAACCATGTACGTGCCAGGATCAGTTATTCACGTACACAACAGTTACATAACATGGACATCATCACACAGTGCTCAAATAGTATTAAAAGGGGAATAATAGTCGATTACATCATACGTCTGAGACGTCCATATAGTTCTTACAATAAATCAAAGTGCGGAAAAGAAACGTAGATAACGCGGCCTTCACAGGCAGCCGACTGGGGGTTGCCGCTAACCCACACCTAGAACTCGTCGTAGTCTTGGAACTCCTGGAAGTCTCCTTCCACAGCTTCATCTTCTCCTGAGCAGTGGTTGCAATGCTGACAACCTGGGGGGGGATTGGTGTGTAGAGCAAGGGTGAGTACACATCAACATACTCAGCAAGCATCCCGTTTGGCTGTAGTGGACTAGCTTTATGTGGGGATAAGTCAAGCAGTTGCTTTTAGTTGGTCAGGTTATTACTTACTAGTAGAAAGCCAGGTTTTAACATTAACCCAAGTTATTAGCCCAATGTATCCTTTCCAAACGGAAAGAATACCACTTACCAATACCATAATCAAAATCAGAACCATCAATCTCACTGCCACCTGTACCAAAATATCTCTGATCAAGTATCACTAATCTCTGGAGCTCCCTTGGCCGCTCATAACCGCGAGCACGGCTGATATATCAGTTTCATAACACTCTGCAGAGGTTGTGCACTTTACCCACAAGCCGTGATTCCCTCTCTAGCCCGGGCTTGCAAGACCCTTATTCACTCCCAAGGTGAATGGCTAGGGATTCACTACGAAGCCTTTACAAAGATTCCCCGAGGCTGTAGCCGCCCGTTAGGTTTCCTAAATGTACCGCACTCCTCCCCAAGGGACAAATCAACCTTGGCAGAGCGAGCCGCATACACCGAGCCCCATTGACGGCACAACGGCTAAGCGAACTACACCCCGGTTCCTCCAATTATTCAGCTAAGGGCGTCCCATTCCACCCTCATGGTTGCACTGTTTTCCCGGGCGGTCATCCATTGAACAGGTCCTTATGGAGAGGCACTCGAGAAACCGCTTGAGTCCCCTTAAAGGTCACAAATGTAATCATAAATAAGAAGGGGAAAACAGCGTATCATAGATAATCACATCATGTTCATTGATTAGAGTTGAGCAATAGCATCAGACTAAGCAGTAATAATCCGACCCAAATAGGTAAACAAGGACATGGATAACAAAAGCTAGTCAATCCTTAGGTATAAATGTGTAATGCGGGAGGTGAATTAAAGAATGAATAGGACAGAGATAGGTCAAAGGACACTTGCCTCCACCAACCGACTGCTGCTCAGGGGCTTCTCCTGCAAATTCCTCGGGCTCTTCGACCGGATCGTTCTCTATGCGAGCGCAAACATACATACATCCATCCACATGTTTAATACAAAAGAACAGTACACCATACAAGGGAACAAATAAAGTGAATATGCATCAAGTATGACATTCGATATCGCATTTGTTATGGTTAGAAAGAAACGGGAAGGGTCTCGCAGGGGGGGGTTAAATCTTATGCACTAAAGATTAGTTACAAGTGATTCTTAACAAAAGAATTCTGTTATATGTATATACTAATGGGAACCTAATCATTTTTAGTTGATCAACATTGCACGGGATAAACAATTAACTACGTGAATCAATAGCACAACGGAATTTTAAATTAAACTTCCTATTTTCCATAGCATGAACAATGATCAGTCTACCTAAAATAAAGTAATTATGATCACAGAAAGTAAATAAAATAAAATAAAAAAAAAATAAAAAAAACAGAGGGGGGGGGGGCGGTTGAACCGGCCCTAGGGGCGGTTGAACCGGTTCTGGGCGGGGGCGGCCGAGCTGGGGCGGTCGGGCGGCTGAGCTGGGGCCGGGGCCGGCCGAGCTGGCGGCCGAGGCCGGCCGAGCTGGCGGCCAGGGGCGGCTGGGCGAGGGGGGCGCGGCCGGGGGGGGGGGGGGCTGGCCGGGGGCTGGCCGTGGCCGGCCAGGGGGCGGCCGGGGCAGGCCAGGGGCGGCTGGGGCCGGCTGGGCGCGGCCGAGGGCCGGCCAGCGGCCACGGCGGGGCTGGGGGGTGGTGGCCGGCGCGGCCAGGCCTTGGCCGGGCAGGGAGGGGGAGAGGGGAGGAGAGGGGAGGGAGGAGAGGGAGGAGGGGGGGGGGGGAGGGGGCTCACCGGCGGGGGGGGGGGGGGGGGGGTGGCCGATCCGGCAGGGGGCGGCGGCCGGCGCTAGGGCAGGGGCGGGTAGGGGTAGGGCGGCGGCTTAGGTGGGGAGGGAGAGAAAATGAGAGGGAGAGGGAGAGGATTGGGGGAAAAAGAGGAGGTGGGGGGGGGGGGGGGCGGCTGGGCCTCTTTGGGCCCAAGAGGGGGGGCCAGGGGCGGCTGGGCCGGCCGGGGTCGGCCCACGGCGCGGGAGAGAGAGAAAAAGAGGAGAGAGAGAAAGAAAAAGAAAGAAAGAAAAGGTTTTCCGCTTATTCTCGAAATCCGATCTTTTAGATGAATGCGTTTGCACTTTCAAACAATCAAAAAAATGCAAGGTTCGGCATGGTGCATCAAACAACACAAAATATCTTTAGAGTTTTCTCTTACACGGAAAATCCAAACCGAATTCCCGCTAAAACTTTGGAAAAGGTCAAGGTTTAGCGAGGGGAAAAAGAAAAAGAAAAGGTAACGCCCGAATTTTGGCGAGTAAAGAAAAGAAAAAAATTCAACTGCAAAATTCGGGGCGTTACACCGGAGCTCGGCGGTGGTCATGTGGGCGGCGCCACCACGGAAGTGAGGGAGTAGGGGAAGAAATCCCAGGGCCATGCGATCTGCATTGGAGGGTCGTGATTAGATCACGGCGTACCGATTCACTCTGTGAGATCTGGACCGTAGGATTCCGATCACGCGGCGATGGGTTGATTTAGCTCACTTTGAATCCGGAGCGTAGGCTTGCGATCGGACGGTCGATGTCGGTTATCAGAGTTGCGCGAATTACAGATCTAATCCTGTGCACACGCCTTAAATCGGACGGCCGTAATAACCCCATACCCCTTCGCTGCGGCACATTTTCATAAGAGACCTCCAGCTTCCGTTAAAACAACCCGCCATCCGCGGGTGCTGTTCTCTGTGTCTGCGGATTATTACCCCCGAAGCCCCTGAGTTTTCCAGGAATTGACGCCCAGTCCAGAGCCTATTTAAATCGAATTAAGGAATTGGAAAATAGATTTTTAATAGGAAAATAATTGCTAGAACTTTATAAATTCATAGAAAATTCATACTAACTCCAAATTCATCCATTCCAGTTCCTAAAATTTTGTAATTTTATTCTCTAGCACTTAGTGTCTCTGTTTTATCATGATAACAGTAAGAAATTTAATTCCACACCTAATCTTATTCTAAACACATAAAACCTTTGAAAATGCATAACTTGAAATCTATAACTCAGAAAATTATGATTCCAGTTCCTAGGTTTTTATTTTAATATGTAGAATATCTCTGTGTATTTTATTTATATGTTTGGTGTAATGTTAATTTCTCTATATGCACTGTGCTTGTTTGTATTGTGGCGAGTAGAAGAGCCCGTTGCTGAGGATCCTGGTGAGCAGCAAGTTGAAGTAGCTGAGCAGGAGCTCATTGCAGGCAAGTTGTGCCCTTGACCACTTTTTACCCAATAATGTTCTTTAATATCACATACTCATGCATAGGTTAATTTTGATGGGGCCCAATAGGTCACCCTAGATTGTTTATCTCATTACCTTGTTTACCCCTGAATCACTTGGGTAGTCTGCTATTGCTTTACATGGTTTTGGGATAATCATTTATTATATCTATGTTCCAATTATTCTTGTTATTCTGTTTATGTTCATGTTGATATCATTAATGTTAATTGGAACATAGAGCTTAACTTGAGAACCACGTGCCACCACAAGGGAGGAATGGGACCCCTTGGCTGACTAATTAGGAAAGCTAGTGGAAGACTACCTTACCCGAAAGGGGCAAGGGCAGTAGGGGAGTGGTCAGTGTAGGGAGGTCCCTGGTTGATTTTGCTGCGATGGCAGTCAGCCAGGAACCCTGCATTGGAACTTCCTATAAACTGTAGCGGGTTTTCGGAAGCTAGTGGAACTTTGTAAAGGCCTCGTAGTGTTGCCCTGCCGCGCTTCCTAGGTAGAGGTGTATGGGATTCATGACCCCTTGGCAGATGGGTAACATGACTTGTGGGTAAAGGGTACAACCTCTGCAGAGTGTAAAACTGGTATACTAGCCGAGCTCACGGTCACGAGCAGCTCAGGACTCTCTGATGTCTAAATTATGGAACTTAAATTCAATTTTGTCATTTGCATTGCATGGGTTTGTTATTAATTTTGTTCTATTACTTTACTTATGGTTTGGTATTTACTTACACTTAGTAATTGCTAATAAAATTTTGACCAACTACTTAAAAGCAATGCTCAGCTTTAACCCCTGTCTTTGATTAAGCCTTACACATCACATGAACTCACACCTTTGTGAGTTTATGTCCACTGGTTCCCCACAACTTGTTGAGCTATGATCATGTGTGAGCTCACCCTTGCTGTCTCACACCCCCCCACAGGAGATGATCAGGTGGTTCAGGAGGAGCCGCCTAACACTGAGGAGTTCGATCTGATCTAGGTGGCGTTTCCCAGTCGACATTGGCGCCGACGATCCTTAGTTCGTTTTATCTTTATTATTTTATTTTGTAATAAGTCTTCCGCTATGTAATAAATACTCTGATGTTTTATGACATTTATCTCTATACACTCTGTTATTATATATGTTGTCTTCTTGGCGCATGTATGAGATGCACCCGGCTTTGTTCTTTAAAACCGGGTGTTACAGTTTGGTTGGGTTTAGCTTCGAGTTTTTTTCAAATGGTTTTAAGCACAAATGTTTTCTATATACTTTCTTTTCTTAAGTCATTAAATAAGGAAATGATTAGGAACACATGGGTATACTATGTTTAGCTATTAGACCGTTGTAGAGAAGGTTGCGGTAATAAGGATTAGGGCAAAGAAAGATTGTATTATGGATGATGGATCTTGACTCATGTGGTGATTCCGTTTTGCCCTTTTGAAGACTTGAGTTGGTGCTTATCCTCCCTTGACGTGGTTGGTCTTCTTTGGCCCTCAATCCTGGACTTGCCATCCGAGTTGAGGACATATGGCTAAGGACATATAGCTAGGATAGCTAGGGTACATGAGGTAGTTAGGTTTAAATAGAGTTTTACTTTGCTTTTGGGATATCTAGATTAGGCAACCTATACAGGTTCGGTTGTTGTTTACAGACGAGTTAGTCCAAGGTATTAATTTAAGGTAAGATATGTTTATAGAATTAGGGCCTAATTTATGTCGCCAACATTATCTAATTTTTTTAAGTAACTCAATTTGGATTAGATCATGTTAGATTAGGTGGGATCTAGATGAGATTGGTATAGCTAGGTAAGATCTATTTATTTTAGGCTAGATCCTGATTGTTACTGTAGAGTGGGATAGGTATGCTTATTAGAACAAGATAAATCCATAAGGATATGTTAGAATCTTTTGAGGCCAGTTAGATCTATTAAGATGAGATAAGATCTTTTCAAGATAAGATAAGTCTACTAAGGTAATAGAGTATCTTTTAAGATAAGATGGATCTATTAAGCTAGATATATGTTAATTAGGATAGGTTAGGATCTTTTGAGATAAGAAGGATCTATGAGTATAGGATAGAATCTTTTAAGAAGAGATGGATATTGTTAGGCTAGATACTTTAATGAGGGATAATCTAGTTTATCTAGTTATTTTATGATTTTTTTGCCTATATGTATACGTAGATGCAATTGTGGACATTACTCCACAACTCATCACACTCAATCAAAGATCCAAATCAGACAAGTATCATAAGAACACGCATTAAAGCACATGGATATGTATAAAAATAGTTTTGTTTCTGGTTCCTAAGATTAGGTCTCCTATTCCTAAAGGTCACTTTAGGCACGGGATTTCAAAGTGTGAAATCCACATTTGTCTTTAGAAAAGGTAAGAATAATCAGAGTAAAGCGGAAATAGATGAGAAAAGATTAAGGAAAGTGTAGAAAGGATCAGAGTAGCAAAGGTAAGTAAGTATTGGTTGTCCAGTTCTATCTAGGTTTCGTCCTACAGTCAACATCCCTCTGATACCACTTCTGTCACACCCGGGTTTTGGGGCACCAAGACCCGGGCGCGAACATAATCACCAGGTGTGCTAGGACCAAGTCTCACACATATGATGAATCATGGCACAGGATCGAATGTCACATCTTTACTATATAATAGGAGTTCTGTACAAAATAAATAAATAAATACATTATAAGGAGACAACGGTCCAGCAACCCAAAGTTGACTGGGAGACGAAGGCCTAGATCTCTCACAAACACATCGCAACATCCTCCATGCGCCTCATCCTGTGGTACCTATTCTTGACCTATGGGGGGGGTGTGAGACAGCAAGAGTGAGCTCACATACGTTCATAGCTCAACAAGTTGTGGGGAATAATGTGCATGAACTCGCCAAAGGTGGGAGCTCATGTGAAGTGTAAGGCTTACCAAAGAGGATGGTTAGAGCTAAGCATTGCTTTTAAAGTTGGTCAAAATTTTATTAGCAGTTACTAAGTATAAGTAAATACCAACCCAATTAAATAGTAGAACAAAAGTAACAACACCACCTGCGATGCAATGCATATGACAAATTGAATTTAGTTCCATAAATTAATCATGTGAGTGTCCGAGCTGCTCTTGACCGTGAGCACGACTAGTATACCAGTTTTACACTCTGCAGAGGTTGTGCATCTTTACCCACAAGTCATGTTACCCATCTGCCAAGAGACGGCCAATCCCATACACCTGTTCCGAGGAGGCGAGGCAGGGTAACACTACGAGGCCTTTACAAAGTTCCACTAGCTTCAGAAAACCTGCTACAGTTTATAGGAAGCTCCAATGCAGGAATCCCTTGTCTGACCGCCATCGCAGTAAAATCAACCCGAGGACCTCCCTACACTAACCACTCCCCTACTGCCCTTGCCCCTTTCGGGTAAGGTAGTCATCCACTAGCTTTCCTAGTTAGTCAGCCAAGGGCGTCCCATTAAACCCTTGTGGTAGCACTGTTTTCCCGGGTGGTTCTCCATGTTCCAATTAACATAATGATCTTATCATGAACAGTAAATAACAACTGATAATAAAAGTATAATCATGAATATCTCAATGCCCAAATCCACATAAAGCACTAGCAAGTACCACTTAGAAGTTCAATGGTAAACAAGGCATAAAGATAGACAAACTAGGGTAACCTATTAGGTCCCATCAAAATTAACCTATGCAGATCATTATGATTAATCAGAACATGACTGGGTAAAAAGAAGTGATCAAGGGCACAACTTGCCTAGCACTTGAGATTCGAGGTACCAACTTGCTCTTCAGATGACACGTGTCCTTACAGCTAAACGTAGCAATACAGACAAACATGGTATAGGCAAAAATTAACATTACACCAAACGTAAGAATAAACTGCATAATAATAATCTACGAGTTGCTACGAGATCGTGGGTCCGAGAACCATTAAATTCGGAGCTACGGTTGAGAAGTTAGGGTATTCGGAGGATCCACGTGGTTAATTATAGAATAGACTAAGTGCAAAGTTTTAACCTATAATTCATGACAAAACAAAGTTACCAGATGATAATAAATATTATTGCGAGACTAATGCAACTAGAATGGATCAAAACAGAGTTACGATTATTGAGTTATGAATTTCTGGAGTTATTTAGCACCTAGAATAGATTAATTCAAATGAACAACTTTAATTCAAGTTTCATGGTTAAACAAAGGTACTAGGTGATAGAAATATTAAAACAAAATTATTGCAACTGAAATGGATTAAAAATGAGTTAAAATGGAATTTCTATGAATTAAATAAGTTATGGATATATTTTTATACACAAAAACCCTTTTCTAAATTATTTTTCCTGAATTTCCAAAGCTTCTGAACTGGGCGCAAAAATCAGAGAGGCACAGGGGTTATTACGCAAAAATTCATGAGATTCAGGATTCCCCCCACGCTGGATGGTGGGTTGAATGCAACAAAAGTCAGGGGTCCCTTTGGAAAAATGCCAAGGCTGTGTACTTGGATGCGCCTGGGCCATCCATCCAAGGGTCTAGGGACGAGATTACTCAGTGAACCAGTATGCTCATGGGACCGTGGGATCAAGATCTTATGGTTGTGGCTCAAGGTAAGCATGTCGCAGCTGTATCCGTCCATATCAGGATCGAGGGCCACCATTCATCTTCCAGCTCCCGTCGCCGAGCCCAGCAATGGCGGCATCTCCTTCGCTCTCCCCTCTCCATTTTCTTGGCTCGGCACCGCGCTCCCAGCCAGACGCCAGATGGTTCGGTTGACAACGAGAAGGTGCAGGCGGGGCATTTATGATCCCAGAAGTAGGGTAGTCTGAACGGATCCAGGTTATTCACCCGGCTTTCCAGGGAATACCATTGAGACCGGAGCGCCCGAATCTGGCTGCACGTGGTGGCAAACATGGTGGAGCTCGGCTCTGAGCCAACCCGACATCCCTGCCCAAACCGAAGCCGCTACACGCACAAAGAATGAAATGGTGAGCATGCAAGTAGCTGACTCACCAATGCTTGGAATTGTGATGGGCTGTTCTATGGAAGTCTGCGGCTCGACGGAGGAGAGACAACACCGGTAAGGTATTCAGGGTCCTTGGTCTCCAATCTCCCCCACGACACAGCCATAGACGTCATCCACGAGACATGGCGATGCACCAGGGCACGACACAGAGGGTTCTCCGGTTGATGAAAATGCAGGTTGACGGCAGCGCCCAATTTCCCTCCGCGGCGGACCATGGCGCCCCTTGGTTTTGCTTGGGCGACGATAGGACCTGAGGAGCCCGAGTTAAATAGACATGGGATGGCACCAGATTTCAACCACCCATGCGCAGATTTAGCCAACAACACCCCCTGATCCCCGGCGTGTAGGTCGGCGCCTAGTTGAGATTTGGGGCAGAGTCCGTGAGGTTGAAGACCGACCTAAAGGAGTGGCCCCACGCGTAAGTGACTCAGAGAAAAAGATAAGGGCGCTGATGGGCCAGTGGGGTGTGATTTAGTCTTGGGCCAGGTGGGAAAATAGGGCCCAGATGCGGTTTTGGTCCCATTTCTGTTTTCTTTTTTTATGATTTCTATTTTAAATTCAACCATGATTTTGAATTTCAAGCAAAATTCTGATGTGGACAGAAATCATATCTTCGTATTTATTCTTATTACTGTTACTATTATTATTTTTATTATTTATCTTCCTCCTCACCCTTTAATTCAAAAAGGAATAAAGGATTATCATAATTACCTTTCTCAAATTCTTTACTATATATATATATATTTATGTGAATTGAGGTCAAATTAAGTCTTGATTCCTTTGTTCAAACAAAAATGCTCATCACAAAATCATCGGCATGAGATGCATATTTCTAAACTCATTTATTTGTTATCTGACCAATATAATTCCATTATTTGAATATGCACAAATAGGAGTACAAATGATCTCCAAGGTTCCAGAAATTCTCAAACACTAAGAATAACTATATTTATTTATTTATTTATTTTCCTGATACAAATTTTGGGCTTTACAAAGCTACACTTGTAACTTAATATCATTTCTATTTTTCCATAGTAATAAAATAGAAATGAGTTAATAATAAGATATGACTGTTCATATTATCTTTTGTTTTTTACCTGATTCTTTCTTCAGTATTATATATTGTGACTTACGAAGGTATGTCCTTCATAACCTTCGTCCGAGAATCATTATATCCCAAGGGAAATAATGTTCCGAAGGACGAAGGACTTTAACGTTTAACGTTCTCTGTGTTGCCTTGTTCTTTATTCATAACATTTGAGAACAAGTCCCCAACAGAGGGAAAACAAATCAACCAAGAAATAAGGCGAGTGGACATGATGATTTGTTTTACATAGGTTCGGTTCCAAAGAACCTAGTCCCCATTGAGGAGGTCACAAAGACCAGGTCTATTTCAACCCTTTCCCTCTCTCAAACGGTCACTTAGACCAAGTGAGCCTTTTCCTTAATCTCCTGGGTCACTTAGACCCCGCAAGGACCACCACACACTTAAGTGTCTCTTGCTTCGATTACAAATCACTTGAGAAGATAAATGTGAAAGGAAGAAGGCAATCCAAGCAACAAGAGCGCAAATGAACACAAAATCTCTCTCTCACAAGTCACTAAGTGTTTGAGATGGATTTGGGACTTGGAGAGGATTTGATCTATTGAATTATGTCTTGGAGTGAATGCTAGGGCTCTTGTATTGAATGAGATGTGTAGGAAACTTGGATTCTTGAAGTTGTGGTGGTTGGGGGGTATTTATAGCCCCCAACCACCAAGGTAGCCGTTGGGGAGGCTGCTGGCGATGGGCGCACCGGACAGACACTGTTCAGTGTCCGGTGCACCACCACGTCACCCAACTGTTAGGGTTCGGAGCTCGGTCAACCGTTGGAGCTTTGTCTTCTTGCGGCAGCGGATAGTCTGGTCCCACACCGGATAGTTCGGTGCCCTCTGACTTCGTGGCTCTGACTTCTGCCATTGCACTGTAGCTCACTGTAGCCCTTTGCAGAGTCGACTGTTGCGCGCAGGTAGCCGTTGCCCGCTGACTCATCGTCGTTCGGTGAATTATAGAGGAGCGCGCCTTCGTTTTCCCGAGAGTGGCTGGTTTAGAAGTGTACGGCCTGGTGCACCGGACACTATCCGGTGGCACACCGGATAGTCCGGTGCGCCAACTTTTAGCACACTCAACTTCTTTGCTCCATTTCAAATTATGTCCCTAACTTGATTCTTTTATTGGTTTGTGTTGAACCTTATGCACCTGTAATACATGAGTTCTAGACAAAATAGTTAGTCCATGAGTTTGTGTTGACGATCAACCACCAAAATTAATTATAGGAAATGGTTAACCCTATTTCCCTTTCAATCTCCCCCTTTTTGGTGATTGATGCCAACACAAACCAAAGCAAATATAAAGTGCAGAAATGTAACTAGTTTGCATTCGGAAGGTGCATAGGTTACTTGGAGTTTAAACCAATTGAAAATCTCACTGAATATGAATGGATTGCTTTTTCTTTATTTAACATTTTGGACCACTTCTGCACCACATGTTTTGTTTTTGCAAATCTTTTCAAAGTCTTTTCAAAATTCTTTTGCAAATAGTCAAAGATATATGAATAAGATTGCGAGAAGCATTTTTTTTTCAAGATTTGAAATTTCTCCCCCTGTTTCAAATGCTTTTCATTTGACTAAACAAAAGCTCCCCCTGAATGAGATTCTCCCATTAGCTTTCAAGAGCGTTTTGAAATGGATACTAATTTGAAAATTCATACTAATTTAAAATTGCCTTGAATACTAATTGAAAAGCAAACATTTGTGAATACCAATTAAGTCCTCATTTCGAAAATTTTTGAAATGGTGGTGCGGTCCTTTTGCTTTGAGCTTAATATTTCCCCCCTTTGGCATTAATCGCCAAAACGGAGAACTTTGGAGCCCTTTGTATTTTCTCCCCATTTGGGGCCTAACATTACCTCCCAAATGGTAAAATAAATGTGGGTGAGGATCATACCATTGAGAGTTTGTGGAGTAGCGGCAAAGGTTAAGTGATACCATTAGAGTTGAGTGGAAGCGTTGTCTTTGCCGAAAACTCCATTTACCTTTCAATCTATGACTTAGTATAGAAATACACTTGAAAAACACATTAGTCGTAGTCTTGGCACAAGAAGAATAAGAAATAGGCATTTGTACCAAGTGAAAGAGACATGATGTCACACCCGGGTTTCGGGGCACCAAGACCCAGGCGCGAACATAATTACCAGGTGTGCTAGGACCAAGTCTCATACATATGATGAATAGTGGTACAGAAATGAATGTCACATTTTTACAATATAATATGAGTTCTGTACAAAATAAATAAATAATTACATCATATGAAGACACGATCCAGCAACCCAAAGTTGACTGGGAGACGACGGCCTAGACCTCTCACGAACTCATCACAACATTCTCCATGCGCCTCATCCTGTGGTACCTGTTCTTGACCTATGGAGGTGAGACAGCAAGAGTGAGCTCGCATACATTCATCGCTCAACAAGTTGTGGGGAATAATGTGCATGTACTCGCTAAAGGTGGGAGCTCATGTGAAGTGTAAGGCTTACCAAAGAGGATGGTTAGAGCTGAGCAATGCTTTTAAAGTTGGTCAAAATTTTATTAGCAGTTACTAAGTATAAGTAAATACCAACCCAATTAAGAAGTAGAACAATAGTGATAACAACACCTGCAATGTAATGCATATGACGAATTGAATTTAGTTTCATAAATTAATCAAGTGAGGGTCCGAGCTGCTCATGACCGTGAGCACGGCTAGTATACCAGTTTTACACTCTGCAAAAGTTGCGCATCTTTACCCACAAGTCATGTTACCCATCTACCAAGGGATAGCGACTCCCATACACCTCTACCTAGGAGGCGATGTAGAGTAACACTATGAGGCCTTTACAAAGTTCCACTAGCTTCAGAAAACCCACTACAATTTATAGGAAGCTCCAATGCAGGGATCCCTCGCCTGACCGCCATCACAGCAAAATTAACCCAAGGACCTCCCTACACTGACCACTCTCCTACTGCCCATGCCCCTTTTGCGTAAGGTAGTCATCCACTAGCTTTCCTAATTAATCAGCCAAGGGGTCCCATTCCTCCCTTGTGGTAGCACTGTTTTCCCGGGTGGTCGCTCCATGTTCCAATTAACTAATGATCTTAACATGAACAGTAATAATAAACTGATAATGTGGCGGAACCACCCAAATTATTCCAGCTTAAGTGCCTAAGTCACGCCCCAGGGGCCATAACACACTTAAATCGGAATAACCCATCAGTCCCTCAGATCTAGTCTGATAGAGCCACTTAACCAGGATCAAATTCCACAATCACACTCGAAGGTGAGTCACAGAAGAAATACAATAATACAGGAAACCTCAAATTTAGTACTGAATTATTACATAGATCGGAGTTTTTCGAGTAGCAATAAGAGTTCACGAAATAAAATGCAGCGGATAATCAATGTCGTCGATATCAAGGAATTGGGAAAGGCCTAGCCCACTACTCCTCGTGCTCCTCTCCTGCCAGAGCAACATCCCACTCGACCGTCCAACCCAGTGGTAGGGTGGTAGGCCAAGTGACACCATCAACCATATCCTAAATCGTACCTGCAAAAATTATGCCACAAGCAAGGCTGAGTATACTAATACTCAGCTAGACTTACCCGGTGTGAGGAATCTACTCCTCTACCTCTAGACTATGCAGCTGTTTGGTTGAGGGGTTTGGTTTGCCAAAAGCACTAGCTGTTTCTAAAATCAATTTTTAACTTTTCAATTTCTAGTATTATTGTCTTAGCTACGTTTGCTCCTTCTAAGCATACATGGTGACAAGCATTTAGTTCAATCAACAAATTGTCTCATGTAACCTCATTTCACTTCTTACTCGATGTAGTACAAGGGGTCAAGCAGTCTCATTAGCTGCGAGAAGCAGATGATTCGAATCGAGTTTTTATCCTTGCAAGGTAAACCTAAACACATGACATGCCAGGGCACTCCGTCCCCACACATGTCAACCGTCCCCATCGATTCCCCGTTCGCGTCCAGGCCTCACCGCCTTGGCATACAATGCTCCACTGACCCTGGCTGCCGCCATGCAGTGACCGCACTTGTACCCACCATAGCTAGCATGGGAGACCCAGTCTCAGGTCGCGTGAGGGATAAAGTCCACACCCGGCTTCACTCAGGTACTAGGTTTACCAGTTACCATATTTCCCGATATGTGCTTAGTACGTTCAAAAGCTTGACTCAGGTATCCACACATTAATCCTTAATTCCTTTTTCCCGTCTCATGGTCAAGGCATCCTCCCTGGATCCAAGTCCATAGACTATCATAGATCCCGTTATCAAGATGAATACAATCAATTCCTGACCTCGCGCGAGTGCTAGAAAAATCACTTGACTTCTACCGAGATCCTGATTAGCAAAGCAGCTACTCGACCTAGCATACTAGTATTCATCTCAAAAAGGAATCCTAAGTTCATGCAACTAGAGGTTTCAAGCAACTCCTACACTTAAGTGCACAGTACAAACCTACAAACATTAAGTGTAGTAAAATAGCATATATAAATGGTTATGCATAAAACCGGGGCTTGCCTTCAATAGCTGGGGCTGCGGGGAGATCCTCGATAGTAGCCTCGGGAGCTTGCTCCTGGTCCTCCTCTTGGACAGTTCCATGCTCGGGGATGAGCACGTACTCTCCGTCAGCTAGATTACAATCTAATGAATGCAATGCGTAAGATATATGCATGATATGGTATATGCTTTAGTAATTTAACTTTTGATGGTGTATGATCTACTTGAGTTAGATAGAGCTACATCTTGCTTACACGAGATTTTTGGGTGGTATATTTGGTAAATTAGATCAAACTTAGCTAAGTTAAGTGGTAGGTTTATTTTTTGGGGTTCCACTGAATTCTTTTTAAGGTCTTTAGTAAGAATTGCCAAGAATTCAAGTTGGACTTATTGGAGTGAGATTTATCTTTCCTCTTTTTCCCTTGATCTTCTTTAGGGTTTTAGGGTGGGTTTGAACTACATGTCACCTTAATAAATTCCCAAAAATTCTGTAAAAATTATAGTGGCTTATTACTGGTGTAAGATTCTCTGTCTCAAAATTTAAGGTTCTAGAAGTGAATAGTTTTCTCTGGACAAAATTGCCAAATTTTAGGGCAGAAGGGGTGATTTGAACTACAACGATCATCAATTGTAGGTAATTCTCTAGGACTTATTTTTGCTGGCATTTAGATGCTATAACATGACTTGGTACAAATTTCTAGCCATTAATACTCATTAGTTATTTTACTGGGATTTTCCAAAGTTTCTAGCCAAAGGGGTGCTTTCTACTACCACTATATTTGAAAAATATCAAACAACAAATTTCTGATTTTTCCTAGCTTCTTCTTTGCGCAAGAGAAAGCATTCTGAAGTTTGGCATCTTTTTGCTTAAGGGAAGGGGTGGTATGCATTAATTGGATTAAATGGCATTTTTTATAAAATATTGACAATAGGTATTATTTTGTATCTTTTCAATGGGTTTGTATTTTTCTCTGGTGGCCTATCTCATTATTGATCTAGCAAAATTTTATTTGCCCATTATTGCATTATTTTGGGTTAATCATGACTTATTTGGAATATGACTCATTATCATATTATATTTATTTACCTTACTTAAAATGATGGGCTTGGAAGTTCATTATTTTTGCAGTGGGGTTTTGGTGGTTACAAGTCCACTGGATTTTTATTATCAATTTTGGGTCTGGTTTTATAATTCTAATAATTGATTTCTAGTTGAAATAATGCTAAATAAAACATTTCTCTTTGAATCTAATCTAGACTAAAGGTTTCTTTATTTTTCCTAGGTTCTTTGTTACTTAAGCAAACTAGAAAAAATAATTTCATCCACTGGTCATTAATTTCTAAGGCCTTTCTGATTTTCCTAAGGTTTGGGCAAAATGGCTTTTAATAGATATCTCCACTAAATTTTTCAATACTGGGGTTCTTACTATTTTTAAACAGTGTTTAAGTGGGGTTTGAACATCTACAAATTTTCTTAGGTTCAGCACAAAAGCATAGTTAATTTTCTTTAACTAAACAAGGTTTGGTCAGTTTCTGTATTTAATTTTATATTCTAAAAATTAGAATAGAAAGCATAGGGTTCAGTATTTTTAATTGGTAGTCCATCATATTTAGAATCCAACAAAATTGGTTTGACAATTTTTGGTTAAGTATTCATCAAGTTATGAATTTTCTAAGTTCTCTGTTCATTAAAAAGATTTAAACAGAAATGATTAAGTGGAAAACTACTTTGCAACGGGGTCCCTGGCGGGTGTTTTAAGTTTTCCTTACAGACTAGTCCCTGGGCGACTATTCAATTGAGTCACTGACATCTCAGAAAACCCCCTGGATTCTTCTAATCCTAACCCGAGGTCCTTTCCCCAATCTAAACAGTACCCGCGGCGGAAGAAAGGGCGGAGGGGCTTACCGGCGGCGAGACTGCTCCGGTGAGGTGGCCGAGGGTGTAGGGGAGGTCCTGAGGGTCACGGCGATGTGCGGGTCACCGTCGGGGATGGGCGGAGTTGGCCGGTCCGCGTGCGCAGGCGGGGGAGCTCGTCGGCGGCGAGGAGTCCGGCCTATCCAGGGCACAATTGACCAATTGAACAGGTCAGAGAGCTTCACTGGGTGCTAGGGAAGACATGGTTGCAAGGAATTGGACAATGGCTTACCGGAGAGCTCGATCCACGCGCGGGGGCGGGCGACCAAAGTCCGGCGAGGGTGATCTCGGGCTTCCGGTGAAGTTCTGCCGGGTCCGAGGACTTGGAAAGCTTCATAGGCCAATGGCGAAGCTAACCGAAGCGCTGGCGCGACTTGGGGGTGACTGGAGTGGGCTGGCCACGGTGGCCGAGGCTCTGGCGGCAATGGCGGGCGGAAAGGAGCTCGCTGGAGCAAAGGAGGGGCGTCTGGCCAGCGATGGTGAGCACGGGGTGAAGTGAGGCGCGCCCGAGGAGGCTTTATAGGCGTGGGCGAGCACGGTCGAGGGCGGGGCTCTGACAAGCGCTCGGGGCGTGCGCGGCGAACGTTAGTGCGCGCTCTGGCGCCTGGCACAACGTCGATCACGAGGCAACGCAGAGAGAGGTCGAGTTCATGCATGGATTGGCCCCAAATCTTTGAGATTATGGCCATGATCCCGTTGAGAGATCTCTTCCTCTCAGGTTCCTTTGTCGCTTGTGTGTGGAGGCTAGAAGGTTTGGCTGACGGGATTAAGAGATAGAGAGGGAAGAAATCTGGTTTGTCTCACTGCCGCACATAGTGGGAAGATCTCTGGTTTGACGTGTCCAAGGCACGCGTCCCGACGCCATCTTCTGGCACAAGACAGAGAGGTTAGTTATGCACGTTTTTGTTAATGGGGCCATTAGGATTTGAGTCAGGGATCAAGGTGAACACGCTTGATCTTTGGCTCAAGGTCTGAAATTCAGAATTCTGAATTTTAGAATTCCCTAATGAAATCCCACTTGAGAAGCTTGGTTAGAGTTTTATTTAAATTGTTTTGGCCAAGCTTCCATAATCTTTGTTGTTGCTTATTTAGTATACTTTAATGTTTATAATTGGCCCAAGTCATGATTTTATATTTTTCATACCTTTTTCCCCTTTCTCTTAAATTTTGTTTATAGAGCTCAATTAGGGTTTTTATTGGGGTTGCAACATTTTGCTCTTTTGAAAATCCATTTGCCTTGAACATGATTCTTTTAAGTATAAGCTTAGTGGATCCTTTATTCTTAAGTCAATTTGATGCTCATGCTCAATTTGGTTCACATAAAATGATGGTTCTTGGGTTAGCACTTTGAGAGAAACCCTAGGTGACACTAGGGTGTCAGAGCCTTCCCCCTTAAAGGAATCTCGTCCCGAGATTCGGGTCAGAGTCCTCTCGAGGTGAAGCAAAGGGTGAGACTTATAGGAAGTAGGTGCTCTTATTATTAGGGCAATTTGCTCTTCGAATGTCATTCTCTTTGCAACTTCAGAACGAAGTCCTTTTTAAAACTTGTTTCACGGTTACTTCATTCTGATTTAAGATCATATTTGTGAATTTTAGATTCGAAGGGCAGGAGGAGGGGTTGGGTGTGATTACATACCAGTTTCCTTAGGTAGGCAATCGGGGAAGTTGGATCACAAGAATTCCTCAGTCTCCCAAGTAGCCTCTTCCTCTGAGTGATTACTCCATTGGACCTTATACATCTTGATCGATTTAGCCCGAGTTGATCTTTCTTCGCAATCCAGAATCTTGGAAGGGTACTCTTCGTACGATAGATCTGGCTCTATCTCCAATTCTGGCTCTGCTATGATCTCGGTCGGCAATCGAACACACTTCTTCAGCTAAGATACATGGAACACACTGTGAATGGCAGACATTTTTGAAGGTAACTTCAGCTTATATGCCACGGGTCCACAGGTTTCTATGATCTCATAAGGTCCAATGTAACGAGGGGCTAGCTTGCCTTTAATTCCAAACCTCTGCACTCCCTTGGTGGGTGATA
The DNA here is from genome assembly GCA_029449295.1 of Zea luxurians. Taxonomy (NCBI): domain Eukaryota; kingdom Viridiplantae; phylum Streptophyta; class Magnoliopsida; order Poales; family Poaceae; genus Zea; species Zea luxurians. The sequence goes on from JAOPSE010000047.1 coordinate 1,551,799, forward strand.
CCTTGAGGTACACGAAATCTCTCACCTTGAACTGGAGAGGTTTCCTTCTTTTATCATGGTAACTCTTCTGCCTGGCCTAAGCAGCTTCTAGATTTTTCCTGATTAGTTTGACCTTCCTTTCGGCTTCAGTCACTAAGTCAGGTCTGAAAACTTCTCTTTCTCCAGGCTGAGACCAATTGAGTGGTGTCCTACACCTTCTTCCATAGAGAGCTTCGAAGGGTGCCATTTTTATGCTGGATTGATAACTGTTGTTATAAGCAAACTCTACCAAGGAGAGGTGCTTATCCTAGTTCTTGCCACAATCGATTGCACAAGCTCTCAGCATATCCTCTAGAATTTGGTTTACCCTTTCAGTCTGACCATCAGTCTGTGGGTGGTAAGCTGAACTTCTGATTAGCTTGGTTCCCAAAGACTCTTGCAGTTGTTCCCAAAATCTGGCAACAAATTGGGCTCCTCGGTCAGAAATAATGGTCCGAGGTAATCCATGCAAACACACGATCCGGTCAATGTACAACTCTGCATAATTTTGAGCCTTATCAGTGGTGTGCACAGGGAGAAAATGTGTCACTTTTGTCAGTCGGTCCACAATAACCCAAATCGAATCATGATGACGAGAGGTGTTGGGCATACCCACGATGAAATCCATGCTGATATCATCCCATTTCCACGAAGGTATAGATAGGGGTTGCAAAGCTCTAGCTGATTTCAAGTGGCTTGCCTTTATCCTCTGACAGGTGTCACATTCCGATACATACTGGGCTATCTCCCTCTTCGTTCTGGTCCACCAATACAAAGGCTTCAGATCATGGTACATTTTGGTGCTTCCCGGATGCATAGAGAATTTGAAGAGATGAGCCTCGTCCAAGATTTTCTTCTTAAGGTCCTTGTTTTTAGGAATCACCAATCTGCTTTTGAACCATAATACACCCTTTTCATCTTGGCGGAAACATTTATACTTCTCAACCTTCTGATGGAGATTCTCCTTGATAATCTGCACTCCCTTGTCACTGAGCTGGGCCATGATGATCTGGTCTTGCAAGGCTGGCTCGACAGAAATGTGAGACGAAGCACCAGAAGGAATCACTTTAATTTGCATCTTGCTCAACTCATCACACAAGGTGCTGATACGAGAATCCATCAGAATACAACTGCATTGCAACTTCCGACTCAAGGCATCTGCTACCACATTGGCTTTCCCTGGGTGATAATGTACCTCCAGGTCATAATCCTTGATAAGCTCTAGCCATCTTCTCTGCCTCATGTTGAGATCAGCCTGAGTAAAGATGTACTTAAGGCTCTTATGATCAGTGAAGATGTTGCAGTGGGTTCCCATTAAATAGTGTCTCCACATTTTTAATGCATGAACCACAGCTGCCAACTCGAGGTCATGAGTGGGGTAATTTTGCTCATGAGGCCTGAGTGCTCTTGAGGCATAAGCAATGACTCGGTTGTCTTGCATTAAGACACAACCTAGTCCAGTGCCATAGGCATCACAATACACATCAAAAGGCTTGTTGTTATCGGGTTGCGCTAATACTGGTGCTGTGGTCAGATGCTTCCTTAATGCATGGAAGGCATCTTCACACTTCTGACTCCAAACAAACTTAGCTTCTTCCTTCAGCAGCTCAGTTATAGGCTTCACAATTCGAGAGAAATCCGGAATAAATCTTCGGTAATAACCAGCTAATCCCAGAAAACTCCGAATCTGACGGACGGTCGTTGGTGGTCTCCAGTTCATCACCTCTTGCACCTTATCAGGATCAACAACTATTCCCGCCTGAGCGATAGTGTGACCCAAGAATTTGATTTCCTTTAGCCAAAAATCACACTTTGACAACTTGGCATAAAGGTGGTGCTCTCGCAGACGTTGAAGCACTACATGCAAATGCCCGACATGTTCTTCTTCGTTCTTAGAGTACACCAAGATATCATCGATGAACACCACTACGAATTTGTCCAATTCAGGCATGAAAACAGAATTCATCAGATACATGAAATATGCTGGTGCATTAGTCAGCCCGAAAGACATCACCAAGAATTCATATAGCCCATATCTGGTTGAGAATGCCGTCTTCGGAATATCGCTTGCTCGTATCTTGATCTGATGGTAGCCGGAGTGAAGGTCTATTTTGGAAAACACCTTAGCCCCGACCAACTGGTCAAAAAGGACATCAATACGAGGCAAAGGATACTTGTTCTTGATAGTTACCGTATTAAGAGGGCAGTAATCTATACATAGCCTCAAGCTTTCATCCTTCTTCTTCACAAACAGTGCTGGACATCCCTAAGGCGAAGTACTTGGGCGAATAAATCCCTTATCCAGCAACTCATGCAATTGCTTTTTCAATTCTGCCAACTCAGCGGGTGGCATTCGGTAGGGCCTCTTGGAAATTGGTGCCGTTCCCGGTTGCAACTCGATGGCAAATTCAATATCCCGGTTGGGTGGCATTCCTGGCAATTCATCAGGAAAGACATCTGCATACTCACAGACCACTGGGATCTTCTTCAGAGGTAACTCCGTCATAGAGAAAGCACATGACTGAGTAGAACCCTGACTGGGCAGAATCAAGGTGAAGTTCCCACAGAACGGAGAATTGATTTCCACGATACGGCTGGCTACATCAAGCACAACTTGGTGCAGGGTCATCCAATTAGCTCCCAGAATAATGTCCACATTTTCCAAACCCAAAACAAGAAGGGTGGTTTTGACAATGTGGCTTCCCAGTTGAATAGGCACACTTTGGTTTAATTGATTAGTTGAAATTTTACCCCCAGGTGTGACTATCATAAATGACCCTTTTGAGTGAGAGAATGACAGTTCACATTTAGCACTAAACTTTTGGCTAATTAAACTATGAGATGCACTAGAATCAAACAGAATTAAAGCAGGTTGATTATAAACTAAAAAGATACCGGTCATGATGGGGGCTCCCTTAGGTACTTCCTCCAGAATAGTGAAGTTGAGCTTCCCTTGCCTGACTTGTACCTTCTGCTTTCTTCCCTTGTCTTGACTTGGTGCTAACATCTGCCTTTGCTGGTTCTTGGGGAAATTCTTGGCATAGTGGCCCACATTGTCTCAAGTGAAACATTTGTTCCCATTGCCCTGGCGGAACTGCTGCTGCTGCGGAGGCTGATTGTTCCTTGGAGCAGGAGCTGGAAAGCGGTTGGGTGCCGGCTGCTGCTGCTAAGGTGGCCTGATCACCCATCTGCCTGCCTGCTGCTGGAAACCCCTACTCTAATTGTGAGAAACAATCCTAAACCTCTGGGCCTGAGCGGATGGTGCTGGCATTGGTGCCTTTCTCTTCTTCTCTGTCCGGTGGGATACAATACAGTCCTCCTGGGAGATGGCTAGGTTGACCAACTCATTGAAGCTATCAGCCCGGACAGTGTTGAGTCGTTCCTGCAGCTTGGTGTTAAGACCCCTGTGGAAGCGGACTCTCTTCTTCTCATCAGAATCAGCATGGTAACCTGCATACTGGCATAGGTCGTTGAAGGCCTGCGCATACTGCAGTACCGTGCGGGTCCCTTGATTAAGTGCCAGAAACTCATTCAGCTTGCGATCAAGAATGTCAGCTGGGATGTGGTGCCCTCTGAAAGCAGTCTTGAATTCCTCCCAAGACACTTCACGATCAGCGGGGAGCATAGCACGGAAGTGGTCCCACCAAGTCCGAGCAGATCCGTGAAGCTGCTGCGCGGCGAAGCGAGTCTTGGTAGCATCAGGGCAGTCTCCCGTGAGGAGGGGAAACTTGGACTCAATGACGCGGAGCCATACGTCGGTGTACAATGGATCCTCTGCCTTGGCGAACAAGGGTGGCTGCGTGCTCAGGAATTCCTAGGAGGTTGCCGCTGCCGGAGGTCGCTGATGGTGGCCTCCACCGTGCTGCTGAGGGTGGGGCTGGCGCTGCAAGAGCTGTCACAGAATCTCATTCTGCTGGGCCATCAGCTCCTGCACTGTGGGGGCTGGAGGAGGTGGCGGGGGAACCTGCTCGTTATGCCATTGTTATCCCAACTCACAATTTTGAACGACAAGATATCATCTCATATGGAAGGAATAATGCCATAATCATAATATTAGGTTCGAAATGAAGATAACATGGTTACAACATCCCACAGATTTCGAAGGTTCACAGGGTTACTGTAGCATCCGAAAAATTCAAATCTTGCAATTTTCTCAAACTCGCTCTAAATTCAAAATGAATTTCAAATTTCATTTCAAAATATTTGTTTGCGAGTTGATATCAACAAATAAAATTATAGTGGTCTATATTCTCTCTAAAATCCTCCTCAAAATATCCTACGAATATTTCCCCAGTGATCACACTCAAACTCTTTCAGAAATACTGCCCAAATATTCCACTGATATATCTCCAAGTATTTTCTTCCTGAGAAATACCTTCAGAATCATTTTTCAAGTCCCTACAAATATTTTCTCCATAACTTTCCTCATGCTCATACGTATACGTATGCCTCCGGTGTCATACGGTGAGCTCTACAAGCTAATTACACTAATATAAGACAAATCCATGCTAATCTTCCACTAATCCTCTCATCCTCCCACTAATCCTCTCATCCCTCCCCCTAATCCCCCCACCATGGCTATAAATAGAGGGGCAAGGGCCTCCTCTCATCCCACCCCAAGCCATTTCATGGCAACTCCCTCCCCCCCCACACGCCCACTCCCACTCTACTTCCCACACAAGCACACACTAGCACAAGGATCGTTCGATCGTTTTTCGATCGTTCTTCCACCTGTACTTAGTTTGTTCGTTTGTTCGTTCGTCCAATCGTTCGATTGTTCGTCCGATCATTCATGGTTCGTTCGTCCGTTCGTCCGATCGTTCGTCCGTTTGTTCATCCAAATAATCTTTTTCCTGCCGTTATGCTGCCGAAATTCCGATCGTTCGTTCGTTCGATCATTCGATCGTTCATCGTTCGTTCATAGTTTCTATTCATCATTCATTGTTCGTTCATCGTCACTATTCATCGTTCGTTCATCGTCAATATTCATCGTTCGTTCATACGAACTATTCACCATCACTATTCACCGTCACTATTCATCGATCATCTGATTACCCCAAATTTCAATTACTCATCCGTCATGCTGTCCAGTCCACCTAAGACCAGCCAGACCCATATTCCAGCCATACGAACTCCGGTGACTGTAATTTCCCTTCTAGTAGGGAACTTCCCATCTGGTCACCCATCCCAGATTTCTCCAAGTTGAGCACGCTTAACTTTGGGATTCTTTCAAGCCAGACTTCCAAAAAGAAAGGCGAGCCATGTTTGTATGGATACGTCTTCAATCCTATAAAACCTGGCCCAAGATACCACAACCCACTTGGACCAGAATACCACAACATTCCAGCTATTTGGGTCCCGTCTTACTGTTGTCTGATGAGACACAGTAGGTAGGAACAGTTCCCACCAACATAAACCTCTACCTAAGAAAAGCCCAAAAATAATTCCTCGCACCCCGCTCAAAAATACATTTGTATTTTTGATATTCCAAATATCTTTAAATATTCAAATTCTAGAATATTCCTTTCCTTTTCTTTTTCTCCCTATGATTATAAAATCCAAAACTCCTCCATCCAAACTCAGATTTCAGTCATTCTTGTTTCTAAAATTCTTGTCAAACTAATCCCTATCCAACCATGTCATCCCTTAAGCATGGTTCATATTCCAAAAAACTCCCAAAATACTCTTGTCCCATATTCTGCCTATACCTCTCCTGTCCATGCTAAGTAAGACGATTCTTTCGTCATTATTCTCACCAATAGTGAACTTCACTGAGCTACACCACATACACCCAGCTATAAATACCCCTGTTGGGGACTTGTTCTCAAAGGCTAAGAGTTAAGAACAAGGCAACATAAAAAATGTTAAGTGTTAAAGTCCTTCGTCCTTCGGAACATTATGTCCCTTCGGGAGATAATGTATTTCGGACGAAGGTCACAAGAGACATACCTTCGTAAACATAACAAGTAATGACGAAGGATTCATATAGGGCATGAAATATAATATGAACACCATCATAGAATCATTTCTATTTTATTAACATGGAAAAATAGAAATGATTTCAAATTACAAATGTACCTTCGGTCCTGAGAGAAGGTAAAAAGTACAAGCGTGACGCAAAAGCAAATGCCAAGTCAGCGTGAACAGTACGGGAGTACTGTTCATCTATTTATAGACGCGGGACGCAGCCCACGTAAAATTACATCCATGTCCATTACATTTGTTAACGGCTTATGGAAATCTGTCGAGGCCCACGTAGTCTTTTCATCTTTAAGTCGGTTCCCCTTTCCGCTATCGCGACGAAGCTTCCTTGCACACAGCTTCGGCTGTGCACCGTCCTTCGTGGAACTTGGTAATCAGCTCGTCCTTCGTCTGGCTCAGGCTTCGTCCTGACCGTGCTTTATGTTCATAATTCTGAGTCCGAAGATACCTGTTCACATAATCCACTTGGAAAACATTGTCAAATCATGTTTTTGAGGACCTTCGGAGGACGAAGGCCCCCAACAGTAGCCCCTCGCAATATTAATTTGTTAATAATAAATTCAGATTGCGATATGGACGAAGGCCTTGAGCCGAAGGTCCGAAAAAACACCTTCCCTTCGCTAGAATAGCAACATTCACTGACAAGCGGGGTCTTTCAATTTTCAGCGCCCTGGGCGTATAAATAAGATCACACCGCGAACTCATTTGGTACGCACACTTGCCATCTGCTTCGGTCCACTAAATTTTTAGCTCTTGTGCATTAAGATTGGTGACCTTTTTGATTTCGAAGCTTCGGCCCTGAAAACAGTTTTTTAGCGTTTCCGAAGATGTCTGAAGGTAAGAAGATCCCTGCTGAGACGAAGCTGAGTCTCGAGGAAGAGAAAAATTTGGGGTTCCTCATAGCGATGGCGGAGACCAATACGGAGAAAATCACGAAGGAGATTCTTGAAGGTTTGTCCGAAGATACTGGTGACAGCGACAGCTATGATGTAGAAAGTGGTGGGGAAGAGGCCGAAGATCGGCCATGGCGGCCAAGTCACACGGTTTTCAGGAAAACCACTATCAAGCAGAGTCATATTGATAATATGAGGGGGCGGTATTTTCGAGATATATCTGTTGTGAGGGCTGACGCTGGAGAGAAGACTTCTCCCACCCCAGAAGAAGATGAAGTCGTAATCTTCCGAAGCTTTCTCAAGGCTGGGCTTCGGTTCCCCCTAAGCAACTTTGTTGTTGAAGTCCTGAAGACATTTCAAGTCTACCTTCATCAAATTACCCCCGAAGCCATCATAAGAATGGGGGTGTTTGTCTGGGCTGTGAGGAGCCAAGGTTTGGAACCAAACGCTAAAAGCTTCTGCAACATTCATGAGTTACTATACGAGACGAAGCCCTGGGGAAAAGAACAATATCACAACAATTTTGGGTGTTATAGCTTCGGTGCCCGCTCCGGGTCAAGCTGCCCTGTGCCGACCTTTCGGAAGAGGTGGCCCGGAGCCTGGATGACAGAGTGGTTCTATGTAAAGAATGACTTATCAGCGCAAGAAAATGTTAAGAGTATCATTATGCGCCCCATCTGGCAACGCTTCGGACTTCGAAGGCCGAAGGTTGAAATGGACGAAGCAGCCGAGGAATGCCAAAGAGCCTTCGGCGTAATCTGCTCTTTCATTGGGACAAGGGACTTGGTCCAAGAGCACATTGCCTTCAGGGTATGGCCACTTGCAGAAAAGTGGGAAATGCCGAAGGAGACTATTAAAGAGTCCGACGAAGGCGGACTGGTCAGACTGAAATACACATTCAAATATGCAGATAAATTTGTTGAACCTGATGATGACTGGTTGAAAAGCATTGAAACATTAAGTGACGAACTGCTTGGGGCATATTCGAAGGCCGAAAATACTGCGTTATCAGCAGCCTTCGGAGGCCGAAAGAAGAAAAGGCTCAACCGGGTATTTGACGCAATCGGATTTGTCTATCCTGACTATCATTATCCGGTACTGGGTCGCAAAAGAAAAATTACTTCTCCTGCGACAGAAGCTACCACGAGTGCCACTAGTGAGCCAGCGCCGCAAAGGAAAAAGGTGAAGGTGCTCACCCACCGAGCGCGCTTTATTGAGCCGGCCACAGTGCCAGAATTTATTGGTGAAATTTCTTTGGCCTCTGAAGCTACAGAACCAGCTCCAGTGCCGAAGATAGTAGAGAAAACTGAAGCGCCTTCAGCAGTAGAAAAACCGAAGACTGAAGGGCCAAAAACATCAGAAATTTTAAGTCCTTCAGCAAATGTCGACACAACAAAAAATCAAAAGGGCCCATTGGTGACCCCAAGAAGAAAAAGAATGGTGAACGTACTGGATGTCTTGGAGACAATTAAGTCTTCAAGCACAACCGCAAAGGAGTCTGTTGAACTCGCTGAAGCATCTACAGAAGCTTCGAAACAACAAGCTGAAGCTGAAGCCGAAGCTGGGCCTTCAGAGCCCGCCAAGGAACAATCCGAGAAAATATCAGAACCAGCTTTAGTTGAAGAAATTGACACTGCCGCCCCCGAAGCTCCCTCCAGCATACGCGATTACATCGTGCGACATGCTTCGGGGAAGAAACTGTCTGAAGAAGAAATCTATGAAGCGAATCACTATGCTAGAGAGTTGAAGTATCCGAAGGGGGCAGTAGTATTCAATGGGACAAACGAAGATGATTTCCTGTACTGTCTCCCAGACAATAAAGAATTATCCGTGTGCCGGGAAATGGCTAGAAGCATGGGGTTCCCGAAACTCGAAGCTGGATTATGCGCCATGACGAAAGAGGATCTCGCAGACAGTCTTGCATATAATAGCCTAAAGGTATGGAAATTAAGCGTTTGAAAAAACTTTTTAATGCGTAATTCATTCCTTTATTCTTATATGGATTCTTTTTCATATAGGGCTTGATTCTGAGCAACGCATTAAGAGCCCAAAAAAGCGCCGAAGATGAAAGCTACGACATTGCGTTTAACAATTTACGCTCCGAAGTTATCAAACTGAGAAACGAAGCTCTAGAAAAGGATAAGATTCTGCTTACACTGGTAGATAAAGTAAAGAAAGACGAAGCTGCTTCAAAAACCCAGGCCGAAGCCCAAAAACGTGAAATTAAAGATCTTCAGAAACAGCTGGCTAGAGCTAAAGAGGAACGCGTGCTGGAGGAAACAAAACGAGAACTCAGTGATCATATGGTCAATAAATTGGAGTTAAGTGTTAAAGAGCTTCGTGCATCTCAGAGGAAATGTTATGTTAAATCTGTAGAATGCGTGAAAAAGATAAAATCCAGCTTCGCCAGCGTTGGCGCCTTTTCTAGTGAAGAGGACTTTTCAAGAGGCAATCCCGAAGGTCCACTGGACTGGATTAGTCACGAAGCAGAAGCCTTCGAGGAAATCCTGAGCAGCCGCGGTGACATCTGCGCTTTTTCAGGCGCCAGGGGAATTGCTGCTGTTTTGGAGAAAAAAGGTTGTGAACATATAAAATCCTTAGCTCAATCCGAAGCTGCCCTATCCTCGGAAGATATCAAAGATCCCTCGACCGAAGCCAGCATGGTTGGCGGTAAATTCTTCACTGATATCTGGGACAATGGCGGCCGAGAAATGGCGCAAGAAATAATTCAAAGAAGCGAAAAAGGCATCCATGATGCTAGAAAGGTGGCAGAAGCTGCCGAAAGAAGTACAGAGCCCGAAAGGCAATTAGGTATTAATTAGTCGTTCTTATTGTGTTGTAATTTTTATTTCAAACTTTGCACACGGTTTGCAATAGTAATGAAGAAATGTTCTCTTCCCTCAGAAGCTGCTGGATCGACTGCCGACCCCCACACAAAAGGGGATGATGAAATTAAACAAATGGCCGAAGCTATCATGGACAAAGTTGTTGATCAACTTCTAAATGAAGCCACCGAAGCAGTATTAAGAGAAGACTAGATGCTATTTAGAAAAAACATTTAAAGTGTGATCTATGTAACATTTTGTACATTTGAATGTAATATACAAGTTTCTTTTCATTATTCAATTCTTTACGATGCATGAAACTCTACATACATACCATTTTTGAGCCTTCGGCGAAAAAACACCTTCCCTTCTTTTCATGCTTCGTGAAGAAGACATTCTCCGTTAAAATTATTCTGATGAAACACGTTCATGCTTCATGAAAACATTCTCCGAAGCTATACAATTTCGATATTGCTCTGATAAAGCTCGTCCATGCTTCGTAAAAATATTCTCCGAAGCTGTATTCCGAAGATTATCATTGTATTCCCTCGTGACTTTACACAATTTTCACTTTCTCAAAGCGTCCTTTCGAAGGTTGATACTGTGTCCCCTTCTTTTGCCAAATGCAACATGATGTATGATGCTTATGTTATGCAAAATGATGTGATGATGTTATGTTATGCAAATGACATTTGTTCCGAAGATACACACAAAATATATTCGTAAGCTCTGCATTCCCTTAGGAACGTCTTTGGAGCTTCTTCGCCTTTTACTTAGACGGTATAAGCTCTGCATTCCCTTAGGAACGTCTTTGGAGCTTCTTCGCCTTTTACTTAGGCGGTATCAGCGTTGACTTTTCGCTGTATGCTCTGCATTCCCTTAGGAATGTCTTTGGAGCAAAAAAACTTACACTGCGCTCCCTTTGGAACGGCTTTTTGTAACTTCGGCGACTTACTCTGCGCTCCTTAGAACGACTTTTTGTTGCTTCGAAGGGTTTTTAATAATCCGAAGATCCTCCTTGTTACCGCAAATTTTTAAGCTTCAGCAACTTAAACCTGTAGAGAAGATAGGTTTTTCTGATAACCAACCACGAAACTATTATATGAAATCTGAAGTGTTCTTTATTACACAGAAAACAGAACTTAAACGAAAAAGACTGCTATCAAAGTAGGATATTTGTCAATAAATGTGCTTCGACTCTGGCACAGTACTATTGACTGTACGGGCTTCAGATTGCTCTCTGATATCCCTTTGGTGGGGAACATATTGGCTCCCTTCTGGCTGCTGGCCTTGTTGCAGCGGAGGTGGAGGCGGGGGCTGTTGCCATGAAGCTTGAGGTTGACTTGCCGAAGCTACGGAAACTGCAGGGTGGTTGCCCACGTACTCCGGGATGTAAGGCTGATGGTACGAAGCAGTATGCATGACCTGCTTCGGCTGTCCCTGTTGCGCTGCAGCTTCTGCTAGCTCCTTTTGTTTCTGGATGGTAACATGGCACATCCTGGTGGTATGGCCCTTGTTCTCACCGCAGAATAAGCAAAATGTCCTCCTTGGTTGATCTCCAAATCTCCCGCCGAAGCCCCTGGCGCCTCTGCCTCTTGGAGCTGGTGGCCGAAAGAAAGTTTGCTGCTGCCCCGAAGCCTGTGAGGAGCACTGCGGCCTGTTCTGTTGACTCCCCTTATCATCATTTTGAGTGTTGTGGATGGACCTGACATGTCTCGGATAGAATCGTCCCCCGAAGCCCCTGGTCATCTCAGAAAATCTGAAGGCCTCCTCCCTTCTTTGGCGAAAGTCGTTATCTGCACGAATGTACTCGTCCATCTTTTGGAGTAGCTTCTCCAGAGTCTGAGGAGGCTTCCTAGCAAAGTATTGGGCTGCAGGTCCAGGACGAAGCCCCTTGATCATGGCTTCGATAACAATTTCATTGGGCACCGTTGGTGCCTGTGCCCTCAAACGCAAGAACCTTCTGACATACGCCTGAAGGTATTCTTCATGATCCTGAGTGCACTGAAACAAGGCTTGAGCAGTAACCGGCTTCGTCTGAAATCCTTGAAAGCTGGTTAACAACATATCCTTCAGCTTCTGCCATGAGGTGATCGTTCCTGGTCGAAGGGAGGAATACCAGGTCTGAGCAACATTCCTGACGGCCATAACGAAAGACTTCGCCATGACTGCAGTATTGCCCCCATACGAAGACACTGTTGCTTCGTAGCTCATTAAGAACTGCTTCGGGTCTGAGTGGCCGTCGAACATGGGAAGCTGGGGTGGCTTATAGGATGGAGGCCAAGGTGTAGCCTGCAGCTCAGCGGACAAAGGAGAAGCATCATCGAAAACAAAATTTCCCGGATGGAAATTGTCATACCAGTCATCCTCGTTGACGAAGCCCTCCTGATGAAGGTCTTTCTGCTGAGGCCTTCTGTTTTGCTCATCGTGAGTAAGATGGCGAACTTCCTCAGAGGCTTCGTCTATCTGCCGTTGCAACTCAGCTAGCCGGGCCATCTTCTCCTTCTTCCTCTGTACCTGTTGATGTAGCATCTCCATATCCCTGATTTCTTGGTCTAGCTCTTCCTCCTGAAGCGTTGGGCTGCCGACCTTTCTCTTCTGGCTTCGGGCCTCCCGAAGAGAGACGGTCTCCTGGTTGTGGTCCAGCGGTTGTAGTGCTGCAGCCCCAGCCGCTGAAGCTTTCTTCGGTGCCATAGCGAAGGTCTACAGCTTCCGAAGGTGTTCAAAAAACTCGAAGTGGAAGTGAGTTCACCGGAGGTGGGCGCCAATGTTGGGGACTTGTTCTCAAAGGCTAAGAGTTAAGAACAAGGCAACATAAAAAATGTTAAGTGTTAAAGTCCTTCGTCCTTCGGAACATTATGTCCCTTCGGGAGATAATGTATTTCGGACGAAGGTCACAAGAGACATACCTTCGTAAACATAACAAGTAATGACGAAGGATTCATATAGGGCATGAAATATAATATGAACACCATCATAGAATCATTTCTATTTTATTAACATGGAAAAATAGAAATGATTTCAAATTACAAATGTACCTTCGGTCCTGAGAGAAGGTAAAAAGTACAAGCGTGACGCAAAAGCAAATGCCAAGTCAGCGTGAACAGTACGGGAGTACTGTTCATCTATTTATAGACGCGGGACGCAGCCCACGTAAAATTACATCCATGTCCATTACATTTGTTAACGGCTTATGGAAATCTGTCGAGGCCCACGTAGTCTTTTCATCTTTAAGTCGGTTCCCCTTTCCGCTATCGCGACGAAGCTTCCCTGCACACAGCTTCGGCTGTGCACCGTCCTTCGTGGAACTTGGTAATCAGCTCGTCCTTCGTCTGGCTCAGGCTTCGTCCTGACCGTGCTTTATGTTCATAATTCTGAGTCCGAAGATACCTGTTCACATAATCCACTTGGAAAACATTGTCAAATCATGTTTTTGAGGACCTTCGGAGGATGAAGGCCCCCAACAACCCCCAGCTACCCTCTCCCACTCCACACACTCAACACCCTCAGCCAAGGCAAACACCCCACCCACTCAGTTACTCCGCTCTGCCGGCTACACGCATAGTGTCGCTTCGCCTCTAGTCCACCCTCCTGGTAAGCACCTCCGCTCCACCACTAGTAGTACCTCAACACCACATGACCCAGGTTCTACTCAAGACTCTGTCCATCCATATATCGCTATTCTGACCACTATACTAAATATTTGTTGGTATATTTGCTGGTTTGTTGTTTGCTTGTTCATGTTGCATAGTTAACAGAGCGTTCGTGCCGTCTCGTGGAGGCCAAATCTGCAAGTCTACGCCAGGCAGTGGAGCTAGAAGCCAGTTCCGCGAGCTCCACTTCCCCCTTCGCCAGATAAGCACAGCAAGCTCACTGGATCCCTTTGATGCATAAATTACCTATGCTTTTACAACCACAACCCTCAGCCTGTTATTTTATGCATGATATGATTTTGAGACAAGTTATTATGGCCACCGAGCTGCTTGCCGCAATCAATACTTGATATATTTGTTACAAATGATTTGAGAAAAGGTGTGAGTTTTCAAAAGAAAATGCTTTTCAAAATGTGTATGATGAAGGGTTTTCACCCTTATCACCTTTGAGTAGGGATGATCAGGGACTCCCTGGTTTATGGGAGGGCCTAAGGTGACGGCTCAGCTGGTTTAGGTGTGAGCAAAAGGATTGTCCCCTCATATAAGGACCGGTTTGTCATCCTTCACTACCTATACTCATGATAAGTACAACCACTCGAGACTGTGTGGGCAGTCACTCAATCTGAACTCGTACGGTCTAACCCTACGGTTATGAAGGCTGGGGAGCACCGAGAGGATAAGGAGGGGGAATGTTTTGTCCGGTTTGGGCATGGCGGTGGCCTGACTCCTTTAGGTATAACCTTTAAGGTTAGGACGTGCAAGGAAAGAAAGAGATTCGGCATTCGGGTCTCACGACGGTGAGATCGCAGAAACCGGACTAGTGGGTAAAGTGTACACCTTTGCGCAGAGTTTGAAAACCTATTCGAATAGTCCGTGTCCACTGGTATGGACGAGTCTGGTATGGTATGGCAATTAATGTTTTGTTTTCAAAGAAGGGTGTGTTTGAGAAAAGTGGTTTTTAAAAGGTCCGGCGGTTGAGCCGTGAGCTATGGTGGACGGGAAGTCCATTAGCTGTTTTTGAAAATGAAAACCAGTGGGAAACTGCTGAGATACCTGGATGGTTTAGTCTAGCGGATTTTGTTCTAATATTGAAAAACTTCCTGCTCCTTTGGGAGAGGATGCGCTTTGAAAAAAAATACAAAATGTTTTACAAAACAACCCTGCATAAAATATTGTTGTTTCTGCAAAATATCCTGAGCTCCACATATTCCATGCATTATATCTGATTTCCCCATTCCGCGGGTGAAGGTGGGCTGCTGAGTACGTTTGTACTCACCCTTGCTTATTTGTTGTTTTTCAGAAAAAGGAGATCGGGTAAGAGTTACGACTGTTCCCAACCTTTCCTGTGGCTATTGGACCGCTGATTTGCTTCGCTGCGTATATCAGGCTGCTTTAGCCCCACTCTAATGATATGTCCCGAGTTGTGGACCAACTCTTAAAGTTGATCGCCACCTTTATAGGTTTGTCTCGTTTAAGTAGATCTGTAATCATCTGATGTATAAATGTGTTTACTAGCCTCCTGGGACTAGTAATTGTATCACATTTGAGTCCCAGAGGATTGGGGCGCTTCAGGTGGTATCAGAGCTGTTAGGTTGGCCGCAGGACGTAACCCTTAGCCTGATCCAAAAGTTTTTGAGTCAAAACTATTTTCTTAAAAAAATTCTTGCTCTTATCCCTTCATTTCAAAAATGGTTTCCTCCTTTCCTTCTCTCAGAAGTCAGATGGAGGTTCGCTGCCAAACCAGCTTTTGCCAGAATGAAGATGGTTTCCCCAAGTTGCTGAGAGCATGCACAGTCCGCCTCGGAATCAGGAGCCAGCCAGAGTATGATCGTCGTGAATTCATCGAGCATGGCACAGAGAAGTGTGTCATGACTGTATACATTGGATCCAGTCTACACCATGTGGAATGGTGTGTCACTACTGCTGGGCCTAGATTCAAAGACACCTGCCAAGTTGTCACTCGCAAGGCATTGAGGGCCCTGTGTCAGATCTATGAAGAAGAAGTGGCCGACACCCCGCTCAGATTCTTTCCGCCCTTTCAGAGAGATCGTCCAGTCTGGATGGCCAGGATGCGTGCATTGGAAGGGCAGCAGCTGCTTGAGGACGACCCCTCAGTCGTGTACCTCACTGCCTACCTGCTCACCCTAGATGCACAATATGATTTCTTGTCTCGGCACCACCGTCAGATGATTGCCCGAGCAGAAGATGCAGAGAAGCTCAACCGTAAGCTCCATGTGGATCTCACCACAGCTCAAGCCCGTGTAGCTGCCTTGGAAAGTCGTGAAGTCATTGCTGTTGAAGCCCTGAAGCAAGCCAAGGATGAGCACGTCCAGAAGTTGATGGAGGCCTACTTGGTAACCCATAACCAACGTAGAGCCCTGCGGATCCAAGTGCCCGCTTCATCCAACCCAGTTAAACCCATCAGAGCTGAAGACCCCCAGATTCTTGAAGGTCACCCGGTCTCTATCAGAGGAGAGAAGAAGGCTTGGGAACTATCGGAAGGAGCCATAGTCTTGGAAGGAATTCCAGTCTTCCCTCAGGCTATGGATAAGCAAGAGCACCCTGAATCCTCCCAAGATCCCCCATCAGAGTTGTTTGAGCCCCTCACCATGAAGAAGATTCCAGCACCATCCCGTGAGATCAAGGAAGAAGCTGCAAGCACCCCGCTAGCACCACCACCCTCTGAGGAGCTACAAGAGCCTGTCCCGCTTCAAGAGGAGTTCGACCCCGTGTTGCCATCTCAGTCGCCGCCAGAAGAAGTCATCAACATCAGCTCCCTCTTAACCCATCCAGGAGATGCCTCAGATTGAAGTTGTGCACCAGCCTTGCTAGAAGAGAAGCTGTCTGGTCTGAAGTTAGTTATTCCAGTCCTCTGCATGCATTGGGTAGTGAAGTTTTTCTTCACTTTGGCTAGAGCCCTGCATGTATGAGAGGTAACCGTGTAGCCCCGTGTTTTGAAAAACTCTAATTGTGTGGCCCCCTAGGGCATTTCAAAATGAATTTTGCTTGATGTTTTCTCCCCTTTTGAGTGCATATGTGATGCTTTAACGTTAGTGCTCATAAGTTGCATTTAGCATAGTTCTCAATTCAGGAGCCAAGCAATAGTAGTTATGCTTAGCCCCCGAATCTGAGTAGTTCATACTTTGGAAAAACTCTATTCTTCCCTTATTCAAAACATTTGATTTGTTTGTGCTTATCATTGCTGAGCTTGTGTGTTTTCTTTTTGTTTTTCTTAAAAAGGTTTTCTCTAAAAACATAGATAACAAATTAGAGCTAATCCTCACCTTATGCTTCCATTCTCATCTTAACCCATCTCAAGAGAAAAGTGCCTTACCCAAGAAGATACCAAGAAGCGTACCCTTGAAGCCTAGAATAAGCTACAGAAGAAACCTATCCAACCGCTCAATCAAAAGGACCGACCGTGAGAATCAAAGCACTGCCCCTGAGTCGAAGTAAACATGAAAAGAGGACAAAAGGAGTTATTACCATACAGAGAGGCAAAGATTCTGGGAGCCAGACACCACAAATATCAGGGTCATTGACCCCACCACTCACCTGTGCTCTCCACACGCGTGCCCTGCCTCCAACCACCGTCCCATGCCCCCTTTGCAGCGCACTACCGCCACCCATGCCCCCTTTGCAGCGCACTACCGCCGCCCACGCCCCCTTTGCAGCGCACCCACCGCCATTACCGCCAGCAACACCATCCCCCTTCCATCACACCTGCTGCCTCGTGTCACCTGCTCCATCACCCCCACTCCGCACCCAAGCACCCCCACTCGCTTAGAAAATCCCCCACCAGCTCCCTCAGTTTCCATCCCAAGCAAAACACTCCTAATAAAATCCCCTCTACCAAATCGCAAGCAACTCCTTTTTCCACTCCCTCGCCCCTAAGATCACAATGCTTGGTGATTCTTGGGTTGAAGAATGTTGTACATGGTTCAACATCTTCGGTTTCCTCCTCTGTATGATGGTAATACTCTTTGATAGAATCCTCCAGTGGGAAGAGCAAAGAGAAAGAAAGGGTCAGTGAAAAGAAGATAGTGAAGAGAAGATAAGAAGAAGGTTCTCCCAGAATCAACCCTATGCCAGTCATCTCTCCGCAGTCTGCTCAAGCAGCAGTAGAAGAATGCCCCATAACACCCTTGTTATGTGGTACTTCAAGGAGTTCAAATCCCCGAGATTCAAGAGTTCTACACTCATTCCTTTTAAGTGGGGTAGTGTCCCAGTAAGGTTCCTGCTGTGGAGAAAAAGAAGAAGGCATGTAGCAAGCTTGTGAAGGACCAGATCATCAAAGCTTATAAGTTCCTGGATGAGAAGTGGTCACCCAAGTTTTGTTGATGAAGCACTAGAAGACAAATCAAGGAAGGAATCCATGTGGAAGTTCGCAAGAGGAAGGTTTGTGTGTTGGCATCGATGCTTCTTCAATAAGCTAGCTGCCAAGCGAAACCTAGAAGCCTGAAGATGATCTTGAGTAGCCAGAATCAGCGTTTGCAACCGGCAACCAGATGCTCCTCAAGGCCAGATCTTATTGAAGTTCCATCTCCTCGAAGAGTTGCAAAGTGAAGATATGTAGCTGAAGTAAAGCTATACCCATAACCCTTCTAAGCCGAATCTCGAGGACGAGATTCATTTTAAGTGGGGTAGATTTGTAGCATCCCAAAAATTCAAATCTTGGAATTTTCTCAAACTCGCTCTAAATTCAAAGTGAATTTCAAATTTCATTTCAAAATGTTTGTTTGCCAGTTGATATCAACAAATAAAATTATAGTGGAATATATTCTCTCAAAATCCTCCTCAAAATATCCTACAAATATTTCCCTAGTGATCACCCTCAAACTCTTTCAGAAATACTGCCCAAATATTCCACTGATATATCTCCAAGTATTTTCTTCCTAAGAAATACCTTCAGAATCATTTTTCAAGTCCCTACAAATATTTTCTCCATAACTTTCCTCATGCTCATACGTATACGTATGCCTCCGGTGTCATACGGTGAGCTCTACAAGCTAATTACACTCATATAAGACAAATCCATGCTAATCTTCCACTAATCCTCTCATCCTCCCACTAATCCTCTCATCCCTCCCCCTAATCCCCCCACCATGGCTATAAATAGAGGGGCAAGGGCCTCCTCTCATCCCACCCCAAGCCATTTCATGGCAACTCCCTGGCAACTCCCTGCCCCCCACACGCCCACTCCCACTCCACTTCCCACACAAGCACACACTAGCACAAGGATCGTTCGGGCGTTCTTCGATCATTCGTCCACCTGTTCTTAGTTTGTTCGTTCGTTCGTCCGATCGTTCGATCGTTTGTCCGATCGTTCATGGTTCGTTCGCCCGTTCGTCCGATCGTTCGATCGTTCGTCCGTTCGTTCGTCCAAATAATCTTTTTCCTGCTGTTATGCTACCGAAATTCCGATCGTTCGTTCGTTCGATCATTTGATCGTTCATCGTTCGTTCATAGTTCCTATTCATCGTTCATCGTTCGTTCATCATCACTATTCATCGTTCGTTCATACGAACTATTCACCATCACTATTCACCATTACTATTCATCGTTACTATCCATCGATCATCTGATTACCTCAAATTTCAACTACTCATCCGTTATGCTGTCCAGTCCACCTAAGACCAGCCAGACCCATATTCCAGTCATACGAACTCCGGTGACTGTGATTTTCCTTCCAGTAGGGAACTTCCCATATGGTCACCCATCCAGATTTCTCCAAGTTGAGCATGCTTAACTTTGGGATTCTTTCAAGCCAGACTTCCAAAAAGAAAGGCGAACCATGTTTGTATGGATACATCTTCAATCCTATAAAACCTGGCCCAAGATACCACAACCCACTTGGACCAGAATACCACAGCATTCCAGCTATTTGGGTCCCGCCTTACTGTTGTCTGATGAGACACAGTAGGTAGGAACAGTTCCCACCAACATAAACCTCTGCCCAAGAAAAGCCCAAAAATAATTCCTCGCACCCCACTCAAAAATACATTTGTATTTTTGATATTCCAAATATCTTTAAATATTCAAATTCTAGAATATTCCTTTCCTTTTCTTTTTCTCCCTATGATTATAAAATCCAAAACTCCTCCATCCAAACTCAGATTTCAGTCATTCTTGTTTCTAAAATTCTTGTCAAACTAATCCCTATCCAACCATGTCATCCCTTAAGCATGGTTCATATTCCAGAAAACTCCCAAAATACTCTTGTCCCATATTCTGCCTATAACTCTCCTGTCCATGCTAAGTAAGACGATTCTTTCGTCATTATTCTCACCAATAGTGAACTTCACTGAGCTACACCACATACACCCAGCTATAAATACCCCCAGCTACCCTCTCCCACTCCACACACTCAACACCCTCAGCCAAGGCAAACACCCCACCCACTCAGTTACTCCGCTCTGCCGTCTACACGCATAGTGTTGCTTCGCCTCCAGTCCACCCTCCTGGTAAGCACCTCCGCTCCACCACTAGTAGTACCTCAACACCACATGACCCAGATTCTACTCAAGACTCTGCCCATCCATATATCGGTATTCTGACCACTATACTAAATATTTGTTGGTATACTTGCTGGTTTGTTGTTTGCTTGTTCATGTTGCATAGTTATCGGAGCGTTCGTGCCGTCTTGTGGAGGCTAGATCTGCAAGTCTACGCCAGGTAGTGGAGCTAGAAGCCAGTTCCGCGAGCTCCCCTTCCCCCTTCGCCGGATAAGCACGGCAAGCTCACTGGATCCCTTTGATGCATAAATTACCTATGCTTTTACAACCACAACCCTCAGCCTGTTATTTTATGCATGATATGATTTTGAGACAAGTTATTATGGCCACCCATCTGCTTGCCGCAATCAATACTTGATATATTTGTTACAAATGATTTGAGAAAAGGTGTGAGTTTTCAAAAGAAAATGCTTTTCAAAATGTGTATGATGAAGGGTTTTCACCCTTATCACCTTTGAGTAGGGATGATCAGGGACTCCCTGGTTTAGGGGAGGGCCTAAGGTGATGGCTCAGTTGATTTAGGTGTGAGCAGAAGTATTGTCCCCTCATATAAGGACCGGTTTGTCATCCTTCACTACCTATACTCATGATAAGTACAACCACTCGAGACTGTGTGGGCAGTCACTCAATCTGAACTCGTACGGTCCAACCCCAGGGTTATGAAGGCTGGGGAGCACCGGGAGGATAAGGAGGGGGAATGTTTTGTCCGATTTGGGCATGGCGATGGCCTGACTCCTTCCGGTATAACCGTTAAGGTTAGGACATGCGAGGAAAGAAAGAGATTCGGCATTCGGGTCTCACGACGGTGAGATCGCAGAAACTGGACTAGTGGGTAAAGTGTACACCTCTACGCAGAGTTTGAAAACCTATTCGAATAGTCCGTGTCCACTGGTATGGACGAGTCTGGTATGGTATGGCAATTAATGTTTTGTTTTCAAAAAAAGGGTGCGTTTGAGAAAAGTGGTTTTTAAAAGGTCCGGCGGTTGAGCCGTGACCTATGGTGGACGGGAAGTCCAGTAGCTGTTTTTGAAAATGAAAACCAATGGGAAATTGCTGAGATACCTGGATGGTTTAGTCTAGGGGATTTTGTTCTAATATTGAAAAACTTCCTGCTCCTTTGGGAGAGGATGCACTTTGAAAAAAAATACAAAATGTTTTACAAAACAACCATGCATAAAATATTGTTGTTTCTGCAAAATATTCTGAGCTCCACATATTCCATGCATTATATCTGATTTCCCCATTCCGCGGGTGAAGGTGTGCTGCTGAGTATGTTTGTACTCACCCTTGCTTATTTGTTGTTTTTCAGAAAAAGGAGATCGGGTAAGAGTTACGACTGTTCCCAACCTTGCCTGTGGCTGTTGGACCGCTGATTTGCTTCGCTGTGTATATCAGGCTGCTTCAGCCCCACTCTAATGATATGTCCCGAGTTGTGGACCAACTCTTAAAGTTGATCGCCACCTTTATAGGTTTGTCTCGTTTAAGTAGATCTGTAATCATCTGATGTATAAATATGTTTACTAGCCTCCTGGGACAAGTAATTGTATCACATTTGAGTCCCAGAGGATTGGGGCGCTTTAGTTACATCAACCAGGGGAAGGTACCCGCCAGCCTAGTCCAAAATCTGACAGTAACTAAGCTCGCATAGGTTTCTATCCGCCTAAAAGCGTCGAAGTGAATGATCAACCCTAAGCGGTGGAAGCGACACTGGATACGGGTGAGGGAGGCATCGCAGAGGTAGTCCCATTGGCACCAGGGGCTGGTCCTAGCTCCTCAGGAGCCTCTTCTCCCTCGCTTCCGGCTTCATTGGCCTCCATCTCCAAGTGGTGCATGTCCAGGTGGTCATTTGCTTCTTCGAGTTCCCTCTGCACATCGTGGAGCTGGTTCTCCAAGACATCAATAGTGTTGTCTCGGATCTCCACCTGCTGCTCCAAGGTGGTAATGCGCTGGCTCAGCCTTTCCACCTGCAGATCCTTCTCCACCAACTCGGTGGATAAATCGACCACAAAATCTTCTCGACTGCTGAGAGTGAGCTTGGTGGTTTGAGCGATGTTAGCGAGGTGTGCCATAGCGTCGCTCTGAAGGGCCTGAAGGCGGTACATCGCACTCATGCACTAAACGGTGACCCTCCCAACCAAGTCAGGATACATTGCCCACACATCTTTCACATGGCTCACACGGTTACACCACCTGGGGTTGTCCTTTTTCTCAGCAGGGAAGAGTCCCAAGGGGTGCATCACCATCTCCAGGGGATGGTAGCCACAGAAAGTCGTCAGAGTCTTCATGGCCGCCGCTTCAGTGGTGTCGTCCCTCCTGAATCCAACCGTCTCGGAATCAAGAGAACGCCAACCTGGCTGAAGGGGATGAGCCTCCAATGTTAGCCAGACCCGACAACGAGGTACCCGATGCTCCTCATACAACTGCACCGTGTACAAAGGGGGCGTAGGGTAACCGGCGGAGTTAAGCACTTCCCACAAGATGGAAGGAAAGCCATCACGAGAAAGGAAGTCAGAACTGAAACGAGTGTCTCCTCCACTGGCGGGGGTGGGTGAATTCATCTATGGAAGGGTATCAAAGGTAAAGAATATGGTGGAAGGAAAATAAAAGAGCCCGGATGGTTTTTAAAGGAAGTGGGTTAGCTCAAGTTTTAATTCCCTTTTGTGTTTTATAATGCATGCATGCTGGAAGTAACGTCTCCTCTCCAAATAATAGGGTGCTCTTAGGGCATCCTAAAAAGTCTAAGTACTGGCCCACGAGGCCTACTTAACTAGCCACCTATTCCTCCCTCTATGCATAAGGCCTTTCGTCCTCGGTCTAGCGGTCTAGTCCTGACGATTCGTAGCAGTTTCTAGGCAAGTTTTAGATTTTGAAAATGGTATTCGTGATTTATTGTCCTTCTCCGTGGTGGAATTTCCTCCGAAACCAGCTGTGGTGGAACCACCCGAATTATTCCAGCTTAAGTGCCTAAGTCACGCCCCAGGGGCTGCAACAAACTTAAATCGGAATAACCCGTCAATCCCTCAGATCTAGTCTAATAGAGCCACTTAACCAGGATCAAATTCCACAATCTCACTCGAAGGTGAGTCACAGAAGAAATACAATAAAACAGGAAACCTCAAATTAAGTACTGAATTATTACATAGATCGGAGTTTTTCGAGTAGCAATAAGAGTTCACGAAATAAAATGCAGCGGATAATAGATGTCGTCGATATCAAGGAATTGGGCAAGGCCTAGCCCACTACTCCTCGTGCTCCTCTCCTACCGGAGCAACATCCCACTCGACCATCCAACCCAGTGGCAGGGTGGTAGGCCAAGTGACACCATCAACCATATCCTGAATCGTACCAGCAAAAATTATGCCACAAGCAAGGCCGAGTATACTAATACTCAGCTAGACTTACCCGGTGTGAGGAATCTACTCCTCTACCTCTAGACTATGCAGCTATTTGGCTGAGGGGTTTGGTTTGCCAAAAGCACTAGCTGTTTCTAAAATCAATTTTTAACTTTTCAATTTCTAGTATTATTGTCTTAGCTACGTTTGCTCCTTCTAAGCATACATGGTGACAAGCATTTAGTTCAATCAACAAATTGTCTCATGTAACCTCATTTCACTTCTTACTCGATGTAGTACAAGGGGTCAAGCAGTCTCATTAGCTGCGAGAAGCAGACGATTCGAATCGAGTTTTTATCCTTGCAAGGCAAACCTAAACACACGACATGCCAGGGCACTCCGTCCCCACACATGTCAACCGTCCCCATCGATTCCCCATTCGCGTCCAGGCCTCATCGCCTTGGCATACAATGCTCCACTGTCCCCGGCTGCCACCGTGCAGTGACC
This sequence comes from Zea luxurians, assembly GCA_029449295.1. NCBI lineage: Eukaryota > Viridiplantae > Streptophyta > Magnoliopsida > Poales > Poaceae > Zea > Zea luxurians. The sequence goes on from JAOPSE010000047.1 coordinate 1,575,524, forward strand.
GCACTTGTACCCACCATAGCTAGCATGGGAGACCCAGTCTCAGGTCGCGTGAGGGATAAAGTCCACGCCTGGCTTCACTCAGGTACTAGGTTTACCGGTTACCATATTTCCCGACATGTGCTTAGTACGTTCAAAAGCTTGACTCAAGTATCCACACATTAATCCTTAATTCCTTTTTCCCATCTCATGGTCAAGGCATCCTCCCTGGATCCAAGTCCATAAACTATCATAGAACCCGTTATCAAGATGAATACAATCAATTCCTGACCTCGCGCGAGTGCTAGAAAAATCACTCGACTTCTACCGAGATCCTGATTAGCAAAGCAGCTACTCGACCTAGCATACTAGTATTCATCTCAAAAAGGAATCCTAAGTTCATGCAACTAGAGGTTTCAAGCAACTCCTACACTTAAGTGCACATTACAAACCTACAAACATTAAGTGTAGTAAAATAGCATATATAAATGGTTATGCATAAAACCGAGGCTTGCCTTCAATAGCTGGGGCTGCGGGGAGATCCTCGATAGCAGCCTCGGGAGCTTGCTCTTGGTCCTCCTCTTGGACAGTTCCTTGCTCGGGGATGAGCACGTACTCTCCGTCAGCTAGATTACAATCTAATGAATGCAATGTGTAAGATATATGCATGATATGGTATGTGCTTTAGTAATTTAACTTTTGATGGTGTATGATCTACTTGAGTTAGATAGAGCTACATCTTGCTTACACGAGATTTTTTGGTGGTATATTTGGTAAATTGGATCAAACTTAGCTAAGTTAAGTGGTAGGTTTATTTTTTGGGGTTTCACTGAATTCTTTTTAAGGTCTTTAGTAAGAATTGCCAAGAATTCAAGTTGGACTTATTGGAGTGAGGTTTATCTTTCCTCTTTTTCCCTTGATCTTCTTTAGGGTTTTAGGGTGGGTTTGAACTACAAGTCACCTTAATAAATTCCCAAAAATTCTGTAAAAATTACAGTGGCTTATTTCTGGTGTAAGATTCTCTGTCTCAAAATTTAAGGTTCTAGAAGTGAATAGTTTTCTCTGGACAAAATTGCCAAATTTTAGGGCAGAAGGGGTGATTTGAACTACAAGGATAATCAATAGTAGGTAATTCTCTAGGACTTATTTTTGCTGGCATTTAGATGCTATAACATGACTTGGTACAAATTTCTAGCTGTTAATACTCATTAGTTATTTTACTGGGATTTTCCAAAGTTTCTAGCCAAAGGGGTGCTTTCTACTACCACTATATTTGAAAAATATCAAACAACAGATTTCTGATTTTTCCTAGCTTCTTCTTTGCGCAAGAGCAATCATTCTGAAGTTTGGCATCTTTTTGCTTAAGAGAAGGGGTGGTATGTATTAATTGGATTAAATGGCCTTTTTTATAAAATATTGACAATAGGTATTATTTTGCATCTTTTCAATGGGTTTGTATTTTTCTCTAGTGGCCTATCTCATTATTGATCTAGCAAAATTTTATTTGCCCATTATTGCATTATTTTGGGTTACTCATGACTTATTTGGAATATGACTCATTATCATATTATATTTATTTAGCTTACTTAAAATGATGGGCTTGGATGTCCATTATTTTTGCAGTGGGGTTTTGGTGGTTACAAGTCCACTCGATTTTTATTATCAATTTTGGGTCTGGTTTTATAATTCTAATAATTGAATTCTAGTTGGAATAATGCTAAATAAAACATTTCTCTTTGAATCTAATCTAGACTAAAGGTTTCTTTATTTTTCCTAGGTTCTTTGTTACTTAAGCAAACTAGAAAAAATAATTTCATCCACTGGTCATTAATTTCTAAGGCCTTTCTGATTTTCCTAAGGTTTGGGCAAAATGGCTTTTAATAGATATCTCCACTAAATTTTTCAATACTGGGGTTCTTACTATTTTTAAATAGTGTTTAAGTGGGGTTTGAACATCTATAAATTTTCTTAGGTTCAGCACAGAAGCATAGTTAATTTTCTTTAACTAAACAAGGTTTGGTCAATTTCTGTATTTAATTTTACATTCTAAAAATTAGAACAGAAAGCATAGGGTTCAGTATTTTTAATTGATAGTCCATAATATTTAGAATTCTGCAAAATTGGTTTGACAATTTTTGGTTAAGTATTCATTAAGTTATGAATTTTCTAAGTTCTCTGTTCATTAAAAAGATTTAAACAGAAATGATTAAATGGAAAACTACTTTGCAACGGGGTCCCTGGCGGGTGTTTTAAGTTTTCCTTATAGACTAGTCCCTGGGCGACTATTCAATTGAGTCACTGACATCTCAGAAAACCCCCTGGATTCTTCTAATCCTAACCCGAGGTCCTTTCCCCAATCTAAACAGTACCCGCGGCGGAAGAAAGGGCGGAGGGGCTTACCGACGGCGAGACTGCTCCGGTGAGGTGGCCGAGGGTGTAGGGGAGGTCCTGAGGGTCATGGCGATGTGCGGGTCGCCGTCAGGGATGGGCGAAGTTGGTCGGTCCGCATGCGCAGGCGGGGGAGCTCGTTGGCGGCGAGGAGTCCGACCTATCCCGGGCACAATTGACCAATTGAACGTGTCAGAGAGCTTCACTGGGTGCTAGGGAAGACATGGTTGCAAGGAATTGGACAATGGCTTACCGGAGAGCTCGGTCCACGTGCGGGGGCGGGTGACCGAAGTCCGGCGAGGGTGATCTCAGACTTCCGGTGAAGTTCTGCCGGGTCCGAGGACTAGGAAAGCTTCACAGGCCAATGGCGAAGCTAACCAAAGCGCTGGCACGACTTGGGGTGACTGGAGTGGGCTGGCCATAGTGGCCGAGGCTCTGGCGGCAATGGCGGGCGGAAAGGAGCTCGACGGAGCTAAGGAGGGGCGTCTGGCCGGCGATGGTGAGCACGGGGTGAAGTGAGGCGCGCCCGAGGAGGCTTTATAGGCATGGGCGAGCACGATCGAGGGCGGGGCTCTGACAAGCGCTCGGGGCGTGCGCGGCGAACGCCAGTGCGCGCTCTGGCGCCTGGCACAGCGTCGAGCATGATGCAGCGCAGAGAGAGGTCGAGTTCAAGCGCGGATTGGCCCCAAATCTTCGAGATTATGGCCATGATCCCATTGAGAGATCTCTTCCTCTCAGGTTCCTTTGTCGCTTGTGTGTGGAGGCTACCAGGTTTGGCTGACAGGATTAAGAGATAGAGAGGGAAGAAATCTGGTTTGTCTCACTGTCGCACATAGGGGGAAGACCTTTGGTTTGACGTGTCCAAGGCACGCGTCCCGATGCCATCTTCTGGCACAAGACAGAGAGGTTAGTTATGCACGTTTTTGTTAATGGGGCCATTAGGATTTGAGTTAGGGATCAAGGTGAACACGCTTGATCTTTGGCTCAAGGTCTGAAATTCAGAATTCTGAATTTCAGAATTCCCTAATGAAATCCCACTTGAGAAGCTTGTTTAGAGTTTCATTTAAATTGTTTTGGCCAAGCTTCCATAATCTTTGTTGTTGCTTATTTAGTATACTTTAATGTTTATAATTGGCCCATGTCATGATTTTATATTTTTCATACCTTTTTCCCCTTTCTCTTGAATTTTGTTTATAGAGCTCAATTAGGGTTTTTATTGGGGTTGCAACATTTTGCTCTTTTGAAAACTGTTGGAACTTTCTCTCCTGAGCGAGTTGATCCAACAGGGGAGTGGAAGTGGTGTAAACGGGGCTACAACACGAGATGGCAATAGCTCTGTTGACCTAGCCCCTCACGGACACTGTGCGGGGGTATTTATAGGTGCCTGAGTGCCCTGCGTCGAGGATTAAGGACACATGTGCCCTTAGGATCCTAGGTCCTCCCGGAATATTACCATTAAAGCAGGGTTACAGACTGTAATAAAGGAAGAAATTTTACAATTTAGGCCCGTAATGCGCGACAACAGCGCGGGGCCCGTTATGACGGGCCAGATTGTACGTGGGCCCTCACGCTGGATGACCCCGCGGGAAGGAGCGGCCTCGCCATGGGTCTTCGTCCTTTAGTTGCGTCGGACGAAGGGTGCTGTCTGTCATTCGTCGTCTCCGTTGGTGCAGCGAAGACTGGCGAAGCCTTCGAGCGAAGGGTAGCGTCTATGCCTTCGCCCCAACATTTGCCCTCCGAGGGACCAGTTCGACCAAGTCATCTGGTGCCGAAGACATCGCTAGATGGTGGAGACGCTGCCCTCGCTCGAGGTGGTTCCTCGGGGGTTTTTGACATGACCGTTGATTGACGCCGCACTGTTTGATCGCGGGTTTCCCGAAGCGCCGCGCTCTGTGTATAAAGGGGGGCGGGAGACGACGCCTTTTGAACTTTGTCCCTCCGCGCGCCGTGAAAACCCTAACCTCCTTTTCAAACCGCTCACTTGCTCGTCTGCCCTCCTTGCTCCTGCTCGCCGGAGATCTGGCCCGTGTGAAGCAGACCGCCCGCCGCCGCCGACGGTACGTAGCCATGCCGTCCTCTTCCTCTTCTGCTACTGATACGCCGCCGGCTGGCGAATCGTCCGAGGAGACGCTGAGCAATGTGGCGACGGAGGAGTTGCGTCCTGGCGACACAGTGGAATTCAGCGTGTCGCGGATATCCTCGATCCGCGTGCATGACATGCAACGGCTTGGTTATTTTGGCGGCGGAGCGGCGCGTGTGCCGGGGGCAGAGGAGATCCCCGAGCCGGAAGGCGAGCTGGTCGTCTTCGAGGCTTTTTTCACCGCTGGCCTTCATCTGCCCGCGCATCGATTTGTGGGAGAAGTCCTGTGTAGATTCGAAGTCCAAATCCACCAGTTGACGCCGAATGCCGTGGTGGCCCTGGCAAAGTATGTCTGGGCGACGACTTCGTATGGCGGGCAGCCATCAGTCGAAGTCTTCGCGAAGCACTATTGTCTGCATTGGCAGAAGAGGAGAATTGGAGATAAGATTGCTCAATTTGGATCTTGCACGTTTACGCCGAAGACCGGCAAGACTTCGATGGAAGTCGTGGAGTTGGTTCCCTGCGCCCACAATAAGTGGGGCAACTGGTGGGAGTTTTGGTTCTACGTTGCCGAAGGCACAGTAGAAGGCCAACTAGGGCTTCCCGTGGCCGTTATGTGCTCACATTATTACACGGCGTATCCGCAGTTTGAGGTAGCGGAGGATGATGAAGATGAGGGGGCCCTTCGGTGCGCGGCCCGCATGAGCAGCGGGCGCGACCTCGTTGAGGAATTTGTGGGATATGGGGTATGGCCCCTGGCGCGTGGCTGGGCGCTGGGCGAAGTATGCCCCCGCTAGATGCCCTCCCGTGGGGGGATGTTGGTGCGAAGTCCTGCCTTCGCACTAGATCTGCGGGGCCGAAATCCTGCCGCGTTCGTGTGTGAAGCGGAGGACGGTGCGGCGAGGATCGTGGGGCGATACGTGCCGAAGACGGAGGGTCTGCGGAGCTGGGATATCCGCGGGGCCAATGACAGGCTGAATCGGGTCTTCGAGTTGAACCCCTTGCCTTACGGCAGATACCCCGGGGAAGACCCCGCCGACCGCCGCGGGAAGAAATCGATGGGCGGTACCGAGGAAGGGCCATCGCAGGAGGCCGCCCCGGTCACTAAGAAGAGAAAATGAGGTACCGTGGTGGGAAAAAAGAGGGTGTCTGATAATTTTGTTGTGGAGTTGATGGAGACATGCGCGGCCCCCGGGGGGAGGATGTCTTCGCACGAGCTCCGGGAGTCTTCAGCGCGAATGCTGGAGGTTACCGGGGGTCGGTGGCCAAAGAATCTTTCGATCCCCTGGGCAGAGGGCGAGGACATGTCTACGTCTCGTATAGCATGTGGATTGAAGATTTTCCCTTATGGATGGAATGTTGCTGCTGTTGTGTCGGCAGAGATGAACAAGGATCGGCAGGAGGCTGCGCAGAAGCGCCGGGCCGTCGTCCGGCTCCCTGAAGCCAGGCCGAAGAGGGTGCGGGGTGGTGCGAAGGCTGCAGTCCCCGGAGGTAGCCAGCCTTCGCTGGCTGCGAAGGCGGCCGCGCCTGTAGCTGGCAAGCTGCCGGAGAGCGCGAAGGCTGCCGGCGCTGGCGGGACCAAGTCCGCCCCGGAGGGAGCCACGAAGGCCCGGGAGCTGCCTTCGCCGAGGAAGCGTCTTGCCGACTTTGGCACAGACATTTGCGTGGAGGACTATCTCGCCGGTAAGTTTTTTTTGAACGGTGATACGTTGCAGGGTCGGGCGAAGGGCAACTTGTTGCCGTCTTGCCTGCGGTGGCGGCCACGGCGCCTGCCACGGTTTTTGGGGCGAAGGGTGGCGCTTTCGGCGCTGGCGGCGAGGTGTCGGCGGCCACTTCCGTCAAAAATGAGGCGGGCACTGTGTCCCGCCGGCTGCGGGAAGCGTCGCTGCAGCTGAATCAAGTAAGTTGTTGTGGGCTTTGTTGTGGGCCGCTTTCGTGGTGATTGTGTATTGAAGCGCGTCTGTTAGGCGGCCGACTTCGCCGACCGCGTGGCGTCGGGCGCCCTGACGGCGTGCGTGGATGCCGAAGTCGAGAGACTTCGGGCGCAGCACGCGGACGCCGTCCGGGAAAGGTCGACTGCGGAGAGCAAAAACCGCCGATTGGTGGACAAGGTGGCCGCCTTGGAGAGCGAGAGGACTGACCTCCGGTGCCAACTAGTGGAGGAAAGGAAGGAGGCCAATGAGGCCATCGCCAAGGCGCAGACGGCACATGCAGAGGCCAAATTGGCGAGGGCGGAGGAGAGTCTCGCCAGCCAGCGCGCCGGGGAGTGGGAGGCCCGCTTCAACGCTCTGCAGGCCCGCATGGATAGGGCCGAGGCCTCTACTCGCGTGGAGGTTGAGCGGACGCGCAAATAGCTCGTGGACTCATACCGCGAGCTAGGTGTGCGGACTGCTGACTTCGAGGTGCCCGACCGAGAGGCGGGCCTTCGGTGCCTTGAATGGCTGCAAGATGAATTGCAAGCGCTCCCGACCATCGTGGCGGGCTTCATGTCATTTGCCTCCCTCGTCACCTGCGAGGGGGCTGTGAACGCGCTGTCCCGCGAAGGGTGCAGTCACTATGAGGTCTTCGACTGATCCGATGAAGATTTTGGGCGCGATATTTTCAAGGTCGAAGACCCTGTGGTGAAGGACGCTAGGGGGGCCCTCTTCGACCGGATGTGGGGTCCCCACGGTCGGGAGGCGGTTAGGGAACGAGCTAACTGGGCAAGGGATCAGGTAAAATTTGTGTTTCGTTTTGTGTTGTGGAATGTGGGTGTGCGCTGGTGTGCTGAATCGGTGTACTGCGCTGCAGATGGCGTGTGCTGAGGAGGTGGAGGACTTCGGGCGTCTGAACAGCGCGCTGTCCGAAGCAGAGGCCGACCCGATGGTGGCTAAGGCTGAGGTCTGCCCGGCGCCGCCCACGGAAACTGGGGAAGGCTCCCACCCTGCCCCTGTGACTGCTGTGTCTGGTGGAGGCTCACCGACCGCCGCCGTACCGATGGCGGAGGATCCCGCGAAGGCGGCGACGGAGCCAGCGGTGGAGGATCCTACGGCGGCTACTGGGTCTTCGTAGGTGGCTTAGTGTGTATAGGGTGGTTAGGGAATTTTGTATGTGTTACTGAACCTTGGTTGCTGCGCAGGTTCAGGATTTTGGGCCTATGCATGCAACCGGTACTGCTAGTTTTGTGGCGGCTTCAATTGTGGTCGCCGGAAGTGAATCGGATGGGTCTACGTCTAAGTTTTCTGAGTTTGATGACTCTGGGAGTTCGGTTTTGTGGATAGAAGAGTCTTCGGATGAAGGCTTAGATTATTTTGCGGCCTTGGACATGGCTGAGGCGGAGGCTTCTCCGCGTGTTACGAATGCTGAGGTTTTGTCTGGTCCAAGAGTTGGGCATATGTGGCAAAGGGCGGTGGCGAAGCGTAGAGTGGGCAGGTTTGATGGTGGTCGTCTTCGTGTGGGCGGGGCTGGTAGGAAGGAGTTGTTGTCCTCGCCTGTTGGGGCGAGTATGGGTGAGGGGGAGTTGCGGAGGCTTTTTAAGGGTGAGGAGCTGAGGATAATGTTATTTAACTATAGGGAGATGGGGATGATTCCGAAGGTTGAGCCTATGTAAGGTGTGATGCCCTCGCTGTACGCGTGTGTTTGTATGATAAGGTTGACTGCCTTCGCGCATCTGGGTGTGTTCGTAAGGTGTTGCGCACCCGGTCTGGTACATTATTGTGCCGGTCCGGCTACGCCTGTACACTTTTGGACTGTTGCAGTGCGCCTTCGATTTTTACACTCGTTGTGCTGGTCCGGCGGCACCCTTAGACGACTTTTTGCACGGGTAGTGTTTTTGAGAAGACTTCTAATTTACGCACTTGTTGTGCTAGTCCGGCTGCACCCTTAGGCGACTTTTGTGTGGATAGTCTTTTTTGAGAAGGCTTCGAATTTACGCACTTGTTGTGCTAGTCCGGCTGCACCCTTAGGCGACTTTTGCATGGATAGTCTTTTTGAGAAGACTTCGAATTTACGCACTTGTTGTGCTAGTCCGGCTGCACCCTTAGGCGACTTTTGCACGGATAGTCTTTTTGAGAAGACTTCGAATTTACGCACTTGTTGTGCTAGTCTGGCTGCACCCTTAGGCGACTTTTGTACGGATAGTCTTGTTGAGAAGACTTCGAATTTACGCACTTGTTGTGCTAGTCCGGCTGCACCCTTAGGCGACTTTGCACGGATAGTCTTGTTGAGAAGACTTCGAATTTACGCACTTGTTGTGCTAGTCCGGCTGCACCCTTAGGCGACTTTTACTCGGACTGTCGCTCGCGAGGGTAGCCATCGCTGCACCTCGTGGTGACTTTTGTGCCAGTCGAATGTCGAAGACCGTTTAATCGGTCTTTTTCAACGTAGCTTTTGTGGGGGATTTTTCGCGTGTATATTACATGGCTCCGCCTCGTTAAAAACCTCACCCCCCGGGAGGAAAAGAGTGCAGGCCGGCTGAAAACTGTTCTGCGGATTACAAGGGCGAAGTGGCCCTGAGGAGTTAAACAAAAAATTTGCGAAGATTATCTATGTTCCAAGAATGTTCTAAGTCTTCACCGGATGGAGTTGTGAGTCTGTATGCACTAGGGGACGCCTTCGTCTTGATGATGAAAGGGCCCTCCCACTTCGGCTCCAACTTGCCCCGGGACTCTGTCCGAGCTGTCCGGACGAGTATGAGGTCTCCTTCGTTGAACTCCCTCAGGATGACTGTGTGGTCGCGCCATGCTTTTGTCTGGGCTTGGTATTTGTCTAGAGCCTGTAGAGTGAAGACGCGGTCTCCGTCGATGAGGTCCTTCGAAGTCGGCTCATCTACGTCGGGGACGGCCGACGCGGCTGTCCGAGGCGACCCATGCTTTATTTCTTGCGGAGTCATAGCCTCCGATCCGTATAGAAGGCGGAAAGGGGTGAACCCAGTCGCCCTGCACTCTGTTGTGTTCAGCGCCCAGACCACTTCGGGTAATAGGTCGGGCCACTTGCCTTTTTTGTCGTCGAGGAGCATTTTTTTGACGGCTGTGAAAATTTTGCCGTTGGCGCACTCCACGACTCCGTTGGATTGGGGGTGGTACACGGAGGCGAAGGCAAGCTTGGTGCCAATGGAGAAGCAGAAATCTTTGAAGTCTTGGTTGTCGAACTGCTTGCCGTTGTCGACCGTGAGCTCAGACGGGACTCCGAAGCGGCAAACAATATTTTGCTAGAAGAATTTCTGGGCTGTCTTCGATGTTATAGTGGATACTGCCCTCGCTTCAATCCATTTGGTGAAGTATTCAACGGCGACAAAGGTGAACTTGAGGTTCCCCTGAGCCATGGGCAGGGGCCCAACAATGTCCAGGCCCCAGCGCTGAAGGGGCCACGTGTGGGCGATTAGCTTCGTGAACTGCAAAGGGCGTTCCGAGCGTGGGGAAAATTTCTGACAGGCTTCGCAGGACCTCACGACCCGATTTGCGGCGCAAATCATGGCGGGCCAGTAGAAACCTTGGCGAATCACCTTTGCCGCTAGGACCCTAGGCCCTGCGTGGGAGCCGCAAGTCCCGCTGTGGACTTCGCGTAGAATTTGGACGCCTTCGGTCTCGGTGACGCATTTAAGCATTGGTTGACTGGCCCCTTTCTTATAAAGTTGGCCTTCGATCAGCGCGAAGTCCCGGCTTCGGTGTTTGAGGCGCTTGGCCTCATTGTTGTCGGTTGGATGATAGTACCCCTACAGGTACAGGGTTATTGGTGCCCGCCAGTCTTCGGTCATGATGAGGTTGACTATGCGTTGGCCCTCGCTGTCATTGGTTATTTGGAGCCCTTCAGGGCTGCGGACGGCTGGCGTGCCGATGACGTGGTAGAACACGTCGGAGGGTAGGGCCTCACCCCTGGCGGCTGCCTTGACCAGCGCATCGGCCTCCTCATTCTTGGCTCGGTCCACGTGCTACAACGTGAAACCCTTGAATTGTCTTTCGAGGCTACGGATGGCCGTGAGGTACTGCATAAGTGCGGGGTCCTTCGCTGCATAGTCTTTCTCTACCTGGCCGGCGACTACCTTGGAGTCTGTTCTGATGATGCAGGTGGTGACACTGAGTGCCCTTAGCTTGCGAAGACCGAGGATGACAGCCTCGTATTCTGCTATGTTGTTGGTGCACCTATCAGACTCCAATGCAAAGCTGAGGCGCGCAGCATATTTGTGCTTAATCCCGGTGGGCGAAGTAATGACTGCAGCGGCGCTTGCCCCCGCATGGCACCATGCGCCGTCGCAATTGATTGTCCATACTTTCTCTGCGGACGGCTCCGGTTGCGTTATTGGTCCAGTCCAGTCTACGATGAAGTCTGCCAGGACTTGCGACTTGATGGCTGTCCTGGGTTCAAATGTGATGTGGTAGCCGGAGAGTTCGGCTGCCCACTTGGCAATCCGTGCTGATGCCTCCGGGTTTCTAAACAACTTGCTGAGTCCTCTGTCTGATGTGACCCGAACCTTGAATGCCTCGAAATAATGGCGCAATTTGCGCGAGGCCATCACGACTGCGTAGGCGATCTTTTCCAGCTCCGTCATGTTACATTTTGATGTTGTGAGCACTTCAGATACGTAATAAATTGGACGCTGCTTGGTCGTGCCCTCTCTGGTCTGCTCTTGAACCAGTGCTGCGCTGACCGCATGTGGCGAAGCCGCGACATAGAGCAATAGGGGTAGCGAAGGGTCGGGGCTTGTAAGAATCGCTAACTCTGATAAGTACTGTTTTAGTGAAGCGAAGGCCACCGCCTGCTCTGGCCCCCATGCGAAGTCTTTTGCGCCGCGGAGTGTTTTGAGGAAAGGGAGACTCCGCTCCGCGGACTTGGAGATGAATCTATTGAGGGCAGCCAACCTGCCTGTCAGTCGTTGCACTTCTCTGGCTGACTACGGGGGCGTCATATTGACGATGGCCTAGATTTTGGTTGGATTGGCCTCAATTCCGTGTTGTGAGACCAGGTAGCCCAAGATTTTCCCCTTGCGGACTCCGAAAACGCACTTTTCAGGGTTGAGGCGAAGTCGTGCGGCTCGCATGTTCGCGAACGTTTCGGCGAGGTCGGCCAGGTGGTCTTCCTTGCTTCTGCTTGCAACGACGATGTTGTCCACATATGTGAATATATTTCTGCCGATCTGGCTCTCGAGCACCATTTTGGTGAGTCGAGAGAAAGTGGACCCGACATTCTTGAGTCCCTCCGGCATTCTGATGAAACAGTACGTGCCGAAGGGTGTTATGAAGCTGGTGCTTGCCTTGTCCTCCTCCTTCATATATATCTGGTGGTAGCCGGAGAAGCAGTCGAGGAGTGACATGACTTCGCACCTGGCTGCGCTATCGACGATTTTGTCGATTCGGGGCAGCGGGAAATTGTCCTTAGGGCAGGCCTTGTTAAGACTGGTGAAGTCTATGCACATCCACCATTTGCCGCTCTTTTTTTGGACCATCACCACATTGGCGAGCCATGTGGGGTAGGCGATCGGCTCGATGAACTTGGCTTCGAGCAGGCGATGCACCTCGGGCTTGGCGGCTTCTGTCTTTTCGTCAGACATCTTGCGCAGCCGTTGTTTCTTCGGCCTCACTAAAGGGTCAATTCCTAAGCCGTGCTCGATGATGGAGCGACTGACTCTGACTAGGTCGAGGGCGGACCAGGCGAAGACGTCTTTATTCTTGGATAGACAGCAGAGGAGCCGCTCTTCGTCGTGCGAAGTGAGGTCTTCACTGATGATAACCATCTGCCGGGGCATTGCCTGGTCGAGGGGGACTGTCTTGGTCCCGTCGTTGCTCTGCAGTTGTGCTTTTTCATGCCCCTTGGCGGTTGGATTGGCAGACTCGGGGACTTCGCGTTGTGCCGTGAGGCAGTGTACGTTTCTTTGTCCGGGGACGAAGTCTCTTTCTATGTTACGCGCAATCTGCTGGTTGCCGTAAACTGTGATGGCGCCTTGCGGACCTGGGATCTTCATGCACAGGTAAAGTCTGTGGATAGCTGCCTCAAACTTATTGATGGAGCCCCGGCCCATTATGGTGTTGTACGGGTACACCATGTCGATGATGTCGAACGTGATCTGCTCACTTGGGGCATTGGGTGCTACACCGAAGGAGAGGGGCAACTGTATTTTGCCGACGGGAAAGGTGCCCTTACCGCCGAAGCCGTACAGGGGGTTGTCCGAGGGCTTGAGCAGGCTGTGGCTTATGCCCATGCGATCGAAGGCATGGAGGAAGATGATGTCCGCTTGGCTGCCATTGTTGACCAAGACTTTGTGCAAGTCCCAGCCTGCCACGCTGCAGTTGATGACCATGGCGTCGATGTGGGGGGCGCTGCGCAGATCGATGTCTCGGGTGTCGAAGGTCAATGGCACGTGGGACCACTTTGTCTGCACGACAGGGCCGGTGACGGCGATGTGGTTGATGTTGCGGTAGTGGTCCCTCTTTTGCCACTTTGTGTCGAAGTCGGCGCTAGACCCCCCGGTAATCATATGGATGACTCCACGATACGGTTGATTGGCGAAGTCCTCTTGCTTTGGTGCTTGGGGGTGGTGGGGTTGGTGGATGTTTTGTTGTTGATGGTGTGGGGGTGGGGGTGGGGGAGGTACGATTTGTACCTCCTGGGGGTGTTAGTATGCGTGGTGCGGTGGAGGCGGAGCGGGGCCGTGGTTGTATGGTTGAGAGGGTTGCTGGTATGCATGCGCGACAATTCTAGGGTTGTCGGCTAGTTGTGCCCGTGCCATTCTGTCTCTGGTGGCCTTCGTCTCTGGGCAGTCCCTTGTGGGGTGCGCGCAGTCTTCGCCGTGGAACAGGCAGTAAAATCTGCGTGGCTGCTGCGCACGCCCCCGTCCTCGATCGCGAGTTCCATTTCCTCGGCCCTGGGGGGGATACTCCTGGCGGCGAGGGGCCTCACCGGCAGGGGGCTGGTTGGCGATGTTGTGCACCTGCTGCTGATTGCGGCCGTCCCAGCCGGAGTCTGTCTGCGAGGGCCTCGTTCAAGTGCGGCTGGACTGTAGAGGGTCTTTGGGCTTCCTCTGAGACTCGACTTTGCGCTGGTGGAGCTCTTCGGATCTAGCATATTTCTCAAACAGCTGATACATCTCCTAGAGGTTCCTAGGCGGGTCCCTGATGCAGTGGCTGTAGAGGACACCGGCCCAAAGGCCACTGATGGCGTAGTGGATGGCAATCTGGTCATCGACCGAAGGCAGTTGTGACTTGAGGGCCAGGAACTTGCGGTAATATTCCCGCAGAGTCTCTCGTTCCAGCTGCTTGCAGAGTGAGAGTTCAGCCAAGGCGTTGGTGTCTGGGCGGTACCCTTGGAAGTTGAGCAAGAATTTGTCCCAGAGACTTTTCCAGGAGTCGATGGATAGTGGAGGCAATCTGGTGTACCAGGTGAGGGCTGGGCCTTCGAGGGCGATGATGAATGACTTGGCCATCGTGGCGTCGTCCCCTCCGGATGATGCAACGGCGACTTGAAAGCTCATGATGTACTGCGCTGGATCAGTGCTGCCGTTGTACTTGGGATAGGTCCCTGCCCTAAAGTTGGCGGGCCATGGTGTCACTTGCAGGTGAGGTGCCAGGGGACTTCGCTCGTCAAGGTAGTTGACGCCTTGGAAAGCTGTGGCGCGAGGGACGGTGTGTCCGCGCTGAGGGATGAACAGGTCTTCGATTTGTGCACGCTGTTGGTGGGGTGGGCTGTGATGCGGGTCGAGTTGGCCTTCGCTCTGCATGAGCGTGATCTCTTGCTCGAGGTCCTGTGCCTTCTGCTCTACGTCGCGTATCATCTGTCGCACCTTGGCTTGTGCGGACACACGTTGGCGCTTGGCCTCGAGGATCTCTTTTTGCTTTTGGAGGTTGCGGTTCTTGATGCGCAGGGCGCGCAGCTGTAGCTGCTCTTCGGCCGAAATGCCGATGACTTCGCCATCCTCGGTGGCGTCCACGCCCTCTGGTGGAGCGAAGCCTGGGGGAGGCTGCTGTGGTCCCCCGGAGCTGTAGGTGCGGAGGATGCCTTCGATAGTGGGTTGTGCGTTGCGTTGCTTCTTGCTGTTTGCGTCGTCTTCGCAGGGCTCTTGGAGAGTGTTGTCGATGAGGGCCTTGCCCTTTTTCTCGGCCAGCAGTGCCGCCTTCGCGGCTTCATCAGCCTTCGACGAGGTTCTCTTGGGTGCCATCGCGGGTGGTGTTTTTGTAGCACGAACGGTGGGCGCCAAATGTTGGAACTTGCTCTCCTGAGCGAGTAGATTCAACAGGGGAGTGGAAGTGGTGTAAACGGGGCTACAACACAATATGGCAATAGCTCTGTTGACCTAGCCTCTCACGGGCACTGTGCGGGGGTATTTATAGGTGCCTGAGTGCCCTGAGTCGAGGATTAAAGACGCATGTGCCCTCAGGAGCCTAGGTCCTCCCGGAATATTCCCATTAAAGTAGGGTTACAGACTGTAATAATGGAAGAAACTTTACAATTTAGGCCTGTAATGCGCGACAACAGCGCGGGGCCCGTTATGACGTGCCGGATTGTACGTGGGCCCTCACGCTAGACGACCCCACGGGAAGGAGCGGCCTCGCCATGGGTCTTCGTCCTTTAGTTGCGTCGGACGAAGGGTGCTATCCGTCATTCGTCGTCTCCGTTGGTGTAGCAAAGACTGGCGAAGCCTTTGAGCGAAGGGTAGCGTCTGCGCCTTTGCCCCAACAAAAATCCATTTGCCTTGAACATGATTCTTTTAAGTATAATCTTAGTGGATCCTTTATTCTTAAGTCAATTTGATGCTCATGCTCAATTTGGTTCACATAAAATGATGGTTCTTGGGTTAGCACTTTGAGAGAAACCCTAGGTGACCCTGGGGTGTCATAGATAATAAAAGTGTAATCATAAATAATGTATCTCCATACCCAAAACCACATAAAGCAATAGCAAGTACTACCCAAAAAGTTTAGTGGAGTCAAGGTATAAAGATAATCAAACTAGGGTAACCTATTGGGTCCCATCAAAATTAACCTATGCAGATCATTATGATTAATCAGAACATGACTGGGTAAAAAAAAGTGATCAAGGGCACAACTTGCCTGGGACTCGAGATTCTAGGTACCAACTTGCTCTTCAGATGACTCGTGACCTCGCGCTAGTCGTAGCAATACAAACAAACATGGTATCGGCAAAATTAACATCACACCAAACATAAGAACAAACTACATAATAATAATCTACACGTCGTAATGAGATCGTGGGTACGAGAATCACTAGGTTCGAAGTTATGGTTATAAAGTTATGGTTTATGGAAGGTCTACGTGATTTAAATATTAAACTATATTATGAATTGATTAGGGTACACCATATG
Source organism: Zea luxurians (assembly GCA_029449295.1). Classification (NCBI taxonomy): domain Eukaryota; kingdom Viridiplantae; phylum Streptophyta; class Magnoliopsida; order Poales; family Poaceae; genus Zea; species Zea luxurians. The sequence continues at coordinate 1,591,258 of JAOPSE010000047.1, forward strand.
AGAAAATATCTTATAAATAATTAACTCAACTTTAATCTAAGTCATTACTTGATTATAAATCATCTTTTAGTCAAATTATATTTATAAGATTAGAATGCTATATTAATATTAGAAAACTAATCCAGGGAACATAGATTAATAAAATTAGTTACCTAATTATAAAAGTATGGGATAACATACACTCAATGTTGCTACTATGTATTGAATATTTATATGAAGCTAATGCAACTAGAATGGATCAAAACGGAGTACGATTATTGAGTTATGAATTTTTGAAATTATTTATCACCTAGAATAGATTAATTCAAATGAACACATTTTAATTCAAGTTTCATGGTTAAACAAAGGTACTAGGTGATAAACAATGTTAATACAAAATTATTGCAACTAGAATGACTCAATTTGGAGTTAAAATGAATTAACTATGAATTTCACAAGTTCCTAGAATTATTTTTGTATTAAAAACCAATTTCTGTAATTAATTATCCATTTTCATTATTCTCTGGACCGAGCACTAATTACAGAGAACTCCGAGGGTAAATCCAGAAGTTTTCCCTAGACACAGAGAACAACCTGAATGGATGGCGGGTTGAATCAGAACAAGTCAAGGGGCTCTTTTAGAAAATAACCGTGACGAAGGGGTATGTGCGCATGATAGCCGCACGATTAAAAACCAACGCTCCAGATTAGATCTGGCGTTGAATCCAACCGGTAGGCTTCCAGAGTCGATGGATTCGAGATCTACGGCTCGGATCAGAAGTCCACATCACCCAACTCATATGCGCCCTGATCCACACGTTTCTAATCTAATGGCGAGACACCCGCCCACTACTGGATCCAATCCCATCCTCATGATTTGGATCGGGCGACCAACGACTCATCTTCCCACTTCACCGACCACACATGGCGACGCCCAAGCACAGCCGCGGTGCCATGTCCGGAACTCACGAGTTCTCTGCTCCCCGCTCGAACTCCGATAGGCAATGTGTTACGCCCAGCGGAGAAGATGGCGAAACTGACGGAAGGGCTCACACCTAGATCACTGTCTCCTGACCGCGCTCGCGCGCGCAGTCTGATGGCTAATTCGCCACGTCGTCGGTCCTGCTCCGGTGAGCTGTCGACGCTGTCTCCTGACCGGCGAAGCTAGTGATGCACCCACCATGCCCTTGCTCCTGCACCGTTCTCGTGCACAGCATCACAGGTGAGAATCCTCTGCCCTTCCCTCTCTCCATCTCCATTTTGCGACGTCACACAGCGTTGCGCCGCTGGCCGCCGGCGTGCATCACCGACCGGCGAGGTCGCGACCCTGCGCAAGGCTCGTCCCCCACCCAGCCATGGCACAGTCCTTATGCCCCCCTCGCCTAGCCTTGGGCACGATCGCCTAGTTCCGGCCGGCCAGCCGTCCCCGTCCCCTGCCGGCCGAGCCCTTCCTCCGCGCGGCCAAACGACCATGGCCGATTCCTTCGTCCCGGGCGGTTTCAGCTTTGGAAAAAGGATATCGTGCGTGGGCCCCAACTACACACGCACTCCTGCATGCATGCGACTCCACCTGCATGCACTTGACCAAAACACGGCTTAAAATTGTTGGGCCCTATGTTGCATGCAGGATCCCTTGTGCCTGATGTCACCCCCTTGCATGCATGATCCCGGGATCTTATGCGACCATGATATCTATGCCCTCGTGTAGCCAGCCCTTGTCCGGTAGAAATGTGCCACATCGTCGTTATTCCGCGATTGATAATTATTGGAGTACTTTTAAGTTATAAACCTGATTTATTCCATTCTATTCGTGATAGATTCATATTAACGTAGTTTACATGTTCATACTAATGTTTCATCATTAAGCATGTTTTAAATAATTAATTAAACGTTAGCTGAATTAATGTTGTTAAATTGTCTCTCTAATCAAATCTAATTAATAGCTTTTAGCTCGGCACTTGTAAATAAATGCCGACAGGTTCAATATGTTTTTGTTTAATAATTGTGTAGTATAAACACGACGTTCATTAAGTGGTTCTCGCGTGTCGCGCGTGAGGATCGTGCGCATCGCCACGCGTTGTCCGCGCGCTAAGTCACGTGTGTCCGCGTGTCGTCGTGCATTGTTTGCATGCTGTCACGCACGTTGTTTCGCGTGTCATTCGTGCGCTGTTTGCGCGTCGTCGTCATTCCTTCACGCGTTCGTGCCGCGCGTCTGGTTCGTGTGTCACGCGTATCTCGCGCGTCGATCACGTGTGTCGTGTGGCGCCTGCGCGTTATAATAAATCACTTTCGTTTATAGACACTCATATTAATAACATTAATTCGTCCGATCGCATATTTTAGATAGTTAACTTAAGGTTTGCTCGACTAATATTTATTAGATTAATATTCTAACTAGATTAAATGTGTAGTGTTCCACTTGAGCTTTTATAATAAATATTAACATGACAATTATTAGCTTAACTACTTTATATATATTTAACATTTGTTTGTTTCGCACATGGCGGTGTGCTGATTCGCGCGTCATTTGCGCTGGTCGCGCACACTGTTTCGTGTCTCGTCCGCATGTTGTGTCGCGCGTGTCCGCACGTCGTTCACACGCTGTCATGCTGTTTCGCAGGTCGTAAATTCGTCTCGCTTAGAATCTCTCGTTTTAATTAAATTACTTAATTAACTGACATTTATTAATGTAGCAGATTAATCGGACTAAACGATGTGTAATATTTATATTTGATAATGTTGAACTAAAAGTTATAGTTAATACTAGTTTAGCGTTAACACGCTAACCACTCGACCATAGCTTCGTCTACCGCAGTTCTTTTTATCGCGTAACCGTAGAAGCGCTCTCTATTTTATATTTGCTCATTTTTATGATGTTTTATCTTGTATGGTGTAATGTTCTTATCCATATGTATATGTTTGTTTGCTTGTGCCTGTTCGTCTTTGCTTCGCATTGCGATTAGACTGCGATCCATTTCCGAGCTTCGAGGAATCGACAGTCAAGCTTCGGCGACCAAGAGATCGAACTTTTCAAGTTCTACAAGGCTGAAGACCCTGAGCATCTGATTGGTGAAGGCAAGTGTCCTCTGACCCATTATGTCCCATTTACTTTATAATACACTGTCCCGCATACTATGAACAACCTAAGGATTTACTAGCTTTCTATTTACCTGGTCCTTGATTTACCTTTTGGGTTACTATGGTTAGCTACATGCTAGCGCTTTACTTTAATCAATGAACATGATGAGATACAATGATGATACTATGATTTCATTCTGGATATGATGATATACTTGTGGCATTTAGGGGACTCGGGCTGTTTCCCGAGTACCTCTCCGTAAGGACCTGTTCGTTGAGAGACCACCCGGGATAACAGTGCAACCATGAGGGTGAAATGGGATGCCCTTAGCTAATTAATTAGAGGAACTAGAGGTGTAGTTGCTTCACTGTCGTGCCGTCAATGGGGTCCAGGCACAGTGCTTGCTCTGCCGAGGCTGAGTGCCGAGGTTCTTTTGTTTTGCTTTTGTTAGTCACCCTCCTGCGGGGAGAGGTACTGTGTTTATCAAACTGGAGAAACCTAACGGGCGGCTATGACCTCTAGGGAATCTTTGTAAAAGCTACGTAGTGATACCCTACCGGACCACCTAGGAAGTGATCAATGGGGAGTCATGATCCCCAGGCAAAACGGGAATCACGGCTCATGGGTAAAGTGTGCAACCTCTGCAGAGGGTAATGAAACTGATATATCAGCCGTGCTCACGGTTAAGAGCAGCCTTGGGATCCTCTTTGATTAGAGATACTTTGACCAGAGATGGTTGATTTGCAGGTGGTGATGAGGATGATGGTTTTTTTTGATTATGATTATGGTAATGGTAAGTGGTATTCTTTCCATTTGGAAAGGGTACTTTGGATTAAGAACTTGGGTTAATGCTAAAACATGGCTTTCTACTAGTAATAATAACCTGACCAACTAAAAGCAACTGCTTGACTTAACCCCACATAAAGCTAGTCCACTACAGCCAAACGGGACATTTGCTGAGTACGTTGATGTGTACTCACCCTTGCTTTCACAAAACACCAGGTTGCCTTTGCTGCAATCTATGCTTAGGTAAAGAAGAAGGTGTCGAGGCGGATCTCCAGGAGTTCCAGGACTTCGATGAGTTCGAGGATTAGGCTAGCGACCTCCCCCAGTCGGCTGCCTGTGGGGGGTTGTTTACGTTGGCTACGTTTCGATTCTGTGTACTTTGATTTATATATGTAAATGGCTCTAGTCTGGAATATTATTACTTACTCTTTATTGTAATTCGAAGCATTGTGCTATGATGAGTCATTTATGTAATCGCTGTGTACGTGAATTTCTGATCCTGGCACGTACATGGTTCGCATTCGGTTTACCTTCAAAAAACCGGGTGTGACATAAGTGATATCAAAGCTGTGCTGACTGTAGGACCGCTAGCCTAGATTAGCATTGGCTGTTTAAGGATTCATTGACTATTACTTCACCTCATCCTTGATTCTGCTTCAAAATATTAGTCACCTCGACTAATTCTATGGTCTGCTCCTATATGCCTCTAGCCAAAATTATTTTATTCTGGTATGGTTTATACTTCTCTCAATCTATTAGATCTGATCTCACTCTTGTGCTTGCGATATCTTTGTAGATGCCCCTGACCATGACCTTCTAGTCTCTTGGGATTCTTTCCTCTTCCATCATTAAGTTGCTACCATTTGACAATCATTATTACCTTGGTATTGACATGCTGCATCTTTTGGATTCTTCCATACCCTTATCCCTTAATTCAAACACTTAACCCTAAAAACTCTATTGCCTAGTTAAACATTTCAGTTTATGTGTCCATGACCTTCCTGTCTTTTGAGATTCTTTCCTATTCTATTGTTAAGTCGCTATCTTTTGACAATTTGTACTCTCTTCGTCTTGGTATGCTCGTACCATTGGAATCTTGCATACTCTTATTTTTATATGTGCTTACCTTTATATCTCAATATCTATTTAAGACATTTCAGTTAACGTGCCCTTGACCACCCTTGTTTCTTAATGATCCATGAGCAGTAATTTTATTTTGCATATCATTGCTAATCTCGTTGTCTCCTTGTAACTCCACTTGGTAATTAATTTTCTTTACTTCTACTATTTTGTTGGAACCTTACCTATCTTACCCTTGCTTGTTTTCTCCACTTTGTCAGTCTTGCCTTAACTCTGTCTATGGTTATGCTTTTCATCATTACCACCTTTACCCTTATCACCTTTACATCTTACCTTGATGTTTATCTTATACCAGGCTTTAAAATATCCTCTTTTCCATCTCAATCTGAGCATTGTACTGTACCTATTTCTCCATTGGTCGTATCCTCTTCTTTGTCACCTGCAAGTTTTTAACTCTATCCTTTGTTGTGTTTTGTTTGTCATCTCCTTTACCCTTCTCATCACTCTATCCTACCTTGTGATTACATTATGTCTATTATCTAAAATCTCTAATTTCCCATCTCAGTTCGAGAGTGGCGTTTTACTTATTCTGCCCTTGTTCGTAGCCTCATCTTTGCCATGTGCAAGTCTTGTTGTGACCCCATTCTTGGTTGTACTTGTACCGCTGGCTCTTCAATGCCTTCATCTTTTCTCCTATACTCTTGTCTGTTATCGCCTTTGGCCCTTGCGATATTTATGTCTTCTACCTAAATGCTTACCTTGAACTTATCCTTTAAAAGCCTCTCCTTTATTTTGAGAAAGTTTGAGAGTTGCGAGTTACCTATCTCTCCCTTGATTTCTTTTCACTTCTTGTCACCTTACAAGTTTTGTGTTAATTTCATCCTTTGTTGTGTTTTATTTGCTATCACCATCACCTTGTCATCCATCAATCTTGCCTTGATGCTCATCTTTATTCCCACTCTAAAAAAAATCTCCTCTCTTCCACCTCAATTTGAGAGTGGCAGTTTACCTACATGGCCCATGGACGTACCCTCTCCTTTTCCATTTGCAGGTCTTGTCTTAACTCCATCCTTTGTGGTATTTATATTCTTGGTTCTTATGCACATTTACCTCCTCTCCTACATCCTTGTCTGTTATCACCTTTAAACCCTCGTGATACCTATGCCCTTGCCACATGCCTACTTTGAACTTACCCTTTAAAGCCACCTCTTTTTCATCATTGTTTGAGGATAATGCCTCACCTACTTCACCATTGATTGCTTCCCCTTCTTTGATACCTCGCAAGTTTTGTCTAAAATACCTCCTTGGTTGTGTTTGTCGGTTATCACCTTAACCCTTGTCATCCCTTGAACTTTACCATGATGCTTATCTTGCACTTGCATTTTGAAGCCTCCTCTCCCATTTCATTTCAAGAGTGATGTCTTACCTATCCTGCTCTTGTTCGTTCCCTTTTTCCTCTGTCGCGTTGCAAGTCTTGTCCTAACTCTATCTTTTGGTGTGTTTTTGCCTTTCACCTCCCTTACCTTTGTAATCTCTAGATCTTTCCATGATGTTATCTTATGCCTACCTTTTAAAATATCACCTTTTCCATCTCGATTTGAGAATGGTGTTTTACCTATCCTGACCTTGGTTGCATTCTCTCCCTTGTCGGTTACAATCATTGCTTTAGCTCCATCCTTTATTATGCTCATGCCCCAACCCTCCATGTCTTATTATTCCCCTTGCCTTTTGTTGGCCTTAGAGTAGTTTCCCTTTTTAAGGAAAGACCACCATTTAATTAAAAGGAACGTATAGCAACGAGATGTTTGTTGTTGTGTGCTCATGATGTTTGTCTTTCTGCTATGACTGATTTGCTTCTTTGGAATGAGTGTTGATGTGTTGTGGCCCTTGGTCTGCAATTGAATCTGTTTACTAGGTGAGTGCCATAGAGTTAAGTAGTTGGGTTCTCCCCCTGCTCTCTCTAATCCGTCTATACTTACCTTTTCTCGCTATTCTTTCCTCTTGCACCTGTCCATTTGGCAACCTCCAACTCCTCCAAATCAGTCAAGATCAGAGTTAGCATCATCTTCATCAAGTGCGTATCAATGCTCCTGTTAAGGGGGTTAGCCGCTAACCCCAATGAAGACAATGCGATCAACATCAACCAACAAGATCAGAGTGGCGCAGCGGTAGCGTGTGTGGGTCCTAACCCACAGGTCCAGGAGATCCTCAAGAATTGCATCAATTGGTCTCGAGTATCTGAAGGTCAAAGCAACCAACTCAAAAGTTAAGTTGGCAGAATCAAAGTTAACTCAAGAAAGCCTTGGACAACCGATGAACCAGTCTTGTTGTTCTTGCTAGCCTCTTTTGAATCTCGGGGACGAGATTCTGTTAAGGGGGTTAGGTTTGTAACACCCTGAATTTGGGGGTATAAAATTTTTTCTAGTATCCACCAAATTCAGGTGTTACACTCTCTTTCCCTTTCTTTTCCCTTCTTTTTCCTAAGTAGGGAAGAGTTATTTTGTTTTATATATGTGTAAGCCTAGTGAAATAAAACCCTAGAGAAGTTTTGATTGTTGCATCCATGTCGTTACATAATGTTTATGAGTGCAAAAGTTTTCGAAATATGTAAAATTATCTCGTGGATGTTTTGGGAGATTTTCTAACCATTCGAAACATTTTTAGTATTAAATATGAATTTTAGAATTTTCGGATATTATTTTAATCACTAAAATTTAATGATCACGAAAATCATCGAAATACTTTGAAAACCCCGATAATATATATATATATATATATATATATATATATATATATATATATATATATATATATATATATTCCTCTGGTCATGCCCTTGCATAGACCACCTGCACCACGCTTTCCAAGTTCGACGTCGTTCATTGCTATCTCGTTTACAACACACCGGCGGCAGGCATCCAGGCCATGCCTCCTATTGCGTGTCGTTTTGCCCTGCCCAGTAAAGCCCGCAGTCGTGCGTTCGCCTCCCTGAGCGAGCAGGAGTGCGTCTGTGTCCGAACCATCGTGCCGTCTTAGTCCCCCCCACACACGCGTTTGACCCAGATGTGATCGCGTTCGCAACCACCCCTGCATAAAGCCCCATCCCACTATCCATCCCCGTACAACAACCCCACTCCTCCAGCCGCTCACACAACCTCATTCTCATCTACCTCATCGCGTGCATGCTCCATTAGGCGTGCCTTTCCCTCTCCTTTCCCTGGCCACAGCATGCCACAAGGACCGACACCAAGCAACAGCGCCGCCAGCGAGCACCCCATGCCCCGAACCACCCCACGCCATATCTGCAGTACAGGTACAACAGTCCCTGCCGCCGGGGACGTTAGGCCCACCCCGCTCGCGCGCGCAGTCTGATGGCTAATTCGCCACGTCGTCGGTCCTGCTCCGGTGAGCTATCGACGCTGTCTCCTGACCGACGAAGCCAGTGACGCACCCGCCGTGCCCTTGCTCCTGCGCCGTTCTCGTGCACAGCATCACAGGTGAGAATCCTCTGCCCTTCCTTGTCTCCATCTCCATTTTGCGACGTCACACAGCGTTGCGCCGCTGGCCGCCGGCGTGCGTCACCGGCCGGCGAGGTCGCGACCCTGCGCAAGGCTCGTCCCCCACCGAGCCATGGCACAGTCCTTATGCCCCCCTCGCCTAGCCTTGGGCACGATCGCCTAGTTCCGGCCGGCCAGCCGTCCCCGTCCCCTGCCGGCCGAGCCCTTCCTCCGCACGGCCAAACGACCATGGCCGATTCCTTCGTCCCGGGCGGTTTCAGCTTTGGAAAAAGGATATCGTGCGTGGGCCCCAACTACACACGCACTCCTGCATGCATGCGACTCCACCTGCATGCACTTGACCAAAACACGGCTTAAAATTGTTGGGCCCTATGTTGCATGCAGGATCCCTTGTGCCTGACGTCACCCCTTGCATGCATGATCCCGGGATCTTATGTGACCATGATATCTATGCCCTCGTGTAGCCAGCCCTTGTCCGATAGAAATGTGCCACGTCGTCGTTATTCCGCGATTGATAATTATTGGAGTACTTTTAAGTTATAAACCTTATTTATTCCATTCTATTCGTGATAGATTCATATTAACGTAGTTTACATGTTCATACTAATGTTTCATCATTAAGCATGTTTTAAATAATTAATTAAATGTTAGCTGATTTAATGTTGTTAAATTGTCTCTCTAATCAAATCTAATTAATAGCTTTTAGCTCGGCACTTGTAAATAAATGCCGACAGGTTCAATATGTTTTTGTTTAATAATTGTGTAGTATAAACACGACGTTCATTAAGTGGTTCTCGCGTGTCGCGCGTGAGGATCGTGTGCATCGCCAGGCGTTGTCCGCGCGCTAAGTCACGTGTGTCCGCGTGTCGTCGTGCATTGTTTGCATGCTGTCACGCACGTTGTTTCGCGTGTCATTCACGCGCTGTTTGCGCGTCGTCGTCATTCCTTCACGCGTTCGTGCCGCGCGTCTGGTTCGTGTGTCACGCGTATCTCGCTCGTCGATCACGTGTGTCGTGTGGCGCCTGCGCGTTATAATAAATCACTTTCGTTTATAGACACTCATATTAATAACATTAATTCGTCCGATCGCATATTTTAGATAGTTAACTTAAGGTTTGCTCGACTAATATTTATTAGATTAATATTCTAACTAGATTAAATGTGTAATGTTCCACTTGAGCTTTTATAATAAATATTAACATGACAATTATTAGCTTAACTACTTTATATATATTTAACATTTGTTTGTTTCGCACATGGCGGCGTGCTGATTCGCGCGTCATTTGCGCTGGTCGCGCGCACTGTTTCGTGCCTCGTCCGCATGTTGTGTCGCGCGTGTCCGCACGTCGTTCGCACGCTGTCATGCTGTTTCGCACGTCGTAAATTCGTCTCGCTTAGAATCTCTCGTTTTAATTAAATTACTTAATTAACTGACATTTATTAATGTAGCAGATTAATCGGACTAAACGATGTGTAATATTTATATTTGATAATGTTGAACTAAAAGTTATAGTTAATACTTGTTTAGCGTTAACACGCTAACCACTCGACCATAGCTTCGTCTACCACAGTTCTTTTTATCGCGTAACCGTAGAAGCGCTCTCTATTTTATATTTGCTCATTTTTATGATGTTTTATCTTGTATGGTGTAATGTTCTTATCCATATGTATATGTTTGTTTGCTTGTGCCTGTTCGTCTTCGCTTCGCGTTGTAATTAGACTGCGATCCATTTCCGAGCTTCGAGGAATCGACAGTCAAGCTTCGGCGACCAAGAGATCGAACTCTTCGAGTTCTACAAGGCTGAAGACCCTGAGCATCTGATTGGTGAAGGCAAGTGTCCTCTGACCCATTATGTCCCATTTACTTTATAATACATTTTCCCGCATACTATGAACAACCTAAGGATATACTAGCTTTCTATTTACCTGGTCCTTGATTTACCTTTTGGGTTACTATGGTTAGCTACATGCTAACGCTTTACTTTAATCAATGAACATGATGAGATACAATGATGATACTATGATTTCATTCTGGATATGATGATATACTTGTGGCATTTAGGGGACTCGGGCTGTTTCCCGAGTACCTCTCCGTAAGGACCTGTTCGTTGAGAGACCACCCGGGATAATAGTGCAACCATGAGGGTGAAATGGGATGCCCTTAGCTAATTAATTAGAGGAACTAGAGGTGTAGTTGCTTCGCCGTCGTGCCGTCAATGGGGTCCAGGCACAGTGCTTGCTCTGCCGAGGCTGAGTGCCGAGGTTCTTTCGTTTTGCTTTTGTTAGTCACCCTCCTGCAGGGAGAGGTACTGTGTTTATCAAACTGGAGAAACCTAACAGGCGGCTATGACCTCTAGGGAATCTTTGTAAAAGCTACGTAGTGATACCCTACCGGACCACCTAGGAAGTGATCAATGGGGAGTCATGATCCCCAGGCAAAACGGGAATCACGGCTCATGGGTAAAGTGTGCGACCTCTGCAGAGGGTAATGAAACTGATATATCAGCCGTGCTCACGGTTAAGAGCAGCCTTGGGATCCTCTTTGATTAGAGATACTTTGACCAGAGATGGTTGATTTGCAGGTGGTGATGAGGATGATGGTTTTTTTGATTATGATTATGGTAATGGTAAGTGGTATTCTTTCCATTTAGAAAGGGTACTTTGGGTTAAGAACTTGGGTTAATGCTAAAACATGGCTTTCTACTAGTAATAATAACCTGACCAACTAAAAGCAACTGCTTGACTTAACCCCACATAAAGCTAGTCCACTACAGCCAAACGGGACATTTGCTGAGTACGTTGATGTGTACTCACCCTTGCTTTCACAAAACACCAGGTTGCCTTTGCTGCAATCTATGCTTAGGTAAAGAAGAAGGTGTCGAGGCGGATCTCCAGGAGTTCCAGGACTTCGATGAGTTCGAGGATTAGGCTAGCGACCTCCCCCAGTCGGCTGCCTGTGGGGGGTTGTTTACGTTGACTACGTTTCGATTCTGTGTACTTTGATTTATATATGTAAATGGCTCTAGTCTGGAATATTATTACTTACTCTTTATTGTAATTCGAAGCATTGTGCTATGATGAGTCATTTATGTAATCGCTGTGTACGTGAATTTCTGATCTTGGCACGTACATGGTTCGCATTCAGTTTACCTTCAAAAAACCGGGTGTGACAATTGTTCACTAATTATATTGCACAATTTAGAAGTACCAATTTTGGAGATATATTTATATATATTTTTCTTTGTATTTTATACCCTTTCTCCTTTTCTTTTCTCTCCTTTTCCCATTTCCATTTTCAAACCCTAATCTCCATTTGGGTTCCAATTCAATTTTCGTATTAGTATATTTGGATTAATAGTGTTGCTATTATTATTATATGCACAACAAACAAAACTCCAATATGATGCTCATGTTGTTTAGTTGACATTAGTCATTTGATCCCCATAAATGGGGTTGTTCGCATGCTTAGTTAAATTGAAACAGAGCAAATAAGAGAATTGCCTCTATTACCATGGTTTACAAATTTGGGTATTACACATGATCAAAGGTATATTAAAGAGCTATGTGTGTAATGTTTCAATCAAAATTCCGAGAATCAAGAATATTTAGCTCATTCCTAAGTTTGCTAAAGGTTTTCTCATCTAGTGGCTTGGTAAAGATATCGGCTAATTGGTTTTGGGTATTAACATAAGCAATTTCGATATCTCCCTTTTGCTGGTGATCCCTCAGAAAGTGATACCAAATGTCTATGTGCTTAGTGCGGCTGCGTTCAATGGGATTATCCTCCATGCGGATTGCACTCTCATTATCACATAGGAGAGAGACTTTGCTCAATCTGTAGCCATAGTCTCTAAGGGTTTGTCTCATCCAAAGTAATTGTGCACAACAATGACCTATGGCAATATACTCGGTTTCGACGGTAGAAAGAGCTACGGAGTTTTGTTTCTTTGAAGCCCAAGACACCAGGGATCTCCCCAGAAACTGACAAGTCCCAGATGTGCTCTTCCAATCAATTTTACACCCTGCCCAACCGGCATCGGAATATCCTATTAAATCAAAAGTGGATCCCTTGGAATACCAAAGCCCAAACTTAGGAGTGTAGACTAAGTATCTCATGATTCTCTTTACGACTCTAAGGTGAACTTCCTTAGGATTAGCTTGAAATCTTGCACACATGCATACAGAAAGCGTAATATTTGGTCGAGATGCATATAAATAGAGTAAAGATCCTATCATCGACCGATATACCTTTTGATCTATGGATTTACCTCCCATGTCGAGGTCAAGATGCCCATTTGTTCCCATGGGTGTCTTGATGGGTTTGCCATCCTTCATTCCAAACTTCTTAAGTATGTCTTGAATGTATTTTGTTTGGCTGATTAAGGTGCCCTCTTGGAGTTGCTTGATTTGAAATCCTAGGAAATATCTCAACCCCCCCATCATAGACATCTCGAATTTCTGTACCAAGATCCTACTAAACTCTTCACAAGTAGACTTGTTAGTAGACCCAAATATGATATCTTCAACATAAATTTGGCATATAAACAAGTCTTTTTCAACAGTTTTAGTGAAGAGGGTAGGATCGGCTTTTCCGAATTTGAAGCCATTAGTGATAAGAAAATCTCGCGGACATTCATACCATGCTCTTGGGGCTTGCTTGAGCCCATAAAGCGCCTTTGAGAGTTTATAAACATGGTAAGGATACTCACTATCTTCAAAGCCGAGAGGTTGCTCAACGTAGACCTCTTCCTTGATTGGTCCATTGAGAAAGACACTTTTCACGTCCATTTGATAAAGCTTAAAGCCATGGTAAGTAGCATAAGCAAGTAATATACAAATTGACTCAAGCCTAGCTACGGGTGCATAAGTTTCATCGAAATCTAAACCTTCGACTTGTGAATAACCTTTGGCCACAAGTCGGGCTTTGTTTCTTATCACCACACCATACTCATCTTGCTTGTTGCAGAATACCGATTTGGTACCTACAACATTTTGATTAGGACGTGGAACCAAATGCCATACCTTATTCCTCGTGAAGTTGTTGAGCTCCTCTTGCATAGCCATCACCCAATCCGAATCTCTTAATGCATCCTCTACCCTGTATGGCTCAATAGAGGAAACAAAAGAGTAATATTCATAGAAATGAACAAGTCGAGATCTAGTGGTTACCCCCTTATGAATGTCACCGAGGATGGAGTTGACAGGGTGATCTCTTTGATTTGCTTGGTGGACTCTAGGGTGTGGTGGTCTTTAACCCTGAATTTCTTGATCATCTTATTTGTCTTCATTATCTTTATCTCCCCCTTGATCATTGTCCTCCTCTTGAGGTGGCTCATCCTCTTGATCTTCATCTTCATCATTTTGAGCCTGATCCTCATCTTGAGTGGGTGGAGATGTTTGGTTGGAAGATGACGGTTGATCTTGTGCTTGTGGAGGCTCTTCGGGTTCCTTAGGACACACATCTCCAATGGACATGTTCCTTAGCACGATGCACAGAGCCTCTTCATCATCTAGCTCATCAAGATCAACTTGCTCCACTAGGGAGCCATTAGTCTCATCAAACACAATGTCACAAGAAACTTCAACTAGTCCAGTGGACTTGTTAAAGACTCTATATGCCCTTGTGTTTGAATCATAACCAAGTAAAAAGCCTTCTACAGCTTTAGGAGCAAATTTAGATTTTCTACCTCTTTTGATAAGAATAAAGCATTTGCTCCCAAAGACTCTAAAAATGAAACATTGGGCTTTTTACCAGTGAGGAGTTCGTATGATGTCTTCTTGAGGATTTGGTGAAGGTAGAGCTGGTTGATGGAGTAGCAAGCAGTGTTAATTGCTTCCGCCCAAAACTGGTCTGGTGTCTTGTACTCATCTAACATGGTTCTCATCATGTCCAGTAGAGTTCTATTTTTCCTCTCCACTACACCATTTTGTTGAGGTGTGTAGGGAGAAGAGAACTCATGCTTGATGCCCTCATCCTCAAGAAATCCTTCTATTTGTGAATTCTTGAACTCCGTCCCATTGTCGCTTCTTATCTTTTTTATTCTCAAACCAAACTCATTTTGAGCCCATCTCAAGAATCCTTTTAGTGTATCTTGGGTCTAAGATTTTTCCTGCAAAAAGAATACCCAAGTGAAGCGAGAATAATCATCCACAATAACTAGACAGTACTTACTCCCGCCGATGCTTATGTAAGCGATCGGGCCAAATAGGTCCATGTGGAGTAGCTTGAGTGGCCTATCCGTTGTCATTATGTTCTTGTGTGGATGACGAGTACCAACTTGCTTCCCTACTTGACATGCGCTACAAATCCTGTCTTTCTCAAAATGAACATTTGTTAGTCCTAAAATGTGCTCTCCCTTTAGAAGTTTGTGGAGATTCTTCATCCTAACATGGGCAAGTCGGTGATGCCAGAGCCAACCCATATTAGTCTTAGCAATTAAGCAAGTGTCAAGTTCAGCTTTGTTATCATTAAAATTAACTAAATATAGCTAACCCTTTAACACTCCCTTAAATGCTACTGAATCATCACTCCTTCTAAAGACAGTAACACCTACATCTGTAAATAGACAATTGTAGCCCATTTTGCATAATTGAGAAACATAAAGCAAATTGTAATCCAAAGAATCTACAAGAAAACATTAGAAATGGAATGGTCAGGAGATATAGCAATTTTACCCAACCCTTTGACCAATCCTTTATTTCCATCCCCGAATATGATAGCTCGTTGGGGATCTTCGTTTTTCTCATAGGAGGAGAACATTCTTTTCTCCTCTGTCTTGTGGTTTGTGCACCCGCTATCGATTATCCAACTTGAACCACCGGATGCATAAACCTACAAAACAAATTTAGGCCTTGTTCTTAGGTACCCAAACGGTCTTGGGTCCTTTCACATTAGAAACAAGCACCTTGGGTACCCAAACACAAGTTTTTGGACTCTTGTGTTTGCCCTCAACATATTTGGCAACTATTTTGCCTGATTTGTTAATTAAAACATAAGATGCATCAAAAGTCTTAAATGAGACATTGTGTTCATTTGATGCAGCAGGAATTTTCTTTCTAGGCAATTTAACATGAGTGGTTTGCCTAGAGCTAGATGCCTCATTTTTATACATGTATGCATGGTGAGAAACAGTATGAGGTTTTCTAGCATGAATCTTCCTAATTTTGTGCTCAGGATAATTAGCAGGATATAAAATGTAGCCTTCATTATCCTAAACCATGGGAGCCTTGCCCTTAACAAAATTAGACAATCTTTTAGGGGCATTAAGCTTGACATTGCTTCCCTGTTGGAAACCAATGCCATCCTTAATGCCAGAGCGTCTTCCATTATAAATCATGCTACGATCAAATTTAAATTTTTCATTTTAGAGCTCATGCTCGGCAATTTTAGCATTTAATGTAGTTATGTGATCATTTTGTTGTTTAATTATGGTAATGTGATCATCAATAGCTTCTATGTTAACATCTCTACATCTAGTACAAATGGTAACATGATCAACAGTAGATGTAGATGGTTTGCATGCATTCAATTCCTCAACCTTAGCATTTAATTTAATATTCTCATCTCTAAGACAGGAAATAGAATCATTGCAAACATTCAATTCTTTAGCCTTAGAAATTAAACTAGTATTTTCAGTTCTAAGACTAGAGATTGAATCATGACAAATGCTAAGCTCCTTAGTAAAGTTTTCACATTTTTCTAATTCCTGAGCATAAGCATTTTTCAACTTAACAAATTTCTTGTTTTCTTTAATGAGGAAGTCCTCTTGGATTTCCAAGAGTTCATCCTTCTCATTAAAAGCTTCTATTAATTTATTTATTTTTTCTTTTGGTCCATGCTAAGGTTGGCAAAAGAGACATTAAATTATCTTCATTATCACTATAGCTACCCTCATCACCAGATGTTGTATATTTGGGAGTGGCTCTAGTGTGTACCTTCTTTTTCTTGCCGTCCTTAGCCATGAGACACTTGTGGCCGACGTTGGGGAAGAGGAGACCCTTGTTGATGGTGATGTTGGCGGCGTCCTCGTTGGCGGAGGAGTCAGTGGAGCTCTCGTCGGAGTCCCATTCCTGACATACGTGGGCATCGCCGCCCTTTTTCTTGTAGTACCTCTTCTTCTCCTTCTTCTTCCCTTTCTTGTCGTCGTCCCTGCCACTTCCACTAGAATTTGGACATTTAGCTATGAAATGATGGGCTTACCACATTTGTAGCACACCCTTTTAGAGCGAGGTTTGTAGTCCTTCCCCTCCTTTGCTTGAGGATTTGGCAGAAGCTCTTGATGATGAGTGTCATCTCCTCGTTGTCGAGCTTGGAGGCGTCGATTGGAAGCCTACTTGGTGTAGACTCCCTCTTCTCATCTTCTGTCGCTTTGAATGCGATGGGTTGCACCTCGGGTGTTGAGGTGGCGCCTTGCTCCAAGTTGACAATATGTTTGGAGTCTTTGATCATAAGTTCAAAGCTCACAAACTTGCCAATCACCTCCTCGGGGGACATCTGTTTGTATCTAGGATCTCCACATATTAATTGAACTTGAGTGGGATTACGAAATACGAGAGATATTAGAATAACCTTGACCATTTCATGGTCATCCCATTTGGTGCTCCCGAGGTTGCGCACTTGATTGACCATCATCTTGAGCCAGTTGTACATGGCTTGCGGCTCTTCCCCTTTGTTGTGGACGAATCGACTGAATTCTTCCTCGATCGTTTCGCGCTTGGTGATCTCTGTCACCTTGTCCCCTTCATGCGTGGTCTTGAGGACGTCCCAAATTTCTTTGGCACTCTTCAACCCTTGCACCTTGTTATACTCCTCTCGACACAAGGAGGCGAGGAGTATAGACGTGGCTTGGAGTTGAAGTGCCTAATTTGGATCGCCTCGTCCGAGTCGTAGTCCTTGTCCCCTACCTTCAGTACCTACACTCCAAACTCAACAATTTCCCAAATACTTTCGTGGAGTGAGGTTAGATGATGCCTTATTTTATCACTCCACATAGAATAATCTTCACCATCAAAATATGGTGGTTTGCCTAAGGGAACGGAAAGTAGAGGAGTGCGCTATGAAATACGGGGATAGCGAAGGGGCATATTGAAATTTCCCTTTGCCCGAGAACAGGATCTGGATGTCGCATAGAGGGGGGGGTGAATAGGCGAATAATAATTATCACTTTAAAACTTAAATTCTTACTCTACTCGAAGGCTAGATCGCAGTAGAATGAAAGACCCTTCGAGTAGGTTGCAGCGGAATAGAAGATCCTGACTTAAAATGCCCTGCACTTCAAATATAACTTGTACCACAAATAAGTATTGAAGTGCAGATATAGAGAGTAGGTAAGATAGAGAATCAGCACACAGCACAGAGCAGAGCACACAGACGCAGGGATTTATCCTGTGGTTCGGCCAAGCCTGAAATGCTTGCCTAGTCCTCGTTGGAGTTAGCCACACCTAGGCTTGGAGTCTATTTCAACTCCTTCCTCCATTTGCTCAGATCTGTCAGTATGATAGATAGAGCCTTTCACTATGTTGATGTTGGTTACAACAACACCGTGGCTGCTTACAGTCTTCTTGATAGCACTTCGGCAGAGTAACAATGTGCTCAAGTCTTTGCTCTAGCTCCCAGCAGCACTTCTCCACTCTCTAAAGGCCTATAGCTTTGCCTCCTCACAAACTAGAGAGATATACATGAGAGCGAGAGAGAGAATGGATCCAAATGATGTATACAATTGTTGGCTGCACTTGTTAACTTGTTGGAGGCGCCTATGGGTCCCTTTTATAGACCCAAGGGGCCTAGGAGCCGTTGGAATTCCTTTTGGAAGGCAATACTTGCTTTCTGTCGGGTGGCGCACCGAACAGTCCGGTGCACCACCGGACAGGTCCTGTAGCTTGTCCGGTGCGCGGTCTCCTTCCATATTGGGCTCAGCTGACCGTTGGAGCAACGGTCCTCTTGGCTCACCAGACACTGTCCGGTGCACACCGGACAGTCCGGTGCGCCAACTAACCGTTGGCTCATGCCACGCGTCGCCCGCCAATATGCTGCTGCCGACCGTTGGCGCGGGCGCCGATGGCTCACCAGACAGTCCGGTGCACCACCGGACAGACCGGTGAATTTTAGCCACGCCACCTTCCTCTTTTCCTGAGAGCGCCTGGTTGACGCCGAGCCAGCCTGGGGCACCGGACACTGTCCGGTGGGCCATCGGACACTGTCCCGTGTGCCAGGCCCGAGCTGGTGTTGGCTAAACTTTGCCAACTCTTCTCCAATTCCAATCTTCTTTTCTTGGTATTGTTTCTAGCACTTAGATAAACATGTTAGTACCAAAAAAAACAATTCACTAAGGCTGGAGCCATACCTTGATTCTTTAATCTGCAACTCTCAAGTGTTAAGTATAATAACATGTGTTGGACTTTAAACTATCAAGTCAACTTGACTTGATCTAAATTGACATATCTGAGCTCCAACACCCTGCAAAGGTCACATAGAATATCTCCAAACAAAGGGACAACCCAAACTAAAGATCAAGGTGCACATAGCTCTTTTGGGCTGCTTCCAGTTCTGGTTTTGACACTGCTTCTCCTTCCAGTGACCTTGTTCACTTCTTGAGCTTGATCTTGAGCCTTATGACTTACACCACATAATTGTAGATGTTACCTCATTGGTTGTAAGTCATGTCCTTATGTAGTGTTCCTTGATGCACCATAACTCTTCTTAACTCGATCAACCTTGACTTTGCAAGTCTTCTTCTTCACCCCTAGCTTTGGGTTCCTGGTCTCCTAGACCTTCTCCCATGCACTCGGTACCTCGAAGTTCTTCTTGCCTTCATCCTTAGCTTGATCGGTTGTCTCTGAGTTATGCACACCGAGTCTCACTTAAGCAATGTCCATCTTTTTTGTGATGTCCATTATCTATCGATAATTCAGTCTTCGGACCATCACACTTGTTCACTTGTGTTGAACCTTATTCACTTTGCATTAATCACCTGTTCAATACTTAGCACACTTGTTAGTCCTTTAATTGGGTTGTCATACAAACACCAAAACCCACAAGAGAGCTTTCAATCTCCCCCTTTTTGGTGATTGATGGCAACACAATTAAAGCTTACACAAGAATAAGATTTTCAGCACAAATTTTGAATTCTAAGTTTGTAGAGTGCTCCCCTAAATATGTGCTTACATTAAAATCTTAACTTTGGCCTTATATGCCAAATTGCACATACTTAGGCTAATTTGAAGCATTACTACACCTTAGCACCTGCGGGATGCATTGTGTCAATAATTAAACCGTAATGCGTATAACACACAAATGCACAGAATCAGAGTTAAACACCAATTAAATGGATATACCACATGAATATCAACCTACCACTACTCACCATTAAGATACCAATTTAAAGTAATTTAAAGCACCAGAATCACATGAATATCTATTATAGGATAAACACAATAGATGCCACCAGAACAACATGAATATCTATTATAGGATAAACACAATAGATGCTAATTGATTCATATTAACGGAAGCACTAATTTTGCATTATCACCATATAATACAACAAGAAGCATAAGATAAGAATTATCAATAAAACTAACACATTCTTCCTTAAGACCAAGGGAACTCAAGGAAACCCCTTTGAGTCCTTTAACACTTAAGGAAACCCCTTTAAGATAAGCTTTCCTCTCAGGTTGAGGTAAGCTTTAATGCACAAATTCTCCCCCTTTGACATCAAACACCAAAACCATATTCAAGCAAGAACATAGGATGATGTCAAGGGACAGCAGGGTATTGAGCAGGGAAAATGCAACACACTAACATTTCTCCCCCTTACACATTAAAAATATTCCACACAAGCATTTGAGAAAAATTAAGGTACAAATATGCAAAAATCAATACCTCCTGTTGTACCTTTACCATGTTATGGCGTACTTTCCATCTAAGTAGGAGGAGTTCCTTTTGCCATCAATTTAAGATTTCCATCTTGAATGTTTTATCTCTAGGAAGCTCCTTCACACTTGTGCCTGATCCTTTATCCTGACCTTTTCTTGTTGCTAAGACACCAAACTTAGAACAAGTTATAGTATTGTGGCACAAGATGAAGCATCTATTCTAGTGATTACCAAAAGGTACCAATTGAAGCACACTACGAAGGCTACTAATTGAAAGATCATCACTGTCATAGCTCCATGATATTTAAGGATAAGCATCTAGGATCACCAACTATTATAGAGCGTGAGCAATTTTTAAATACGCAATTACTCACAACTTTAGATACCAGTTATTCGACTTGTGGAGGTACCCAAGTCCTGATTGCTCCCTTTCTTGCTCATCTTCCCTTTTCTACCTTGAGACTATATAGGATCACTCAAGAAACAGTTAGTCTCAAAAGACACAAGTTATGTGTGCTCCCCCTAAAGTTGTGCATCAAGTATTTGAATGACTTGCACCTTGCACATTCTAGCGTCCTCAGAACTAGAGGGGATCACAACATACCTTGGTCTAGGCATAATATATCAATTGCATCACAAAAAATACCAATTGAATAGATGACATAACACAACTTATGACTAGTGGAAACAATGCATGCCTCAAGATATATAACATTTTAAAAGCAACCTAGGCACGCTTCGCACATGATGATCATTGCAACACATATACCAATTGAAAAACTACAAGATCATGCATATAAAGCACAATGTCTAAGCACACCATGATTAAGAAGTATTTTCTTAGGCACACCAAAGGAAACGACATTTTAAAGCATAGATAACCTAAGCCAAGATACTACCAATTGAAAGGCAAAGACATAGCTATGATCACAATCAACAGAACTTCAAGATATTTAATGAAATTGCATAGTTCCATTCTCCATACCTTTGCCTTTTACCTGAATGCCATGAGATCCATTCTTTTAGGCAGTGTGGAGTGAGAGCAACTGTTGTCACCAATTTAGGGATCCTTTTGCTCATGCACCTTATAGCTCAAGAGGGTGCATTAGAGACACAACATAGATTTCTTGTTTTGGTATACACAAAGTGCCAAGACAAAGTAATCATGTGAAAATGGACTAAACAAAACTATCATGCTTGCACATAGGTTAATCATTAAAAATCACATAGCATGAATTTAAGATACATGTTTATCCACATACACCAAGAGAGTTAATCATGATGGATATATCAAATGAAAAAAAACCCATTGAATGATTCACGAGATATAACTTATAAAGCACACAGTCACGACTGAGCAAACATGATTATGATCTTGGAAATCATGGATCATTAATTGAAAGATATTCAACACAAGCAATCTCAAAAGCATAACTACTCCAAGGGTAGGTATAGCCCTACAATTCAACTTAAAAACAATGTTGATTAGAAATAATGCACTTAAGATACACATGTACCATCCTTTGGAGAGCAAGTTGTAGATTCTCATCAAGGTCCTTTGCTTGACTCACCAATAATGATTAAGGACCTCTACAACTTATTTAACTCGAGATGAACATGGGATTAGTATTGCACAATAATTCAACCTTGGGTTAATAAATAGAGAATAAAATTGACAGCTTGAGCATAGAGTTTGAATTAACCATCTTAAGCTCTCCCAAGATCTCTAGTCCATCTTGAGGCACCTGCATGGTCTAGTTGGCACAGTTTGGTACCCATCTCGGGATGGGTCCATAACGTTCATCTAGAAGATCCTTTGGTACCCAGATAGCAGTTGTGCTAGTTCTAGGTGATCTCATTACTGATCTAGCACAAGTGTATGATTTGGGTCTCCTAAGCGAATAAAATTGAGATAAATTTTCTTGCTTAGGAACCTTACCCTTCTTACATACCTTAGGTAGATGACCATGCTCACCACACATGTTGCCGAAACGTCGCTTAACCTAACATGATGCTTGATGTTTGTCCTTTTTCTTAGTGAGGGTCATCCTGGAGGGTGCACGTGTTTGATTCATCATGAGCGGACATGAAGTGATCATATGGTCCTTGTCATTAAATCCAAAACATCTCCTCATACCTTCATCCTTGTCGTTGTATGGACAATACGCAATGAGGTGGCCTAACTCATTGCACTTAAAGCACCTCCTTTTTCCTCTTCTCTTTTTGCTCTTGGATAACATAGAGAGATGAACAGTGCAAACAACATGACTAATTGAATTTTTACCTTTTTCTTTGTTCATGTTGATTTCTTCATTTATTGCTTTAGGAACATCTTCCTTATGGAGTTTAACACTTGCTGTGGTTTCTCCCGTCTCAAACTTCTTCACCACGTGTCCGTAGATATCTTGAGGAGGTTGAGCAATGCGTCTTCTCCTTAGTTGCTTTGCTTTCTTGTTCCTTTCTTTATTGATGAGCAACTTTTCTTTTGATCCTACAGCTTGATGCTCATTCAAAAATTGGCTTTCTTTTGAGCAACAGGGGTTAGCACATGGTAATATGATCTAAATGCGCACGTGTGCAAGAATGAGGTTCACATGAATTTAAGCTCGCAATTACAACCTCATGAGCAACATCAAGCATGATATGTCTATCTAAAAGATTATCATGATAATAAGACAACACCTCATATTATTCAGTAAGAGCAAGTTTATCATGACTTAGCAATTCTACTGGCCTCCCAAGCATAGAATTCTCAGTTTTAAGTTGAGCAACATCAGATAATATATCATGATTATTTCTTTGCTCAAATAAAGTAGATTCATACCGTTGGACCAAATTATCATGAGAGCACTTTAGCTCCTCATGTTCTTTGGTCATTTTCTTTAGGCTATCGTTAGTTTTGATGAGAGTCTCCTCTAGCCTGAGAAGCGTCTCGCCTTGTTCCTTGTTCCTCCTCAACAGCTTAACCAAGAGCACTTTGTCTTCTTTGTTGAGATGGGTGTAGAACCGGCAAATCTCCTCTTCTTCCACATTGTCGGTCTCATTTTCCCTGTCTTTATTATCAGTGGAAGCAAAACAGGAAAATGTACCTTGTGGTGATGAAGACTCATCCTCGCTCTCATCCTCATATTCCTCATTATCATCGCTTTCATCTCCACTCTTATCGTTAGCAACAAGACATGTATAACTAGTGGGAGATGAACCTGTCGGTGAGGTGGATCCATCGCTTGGTGTCCATCGTTCTTCTCCCTTGGACAAGTTAGTACCACCAGCAATAGAGGGAGCAGAAGCAGTGCATATGGACTTAAAAATTTTCAACTTAATTTTAGTCGATAGATCGTGAGCATCAACAAATAAATCACTATCACTACTCATAATGGCAAAATAGGCACCTCTAGAAAGAGAGTCAACTAAGATGTTGCAAGCATGATGATTAAGAGATAGACATCTTAGTTCATCGTTAGAAGGATTTTTACTAATATCAGAGGGAAAAATACTTCTACTAAAGATCTGTCTCAAATCAGGATCAATATGCATGAAAGCATTATAAATAGAGACAGACCAAGATTTATAATTAGAACCATCGCCTAGAAGAAGTTCTAGTGTTACCTCTTGTGACGACATCGTCATCTCTAGACGGCTAAGCCCACACTAGAGAGGCCTAGCTTCGATACCAATTGAAAGTTCCCTTTGTCCGGGAACAGGATCTGGATGTCTCCTAGAGGTGAGGGGTGAATAGGTGAATAATAATTATCACTTTAAAACTTAAATTCTTACTCTACTCAAAGGCTAGATCGCAGTAGAATGAAAGACCCTTCGAGTAGGTTGCAGCGAAATAGAAGATCCTGACTTAAAATGCCCTGCACTTCAAATATAACTTGTACCACAAATAAGTATTGAAGTGCAGATATAAAGAGTAGGTAAGACAGAGAATCAGCACACAGCATAGAGCAGAGCACATAGACGCAGGGATTTATCCCGAGGTTCGGCCAAGCCTGAAATGCTTGCCTAGTCCCCGTTGGAGTTAGTCACACCTGGGCTTGGAGTCTATTTCAACTCCTTCCTCCGTTTGCTCAGATCTATCAGTATGACAGATAGAGCCTTTCACTATGTTGATATTGGTTACAACAACGTCGTGGCTGCTTACAGTCTTCTTGACGGCACTCCGGCAGAGTAACAATGTGCTCAAGACTTTTCTCTAGCTCCCAGCAGCACTTCTCCACTCTCTAAAGGCCTATAGCTTTGCCTCCTCACAAACTAGAGAGATATACACGAGAGGGAGAGAGAAAATGGATCCAAATGATGTATACAATTGTTGGCTGCACTTGTTAACTTGTTGGAGGCGCCTAGGGGTCCCTTTAATAGACCCAAGGGGCCTAGGAGCCGTTGGAATTTCTTTTGAAAGGCAATATTTGCTTTCTGTCGGGTGGCGCACCGGACAGTCCGGTGCACCACCGGACAGATCCTGTAGCTTGTCCGGTGCGTGATCTCCTTCCATATTGGGCTCAGCTGACCGTTGGAGCATCGGTCCTCTTGGCTCACCGGACACTGTCCAGTGCACACCGGACAGTCCGGTGCGTCAAGTAACCGTTGGCTCATGCCACGCGTCGCCCGCTGATTGCGCTGTCGACCGTTGGCGCGGGAACCGATGGCTCACCGGACAGTCCGGTGCACCACCGGACAGTCCGGTGAATTTTAGCCATGCCGCCTTCCTCTTTTCCCGAGAGCGCCTGGTTGACGCCGAGCCAGCCTGGGGCACCGGACACTGTCCAGTGCGCCATCGAACACTGTCCGGTGCACCATCGGACAGTCCGGTGTGCTAGGCCCGAGCTGGTGTTGGCTAAACTTTGCCAACTCTTCTCCAATTCCAATCTTCTTTTCTTGGTACTATTTCTAGCACTTAGATAAACATGTTAGTACCAAAAAAACAGTTCACTAAGGCTAGAGCCATACCTTGATTCTTTAATCTGCAACTCTCAAGTGTTAAGTATAATAACATGTGTTGGACTCTAAACTATCAAGTCAACTTGACTTGATGTAGATTGACATATCTGAGCTCCTACACCCCGCAAAGGTCACATAGAATATCTCCAAACATAGGGACAACCCAAACTAAAGATCAAGGTGCACTTAGCTCTTTTGGACTGCTTCCAGTTCTGGTTTTGACACTGCTTCTCCTTCCAGTGACCTTGTTCACTTCTTGAGCTTGATCTTGAGCCTTATGACTTACACCACATAATAGTAGATGTTACCTCATTGGTTGTAAGTCATGTCCTTATGTAGTGTTCCTTGATGCACCATAACTCTTCTTAACTCGATCAACCTTGACTTTGCAAGTCTTCTTATTTACCCCTAGCTTTGGGTTCCTGGTCTCCTTGACCTTCTCCCATGCACTCGGTACCTCGAAGTTCTTCTTGCCTCCATCCTTAGCTTGATCGGTTGTCTCTGAGTTATGCACACCGAGTCTCACTTAAGCAATGTCCATCTTTCTTGTGATGTCCATTATCTATAGATAATTCAGTCTTTGGACCATCACACTTGTTCACTTGTGTTGAACCTTATTCACTTTGCATTAAGCACCTATTCAACACTTAGCACACTTGTTAGTCCTTTAATTGGGTTGTCATACAAACACCAAAACCCACAAGAGAGCTTTCACATCTTACTATACTTCTTGCGCTCATGGCGCTTAGAAGCGATGAATGACTCTGAGCTTGATGTGGAGGGTGACAAAGAGTCGGTCTCATAGTAGACCACCTTCTTCATCTTCTTCTTCTTGTCACCCTTCCGATGGGACTTGATGGAGGAAGAGGATTCCTCCTTGTGTTTTTTGCCGGACTCCCTTGAGAGAGTCCTCCCCAAGCTCGTGGGCTTGTCGGCGGTCACAATCTCCCTCTTAGTGTGTTCTCCAGACATCAATTCGAGTTGGTTAGACTCTTAATGAAGCACTGGCTCTGATACTAATTGAAAGTTGCCTAGAGGGGGGTGAATAGGCGAAACCTAAAATTTATAACTTAAACACACACTACAAGCCGGGGTTAGGGTTAGAATTAAATTCAAGTCCGAAGAGAGGGAAAAACAAATCAACAAAGAAATAAGGCGAGTGGACACGATGATTTGTTTTACCCAGGTTCGGTTCCAAAGAACCTAGTCCCCGTTGAGGAGGTCACAAAGACCGGGTCTATTTCAACCCTTTCCCTCTCTCAAACGGTCACTTAGACCAAGTAAGCTTTTTCCTTAGTCTCCTAGGTCACATAGACCCCACAAGGACCACCAGACACTTAGGTGTCTCTTGCTTCGATTACAAATCACTTGAGAAGAGAAATGAGAAAGGAAGAAGACAATCCAAGCAACAAGAGCGCAAATGAACACAAAATCTCTCTCACAAGTCACTAAGTGTTTGAGATGGATTTGGGACTTGGAGCAGATTTGATCTATTGAATTGTGTCTTGGAGTGAATGCTAGGGCTCTTGTATTGAATGAGATGTGCAGGAAACTTGGATTCTTGAAGTTGTGGTGGTTGGGGGTATTTATAGCCTCCAACCACCAAGGTAGCTGTTGGGGAGGCTGCTGGCGATGGATGCACCGGACAGTTTGGTGCGCCACCGGACAGATACTGTTTAGTGTCCGGTGCGCCGCCATGTCACCCAACCGTTAGGCTTTGGAGCTCGGTCGACCATTGGAGTTTTGTCTTCTTGCGGCACCAGACAATCCGGTCCCACACCGGATAGTCCGGTGCCCTCTGACTTCGGCTGCTGCACTGTAGCTCACTGTAGCACTTTGCAGAGTCAACCGTTGCGCACAGGTAGCCGTTGCCTGCTGACTCATCGGACAGTCTGGTGGCACACCGGACAGTCCGGTGAATTATAGCGGAGCGCGCCTTCATTTTCTCGAGAGTGGCTGGTTCAGAAGTATAGGGCCTGGTGCATCGGACACTGTCCGGTGGCACACCGGACAATCCGGTGCGCCAACTTTCAGCACACTCAACTTCTTTGCTCCATTTCAAATTATGTCCCTAACTTGATTCTTTTATTGGTTTGTGTTGAACCTTATGCACCTGTAATACATGAGTTCTAGACAAACTAGTTAGTCCATAAGTTTGGGTTGACGATCAACCACCAAAATTAATTATAGGAAATGGTTAACCCTATTTCCCTTTCAACAAGTCTCTTGAGAACAAGGAAGGAAAAATAAAAGGCCAATCCAAGCAACAAGAGAAACAAAATAACACAAGAGATCCTCTCACAAGCCCTAAAGCACTAGAGTTGATTTAGCGACTTTGAGTGGATCGATTGCTTTGATTGTGTCTTGAAGTGTTGGGCTTTTGTTCTTGCAATGAATGAATATTTCAGAAGGCTTGGATGGGAGTGAATGAGGTGGTTGGGGGGTATTTATAGCCTCCCAACTACTTTTAGCCGTTGGCTGATTTCTGCTGGCGATGGGCGCACCGAACAGTCTGGTGCGCCACCGGACAGTCACTGTGCACTGTCCGGTACGCGCTACGTCAGCGCAACCGTTAGGGTTCGAAGCTGGTCGACCGTTGGAGCCTTTATCGTCTTGCTGCACCGGACAATTATAGCAGAGCACGTCTCCAAATTCCTGAGAGTGGCTGGTTGAACTGTTGTACGACCTAGTGCATCGGGCACACCGGACACTGTCCGGTGCGCCAATTTCAGCACAATCTAAGTCCTTTTTGATCCATTTAAATTGTGTCCCCTAACCGAATTCTTTTTTGGTTTGTGTTGAACCTTATGCACCTGTAATAGATGAATTCTTGACGAACTAGTTAGTCCATGTGTTTATGTTGGTCATCAACCACTAAAATTGATTATAGGAAATGGTTGACCAAATTTCCCTTTCAATCTCCCCCTTTTTGGTGATTGATGCCAACACAAACCAAAGAAAATATAGAGTGCAGAAATGTAACTAGCTTGTATGAAGAATGTGCATAGGTTACTTGGAGTTAAACCAAATGAAGGTATCACTAAATGTTTTTGGATTGGTTTTTCTTTTTAACATTTTGGACCACTGGTTTGTTTTTGCAAATCTTTTGGAAAATCTTTTCTACTTCAAATTTTTTAAATAGTTAAAGGTATAAGAGCAAGAACAAGATTGCAAGAAGCATTTTTCAGATTTGAAATTTCTCCCTCTGTTTCAAATGCTTTTCCTTTGACTAAATAAAAGCTCCCCCTGAATGAATTCTCCCCTTAGCTTTCAAGATGGTTTTTGAAATAGATACCAATTTTGAAAATTGACTTTTTAAGACCAATTGTAAATTCATGCCAATTCATACCACTTGAAAATTCATTTTGGGGCTATCACAAATACCAATTGAAATACTTATTTGTGATTCTTGAAACCAAAGAAGATACTAATTGAAATTATTTAAAATGGTGGTGCGCGGTCCTTTTGTTTTGGGCTTAATACTTTCTCCCCCTTTGGCATTAATCACCAAGAACGGAGAACTTGAGAGCCCTTTGGCATTTTCTCCCCTTTTGGGGCTTAATACTTTCTCCCACATGGTAAAATAAATATAAGTGAAGGATCATACCATTGAGAGTTTGTGGAGTAACAACAAGTGGTAAATGATACCGTTAGAGTTTAGAGTGAAGCCTTGTCGTTGCCGAATACTCCATTTCCCTTTCAATCTAATCATAGAGATATACTTGAAAACATACTAGTCTTAGCCTTGGCACAAGAAGAATAAGAAATATGCAATTGTACCAAATGAAAGAGCTATGATCAAATGTATATAAAATAGCTATGTGTGCAATGTTTCAATCAAAAATTCCGAGAATCAGGTATATTTAGCTCATTCCTAAGTTTGCTAAAGGTTTTCTCATATAGTGGCTTGGTAAATATAACAGCTAATTGATTGTGGGTATTAACATAGGCAATCTCGATACCCCCCTTTTGTTGGTGATCTCTCAGAAAGTGATACCGAATATCTATGTGCTTAGTGCGGCTATGTTCAACGGGATTATCCGCCATGCGGATTGCACTCTCATTGTCACATAGGAGAGGGACTTTGCTCAATTTGTAGCCATAGTCCCTAAAGGTTTGCCTCATCCAAAGTAATTGTGCACAACAATGTCCTGTGGCAATATACTCGGCTTCGGCAGTGGAAAGAGCTATGGAGTTTTGTTTCTTTGAAGCCCAAGACACCAGGGATCTCCTGAGAAACTGACAAGTCCCTGATGTGCTCTTTCTATCAATTTTACACCCTACATAGTCAGCATCAGAATATCCAATTAAATCAAATGTGGATCCCTTGCGGTACCAAAGCCCAAACTTAGGAGTGTAAACTAAATATCTCATGATTCTCTTCATGGCTCTAAGGTGTACTTCCTTAGGATTTGCCTGGAACCATGCACACATGCATACAAAAAGCATAATATCCGGTCGAGATGCACATAAGTAGAGTAAATATCCTATCATCGACCGGTATACCTTTTGATCTACGGATTTACCTCCCGTGTCGAGGTCGAGATGCCCATTGGTTCCCATGGGTGTCTTGATGGGTTTGCCATTCTTCATCTCAAACTTCTTAAGTATGTCTTGAATGTACTTCGTTTGGCTGATGAAGGTGCCATCTTGGAGTTGTTTGATTTGAAATCCAAGGAAATACTTCAACTCCCCCATCATAGTCATCTCGAATTTTTAAATCATGATCCTACTAAATTCTTCACAGGATGACTTGTTAGTAGACCCAAATATGATATCGTCAACATAAATTTGGCATATAAACAAGTCTTTTGCAATAATTTTAGTGAAGTGAGTAGGATCGGCTTTACCGACTTTGAAGCCATTAGTGATAAGAAAATCTCGCAGGCATTCATACCATGCTCTTGGGGGCTTGCTTGAGCCCGTAAAGCGCCTTTGAGAGCTTATAAACATAGTTAGGGTACTCACTATCTTCAAAGCTGGGAGGTTGCTCAACATAGACCTCTTCCTTGATAGGGCCATTGAGAAAGGCACTCTTTACATCCATTTGATAAAGCTTGAAACCATGGTAAGTAGCATAGGCAAGTAATATGCAAATTGACTGAAGCCTAGCTACGGGTGCATAGGTTTCATCGAAATCCAAACCTTCGGCTTGTGAATAACCTTTGGCCACAAGTCAGGCTTTGTTCCTTGTCACCACACCATGCTCATCTTGCTTGTTACGGAATACCCACTTGGTACCTACAACATTTTGATTAGGACGTGGAACTAAATGCCATACCTCATTCCTTGTGAAATTGTTGAGCTCCTCTTGCATTGCCACCACCCAATCCAGATCTCTTAGAGCATCCTCTACCCTGTATGGCTCAATAGAAGAATGTTCACAAAAATATGCAACCCGAGATCTAGTGGTTACCCCCCTTATGTATATCACCAAGAATGGAGTTGACGGGGTGATCTCTTTGGATTGCTTGGTGGACTCTTGGGTGTGGCGGTCTTTGACCCTGAATTTCTTGACCATCTTCCTTGTCTTCATTATCTTCATCTCCCCCTTGATCAATGTCCTCCTCTTGAGGTGGCTCATCGTCTTGATCTTCTTCTTCATCCTCTTGAGCCTGATCCTCATCTTGGGTAGGTGGAGATGCTTGTATGGAAGATGATGGTTGATCTTGTGTTTGTATAGGCTCTTTAGATTCCTTAGGACACACATCCCCAATAGACATGTTCCTTAGTGCGACGCACGGAGCCTCTTCATCATCTAGTTCATCAAGATCAACTTGCTCCACTTGGGAGCCATTAGTCTCACCAAACACAATGTCACAAGAAACTTCAACTAATCTAGTGGACTTGTTCAAGACTCTATATGCCCTTGTGTTTGAGTCATAACCAAGTAAAAAGCCTTCTGCAGCTTTTGGAGCAAATTTAGATTTTCTACCTCTCTTAGAGCAACTCCAATAGTTATGTAAATTTTAGCTCTCTAAATCACAGATTTAAGAAGTTGCTAAATGACTTTTTGAGTAAAAAAATGTGAGTTCTCCAATAGTTCTCTAAATATAGGTTGTAATTTTGTTTTGTATCTATCCACGTAAAAAATAAGTCACAAAAACTATATAATGCAGTCAATATTTTTGTTTAGGGAGTTGTTAAATAGTTGCCAAATGTAGAGAGAAAATGAGGTTAGATGACACGTTGTTAAATTTAGAAAGTTCATTTAGAGAACTGTTGAAGAATAGTTTTCATGTTAACTACCTAAATTATTAATTTAGTAAGTCTTTTAGAGAACTACTGGAGTTGCTCTTAATAAAAATAAAGCATTTGCTCCCAAAAACTCTAAAATATGAAACATTGGGCTTTTTACCAGTGAGGAGTTCATATGATGTCTTCTTGAGGATTTGGTGAAGATATAACTAGTTGATGGAGTAGCAGGCGGTGTTAATCGCCTCCGCCCAAAACCGGTCCGGTGTCTTGTACTCATCAAGCAACAAGAGCAACAAAAGAACACAAGAGATCCTCTCACAAGCCCTAAAGCACTAGAGTTGATTTGGGGACTTCAAGTGGATCGATTGCTTTGATTGTGTCTTGAAGTGTTGGGCTTTTGCTCTTGCAATGAATGAATATTTCAGAAGGCTTGGATGAGAGTGAATGAGGTGGTTGGGGGGTATTTATAGCCTCCCAACTACTTCTAGCCGTTGGCTGATTTCTGCTAGCGATGGGTGCACCGGACAGTCACTGTGCACTGTCCGGTGCGCGCCACGTCAGCACAACCGTTAGGGTTCAGAGCTGGTCGACCGTTGGAGCCTTTATCGTCTTGCTGCACCGGACAGTCCGGTGCCCTCTAACTTTGCTGCGCAGTCGACCGTTGGAGCCTTTATAGCCTTCATCACTATTCACTTCTGCGTAGTCGACCGTTGGCACCAGAGTGTCGTTGCTCCGCTAGCTCACAGGACAGTCCGGTGGCACACCGGACAATCCGGTGAATTATAGCGGAGTGCGTCTCCAAATTCCCGAGAGTGGCTGGTTCAACTGTTGTATGGCCTGGTGCACTGGACACTATCCGGTGCGCCAATTTCAGCACACTCTAAGTTCTTTTTACTCCATTTAAATTGTGTCCCCTAACTGAATTCTTTCTTGGTTTGTGTTGAACCTTATGCACCTGTAATAGATGAATTCTTGACAAACTTGTTAGTCCATGTGTTTGTGTTGGTCATCAACCACTAAAATTAAGTATAGAAAATGGTTGACCCAATTTCCCTTTCACACCATATCTTGGTTGAACATAACATGCTTTACATTGATGATGAGAATTAAACCAATTGAAAGTTTAAAAACTGAAAGTATATCAATTGAAATCCTGAAGGGTAAAGCATGCTAATATGAACATCAAACCTCATAATGAAGGATATTACATGATTATGTCACTACTTCTTCATTATTTGGTTTTTAGGATAGTTCAACTTCCTGCTTGATTACTGTGATTTCTTTTCTTTTTATGATTTCATCGAACCAAGTGATCTTGAACTTCTTTCATCTTTTCTTGATTCGATCATACTTGATAAGAGGTCAATTGAAACTCAATGATTGAAAGAACCAAGATGCTTATATCTGTAGATTTTGAATCCATATTGAAAGCACTTGGAAGGACCTTGTTGAAACACATAGAAAAGAGAGCATTAAAAACACAAGAGAGGGTTTCACAAATGATTATCCTTATATGTGGATGGCAAATGAATCATCATTCTTGAAACCCAAAAGGATAGATTAAATTCCTTTAAATTAGTGCACACATATGGTTGATGTCAAAGTTATATGCACTATTGAACATTTTATATTGCAAGGAAATTAACCTATACTATGGTACATCCTATTAAGGATAGAATATTAAAACAACTGAATGAGAGGAAGTTTTCATACCTTGGCCTCTTGTCAACTTCATCTTACATTAGTTGAATAGTATTATTTAAGCTTGTGATTTATCCAATTTAAAACAAGCACCATCTCTTAACATAGATTTTCTATGGATAAACTCAACACAAGAGATGGCATTAGTAGAACAAGCATTAGTTTCTTATTTAGCAACCCATTATGTGTGGACGGCAAGCGAGTTGCTAAAATAGAGAAACCTCATAATATGGACAAAATTTTCCTTGAGCCCTCATACACAATATATTTTGAATGACATGGATGATATGCATGGTTATTCAATGAAGTTTAAAGGGCTGACTTAATCCATATTATGGTGAGTGTCTAATATAGAAGAATCAAATCCAAATTAACTAGAGAGAGTACATCACATAGTTTTGGATTTGTTGACCATATGATAATATTCATTTATCTTACAATTGGTCCTTTATTTCATAATCAACAACTTATGTATATCCTCAAGTGCTTCTTTTTCTTTAGTGGCTACACAAGTCACAAAAGAGATAAGATTTGAAAATAATATGCACTTGAGATTTAGTTGTTACCACCCTTGCTACTATCTCCAAACATGATTTATACATTCATTATCGAGCACCCAACTTGATCCATTGAAGGAGTGGTCCTACAAAACAAGTTTAAGCTTCATATTTTGGTACCCAATTTAAATTGGGTCCTTTTAGATTAGTAGTAAGAGCCTTGGGTACCCACACATTCCTTATTGTGGCCTTTCTCTTTATGTAGGCACCCACATATACTTGACAACCATCTTGCATGGTTTCAAGTCAATATTTAATCACACAGATAAAAAACTAGAGTTAAGAATAGGAGCCTTTTCTCCTTTTCTTGATACATCTTTGTGTTGCCTTCTTGATGATGAACCTAGCTTGACCTTTGGTGCACCTAGCTTATCAAGGTTAGTCGCACAAGCGTTCATATCATAGACAAGTTATGCATGGAATTTACAACTTAGTGATCCAATTCAATGTGAAGCAAATGGATACCGATTGAAGTAGATTTCTAAGATATCAAAATATAGGTTTCCAAAATTTAGAGAGTATGGATCACTAATTGTACCTTTTACAGTTTAAAAATCATATCCATGTTAGTGCATATGTATGTGATGAATATCAACAAAAAGGATTCTTATGCACTTTAAGATTTAACGATAAGGGAATTTTAAACTGCATCAAGAGTAGCTATTTAGAAGACAAAGATTACAAACCATATGTATGAGATACAAATTTACCATTTTGGATTGTCTTAGTATAGCTTACTTAAGGGAAACTTATTCTCTACCAACCCAAGATATATAATGTTCTCCCACTAGATATGTGCATCAAGTATTTGAATGACTTGCCACATGCACTTTCAATTTAGTTAAGAGTCTCATGAGGAGTACATTACATATCATGGTCAAGGCATGAAAAATTTGCAATGAATTAACTTATCCTTAAGAATACTTACCACCAAGTAGAGCGTACCATTTGTTATACTAATTTGAAAGATCTTACAATCATTTGTGGAGACTTCCTTCTTTAGCTTGTTATCTTTTTTCCTTTTAATACTAGTTGAAAAAAAACTTTGAAAAGAGATATTAGTAGTACAAGGAAGTATTTAATGAATGGTGATATTTAGATATGAATTGCAAACAAATCATCATTTATGAGGCATAAAGGCATAAGTTAAATTCCTTTTAAGTTAATGCACATGTAGGAGTGAATTACCAATATGCACCAATTTACAAATTTAAGCCAAAAGGAATTTAACCTTCATCTTGACATTTCTTTCCATAGAATAGATTATTACCAATTGAAAGAATGCCACTTGAAAGGAACTATTATTGGTCACATACCAAATGAAACAACTAATTCCATACCTTTGCCTTGAACATTCCTAATCTTTCTTTTAGGTGAAGATTAACCTTTAATGCTTGTGATTTTACCAAATGAAAGAGCACCCGCTACTTATGAATTTCCATGAAATAGTTTAAAAGAGATTGCATTAAAAACACAAGCAATAGTTTCCTATTTAGCAACCTTTAGTATATGAATGACAAGAAGCTTACTAAAATAAGGAAACCTCATGATATGAACTGAGTTACCCTTACAAGCATCATGCATAACACTGATTTAAACAAGGTGAAAATAGCATGATTATTTAATTAAGTTTACATGGCAAGTTTAATTCATAGCATGGTGAGTGATTAATTTACAAGTCTCAAAACCAATTTAAACAAGAAGGAATACATCACATAGTATTGGATTGATCTTCTTTGAATGTTTAATGACACATTCCATTTGAGAAACACATTCTCATGTTGTGAGACTACATAAACACTTAGATAGAAACATTAGTCTCACAACTCTAATCATATAGATAATTCCCCTTTTGGTAAGTGCTTTAAGAATTTGAATTTCTTAGTTAGCACTCTATTCATTTAAGAACATGGGATAATACTCTTTATGTCTAGGTCATGGCAATAATACGATAATTAACTTGAAATATGTCACAAGATACATACAACTAATTTAAAGCATGTAGATTGTCACAATATAAAAATATGAACTTGCAATCTACCATATAATTGGATCTTTTCCAAAGCAAGGTAAAATCTTTTAAGTTCATTCTCAAGTGCTTCATTTTTCCTATGTGGCTATAAAAGACACAAAGGAATATACTAATGAAAAGCAATGCGCACTTAAGATTTAATTATTACCATCCTTTGGATATCAAATAGTTGTAGGCCTTTTGCTTGATTCCCACAAAAGCTAATCCTTATTCCCTACAACACAAGTTCTTGCTAGAGATGGATATGAAGTTAGTGATATAAAAACTCAATTCATCTTTGGGGCAATCTTAAAAAATAGTCAATTGTAGATTGATAGCTTGAGATAAGAATTGAGTTAAACTTATCAAGCATCCCAAAGCTTCATATCATCTCTAGGTACCTGCAATACTTATTAAGTACATTTTGGTACCCATCTCATGATGGGTCCATCAAGGTTAGCCAATAATGACTTAGGCACCCAAATAGCCTTGGTCCTAGAATGTGGTGAACTCATCACCTTTCTAGCACAAGAGTCAAATTTGGGTCTCCTAAGCGTATTTGAATGTATTGTCAAGTTAGGCTTAGAAGTTTTACCCTTTGGACAAACCTTGAATAGATGACCTTTTTCACGACAATTGTAGCAAATGTGGTGCTTGTCGTTGCAATGCATTTGCCTTTTGCTTTCATCCTTTTTTATGGTCATCTTTCTTGATCGTGCAAGATCTTGGTTCTTCATGTGGGGGCATGAACCAATTTCATGACCTTTCTCCTTGCATCCATAGCACCTCCTATCGCTTCTCTTTGATCTTTCTTTGTTGAAGCACATAGGTACATCATTAGAGCAAATAGTATGAGCATTAATTTTTCTCACCTTGAATTTTGCTCATGCCCTTCTTGGAAAGCATGGTATTTTTTGAAGGGGTTTTGTGCATGCTATGGTTGTCCCCTTCTCAAGCTTTTTCACCATATTATCGCGGTTCTTGAAAAGGTTGAGCATGACACTTTCCCTTCAATTGAGTCAAGCTCCTTCTTAGCCTCTCATTTTCTTCCTTGAGCTCATTGTTTTCTCTTGCATAGGAAACATTACTTGTTCCTGAAAATTCTAGCTCAATGGAAGATTGGCTTTCTTGAGAGCAACATTTGTTAGCACATGATAATATAGTTTCTATTTGAGTACATGTGCATATGTGAGGTTGGTATGATTTCAAATTAGTTAAAATAACCTCATGATCCATTTCTAACATGATATGTGAATCCATAAATTTATTATGAGAGCACTCAAGCATATCATGTTTTTCTTGCAAAGCTAGATTTTCAATATTTAGCTTTTCTATCGTGTTCTTGAGCATAACATTTTTATTTTCTAATTGAGCAATATATGATGAATAATTAACAACTCTAATTTGCTCAATTGGAATGTCTTCATACCTTTGGACCAAATCATCATGACAGCACTTTAGCTTCTCATGCTCTTTGGTCAACTTCTCTAAGTCTTCAATTTTTCTGATGAGGAAGTCTTCTTGCTTATAAAGCATTTCTTTTTGTTCTTCCGCTCTTTTCATGAGTTTGAGCAAGCTCATCCGGTTTTTCTTGTTTAGTTGAGCGAAGAATTGTTGAAGATCATCCTCATCTTCACTATCACTTTCATGCTCCTCCTCATCCTCACTTTCGCTTTCACTGTCACTCTCATTAGCAACAAAGCACATATGAGAAGTGGATTTGAAAGACAAACCTTGTGAAGAGGTGGATTCGTCGTTTGGTCTCCATCGATCATTCTCTTATTCTTCAATCTTGTTCTTCGCCTCATCTTCCTTCATTTTGAGGAACATCCTTTCGGCGATTCTCATGGCAAGATCTATTGTCCTAGCATCAACATCTGCACCAAAATATAAAGTTGAGATAACCTCAACTTTTTCAAGCTTGGAAGCACTTTCGTTTCTTAGTCCCACCGACATGATCTTTTCCTCATGCGGTTAAGCGTTAGAACGAGGATTAGGCTCTAATACTAATTGAATGTTGCCTAGAGGGGGGTGAATAGGCAAGTTAAAACTTTTTCAACAAAAACTAGAAACAAACTGGGTAAAACCAGTTCAACGGGTGTCAAAACCGGTTCAATTGGTTTGCACGAGCTCAACTAAACGATGAGATATAAAACTGAATTGATCTCGAAATTCATCCAGTTAACTTTGGAAATGAGATGTTCTAAATGATCCACAGGTTTCAAAGTAATAGATCTGAGAAGGGCACTTCTCAAAATCCACACACCAAAAAGATATGAACAAATCTTCCACGGAAGGGTGAGAGAACAAAGAACACGAACAAACACAATGAACAAGAACACAAGAGACATAAGATTTATCCCGAGGTTCGGTCACACCACCAAGGTGCCCTACTTCCTCATTGAGGCACACACAAAGAACCGGGTCTCTTTCAACCCTAATCCTCCCTTTGCCGACCACAAAGGTCAAGCCCACACACTAATCTTTTCTCAAACGAGCGGGTAATACAAACTTTCTTGTGATCTTCCACAAGATTTGGAGACTCACAAGAGACACCTAGTCGTCTAGGAGCTAGAAGCTCCAAGAGTAATGAATCCACAAAGAACTCAATGTAGTACCAAAGCTCAAATGAAGAAGAGCAAGAGGGATTTAGAGATGAAGCACCAAAACTGCAGCTCTCAAACTCACTCAAAGATTTCTCTCCAAAGATTTGAAATGGGAGAGGCAAGAGATGTGTAAGAGAGAGTGGGAGGTGTTCTTCAAGTTAGAAATGGAGTTTGGGTCGTGCTCTTGTGGGGAGAGAGGTAGGAGTGAGTATATATAGGTGGGGCTTCAAAACTTGTCGTTTTTGACTTTTCTGCCCAAAAACCGGTTGAACCTCTTTGGGGGGCGGTTGAACCGCCCATGGCAGACCTGGCAGACTGTCTGCCAGTCTGACTGTCAGACTGACTGGCAGACTGACGTGCAGTCTGACCAAGTTGACCAAACCAGTTGAACTGGCCTGGGGGTTGTTGAACCGCCTCTGACGACTCTGTCGACCTGTTCGCCAGTCTTGAAAGGGAAATGTGCCCTTGGGCCATTTCTATAAGATTTTGGTGATTAAGTGCTCCACACAAATGCTTTGAGTAATATTTGTGCCAAAGACTCAAGAAGTGCAAATCAAGATTAAAGGTATGTTTCTAGACTTAGTACATTGTTTTGAAGACTAATGTATTGTGTCTAAGTGCTATAAACAGGAGAAATCACTTTGGAGATAAGTTGGCTGTGTTCAGCCAAAAGGCTGCTCGGTCTGGGTGCACCGGACTGTCCGGTGGTGCACCGGACAGTGTCCGGTGTGCCAGGATGTCACACCCAGTTTTAGAAGGCAAACCGAATGCGAACCATGTACATGCCAGGATCAGCAATTCACGTACACAGTAGTTACATAACATGGACATCATCACACAGTGCTTAAATAGTATTAAAAAGGGAAATAATAGTCAATTGCATCATGTGTATGAGACATCCACATAGTCTTTACAATAATCAAAGTGCGGAAAAGAAACGTAGATAAACGCGGCCTTCACAGGCAGCCGACTGGGGGTTGCCGCTAACCCACACCTAGAACTCGTCGTAGTCTTGGAACTCCTGGAAGTCTCCTTCCACAGCTTCATCTTCTCCTGAGCAGTTGTTGCAATGCTGACAACCTGGGGATGGGGGGTTTGGTGTGTAGAGCAAGGGTGAGTACACATCAACATACTCAGCAAGTATCCTATTTGGCTGTAGTGGACTAACTTTATGTGGGGATAAGTCAAGCAGTTGCTTTTAGTTGGTCAGATTATTATTTACTAATAGAAAGCCATGTTTTAGCATTAACCCAAGTTATTAGCCCGATGTACCCTTTCCAAACGGAAAGAATACCACTTACCAGCACCATAGTCGTAACCAAAACCATCAGTCTCATTGCCACTTGTAAACCAAAATGTCTCCGATCAAGTACCGCTAATCATTGGAGCTCCCTTGGCCGCTCATAACCGCGAGCACGGCTGATATATCAGTTTTCAAACACTCTGCAGAGGTTGTGCACTTTACCCACAAGCCGTGATTCCCTCTTGCCTCGGGCCGATCAAACCCTTAAACACTACCAAGGTGAATAGGCAGGGTTTCACTACGTAGCCTTTACAAAGATTCCCCGGGGCTGTAGCCGCCCGTTAGGTTTCCTAAATGTACCGCACTCCTCCCCAAGGGACAAATCAACCTTGGCAGAGCGAGCCGCATACACTGAGCCCCATTGACGGCACGACGGCGAAGCGAACTACACCACGGATCCTCTAATTACTCAGCTAAGGGCGTCCCACTCCACCCTCATGGTTGCACTGTTTTCCCGGGTGGTCATCCATAGAACAGGTCCATACGGAGAGGCACTCGAGAAACCGCTCGAGCCCCCTTAAAGGCCACAAGTACAACATCATAATAAGAGAAGGGAAAACAGCGTACCATATATGATCTCATCATGTTCATTGATTAGAGTTGAGCAATAGCATAAAGCTAGACAATAATAATCCAACCCAGATAGGTAAACAAGGATATGGATAACAAAAGCTAGTCAATCCTTAGGTATAAATGTGTAATGCGGGAGATGAATTAAAGAATGAATAGGACAGAGATAGGTCAAAGGACACTTGCCTCCACCAACCGACTGCTGCTCAGGGGCTTCTCCTGCGAGTTCCTTGGGCTCTTCAACCGGATCGCTCTCTATGCGGTTGCAAACATACATACATCCATCCATTGAAATTAGGAAACAAATAGTACACCATGCAAGAGAACAAGTAAAGTAAATATGCATAGAATATCACATACGATAATGAATTTACCATGGTTAGAAAGGGGCGGGGAAAGGTCTCGCGAGGGTTAAAGCTTATGCCCGAGACGCACTATGGGTAAACAAATAACTAAACGTTACGTGCTCTAGTTCTGCTTAGCCTCAATAATAAGGATTAGCTACATGCACTAATGTAAGCGTGACCACTTTTAGTAGATTAACATAAACGAGATAGACGATTAACTATATGAATTAACTAACGTAACCGAATTCCAAGTTGAGTTTTCCATTTGTTAATTACATAACACGATTTGCTACGCACGGAATACACGGGGGGGGGGGGGGTAGACGGGTGGCTAGGGGTAGACGATCGTGTCGCGGACGCGACAGGGCGCTATGCGTCGCGTCGCGAGCACGACGAGCTATGCCAAAACGCTGCGCGAACACGCGCACGCGCAAAGCCACGCTTAATGTGCCGCGAACGAGTCGCGCACACATCGGGGCCGTGCGCTGGCCGAGCTCGAGGCCGTGCGCCAAAGGCATGCTGGGCCGAGCTCGAGGCCACGCCGGGACCGTCACGACGCGAGCAAGGCACGACGGAGCGAGCGGGCAAGCATGCCAGGGCAAGCGAGCACGGGCGAGCGAGGACGCCGCGGACCACGGCGGGCGAGGCACGGACAGGGCGAGGACACGGCCGGGCGCGGGGGCGGGCGGCCGAGTCGGGGCGCGACGGGGGTGGCCGAGCCGGGGCACGGGGCGGGCTCGCCGGAGCGAGGCCGGACGGGGGCGGGGAAGGGGCGGGGCGGGCTCGCCGGAGCGAGGCGGCGTGGGGGTGGGGCCGAGCTCGCCGGGGCCGGGCGCGGCGGGGCTGGGGGCGGCCGAGCCGGGGCGGGCACGCCGGGCGCGGCCGGGCGCGGGACGGGGCGGGGGCTCGCCGGAGCGGCCGAGGCGGGGCCGGCGCGGGGAGGGGCGGGTGCGGCCGGGCGCGGGACGGGGCGGGGGCTCACCGGAGCGGTCGAGGCGGGGCCGGCGCGGGGAGGGGCGGGGCAGGCGCGGCCGGGCACGGCCGGGCGCGGGACGGGGCGGGGGCTCGCTGGAGCGGCCGAGGCGGGGCCGGGGCGGGGAGGGGCGGGGCGGGCACGGCCGGGCACGGTGGCTCGCCGGAACACCGAGCGGACGGGGCCGGGCGAGCGCGCCATGGGCGCGGGGGAGGGCGCCGACGAGAGGGGGAAGGAGGAGGGAGGGGAGGGAGGAGGGGGGAAGCCTCACCGTGGGCGGGGAAGGGCGGCGCAACGGCGTGTGGGGGAGGGAGCGGCGGCGGCGCGCTAGGGCAGGGGAGGGCGGCGGATGCGCTAGGGCTAGGGAGAGGGAGAGAGAGAGAGGGAGGGAGGGAGGGAAATTTTGGGAAAAAAAATAAAAGGGGAGGGGGCGGTTGGGCCGGCTGGGCCCAAAGGGGGGAGGGGCGCGCGGTTGGGCCACCGAGGGGCCCACACGGGAAGGGGGGGAAGGGGGGGCGGCTGGGCCGCCAACTGGGCCGGCCGAAGGGGGGGGGAGAAAAAAAAGAAAAGGCTTTTCTTTTTCTAATTTCCATATTTTCTTATATGCCTAATTCTTATATGCCTAATTCTCCAATTCACTCAACCACAAGCAAAAGAGTGCATAATCCGGCATGATGCAACAACCAAAAATAGCTCTAGGTTTTGCTTACACAAGATGTCGAGCTAATTCTCGCTATAACTTTTGGAAAAGATCAAGGCTTAGCGAGAAGAAAAGGGGAAAAGGAAAGAGTAACGCCTGAATTTGGTGAGAGAAAGGAAGAAAAAAAATTCTACCCCCAAATTCAGGGCGTTACACAGGACCAGTCCCGATGAACAGCCTTCTCTCGGGTCTCGACGACGGCGTACGGCTATAAATCACCGGACTGTCCGGTGGTGCACCGGACTGTCCGGTGAGTCGTCTGCGGTGAAGTCGCCGCTCTCGAGAAACAATCAACAGCGTACGGCTAAAAATCACAGGACTGTTCGGTGGTGCACCGGACTGTCCGGTGAGTCAATGGTCGGGCGCGCCAACGGTCGGCCGCGCAATCCGCGCGTGTTGCGTGGCCGAGCCAACGGTCGAATGGGGGCACCGGACTATCCGGTGTGCACCGGACAGTGTCCGGTGCGCCAACGGCTCCAAATCTTCAACGGTCGG
This sequence comes from Zea luxurians, assembly GCA_029449295.1. Lineage (NCBI taxonomy): Eukaryota > Viridiplantae > Streptophyta > Magnoliopsida > Poales > Poaceae > Zea > Zea luxurians. The sequence goes on from JAOPSE010000047.1 coordinate 1,633,979, forward strand.
CTGCGCCAATTTAGGAAAGCAATCTGCACCGGACTGTAAACAGTGGATGTCCGGTGGTGCACTGGACTGTCCGGTGCGCCACCCGACAGAAGGCAAGAATTTCCTTCCAAGATTGCTTCCAACGGATCCTAGCTGCCTTGGGGCTATAAAAGGGACCCCTAGGCGCATGGAGGAGTACACCAAGCATTCTTTGATCATCCCTAAGCACCAAGACTCCATTCTAGCGCATTTGATTCGTTGTGATAGCAATTTGAGCTCCTTCTGAGTCGAGAACTCCGTGTGTGAACTTTGAGCTCAAGTTGTTGGATAGTGTGTGTGTTTGTGCTCTTGCTTTGAGTCTTGTGTGTGTTGCTTTTCCCACCCTTACTTCCGTGCTTCTTTGTGATCATCAAATTGTAAGGGCGAGAGGCTCTAAGTTGTGGAGATTCCTCGCGAACGGGATATAGTGAAACAAAGAGAAACATCGTGGTATTCAAGTGGGTCTTTGGACCGCTTGAAAGGGGTTGAGTGCAACCCTCATCCATTGGGACACCACAACGTGGAGGTAGACAAGTGTTGTACTTGTCGAACCACGGGATAACTCGCGTGTCTTTTGTGATTGCTTTTCTGTGATATTTGTGTTCACAAGAGCTTGCTATTTAGTCTACTAACTCTTAATCAAGTTTTATGGCTTTAAGTTTCAAGTTTTTACAGGATCACCTATTCACCCCCCCCCCTCTAGGTGCTCTCAATTGGTATCAGAGCCGTTCTTTTCACGAAAGGGACTAATCATCCAAAGAGATGGATCCTAAGGGAAAGGGGATGGTGGTCAACGGTAAGGAGAAGGAGTCCACCTTCAACGAGCCAAGAGACGATAAACCCACCGACTCTGGCTCAAGTCACAAAAAGAAGGATGGGAAGAAGAAGAGACGCATTAAGAAGATAGTCTACTACGACAGCGACGAATCCTCTTCTTCCCAAAGAGATGACGACTACGACGAGAAAAAGAAAACGGTCAACTCAAACTTTTCTTTTGATTATTCTCGTATTCCGCACAATTCAAATGCTCATTTGCTTTCCATTCCTCTTGGTAAACCTCCACACTTTGATGGAGAGGACTATGGATTTTGCAGTCACAAAATGCGTAGCCACTTGTTCTCTCTTCATCCAAGTATATGGGAGATTGTAGAGAATGGAATGCAATTTGATAGTACGGATAACCCCATGCTTATCAATGAACAAATTCACAAAAATGCACAAGCTACCATTGTTCTTTTAGCATCCTTGTGCAGGGAAGAGTACCATAAGGTGAGCAGCTTGGATAACGCCAAGCAAATTTGGGACACACTCAAGATCTCGCAAGAGGGGAATGATGTCACCATGATCACCAAGATGGAGTTGGTGGAGGGCGAACTGGGAAGGTTCACAATGATCAGGGGGGAGGAGCCAACCCAAACATACAACAGGCTCAAGACCCTGGTCAACAAAATAAGGAGCTATGGAAGCACGAGATGGACGGACCACGATGTCGTCCGGCTTATGCTAAGGTCCTTCACTGTCCTTGATCCTCATCTTGTAAACTCTATTCGTGAAAATCCTAGGTATACCAAGATGACTCCCGAGGAGATACTTGGGAAGTTTGTAAGCGGGCGAATGATGATCAAGGAGGCGAGATATGTTGATGAGGCGCTAAATGGTCCAATGCCGATCCACGAGCCTCAAACCGTTGCTCTCAAAGCAACAAGTATGTCACACCCGGTTTTAGAAGGCAAACCGAATGCGAACCATGTACGTGCCAGGACCAGCAATTCACGTACACAGCAGTTACATAACATGGACATCATCACACAGTGCTCAAATAGTATTAAAAAGGGAAATAATAGTCAATTACATCATATGTCTGAGACATCCACATAGTCTTTACAATAAATCAAAGTGCGGAAAAGAAACATAGATAAACGTGGCCTTCACAGGCAGCCGACTGGGGGTTGCCGCTAACCCACACCTAGAACTTGTCGTAGTCTTGGAACTCTTGGAAGTCTCCTTCCACGGCTTCATCTTCTCCTGAGTAGTGGTTGCAATGCGGACAACCTGGGGATGGGGGGTTGGTGTGTAGAGCAAGGGTGAGTACACATCAACATACTTAGCAAGTGTCCTGTTTGGCTGTAGTGGACTAGCTTTATGTGGGGGTAAGTCAAGCAGTTGCTTTTAGTTGGTCAGATTATTATTACTAGTAGAGAAAGCCAAGTTTTAGGATTAACCCACGTTATTAACCCAAACATACTCTTTCCAAACGGAAAGAATACCACTTACCATTACCAGAGTCAAAACCAAGAACCATCAATCTCATTGCCACCTGCAAATCCGAACATCTCTGATCAAGTACCACTAATCACTGGAGCTCCCTTGGCCGCTCATAACCACGAGCACGGCTGATATATCAGTTTTCAAACACTCTGCAGAGGTTGTGCACTTTACCCACAAGTCGTTATTTCCCTTTCTGCCCGGAGATCATGACTATCCATTGATCACTACCAAGGTGACCTAACAGGGTATCACTATGTAGCCTTTACAAAGATTCCCTGGGGCTGTAGCCGCCCGTTAGGTTTCCTAAATGTACCGCACTCCTCCCCAAGGGACAAATCAACCTTGGCAGATCGAGCCGCATACACCGAGCCCCATTGACGGCACAACGGCTAAGTGAACTACACCCCGGTTCCTCTAATTACTCAGCTAAGGGCATCCCACTCCACCCTCATGGTTGCACTGTTTTCCTGGGCGGTCATCCAACGAATAGGTCCTTACGGAGAGGCACTCGAGAAACCGCTCGAGCCCCCTTGAAGACCACAAGTATAACATCATAATAAAAGAGGGGAAAACAGCGTATCATTGATAATTCTCATCATGTTCATTGATTAGAGTTGAGCAATAGCATAAGACTAAGCAATAATAATCCAACCCAAATAGGTAAACAAGGACACAGATAACAAAAGCTAGTCAATCCTTAGGTATAAATGTGAAATGCGGGAGGTGAATTAAAGAATGTATAGGACAGAGATAGGTCAAGGAACACTTGCCTCCACCAACTGACTGCTGCTCAGGGGCTTCTCCTGCGAGCTCTTCGGTCTCTTCAACCAGATCATTCTCTATGCGAGTGCAAACATACATACATCCACACATTTAATACAAAAGAACAATACACCATACAATAGAATGCAGTAAATAAATAGACGTTCCACGCGGGTTCGCAATTAAGGCTAAGAGAGAAAGAGAAAAAGACAGTCGAGGAACGATCACGTTACATTATTATACATTAAACCACTCGTTCGATAAAAGGGAATTAATTTGGACACTACGTTCAGCATAAAGTAAAGTCAAGTTCCACATTTAATTATTGTAAACAATTGAAGGTGAATGAAAGGGAGTGGTCGCACGTCGAGACGTACGACACGACATTTAGATTGAATTAAGAAGTAAACGACTCGCCGCGCGACAGAGCGCACAACGAGACACTTGCATTAATTATAAAGAGACGTTAAGCATCACGTGACGAAGTGCACGACGACATACGTCAACAGAGATGAACATACGTCAACAGAGCTGAGTTTAAAGTGGAACGTCGCGCGACTGAACACGCGACGTCACACATTAAACAACCTGAAATTAAAATGGGTCGTCGTGAGACGAAGCGCGCGACGCAGCACATCAATAGAATCTGAAATTAGACAAATACGTCGTGCGACGAAGCGCGCGATGCAGCATGCTAACTAACGGAGTTTGAAATTAACTACAACCAAAAATAATCACCGCGTGCGTGGGTTTGCGCACGCGGGAACGCATTAGGGGGTAAACGGGGCTACGCGAGTCGCGCCGAGGCCAGGACGCCGCGCGCAGGGGGCCGAGGGCCGCGCGCAGGGGCCGAGCCGCCGCGCCGGGGCAGAGGACCACGCTGGGGGCCGTGCCGGGGGCCGCGCTGGGGCTGAACCGCGCCAGGGCCGCGCCGAGGCCACGCCGGTGGCCGAGCCGCCGCGAGGGAGGGAGCAGGGGCGGGGCGAGCCACGCCAGAGCTGGGGCGAGCGCCGCTACGCAGGGGCAGGGGCGGGCGGGCCGCGCCGCTGCGGGAGGGGCAGGGGCGGGCCGCCACGCCGCCGGGCAGGGGAGGGGCGGGGCCGCGTCGCGCGGGCAGGGGAGGGGCGGGGCCGCGCCGGCGCGCGGGGGGGGGGGGGGGGGCGGGACGGGCGCACTGCCGCGCGGCGAAGGGGAGGGGCAGGGCCGTGGCGCCGCACCGGGGAGGGGCCGGGACGGGCGCCGCCGCGCAGGGGCGGGCAGGGGCGAGCCGCGCCGCCGCGGGGGAGCAGGGGCGCGCGCAGGGGAAGAAGAAGGGAGAGGGAGGGAGAGAGAGAGAAGGGAAGGGGAGGGGAAAAACTCACCTCCGGGGATCCAAATCCCGGTGATCGCTGTCTCTAAGCCCTAGGGCACCACGGGGAAGGAGAGAGAGAGGTGGAAGACGGAGAGGGAGGTTACTGCGCGGGAAATCCAAATGAGAGAGGGAGAGGAGGAGGGGGCGCATAGGGGGGTGTGGGGCGCCGGGGACGCGCGGGTCGGACCGGGCCGGGCTGGGCTAGGCTGGGCCGAGCTGGGTCACATCGCGGATCAAAACCCACAACATGCACGACCATCAAACGGAATTAAATCATGAACCGAAAACCGAAACGGAACGAGACGAACACGCGACATTAGACAAAGAAATGTGCTTCGGCATGATGCAACACCCATGACACTTAGGTTTTGTTCATACACGACACGGACACCTGTCACTATACTGGTTTGAAATTGGGGAGAAGGAGCGAAACAGGAAGAGAAAAGAGAGCAACGCCCGAATTTGGTGAGAGAAAAGAAGAAAAAAAATTCTACCCTCAAATTCAGGGCGTTACAAACCTATCCCCCTTAAAAGATTCTCGCCCTCGAGATTCAGGGTTGGCTAGCAAAGAGCTCAGGGTATTTAGCCATCAGATCATCTTCATGCTCCCAGGTTGCTTCTTCCTCAGAGTGATGATTCCATCTGACTTTACACATTGTGATGGTCTTCCTTCGGGTGACTCTGTCTGCAGTCTCAAGGATTTGCGCTGGTTTCTCTATGTAGGTCAAGTCCTCCTGGACCTCCAGACCTTCCACTGGCAACTGCTCTTCTGGCACACACAAACACTTCTTCAACTGAGACACATGAAAGACATCATGCACTGCAGACAAGCCTTCTGGCAAACTGAGCTGATAGGCCACTTCTCCATTCTTTGCGAGAATCTGATACGGACCGATGTAGCGGGGTGCTAACTTGCCTTTCACTCCGAATCTTCTGACTCCTCTAATCGGTGACACTTTCAGATAGACAAAATCTCCAACCTCGAAACTCAGCTCTCTTCTTCTTGTGTCTGCATAGCTTCGCTGCCTTGATTGCGCTATCTTCAGGTTCTCTCGAACCATCTTGATGTTCTCTTCAGCTTCAAGCAAAATGTCTGGCCCAAACACTTGCTTTTCTCCAGGCTGATCCCATTGCAACTGAGTTCTACAACTCCTTCCATAGAGCGCCTGAAATGGTGACATCTTCAAGCTGGCCTGATAACTATTGTTATAGGAGAACTCTGCATAAGGCAATTTCTTGTCCCATCCGGACTGATCTTGCAACGCACAAGCTCTCAACATGTCTTCAAGGATTTGATTGGTTCTTTCAGTCTGACCATCTGTCTGCGGATGATAAGCTAAACTAAAATTCAGATGTGTACCCAAGGCTTCATGCAACTGCTGCCAGAAATGAGAGGTGAACCGCGTTCCTCTGTCTGACACTATCTTCTTTGGCACACCATGAAGACAAACAATCTGGGACATGTACAATTCTGCCAATACTGCACTGTGTAGTTCGTCTTGACAGGTATGAAGTAGGCTAACTTGGTCAAGCGGTCCACCACTACCCAAATGGAATCGTAGCTGGCTCGAGTGCGAGGCAATCCGACTATGAAGTCCATACCGATTTCATCTCATTTCCACTGAGGAATTTGCAACGGTTGCAACAATCCAGCTGGTCTCTGGTGCTCTGCCTTGATCCGCCGACAACTATCACACATCGCCACATGCTCTGCGATTTCCCTCTTCATTCCGTACCACCAGAATTTCTTCTTCAGATCCTGATACATCTTCTCACTTCCAGGGTGAATCGAATAAGCTGTCTCATGAGCTTCCTTGAGGATCAACTCCCGAATAGATTGGACATTGGGAACACACAAGCGGTCTTTGAACCATATCACACCTTCTGCATCTTCCCTAAAATCTTTGCCTTTGCCTTCCAGAATCAGTCACCGGATCTCACTGATCTTCTCATCATTCTTCTGCGCTTCTTTGATTTCCCGCTCCAGGATAGGTTCTAACTCAATTGTGACTCCTCGCGAATTATTCAGAAATCCGAGACTCAACCTATCAAACTCTTTGGCCAACTCATAAGGCATCGGACAAGCGACCATCAGATTGAGCTGACTCTTCCTGCTCAAAGCATCTGCCACTATGTTCGCTTTGCCTGGATGGTAATGATCTCCAACTCATAGTCTTTGATCAGCTCTAACCATCTTCTTTGCCTCATATTCAGCTCTGACTGAGTGAATATGTAATTCAGACTCTTGTGGTCTGTGTAAACATCACATTTCTGTCCATACAAATAGTGTCTCCATGTCTTCAGTGCGTGAACCACTGCTGCCAACTCTAGGTCATGGATTGGGTAATTCTTCTCATGAACCTTCAGCTGTCGGGACGAGTAAGCCACAACTCTTCCCTCTTGCATCAACACACATCCCAAACATGTGTAACAAGCATCGCAATACACCGAGAAGGGCTTGTGCACATCAGGCAAGACTAAGACAGGCGCTATAGTCAACTTCTCTTTCAGCGCTTCAAAGGCCTCTTGACATTTCTGGGTCCACTTGAACTCAACCTTGTTGCCTAGCAAAGCTGTCATTGGTTTCGCAATCTTTGAAAACCCTTCAATGAATCACCGATAATATCCGGCCATTCCAATGAAGCTCTTGATTCCTCAAGCATCTGTTGGCGCTTTCCAGTTCAGAATGTCTGCCACTTTCTTCGGATCCACAGACAATCCTTCTTTGTTTATTATGTGACCCAAGAACAGAACTTCACTGATCCAGAACTCACACTTGCTCAACTTTGCATACAGCTGGTGCTCTCGCAATCTCTGCAATACCATCCTCAAATGATCTGCATTCTCTTCTTCGCTTTGAGAATATATCAGAATGTCATCAATAAATACCACCACAAACTTATCAAGATAATCCATGAATATATTGTTCATCAAGTTCATGAAGAAGGCCGGTGCATTGGTTAGACCGAAAGACATCATAGTGAACTCATACAACTCATACTTGGTAATGAATGTCGTCTTTGGAATGTCTGAAGGTCGAATCCTGAGCTGATGATAACCTGACCTCAGATCTATCTTAGAGAACATGCTGGCTCCTCTCAACTGGTCGAACAGATCTTCTATTCTGGGCAAAGGGTACTTGTTCTTGATTGTGACCTCATTCAGAGCTTGATAATCGATACACATCCTTTTGGTGCCATCTTTCTTCTCCACAAATAGGACAGGGGCGGCCCAAGGCGAGGTGCTTGGCCGAATGTAACCTTTCTCTGACAGCTCATCAATTTGCTTCTTAAGTTCAACCAACTCTTGTCCGGATATTCTGTAAGCTCTCTTAAAGATAGGGGCGGTTCCAGGAAGAAGCTCTATAGCAAACTCAACTTTCCGCTCTGGTGGCATACCTGGTAAGTCCTTAGGGAACACATCTGGGAACTCGGACACAACGTTGATACTCTTAATTGGGTCTGCTTCACTGCCTTCGACAGCCATCTGATAACAACTTCCTTTCTTTGGCTCAGGCGGGACTAACTCGGTCACCACTTCCTCTCCAAGTGGGGACATCAACTTGATTGTCCTCTTATCACAACTGATAACTGCCTGATACTTATCTAGCCAATTCATCCCTAGGATGACATCTATTCCCTGAGTACCCATTACTATGAGATTAGCGGAAAACGCTATCCCCCTTATTTCCACACTCACATTCAAACAAATGCTATCGGCTCGAATTCTACCACCAGCTGAATCAATTTGAATGGGGGTTGACATGGTAGTTATTGGAAGATTATGTGCTTCTACCCATGATACAGTAATGAATGAATGCATTGCTCCAGTATCAAATAACACTTCTGCAATATGGGAGTTGACTGGAAACATACCTACTATCATGTCAGGGGTCTCCTGAACTGCTTCAGCCTCCAAGTGGTTCAGTCTCCCATGGTTATAGCGCGGCTGAGAGCGGTTGCCTGCTCTAGGCTACGACAAATTCTGCTTTGCTAGGGCATTGGGGCCTGACTGCTGCTGGGCTGCCTTCTTCGGACATTGCATCACCCAGTGGCCTTGCTCTCCACAGTGGAAACATGCTCCGTTTCCAACCTGAGCTGGTGCTGCCTGACTGTTCTGCTGGTTTGCTGGGGCAGGAAGACAAGGCGCATGCTGATTTTGCCTTTGGAACTGACCTCCTCCTGACTGATTATTCTGGTAATTCTGATGCTGATGCTGAGGATACTGCCTTTGAAACTGCTGATGCTGGGGTGGACGCTGGTTCTGCCTGAACTGCTGAGGTTGATTGCCTTAGAAACGAGGACGATTGCTGCTTCCAGGCTGGGGTCCACTGATCTTGCACTTGCGATCCTCCATCTCCTTACGCTTCCTCTCTGTCATGATTGCTCTGTCAATCAGGTGCTGGAATGTTGGGAAGGTATGATTCATCAGCTGATACTGCAGAGGGTCAACCAAGCCTCTCAGGAAACAGTACTATCTCTTGTCGTCGGTGTTGACATCTTCAGGAGCATGGCGAGACAGCTGCAGAAACCTGTCATAGTACTCGCTGACAGACGATGACCCTTGCTTGAGGGCCAGGAACTCCTCCTTCTTCACTGTCATCAGACCTGCAGGAACATGGTACTCACGAAAGCTACCTCTGAACTCTTCCCAGGTGATGGTGTTGGGGTTGGCATGGGTGGCGAGATAAGACTCCCACCATGACTGGGCTACTCCTCTCAACAGACGGGGACCATACAGGACTTTCTCCCTGTCATCACACTGAGCGGTATGCAACTCTTGCTCCATAGTGCGCAACCAGTCTTTAGCATCCATGGTCAGAAGAGTGAGCAAACATTAGGGGATGACCCCTCATGAACTCAGCACGCTTGTCCCTGGGCATCTAAGGCATCTGAGGCTGAGGTGGTGCCTGCTGCTGCTGCTGCTGAATGGCGACCAGAGTCTGACCAATGGCTTGAACTACCTGAGTCTGCATCAGGAACATCTGCTCGATGGACATCGGGGGCGGGGGCGACAGCTGCTGTTGCTGGGGTGCCTCATCCTGCTGAGCTACCTACTCCTGCTGAGCACGCCTTCCTCCTCTGCACCTGTTTTCTAACATCTGCAGAATGCAACCACACATCAGAACTCATCTTGCAAATCTTGCAGCATAAGAAAAGGGTATAGAATTCTCCACAACACTTAGCAGATGAGCATCTTCACTGATCTCCAACACAGACCAACACAGCTTCTCAGATAAAGAGGAAAGTGGAATAAAAGGTTTCCCAACTAAATAGCTAACTCCATTAACATATAACAGGTAAACCAAAATGCAGGGGATACCCACATCCTGGTGACAGTCATTACAAAGATCCAAATCAAACATAGTTCATCATGACAAACATAAATGCACAGGATATAGCAAACTACCCTATCTAACTAAGACTAACTAAGAGCGAGACTAATGCTAAGACTATAGCTTCTATGTATATATCTTCGTATTAATTACAAGATCCGACTCTGATGATCTATGGTTCTAAATTTATCTTGGTCTTGCAGTCGGGGTTGCCATAAGACTGGTGACCACACCGAGGTGAGCGGTACGGGTGCTGAGTCCCGACGGGAGCGGGGGAACCATCATCTAGGTGACGACGTTCCGCGTGCTCAGCCCGCAGCAGGGCGATCTCAGCACGAGCCCTACTCTGCTCGTCTAATGCATGGTCCAGCTCCGTGTTTAGCACGGTGGCTAGGTTGACTGTGCTGCTCAACCTAGGATTGTCCTCACCGACAGGTGAAACAATCACGCTTCCTGTGCTGCCAGATGGACGGCGGGGGTAATACTTCAGGTTGAGACCATCAGCTACCCCAACGAGCACTGAGCAGTAGTGCGAAAGCGCATGCCGTGCGGCATCTTGCATGGCCGCCTCAACTGAGTCCCGCTCAGAGATGGACTAGTGCTCTGAGCAGACCTCAGCACCCCAGAGACTGTTCTCTGGACGGCGCACCAGGCAGGTCGCCTCCCAGCGGTCCGGGTAGACCCCGCGACTATGCTGGAAGACCACACAGCGATACTCAATAGACCAAGTATGCCGGTCAAGTGCCCGACGTAGCAGGGTGTCGAGCGCATCATGGAAGTGACACCCGCGAGCAGCGTCGCGAGTGATGGGTCGAGCAACCCATCCTTTCGGCTCCTGGTCAACAGAAAAGTCGGTGTCGTGGCTCGAGCTGCTGTCGCCACCTCCGTCGTCTGGGTCTCTTCCAGCAGCTACTCCAGGGACTAGGGCGCTCAATGGTGGTACAGGGGGCGCCTCCAGCGGGATCACAGGGGAGCAGCTCCACACAGACTCTATCTCCTGCTGGAACGAGAAAGAAGAGCCCTGTTGCTCCTGTCGTCGACGCTCCTGCTCCTCGTGCAGGCGGTGGTGCAGCCTCTCCAAGTGGCTGGACTGACCGGCCACGGGACGACGAAGCGGACGCTCCGCGAGACGAGAGGGTAAGAAGGGGATGATAGACTTCCGTGGAGTGTGTCTAAGACGAGCCATCTACAAAAGACACCGCAAGCATAAGAGTGAGAACAGAACTAGTATGACCAGCAAGTAATAAACCATAAATAAATGAAGGATTAGAATAAAATACAATTTTCAGCAAGGTATAATATATAGTAGAACATAGGTTTGGTCGATATGACCAACTTTTGAAGGGATACCAAAGTCGAGGCAGGGACAGAGGTCTATAATCCTTAGAACGACCATTCTACTCTAGGTTAGCGGTCCTACAGTCAGCACGGCTTTGATACCACCTATGTCACACCCGGTTTTAGAAGGCAAACCGAATGCGAACCATGTACGTGTCAGGATCAGCAATTCACGTACACAGCAGTTACATAACATGGACATCATCACACAGTGCTCAAATAGTATTAAAAGGGAAATAATAGTCTATTACATCATATTTCTGAGACATTCACATAGTCTTTACAATAAATCAAAGTGCGGAAAAGAAACGTAGATAAACGCGGCCTTCACAGGCAGCCGACTGGGGGTTGCCGCTAACCCACACCTAGAACTCGTCGTAGTCTTGGAACTCCTGGAAGTCTCCTTCCATGGCTTCATCTTCTCCTGAGCAGTGGTTGCAATGCGGACAACCTGGGGAAGGGGGGGGGGTTGGTGTGTAGAGCAAGGGTGAGTACACATCAACATACTCAGCAAATGTCCTGTTTGGCTGTAGTGGACTAGCTTTATGTGGGGGTAAGTCAAGCAGTTGCTTTTAGTTGGTCAGATTATTATTACTAGTAGAGAAAGCCAAGTTTTAGGATTAACCCACGTTATTAACCCAAACGTACTCTTTCCAAACGGAAAGAATACCACTTGACATTACCAGAGTCAAAACCAAGAACCATCAATCTCATTGCCACCTGCAAATCCGAACATCTCTGATCAAGTACCACTAATCACTGGAGCTCCATTGGCCGCTCATAACCGCGAGCACGGCTGATATATCAGTTTTCAAACACTCTGCAGAGGTTGTGCACTTTACCCACAAGCCGTGATTTCCCTTTCTGCCCGGAGATCATGACTCTCCATTGATCACTACCAAGGTGACCCAGCAGGGTATCACTACGTAGCCTTTACAAAGATTCCCCAGGGCTGTAGCCGCCCATTAGGTTTCCTAAATGTACCGCACTCCTCCCCAAGGGACAAATCAACCTTGGCAGAGCGAGCCGCATATACCGAGCCCCATTGACAGCACAACGGCTAAGCGAACTACACCCCAGTTCCTCTAATTACTCAGCTAAGGGTGTCCCACTCCACCCTCATGGTTGCACTGTTTTCCCGGGCGGTCATCCAACGAACAGGTCCTTACGAAGAGGCACTCGAGAAACCGCTCGAGCCCCCTTGAAGACCACAAGTATAACATCATAATAAAAGAGGGGAAAACAGCGTATCATTGATAATTCTCATCATGTTCATTGATTAGAGTTGAGCAATAGCATAAGACTAAGCAATAATAATCCAACCCAAATAGGTAAACAAGGACACGAATAACAAAAGCTAGTCAATCCTTAGGTATAAATGTGAAATGCGGGAGGTGAATTAAAGAATGTATAGGATAGAGATAGGTCAAGGGACACTTGCCTCCACCAACCGACTGCTGCTCAGGGGCTTCTCCTGCGAGCTCTTCGGTCTCTTCAACCGGATTGTTCTCTATGCGAGCGCAAACATACATACATCCACACATTTAATACAAAAGAACAATACACCATATAATATAATGCAGTAAATAAACAGACATTCCACGCGGGTTCGCAATTAAGGCTAAGAGAGAAAGAGAAAAAGACAGTCGAGGAACGATCACGTTACATTATTATAAATTAAACCACTCGTTCGATAGAAGGGAATTAATTTGGACACTACGTTCAGCATAAAGTAAAGTCAAGTTCCACATTTAATTATTGTAAACAATTGAAGGTGAATGAAAGGGAGTGGTCGCACGTCGAGACGTACGACACGACATTTAGATTGAATTAAGAAGTAAACGACTCGCCACGCGATAGAGCGCACAACGAGACACTTGCATTAATTATAAAGAGACGTTAAGCATCGCGCGACGAAGCGCACGACGACATACGTCAACAGAGCTGAGTTTAAAGTGGAACATCGTGCGACTGGACACGCGACGTCACACATTAAACAACCTGAAATTAAAATGGGTCGTCGCGCGACGAAGCGCGCGACGCAGCACATCAATAGAATCTGAAATTAGACAAATTCGTCGCGTGACGAAGCACGCGACGCAACACGCTAACTAACAGAGTTTGAAATTAACTACAACCAAAAATAATCACCGCGCGCTTGGGTTTGCGCAAGCGGGTACGCGTTAGGGGGTAAACGGGGCTATGCGAGTCGCGCCGGGGCCGGGACGCCGCGCGCAGGGGGCCGAGGGCCGCGCGCAGGGGCCAAGCCGCCGCGCCGGGGCAGAGGACCACGCCGGGGGCCACGCCGGGGGCCGGGGGCCATGCCGGGGGCCACGCCGGGGCCACGTCGGTGGCCGAGCCGCCGTGAGGGAGGGAGCAGGGGCGGGGCGGGCCGTGCCAGAGCCGGGGCGAGCGCCGCCGCGCAGGGGCAGGGGCAGGCGGGCCGTGCTGCCGCGGGAGGGGCAGGGGCGAGCCGTCGCGCCGCCGGGCAGGGGAGGGGCAGGGCCGCGCCGCGCGGGCAGGGGAGGGGCGGGGCCGCGGCGGCGCGTGGGGGAGGGGGAGGGACCGGGACGGGCGCCACCGCGCAGGAGCGGGTAGGGGCGAGCCGCACCACCGCGGGGGAGCAGAGGCGCGTGTAGGGGAAGAAGAAGGGAGAGGGAGGGAGAGAGAGAGAAGGGAAGGGGAGGGGAAAAACTCACCTCCGGGGATCCAAATCCCGGTGATCACCGTCTCCAAGCCCTAGGGCACCACGGGGAGGGAGAGAGAGAGGTGGAAGACGGAGAGGGAGGTTACTGTGCGGGAAATCCAAATGAGAGAGGGAGAGGAGGAGGGGGCGCATAGGGGGTGTGGGGCACCGGGGACGCGCGGGTCGGACCGGGCCGGGCTGGGCTGGGCTGGGCCGGGCTAGGTCACATCGCGGATCAAAACCCACAACACGCACGACCATCAAACGGAATTAAATCACGAACCGAAAACCAAAACGGAACGAGACGAACACGCGACATTAGACAAAGAAATGTGCTTCGGCATGATGCAACACCCATGACACTTAGGTTTTGTTCATACACGACACGGACACCTGTCACTATACTGGTTTGAAATTGGGGAGAAGGAGCGAAATGGGAAGAGAAAAGAGAGTAACGCCCGAATTTGGTGAGAGAAAAGAAGAAAAAATTCTACCCCCAAATTCAGGGCGTTACAAAGTAGCAGGGAGACGCTACCTAGCAAAGTGGAGCAAGTTGAGGCGGCCGGGCTTAACGAAGAAGAAATGGCCCTCATCATCAAGCGCTTCAAGACGGCGCTAAAAGGAAGAAAGGAGCATCCCAACAAGAGCAAAGCGAAGGGGAAACGCTCCTGCTTTAAATGTGGTAAGTATGGTCATTTTATAGCAAATTGTCCCGACAACACTAATGACCAGGAACAAGAGAAAGGCAGGAAGAGGGAAAAGAAGAAGGCCTACAAGAAGGCGAAGGGCGAGGCACACCTCGGCAAAGAGTGGGACTCGGATTGTTCGTCGTCCGACTCCGACGATGAAGGACTCGCCGCCTCGACCTTCAACAAGTCGTCGCTCTTCCCCAACGAGCGCCAGACTTGCCTAATGGCAAAGGAGAAGAAGGTAAACGCTCGTGACACTCCCAAGTACTCTACTTCTAGTGATGAGTACTCTAGTGATGATGAAGTAGACTACACTAGCTTGTTCAAAGGATTAGATAGAGCTAAGGTAGAAAAGATTAATGAGCTAATTGATGCATTGAATGAAAAAGATAGACTTTTAGAAAAGCAAGAGGATCTTTTATATGAAGAGCATGATAAATTTGTAAGTGTGCAAAAGTCTCTTGCTTTAGAAGTTAAAAGGAATGAAATGTTTTCTTGTGAATTATCTACTTGTCATGAGACTGTGGCTAGCTTAAGAAGTATTAATGATGATTTAAATGCTAAGCTAGAAGTAGTAAACAAATCTAGTTCTTGTGTTGAGCATGTTGTGATTTGCACTAGGTGTAAGGATTTTAATGTTGATGCTTGTAGTGAACATTTAATTTCTATTTCTAGATTAAATGATGAAGTGGCTAGTCTTAATGCCCAACTTAAGACTAGCAAAAATGATTTTGATAAACTAAAATTTACAAGGGATGCCTACACTGTTGGTAGACATCCCTCAATTAAGGATGGGCTTGGCTTTCGAAGGGAAGCTAAGAACTTAACAAGTCAAAGGGCTTCCATCTCCGCCAAGGACAAAGGGAAGGCCCCTATGACTAGTAATGCTCAAAAGAATCATGCATTTATTTATGATAGAAAATTTTCTAGAAATGCTCATCATAATAGGAGTTTTAATGCTTATGATTCACATGCCATGATTGGTTCAAGTTCCTCCTTTGTGCATAGGAGAAATATGCCTAGAAACAATGTTGTTCATCATGCTCCTAGGAAAGTGTATCATGGATCTACTACTGTTTTTCATGCCTGCAACACTGATTTTGTACTTTCATGTAAAAATAAGAAAGTGGTTGCTAGGAAATTGGGGGCAAAATGCAAGGGAGATAAAACTTGCATTTGGGTCCCTAAGGCTATTGTAACTAACCTTGTAGGACCCAACAAGAGTTGGGTACCTAAAACCCAAGCCTAATTTGCCTTGCAGGTTTATGAATCCGGGGGCTCAAGCTGGATAATCGACAGCGGATGCACAAACCACATGACGGAGGAGAAGAAGATGTTCACCTCCTACGTCAAGAACAAAGGTTCCCAAGACTCAATCATATTCGATGACAGGAATCAAGGCAAGGTTAAAGGACTAGGAAAGATAGCTATTTCATCCGAGCATTCCATTTCTAATGTGTTTTTAGTAGAATCGCTCGGATATAACTTGTTGTCCGTTAGTCAATTATGTAATATGGGTTACAATTGCTTATTTACAAATGTAGATGTGTCTGTCTTTAGAAGGAGTGATGGTTCATTAGCCTTTAAGGGTGTACTAGACGACAAACTCTATTTAGTTGATTTTTTGAAGGAGGAGGCCGGTCTACATGCATGCTTAATTGCTAAGACTAGCATGGGCTGGCTGTGGCATCGCCGTCTAGCACATGTTTGGGATGAAGAACCTTCACAAACTTCTGAAGGGAGAACATGTGTTAGGTCTAACAAATGTGTATTTCAAAAAAGATAGACCTTGTGTAGCTTGTCAAGCAGGTAAACGGGTGGGAAGCGCTCATCACAACAAGAATGTGATGACTACATCAAGACCTCTGGAGCTACTGCATATGGACCTCTTCGGACTCGTCGCCTACCTTAGCATCGGGGGAAGTAAGTATGGTCGTGTTATTGTTGATGATTTTTCCCACTTCACTTGGGTATTCTTTTTGCAGGATAAATCAGAAACCCAAGGGACCCTCAAGCGCTTTCTAAGGCGGGCTCAAAACGAATTTGAGCTCAAGGTGAAAAAGATTAGAAGCGACAACGGGTCCGAGTTCAAGAACCTTCAAGTGGAAGAGTTTCTTGAGGAGGAAGGGATCAAGCACGAGTTCTCCGCTCCCTACACACCACAGCAAAATGGTGTGGTAGAGAGGAAGAACAGGACGCTCATAGACATGGCGAGGACGATGTTAGGAGAATTCAAGACGCTCGAGCGGTTTTGGTCAGAAGCCGTGAACACGGCTTGTCACGCCATAAACCGGGTCTACCTTCATCGCCTCCTCAAGAAAACGCCATACGAACTTCTAACCGGTAACAAACCCAACATTTCATATTTCCGAGTGTTTGGGAGTAAATGCTACATTCTAGTGAAGAAAGGTAGGAATTCAAAATTTGCTCCTAAAGCTGTAGAAGGGTTTTTGTTAGGTTATGACTCAAATACAAAGGCGTATAGAGTCTTCAACAAATCATCGGGTTTGGTTGAAGTCTCTAGCGACGTTGTATTTGATGAAACTAATGGCTCTCCGAGAGAGCAAGTTGATCTTGATGATGTAGATGAGGATGATGTTCCAACGGACGTAATTCATACCATGGCAATTGGAGATGTGCGACCACAGGAACAACAAGTGCAAGATCAACCTTCTTCCTCAACAATGGTGCACCCCCCAACTCAGGTTGATGAACAGGTTCCTCAAGAAGAGGCGTGTGATCAAGGGGGAGCACAGGATGATCAAGTTGAGGAGGAAGAAGTACCACGGGCCCCTCCAACTCTAGTTCGAGTGACGATTCAAAGGAATCATCCCGTCGACCAGATTTTGGGTGACATAAGCAAGGGAGTAACCACTCGCTCTAGATTAGCTAATTTCTGTGAGCATTACTCTTTTGTCTCTTCTATTGAGCCTGCTTTCAGGGTAGAGGAGGCCTTGCTAGATCCGGACTGGGTGTTGGCCATGCAGGAAGAGCTCAATAACTTCAAGCGAAATGAAGTTTGGACACTGGTGCCACATCCCAAGCAAAATGTTGTGGGAACCAAGTGGGTGTTTCGCAACAAACAGGATGAGCACGGGGTGGTGACAAGGAACAAGGCTCGACTTGTGTCAAAAGGTTATGCCCAAGTCGCGGGTTTGGACTTTGAGGAGACTTTTGCTCCTATGGCTAGGCTAGAGTCGATTCGTATTTTGTTTGCCTATGCCGCTCACCATTCTTTCAGGTTGTTCCAAATGGACGTGAAGAGCGCTTTCCTCAATGGGCCAATCAAGGAGGAGGTGTACGTGGAGCAACCCCCTGGCTTTGAGGATGAACGGTACCCCGACCACGTGTGTAAGCTCTCTAAGGCGCTCTATGGACTTAAGCAAGCCCCAAGAGCATGGTATGAATGCCTTAGAGACTTTCTAATTGCTAATGCTTTCAAGGTTGGGAAAGCCGATCCAACTCTTTTCACTAAGACTTGTGACGGTGATCTATTTGTGTGCCAAATTTATGTCGATGACATAATATTTGGTTCTACTAACCAAAAGTCTTGTGAAGAGTTTAGCAGGGTGATGACTCAGAAATTCGAGATGTCGATGATGGGCGAGTTGAACTACTTCCTTGGGTTCCAAGTGAAGCAACTCAAGGACGGCACCTTCATCTCTCAAACGAAGTACACGCAAGACTTGCTCAAGCAGTTTGGGATGAAGGACGCCAAGCCTGCAAAGACTCCAATAGGAACCGACGGACATGTCGAACTCAAACAAAGGAGGTAAGTCCGTTGATCAAAAGGCATACCGGTCTATGATAGGGTCTTTATGTGGCGGAACCACCCGAATTATTCCAGCTTAAGTGCCTAAGTCACGCCTCAGGGGTCGTAACACACTTAAATCGTAATAACCCGTCAGTCCCTCAGATCTAGTCTGATAGAGCCACTTAACCAGGATCAAATTCCACAATCTCACTCGAAGGTGAGTCACAGAAGAAATACAATAAAACAGAAAACCTCAAATTAAGTGTTGAATTATTACATAGATCGGAGTTTTTGAGTAGCAAATAAGAGTTCACAAAATAAAATGCAGCGGATAATTGATGTCGTCGGTATCGAGGAAATGGGCAAGGCCTAGCCCACTACTCCTCGTGCTCCTCTCCTGCTGGAGCAGCATCCCACTCGACCGTCCAACCCGGTGGCAGGGTGGTAGGCCAAGTCACACCATCAACCATTTCCTGAATGGTACCTACAAAAATTATGCCACAAGCAAAGCTGAGTATACTAATACTCAGCTAGACTTACCCGGTGTGAGGAATCTACTCCTCTACCTCTAGACTATGCAGCTGTTTGGCTGAGGGGGTTTGGTTTGCCAAAAGCACTAGCTGTTTCTAAAATCAATTTTTAGCTTTTCAATTTCTATCATCATTAACTTAGCTAGATTTGCTCCTTCTAAGCATACATGGTGACAAGCATTTAGTTCAATCAACAAGTTATCTCATGTAACCTCATTTCACTTCTTACTCGATGCAGTACAAGGGGTCAAGCAGTCTCATTAGCTACGAGAAGCAGACGATTCAAATCGAGTTTTAACCTTGCAAGGTAAACCTAAACACACGGCATGTCAGGGTACTCTGACCCCACACATGATAGCCGTCCCCATCGATTCCCCGTTCACGTCCAGGCCTCACCGCCTTGGCATACAATGCTCCACTGACTCCGGCTGCCGCCGTGCAGTGACCGCACTTGTACCCACCATAGCTAGCATGGGAGACTCAGTCTCAGGTCGCATGAGGGATAAAGTTCGCGCCCGGCTTCACTCAGGTACTAGGTTTACCGGTTACCATTTTTCCCGGCATGTGCTTAGTACGTTCATACGCTTGGCTCAGGTATCCAGACATTAATCCTTAATTCCTTTTTCCCGTCTCATGGACAAGGCATCCTCCCTGGATCCAAGTCCATAGACTAACATAGATCTCGTTATCAAGATGAATACAATCAATTCCTGACCTCGCGCGAGTGCTAGAAAAATCACTCGACTTCTATCGAGATCCTGATTAGCAAGCAGCTACTCGACCTAGCATTCTAGTATTCATCTCAAAAAGGATTCCTAAGTTCATGCAGCTAGAGGTTTCAAGCAACTCCTACACTTAAGTGCACATTACAATCCTACAAGCATTAAGTGTAGTAAAATAGCATATATATACACGGTTATGCATAAAAACCGGGGCTTGCCTTCAATTGCTGGGGCTGCGGGGAGATCCTCGATAGCAGCCTCGGAAGCTTACTCCTGGTCCTCCTCATGGATAGATCCTTGCTCGGGGATGAGCACGTACTCTCTGTCGGCGAGATTACAATCTAATGAATGCAATGCGTAAGATATATGCATGACATGATATGTGCTTTAGAAATTACAACTTTTGACGGTGTATGATCTACTTGAGTTAGATAAAGTTAAACCTTACTTATGTGAGACCTTTGGGTGGTATACTTGGTAGATTAGGTCAGACTTAGCTAAGTAAGTGGTAGGTTTATTTTCTTTGGGGTTCCACTGAATTCTTTTTAAATCCTTAGTGAGTTTGACTAGAATTCAAGTTGGACTTATTGGAGTGAGATTTATTTCTTCTTTCTTTTTCTTTATTCTCCTTAAGTTTTTGGAGCGGGTTTGAACTACAAGTTGTCCTAATAAAATTCCAAAAATTCTGTAAAAATTACAGTGGCTTATTACTGGTGTCTAATTCTTTGTCTCAAAATTTGGGGATCAGAAAGTGAATAGTTTTCTCTAGACAAAATTACCAAGTTTTAGGGCAGAAGGGGTGATTTGAACTACAACTATTAATTAAAAGTAGGTAATCCTCTAAAACTTATTTTTGCTGGCTTTTAGATGCTATGACATGACTTGACACAAATTTCTAGTCATTATTACTTATGAATTATTTTACTAGGGTTTTCTCAAGTTTCTAGCCAAAGAGGTGCTTTCTACTACCACTATATTTGAAAAATATCAAACAACAGATTTCTGATTTTTCTTAGCTTCTATTTTGTGCAAGAGCAATCATTCTGAAGTTTGGCATCTTTTTGCTTAAGGGAAGGGGTGGTATGCATTAGTTGGATTAAATGACCTTTCTTATACAATATTAGAAATAGGTATTATTTTGCATTTTTTAAGGGGTTTGCATTTTTCTCTGGTGGCCTATCTCATTATTGACCTAGCAAAATTTATTTGCCTATTATTGCATTATTATGGGTTATTCATGATTTATTTAGAAAATGACTCATTATCCTATTACATTTATTTACCCTACTTAAAATGATGGGCTAGGGTGTTCATTATTTTTGCAGTGGGTTTTGGTGGTTATAAGTCCACTGGATTTTTATTATCAATTTTGGGTCTGGTTTTAAATTTCTAATAATTGATTTCCAGTTGGAATAATGCTAAACAAAACATTTTATTTTAAAACTGATCTGGACTAAAGGTCTCTTTATTTTTCCTAGGTTCTCTGTTACTTAAGCAAACTAGGAAAAATAATTTCACTCACTGTTCATTAATTTCTAATGCCTTTCTGATTTTCCTAAGTTTTGGGCAGAAATGGTTTTTAATGAATATTTACACTATATTCTTCAATACCGGGGTTCCTACTATTTTTAAACAGTGTATAAATGAGGGTTGAACATCTACAAATTTTCTTAGGTTCAGTACAGAAGAAAAACTAATTTTCCTTAATTAAACAAGGTTTGGTCAGTTTCTGTTTTTAATTTTAAACTCTAAAAATTAGAACAGAAAGCATAGAGTTTATTATTTTTAAATGATAGTTCATAATACTTAGGGTCTAGCAAAATTAGTTTGACAACTTTTGATTAAGAATTCTTCAAGTTATGGATTTTCTAAGTTCTCTGCTTATTAAAAAAGATTAATAGAATTGATTAAATGGAAAACTACTTTGCACTAGGGTCCCTGGCGGGTGTTTTAAGTTTTTCCTCACGAATCAGTCCCTGGGCTACTATTCACATGAGACACTGACATTGCAGAAAACCCCCCAGGTTCTTCTAATCCTAATCTGAGGTCCTTCTTCTAATTTAAACAGTACCCGCGGTGGAAGAAAAGGTGGAGGGGCTTACCGGCGGCGAGATTGCTCTGGTGAGGTGGTCAAGGACGTAGGGGAGGTCTCGGGGATCACAACGAGGTGCGGGTCGCCGTCGGGAGTGGTCGGAGTTGGCCGGTCCGCGAGCGCAGGCGGGGGAGCTCGTCGGTGGTGAGGAGTCTGGCCTATCCAGGGAGAAATTGACCAATCAAATGGGTCAGAGAGCTTCACCAGGGATCAAGGAAGGTGTGCACGCGAGGAATTGAAGAATGGCTCACCGGAGAGCTTGGTCCACGCGCGCAGGCGGGCGACCAAAGTCCGGCGAGGGTGATCCTGGGCTTCCGGTGAAGTTCTGCCGGGTCCGAGGGTTTGGGGAGCTTCACAAGCCTATGGCGGAGCTAACCGAAGCACTGGCGCGACTTGAGGGCGACTGGAATGGGCTGGCCACGGTGGCCAAGGCTCTGAAAGCTTGGCGAGCGGTGGCGCGGCGTGCTCGAGGCAATTTCTGGTGATCTCTGACTTGGGCAAGACTTGATAGCGTGCGGGGATGAATGGCCGAGGCTTGGGGCGGCTTTATAGGCACGGCGCGGTGCACGGGCGGCCGTGGACCGGCGAGCGCGCGCGGGCGTGCACTGGGAGGCGCGGGTGCGCGAACGGGCGTGAACCGAAAGTGTCAGCCACGGTCGAACACGTGTGCCCGTTGCCTCTGCCCAAGTTCTAGCGCTGATTGGGTGCAAATCTTCGTGAATTTGGGTAAGATCGCTGTGAAGGATTTGTTCACCTGACCTTGCTTTGTCTTTTGTGTATGGACGTCGTGCGGTTTTAGGCTAGGGATAGAGAGTTGTAGCATTACCAAGGTGCCAGTGTCAGAATGTCTAGTCCCGAGGTCAAACTGCGCCAAAACCATGTCAAATGAATTTGGTTTGAGTTCAAACTTTTCCAGGGCGTGTTCAAGGGAATTTGGCACAAATTTGATATTTGGATCTCCTGGTTTTGAGTTTTGAAAAACAGAGAACACAGTTGATCCTTGGAAAGAGGTCTGAAATTCAGAAATTCAGATCTGAATTTCCTATTGAGTCCCCACATGAGAAGCTTGCTTGGGGTTTTATTTGAATTATTTTGGCCAAGCTTCCTCAATCTTTATTGTTGTTTATTAAATGTATTTCAATGTTTATAATTGGCCCAAGCCATGGTTTTAAATTTTTCATACCCTTTTCCCCATTCTCCTGGATTTTGCTCATATGGCTCAATTAGGGTTTTTGTTGGGGTTACACATTTTGCCTTTTTGAAAAACCCATTTGTTTTGAACATGATACTTTTAAGTATAGGCTTGGTGGATCCTTTATTCTTAAGTCAATTTGATGTTCATACTTAAATTTGGTTCACATAAGATGATGGTTCATGGGTTAGCACTTTGAGAGAAACCCTAGGTGACACTGGGGTGTCACAGCCTTCCCCCCTTAAAGGAATCTCGTCCCGAGATTCGGGTCAGAGTCCTCCCGGGGTGAAGCGAAGGGTGAGACTTATAGGAAATGGGTGATTATTGTTATTATTAGAGCAACTGCTCTTCGAATGTCATTCTCTTTGCAACTTCGGAAGGAAGTCCTTTTTACGTTTTGTTTCATGCTTACTTCATTCTGATTTATGATCATATTTCTGAGAATTAGATTCGAAAGGCAGGGGGAGGGGTTGGGTGTGATTACGTACCAGCTTCCTTAGGTAGGTAATCGGGGAAGTTGGATCTCAAGAATTCCTCGGTTTCCCAAGTAGCTTCTTCCTCTGAGTGATTACTCCACTGGACCTTGTACATCTTGATCGATTTAGCCCGAGTTGATCTTTCCTTGCAATCCAGAATCTTGGAAGGGTACTGTTGGTACGATAGATCTAGTTCTATTTACAATTCTGGCTCTGCTAAGATCTCAGTCGGCAATCGAACACACTTCTTCAGCTGAGATACATGGAACACACTGTGAATGGCAGACATTTTTGAAGGTAACTTCAGCTTATATGCCATGGGTCCACATGCTTCGATGATCTCATAAGGTCCAATGTAACGAGGGGCTAGCTTGCCTTTGATTCCAAACCTCTGCACTCCCTTGGTGGGTGATACCTTGAGGTACACAAAATCTCCCACCTCGAACTGGAGAGGTTTCCTTCTTCTATCATGGTAACTCTTCTGCCTGGCCTAAGCAGCTTCTAGATTCTTCCTGATTAGTTTGACCTTCCTTTCGGCTTTAGTCACTAAGTCAGGTCCAAAAACTCCTCTTTCTCCAGGTTGAGACCAATGGAGTGGTGTCCTGCACCTTCTTCCATAGAGAGCTTCGAAGGGTGCCATCTTTAGGCTGGATTGGTAACTGTTGTTATAAGCAAACTCTGCCAAGGAGAGGTGCTTATCCCAGTTCTTGCCACACTCGATTGCACAAGCTCTCAGCATATCTTCCAGAATTTGGTTTACCCTTTCTGTCTGACCATCAGTTTGTGGGTGGTAAGCTGAACTTCTGATTAGCTTAGTTCCCAAAGACTCCTGCAGTTGTTCCCAAAATCTGGCAACAAATTGGGCTCCTCGGTCAGAAACAATGGTCCGAGGTAATCCGTGCAAACACACGATCCGGTCAATATACAATTCTGCATACTTCTGAGCCTTATCAGTGGTGTGCACAGGAAGAAAATGTGCCACTTTCGTCAGTCGATCCACAATAATCCAAATCGAATCATGATGACGAGAGGTGCTGGGCAGACCCACAATGAAATCCATGTTGTTGTCATCCCATTTTCATGAAGGTATAGATAGGGGTTGCAAAGCTCTAGCTGATTTCAAGTGGCTTGCCTTTACCCTCTGACAGGTGTCACATTCCGATACATACTGGGCTATCTCCCTCTTCATTCTGGTCCACCAATACAAAGGTTTCAGATCATGGTACATTTTGGTGCTTCCCGGATGCATAGAGAATTTGGAGAGATGAGCCTCATCCAAGATTTTCCTCTTGAGGTCCTGGTTTTTAGGAATCACCAATCTGCTTTTGAACCATAACACACCTTTTTCATCTTGGCGGAAACAGCTATACTTCTCAATCTTCTGATGGAGATTCTTCTTGATAATCTGCACTCCCTTGTCACTGAGCTGGGCCATGATGATCTGGTCTTGCAAAGCTGGCTCAACAGAAATGTGAGACAACGAACCAGAAGGAATCACTTCTATTTGCATCTTGCTCAACTCATCACACAAGGTGTTAATGCGAGTATCCATCAGAATACAATTGCATTGCAACTTCCGACTCAAGGCATCTGCTACCACATTGGCCTTTCCTGGGTGATAATGTTGTCACACCCAGCTTTAAGGAACAAAGCCAGGTGCATCTCATACATGCGCCAAGAAGACAACATATATAATAACAGAGTGTATAGAGATAAATGTCACAAAACATCAGAGTATTTATTACATAGCGGAAGACTTATTACAAAATAAAAGAGTAAATATAAAATGAACTAAGGATCGTCCTTGGCGCAGAAGTCAACTGGGAAACGCCACCTAGATCAGATCGAACTCCTCGCCATGTGGCTCCTCCTGAACCACCTGTTCTTCTCCTGTGGGGGGGTGTGAGACAGCAAGGGTGAGCTCACATACGTTCATATCTCAACAAGTCATGGGGAACAATGTGGCATGAACTCACCAAAGGTGGGAGTTCATGAAGTGTAAGGCTGATCAATGAAATAGAGGCTGAAGCTGAGCATTGCTTTTATAAGTTGGTCAAATTTTATTAGCAATTACTAAGTGTAAGTAAATACCAAACCTTAATAATAATAAAGAAAAGTAATAGTAAAATAATCCCAAATGCGATGCAAATGTCAAATTAAATTTAAGTTCCATAAATTAATCATGTGAGGGTCCGAGCCGCTCATGACCGTGAGCATGGCTAGTATACTAGTTTTACACTCTGCAGAGGTTGCGCATCTTTACCCACAAGTCATGTTACCCATCTGCCAAGAGACGGCCAATCCCATACACCTCTACCGAGGAGGCGAGGCAGGGTAACACT
This sequence comes from Zea luxurians, assembly GCA_029449295.1. NCBI lineage: Eukaryota > Viridiplantae > Streptophyta > Magnoliopsida > Poales > Poaceae > Zea > Zea luxurians. Next base: position 1,659,534 of record JAOPSE010000047.1, read on the forward strand.
ACGAGGTCTTTACAAAGTTCCACTAGCTTCAGAAATCCCGCTACAGTTTATAGGAAGCTCCAGTGCAGGAATCCCTCGCCTGACCGTCATCGCAGCAAAATCAACCCAAGGACCTCCCTACACTGACCACTCCCCTACTGCCCTTGCCCCTTTCGGGTAAGGAAGACCTCCACTAGCTTTCCTAGTTAATCAGCCAAGGGCGTCCCATTAAACCCTTGTGGTAGCACTATTTTCCCGGGTGGTTGCTCCATGTTCCCATTAATTTAATGATCTTAACATGAACAGTAATAATAACAAGATAATAAAAGAGTAATCATGAATGTTGTATCTTCATACCCAATCCACATAAAGCAATAGCAGGTACTACCCAAAAATATTTCAGGGGTGAACAAGGTATAAAGATAACCAAAACTGGGGTAACCTAAAGGATCCCATCAAAATTAACCTATGCAGATCATTATAATTAATAAGAACATGGCTGGGAAAAAGTAAGTGATCAAGGGCACAACTTGCCTTCAATGAGCTCCTGCTCAGCTATCTCTACTTGCTGAACCTCAGATTCCACAGTGGCTTGCTCGTCTACTAGCATCAACACAATACATACATAGTATAGCATAAATTAACATCACATCAAACATGCAAATAAAACATACAGTAAATATCTATACATTAAAATGAGATCATGGGAACTGGAATCATTAAATTTGGAGTTATAGATTTCAAGTTATGAATTTCCTAAGATTTAATGTGATTGAAATAGGATTAGATGATAAATTAATTTTCTTACTGTTTTCATGTAGAAACAGAGACTCTAGATGATGGAGAATATTATTACAAAATTTTAGAAATTGGAATGGCTCAATTTGGAGCTAGAATGAATTTTCTATGCAATAAACAAGTTTTAAGAATTCTTTTTATATAAAAAATTAGTTTTTGTATTTATTTACCTATTTTATATGTTCTCTGGACTGGGCCTCATTTCCTGGAAAGTTCAGGAGCCCTGGCGTAAGTTTACCGAGACTCAAAGAACAGTGGCCAATGGATTGTGGGTTGTTAACTAAATACTTTGGGGGCCTATGCGCAAATCTGCGCCCACTGAGGGGTTACAGGGAGCTCTGGCCGTTTGATTAGACTTCAGTGGCCAGGATTAGATCTACTTAATACCGAATCGGTACGCGCGTCATCCCCAATCCCACACACGCACACGGTGGCGCCGCCCACTCCGCGCCACGCCATCGCCGGTGAGCGCGCGATTCAAGCCCTCGGTGCACGATTCCCAAATCAATCTAGTGCTACACGATGTAGGTGCATGGGCGAATCGGTATGGGGAGTTCTTACCGATGACGGCGAAGCAGGGACACCTGGCCACGATGCGAAGCGGTCCCGCGGCGGAGCGCCAACTACGGCGAAGAATCCTCGTCGCCTCGAGGCTTCGCACACTTGGCCTCCCTCCTGGGCACAACCCACACACACGACCGAACGCCCGGGGGAGATTCACGGGTGCCGAGTGGTGACGAAGGTGAGGTTCTACGGCGGCGTCGGTGGCGACCCGATTCTCTCGCGATGACGGGTATACCCTAAGCTCTAATCGGACCACAAAGAGGCGACCTGAGGAGCTTTATACCCGGAACGTGCCCACGGTCGCAGGGCAAAGCCGAGCACCTTCACGGCTGAGATCTCCAGAGTCCGCGCGGCAACAAAGCGTGCCCGAGTCGTGCGGCGAAGGAAGAGGAAAGGAGCTGACCGGTGGGCCCCAGAGTCAGTGAGCGGAAAGACGCGGCGCGAGGGAGCTATGGCTGACACGCGAGCTTGGCTTGTCAGCGCGATGCGGAGGGTATAACGGGCTGCGTAGTGGGGTTCTCCACCAGTGGGCCAAAATGAGACGAGAGGCCCATTTAGGTTAGCTTTTGTTTTATTCTTTTTATTTTCTGCTTCCCTCTCTCTTTTTTTTAAAATTCAAGTCCATTTCAAATTAAGATTCCAAATCCTGTAATAGTTTTGTCTTCAAATTATATGGGTCAGCTAAAGTACTACCTTTTGGAAATATGTAAATTTTCTTTATATTATTTACTCTCTCTTTCTAAATTCTAAAACCTCTTGTATATTCTAAATTTCCACTTGAGGCTTTAATATTTTCTTTTCATATGGTTTATTATGTGGTCACAAGATGCACACAAAAAAAATGAAAACCAGCATGATGCATTTTTTTCTCATTCGTTTGAATTAATCTCTAAATTGTGTGTGTGCTCTTTTCTTAGGATGCAAATATGGCACATGAAATTGAGGAATTCACTCTGTATTCTGTGTATACAAATTTGAGTATTACAAATGTACCTCCAAGTCATAATCCTTGATCAGCTCTAGCCATCTTCTCTGCCTCATGTTGAGATCAGCCTGAGTAAAGATGTACTTAAGGCTCTTATGATCAGTGAAGATGTTGCAGTGGGTTCCCATTAAATAGTGCCTCCACATTTTCAATGCATGAACCACTGCTGCCAACTCGAGGTCATGAGTGGGATAATTCTGCTCATGAGGCCTGAGTGCTCTTGAGGCATAAGCAATGACTCGGTTGTCTTGCATTAAGACACAACCTAGTCCAGTGCCAGAGGCATCACAATATACATCAAAAGGCTTGCTGCTGTCGGGTTGCGCTAACACTGGTGCTGTGGTCAGATGCTGCCTTAATGCATGGAAGGCATCTTCGCACTTCTGATTCCAAACAAACTTGGCTTCTTTCTTCAGCAACTCAGTGATAGGCTTCGCAATTCGAGAGAAATCCGGAATAAATCTTCGGTAATAACCAGCTAATCCCAGAAAACTCCGAATTTGACGGACAGTCGTTGGTGGCTTCCAGTTCATCACCTCCTGCACTTTATCAGGATCAACAGCTATTCTGCCAGAGAGATAGTGTGACCCAAGAATTTGATTTCCTTCAGCCAAAAATCACACTTGGACAACTTGGCATAAAGGTGGTGCTCTCGCAGACGTTGAAGCACTACATGCAAATGCCCGGCATGCTCTTCTTCGTTCTTCGAGTACACCAAAATATCATCGATGAACACCACTACAAACTTGTCCAATTCAGGCATGAAAACAGAATTCATCAGATACATGAAATATGCTGGTGCATTTGTCAGCCCGAATGACATCACCAAAAATTCATATAGCCCGTATCTGGTTGAGAATGCCGTCTTCGGAATATCGCTTGCTCGTATCTTGATCTGATGGTAGCCAGAGCGAAGGTCTATTTTGGAAAACACCTTGGCCCCGACCAACTGGTCAAAAAGAACATCAATACGAGGCAAAGGATACTTGTTCTTGATAGTTACCGCATTAAGAGGGTGGTAATCTATACACAGCCTCAAGCTTTCATCCTTCTTCACAAATAGTGCTGGACATCCCCAAGGCGAAGTACTTAGGCGAAAGATCCCTTATCCAGCAACTCTTGCAATTGCTTCTTCAATTCTACCAACTCAGCGGGTGGTATTCGGTAGGGCCTCTTGGAAATTGGTGTCGTTCCCCGTTGCAACTCGATGGCAAATTCAATATCCCGATCCGGTGGCATTCCTGGCAATTCATCAGGAAAGACATCTGCATATTCACAGACCACTAGGATCTTTTTCAGAGGTAACTCCGTCATAGAGAAAGCACATGACTGAGTAGAACTCTGACTGGGCAGAATTAAGGTGAAGTTCCCACAGAATGGAGAATTAACTTCCACGGTACGGCTGACTACATCAAGCACAACTTGGTGCAAGGTCATCCAATTAGCTCCTAGAATAATGTCCACATTTTCCAAACCCAACACAAGAAGAGTGGTTTTGACAATGTGGCTTCCCAGTTGCATAGGCACACTTTGGTTTAATTGATTAGTTGAAATTTTACCCCCAGGTGTGACTATCATGAATGACCTTTTTGAGTGAGAGAGTGGCAGTTCACATTTAGCACTGAACTTCTGGCTAATGAAACTATGAGATGCACCAGAATCAAATAGAATTAAAGCAGGTTGATTATAAACTAAAAAGATACCGGTCATGATAGGAGCTCCTTCAGGTACTTCCTCCAGAGTAGTGAAGTTGAGCTTCCCTTGCCTGACTTGTACCTTCTGCTTTCTTCCTTTGTCTTGATTTGGTGCTGGCATCTGCCTCTGCTGGTTCCTAGGACAATTCTTGGCATAGTGGCCCACATTGCCACAAGTGAAACACTTGTTTCCATTGCCCTGGTGGAACTGCTACTGCGGAGGCTGATTGTTCCTTGGAGCGGGAGCTGGAAAGCGGTTGGGTGCCGGCTGCTGCTGCTGAGGTAGCCTGATCACCCATCTGCCTGCCTGCTGCTAGAAACCCCTGCTCTGATTGTGAGAAACAATCCAGAACCTCTGAGCCTGAGCGGATGGTGCTGCCATTGGTGCCTTTCTCTTCTTCTCTGCCCGGTGAGCTACAATGCAATCCTCCTGGGAGATGGCTAGGTTGACCAACTCATTGAAGCTATCAGCCCGAGCAGTGTTGAGTCGTTCCCGCAGCTTGGTATTAAGACCCCTGCGGAAGCGGTCTCTCTTCTTCTCATCTGAATCAGCATGGTACCCTACATATTGGCACATGTCGTTGAAGGCTTGCGCATACTGCAGTACCGTGTGGATTCCTTGATTAAGGGCCAGAAATTCATTCAGCTTCCGATCAAGAATGCCAGCTGGGATGTGGTGTCCTCTGAAGGCAGTCTTGAATTCCTCCCAAGACACTTCACGATCAGCGGGGAGCATAGCACGGAAGTGGTCCCACCAAGTCCGAGCAGATCCGCGAAGCTGCTGCGCGGCGAAGCGAGTCTTGGTAGCATCAGGGCAGTCTCCCGTGAGGAGGGGAAACTTGGACTCAACGACGCGAAGCCACACGTCGGCATCCAATGGATCCTCTGCCTTGGTGAACAAGGGTGGCTGCATGCTTAGAAACTCCTGGTAAGTTGCCATTGCCGGGGGTCGCTGAGGCTGGCCTCCACCATGCTGCTGAGGGTGGGGCTGACGCTGCAAGAGCTGTCGCAGGATCTCATTCTGCTGGGCCATCAGCTCCTGCACTATGGGAGCTGGAGGTGGTGGCAGGGAACCTGCTCGTTACGCCCGCGACGCTGCCTAGCTGCCATCTGAAAACAGAGATTGTCGCCATTGTTATCCCAACTCACAGTTTCGAACGACAAGATATCATCTCATATGGAAGGAAAAATGCCATAGTCATAATATTAGGTTCGAAATTAAGATAACATGGTGACAAACATCCATAGATTTCAAAAGTTCACAGGGTTACATCAATCAGGGAAAGGTACCCGTAAGCCTAGTCCAAAATCTGATATTAACTAAGCTCGCATAGGTTTCTATCTGCCTAAAAGTGTCGAAGTGACTGTTTAACCCTGAGCGGTGGAAGCGACACTGGATACGGGTGAAGGAGGCATTGCGGAGGTAGTCCCATTAGCACCAGGGGCTGGTCCTAGCTCCTTGGGAGCTTCTTCTCCCTCGCTTCCGGCTTCATTGGCCTCCATCTCCAAGTGGTGCATGTCCAAGTGGTCATTCGCTTCATCGAGTTCCCTCTGCACATCGTGAAGCTGGTTCTCCAAGACATCAATGGTGTTGTCTCGGATCTCCACCTGCTGCTCCAAGGTGGTAATGCGCTGGCTCAGCCTTTCCACCTGCAGATCCTTCTCTACTAACTCGGAGGATAAATCGACCACAAAATCTTCTCGGCTATCGAGAGTGAGCTTGGTGGTTTGAGCGATGTTAGCAAGGTGCGCCATAGCGTCGCTCTGAAGGGCCTGAAGGCGGTACAGCGCACTCATGCACTGAATGGTGACCCTCCCAACCAAGTCAGGATACATTGCCCACACATCCTTCACATGGCTCACGCGGTTACATCACATGGGATCATCTCTCTTATCAGTAGGGAAGAGTCCCAAGGGGTGCATCACCATCTCCATGGAATGGTAGCCACAAAAAGTCGTCAGAGTCTTCATGGCTGCTGCTTCAACGGTGTCGTCCGTCCTGAGTCCAATCGTCTCGGAATCAAGAGAACACCAACCCGGCTGAAGGGGATGAGCCTCCAAAGTTAGCCAAACCCGACAACAAGGTACCCGATGCTCCTCATACAACTGCACTGTGTACAAAGGGGGCATAGGGTAACCGGCAGAGTTAAGCACTTCCCACAAGATGGAAGGAAAGCCATCGCGGGAAAGGGAGTCAGAACTGAAACGAGTGTCTCCTCCACTGGCGGGGGTGGGTGAATTCATCTGCGGAAGGGAACCAAAGGTAAATATTATGGTGGAAGGAAAAAGAAAAAGAGCTCGGATGGTTTTAAAGAAAGTGGGTTAGCTCAAGTTTTTAATTCCTCTTTGTGTTTATAATGCATGCATGCTGAAAGTAACGTTGCCTCTCCAAACAATAGGGTGCTCTTAGGGTATCCTTAGAAATATAAGTACTGGCCCACGGGGCCTAATTAATTAGCCACCTATTTCTCCCTCTATGCCTAAGGCCTTTCGTCCTAGGTCTAGCGGTCTAGTCCTGACGATCCGTAGCAGTTTCTAGGCAAGTTTTAAGTTTTGAAAATTGGTATTCATGGTTTATTGTCCTTCTCTGTGGTGGAATTTGCTCCGATACCAGCTATGGTGGAACCACCTGAATTATTCCAGCTTAAGTGCCTAAGTCACGCCTCAGAGGCCGTAACACACTTAAATCGGAATAACCCGTCAGTCCCTCAGATCTAGTCTGATAGAGCCACTTAACCAGGATCAAATTCCACAATCTCACTCGAAGGTGAGTCACAGAAGAAATACAATAAAACAGGAAACCTCAAATTAAGTGCTGAATTATTACATAGATCGGAGTTTTTGAGTAGCAAATAAGAGTTCACAAAATAAAATGCAGCGGATAATTGATGTCGTCGGTATAGAGGAAATGGGAAAGGCCTAGCCCACTACTCCTCGTGCTCCTCTCCTGCCGGAGCAGCATCCCACTCGACCGTCCAACCCGGTGGCAGGGTGGTAGGCCAAGTCACACCATCAACCATTTCCTGAATGGTACCTGCAAAAATTATGCCACAAGCAAGGCTGACTATACTAATACTCAGCTATACTTACCCGGTGTGAGGAATCTACTCCTCTACCCCTAGACTATGCAGCTGTTTGGCTGAGGGGGTTTGGTTTGCCAAAAGCACTAGCTATTTCTAAAATCAATTTTTAGCTTTTCAATATCTATCATCATTAACTTAGCTAGATTTGCTCCTTCTAAGCATACATGGTGACAAGCATTTAGTTTAATCAACAAGTTATCTCATGTAACCTCATTTCACTTCTTACTCGATGCAGTACAAGGGGTCAAGCAGTCTCATTAGCTGCGAGAAGCAGACGATTCGAATCGAGTTTTAACCTTGCAAGTAAACCTAAACACACGGCATGTCAGGGTACTCTGACCCCACACATGACAACCGTCCCCATCGATTCCCCGTTCGCGTCCAGGCCTCACCGCCTTGGCATACAATGCTCCACTGACCCCGGCTGTCGCCGTGCAGTGACCGCACTTGTACCCACCATAGCTAGCATGGGAGACTCAGTCTCAGGTCGCATGAGGGATAAAGTCTGCGCCCGACTTCACTCAGGTACTAGGTTTACCGGTTACCATTTTTCCCGACATGTGCTTAGTATGTTCAAACGCTTGACTCAGGTATCCACACATTAATCCTTAATTCCTTTTTCCCGTCTCATGGACAAGGCATCCTCCCTAGATCCAAGTCCATAGACTAACATAGATCTCGTTATCAAGATGAATACAATCAATTCCTGACCTCGCGCGAGTGCTAGAAAAATCACTCGACTTCTACCGAGATCCTGATTAGCAAGCAGCTACTCGACCTAGCATTCTAGTATTCATCTCAAAAAGGATTCCTAAGTTCATGCAGCTAGAGGTTTCAAGCAACTCCTACACTTAAGTGCACATTACAATCCTACAAGCATTAAGTATAGTAAAATAGCATATATACACGGTTATGCATAAAAACCGGGGCTTGCCTTCAATTGCTGGGGCTGCGGGGAGATCCTCGATAGCAGCCTCGGAAGCTTGCTCCTGGTCCTCCTCTTGGACAGATCCTTGCTCGGGGATGAGCACGTACTCTCCATCGGCGAGATTACAATCTAATGAATGCAATGCGTAAGATATATGCATGACATGATATGTGCTTTAGAAATTACAACTTTTGACGGTGTATGATCTACTTGAGTTAGATAAAGTTAAACCTTACTTATGTGAGACCTTTGGGTGGTATACTTGGTAGATTAGGTCAGACTTAGCTAAGTGGTAGGTTTATTTTCTTTGGGGTTCCACTGAATTCTTTTTAAAGCCTTAGTGAGTTTGACAAGAATTCAAGTTGGACTTATTGGAGTGAGATTTATTTCTTCTTTCTTTTTCTTTATTCTCCTTAAGTTTTTGGAGCGGGTTTGAACTACAAGTTGTCCTAATAAAATTCCAAAAATTCTGTAAAAATTACAGTGGCTTATTACTGGTGTCTAATTCTTTTCTCAAAATTTGGGGATCAGAAAGTGAATAGTTTTCTCTGGACAAAATTACCAAGTTTTAGGGCAGAAGGGGTGATTTGAACTACAACTATTAATTAAAAGTAGGTAATCCTCTAAAACTTATTTTTGCTGGCTTTTAGATGCTATGACATGACTTGACACAAATTTCTAGTCATTATTACTTATGAATTATTTTACTAGGGTTTTCTCAAGTTTCTAGCCAAAGAGGTGCTTTCTACTACCACTATATTTGAAAAATATCAAACAACAGATTTCTGATTTTTCTTAGCTTCTATTTTGTGCAAGAGCAATCATTCTGAAGTTTGGCATCTTTTTGCTTAAGGGAAGGGGTGGTATGCATTAGTTGGATTAAATGGCCTTTCTTATACAATATTAGCAATAGGTATTATTTTGCATCTTTTTAAGGGGTTTGCATTTTTCTCTGGTGGCCTATCTCATTATTGACCTAGCAAAATTTTATTTGCCTATTATTGCATTATTATGGGTTATTCATGATTTATTTAGAAAATGACTCATTATCCTATTACATTTATTTACCCTACTTAAAATGATGGGCTAGGGTGTTCATTATTTTTGCAGTGGGTTCTGGTGGTTATAAGTCCACTGGATTTTTATTATCAATTTTGGGTCTGGTTTTGAATTTCTAATAATTGATTTCCAGTTGGAATAATGCTAAACAAAACATTTTATTTTAAAACTGATCTGGACTAAAGGTCTCTTTATTTTTCCTAGGTTCTCTGTTACTTAAGCAAACTAGGAAAAATAATTTCACTCACTGTTCATTAATTTCTAATGCCTTTCTGATTTTCCTAAGTTTTGGGCAGAAATGGTTTTTAATGAATATTTACACTATATTCTTCAATACTGGGGTTCCTACTATTTTTAAACAGTGTATAAATGAGGGTTGAACATCTACAAATTTTCTTAGGTTCAGTACAGAAGAAAAACTAATTTTCCTTAATTAAACAAGGTTTGGTCAGTTTCTGTTTTTAATTTTAAACTCTAAAAATTAGAACAGAAAGCATAGAGTTTATTATTTTTAAATGATAGTTCATAATACTTAGGGTCTAGCAAAATTAGTTTGACAACTTTTGATTAAGAATTCTTCAAGTTATGGATTTTCTAAGTTCTCTGCTTATTAAAAAAGATTAATAGAATTGATTAAATGGAAAACTACTTTGCACTGGGGTCCCTGGCGGGTGTTTTAAGTTTTTCCTCATGAATTAGTCCCTGGGCTACTATTCACATGAGACACTGACATTGCAGAAAACCCCCCGGGTTCTTCTAATCCTAACCCGAGGTCCTTCTTCTAATTTAAACAGTACCCACGGCGGAAGAAAGGGTGGTGGGCTTACCGGCAGTGAGATTGCTCCGGTGAGGTGGTCGAGGACGTAGGGGAGGTCTCGGGGATCACAACGAGGTGCGGGTCGCCGTCGGGGGTGGTCGGAGTTGGCCGGTCCGCGAGCGCAGGCGGGGGAGCTCGTCGGCGGCAAGGAGTCCGGCCTATCCAGGGCGAAATCGACCAATCAAACGGGTCAGAGAGCTTCACCAGGGATCAAGGAAGGTGTGCGCGCGAGGAATTGAAGAATGGCTCACCGGAGAGCTTGGTCCATGCGCGCAGGCGGGCGACCGAAGTCCGGCGAGGGTGATCTCGGGCTTCCAGTGAAGTTCTGTCGGGTCCGAGGGCTTGGGGAGCTTCACGAGCCTATGGCGGATCTAACCGAAGCACTGGCGCGACTTGAGGGCGACTGGAATGGGATGGCCACGGTGGCCAAGGTTCTAAAAGCTTGGCGGGCAGTGGCGCGGCGTGCTCGGGGCAATTTCCGGTGATCTCTGACTTGGGCAAGACTAGAGAGCGCGCGGGGATGAATGGCCGAGGCTTGGGGCGGCTTTATAGGCACGGCGCGGTGCACGGGCGGCCGTGGACCGGCGAGCGCGCGCGGGCGTGCACTGGGAGGCGCGGGTGCGCGAACGGGCGTGAACCGGAAGTGTCAGCCACGGTCGAACACGTGTGCCCGTTGCCTCTGCCCATGTTCTAGCGCTGATTGGGTGCAAATCTTCGTGAATTTGGGCAAGATCGCTGTGAAGGATTTGTTCACCTGACCTTGCTTTGTCTTTTGTGTATGGACGTCGTGCGGTTTTAGGCTAGGGACAGGGAGTTGTAGCGTCACCAAGGTGCCAGTGTCAGAATGTCTAGTCCCGAGGTCAAACTGTGCCAAAACCATGTCAAATGAATTTGGTTTGAGTTCAAACTTTTCCAGGGCGTGTTCAAGGGAATTTGGCACAACTTTGGTATTTGGATCTCTTGGTTTTGAGTTTCGAAAAACAGAGAACGCAGTTGATCCTTGGAAAGAGGTCTGAAATTCAGAAATTCAGAAATCTGAATTTCCTATTGAGTCCCCACATGAGAAGCTTGCTTGGGGTTTTATTTGAATTATTTTGGCCAAGCTTCCTTAATCTTTATTGTTGCTTATTAAATGTACTTCAATGTTTATAATTGGCCCAAGCCATGGTTCTAAATTTTTCATACCCTTTCCCCATTCTCCTGGATTTTGCTCATAGGGCTCAATTAGGGTTTTTGTTGGGGTTACACATTTTGCCTTTTTGAAAAACCCATTTGTTTTGAACATGATACTTTTAAGTATAGGCTTGGTGGATCCTTTATTCTTAAGTAAATTTGATGTTCATACTTAAATTTGGTTCACATAAGATGATGGTTCATGGGTTAGCACTTTGAGAGAAACCCTAGGTGACACTGGGGTGTCACACTTTACTTTATTTATGTGCTAGTAGACCGGATATTATGCTTAGCGTATGCATGTGTGCTAGATTTCAATCCGACCCAAGGGAGTGTCACCTTATGGCCGTTAAGCGAATTCTTAGATATTTAGTTGCTACGCCTTGCTTCGGGATCTGGTATCCAAAGGGGTCTACCTTTGACTTTGATTGGATACTCAGACTCCGACTATGTTGGATGTAAAGTTGATAGGAAGAGTACATCAGGGACATGCCAATTCCTAGGAAGGTCCCTGGTGTCCTGGAGTTCTAAGAAACAAACTTCCGTTGCCCTATCCACCGCTGAGGCCGAGTATGTTGCCGCAGGACAGTGTTGCGCGCAACTACTTTAGATGAGACAAACCCTCCGGGACTTTGGCTACAATCTGAGCAAAGTCCCACTCCTATGTGACAATGAGAGTGCTATCCGCATGGCGGACAATCCTGTTGAACACAGCCGCACAAAGCACATAGACATCCGGCATCACTTTTTGAGAGACCACCAGCAAAAGGGAGATATCGAAGTGTTTTATGTTAGCACCGAGAACCAGCTAGCCGATATCTTTACCAAGCCTTTAGATGAGAAGACCTTTTGCAGGCTGCGTAGTGAGCTAAATGTCTTAGATTCGCGTAACTTGGATTGATCTAGAGCATACATGTGTTTATGCATTTGATCATGTTCCTTTACGCATTTTGTTGCTTATTTACGGTGCTCAAGTTGTGCAAGGAATCCCCGGACCTCACAAGTCCATGTGTGAATGATGCACATAGTTAGGGGGAGAAATGCTACAACTTGACCCTTTGAGACTAACCGTGTGCTTGAGTTTTCTTAATTTAGTCTCAAAGGTGGATTGAAAGGGAAAAGATGAACTTGGACCATGCAAGACTTCCACTGCACTCCGATGAGAGGGTAATTTACTCCAAGTTCATCTTTGTGCTCTTATTGCCTTTTTACTCTTAATTGAAGATTTTGGTGAGGCAATGGGGTTTAAACGGCCAATAATGATCCTGTTTTGGTGCTTCATGCCAAAGGGGGAGAAATTAAGGCCAAAGCAAGAAATGGATCAGCTACCACTTGAGAATTTTGAAAATAGTAGAGTTAGAGCTTTTGTTTTGTCAAAATACTCCTATTGTCTCTTATTGTCAAAAGTTGGTCTCTTGTGGGGAGAATGTCTGATTATGGGAAAAAGGGGGAGTTTTTGAATCTTTGATCAATTTCTCTTGGAATACCTCTCTCTATGCCTCAACAAGTGAACTTGACTTAGAGATAGGAAATTGAGTTTGATTTGCAAAAACAAACCAAGTGGTGGCAAAGAATGATCCAAATATGCCAAATTTGAATCAAAACAAATTTTTGTTCTCATTTGCATTGATGTTGCACTTCTTTAGTTGCCTTTTGTTGTGTTGGCATAAATCACCAAAAAGGGGGGAGATTGAAAGGGAAATGTGCCCTTGGGCCATTTCTATAAGATTTTGGTGATTAAGTGTTCCACACAAATGCTTTGAGTAATATTTGTGCCAAAGACTCAAGAAGTGCAAATCAAGATTAAAGGTATGTTTCTAGACTTAGTACATTGTTTTGAAGACTAATGTATTGTGTCTAAGTGCTAGAAACAGGAGAAATCACTTTGGAGATAAGTTGGCTGTGTTCAGCCAAAAGGCTGCTCGGTCTGGGTGCACCGGACTGTTCGATGGTGCACCGGACAGTGTCCGGTGTGCCAGGACCAGTCCCGATGAACAGCCTTCTCTTGAGTATCGACGGCGACGTACGGCTATAAATCACCGGACTGTCCGGTGGAGCACCGGACTATCCCGTGAGTCATCTGCGGTGAAGTCGTCGCTCTCGGGAAACAGTCAACAGCGTACGGCTAAAAATCACCGGACTGTCCGGTGGTGCACCGGACTGTCCGGTGAGTCAACGGTCGGGCGCGCCAACGGTCGGCCGCGCAATCCGCGCGTGACGCGTGGCCGAGCCAACGGTCGGATGGGGGCACCGGACTGTCCGGTGTGCACCGAACAGTGTCCGATGCGCCAACGGCTCCAAATCTTCAACGGTCGGTTGCGCCAATTTAGGAAAGCAATCTGCACCGGACTGTAAATAGTGGATCTCTAGTGGTGCACCGGACTGTCCGGTGCACCACCCGACAGAAGGCAAGAATTTCCTTCCAAGATTGCTTCCAACGGCTCCTAGCTGCCTTGGGGCTATAAAAGGGACCCCTAGGTGCATGGAGGAGTACACCAAGCATTCTTTGATCATCCCTAAGCACCAAGACTCCATTCTAGCGCATTTGATTCGTTGTGATAGCAATTTGAGCTCCTTCTGAGTCGAGAACTCCGTGTGTGAACTTTGAGCTCAAGTTGTTGGATAGTGTGCGTGTTTGTGCTCTTGCTTTGAGTCTTGTGTGTGTTGCTTTTCCCACCCTTACTTCCGTGCTTCTTTGTGATCATCAAATTGTAAGGGCGAGAGGCTCCAAGTTGTGGAGATTCCTCACGAACGGGATATAGTGAAACAAAGAGAAACATCGTGGTATTCAAGTAGGTCTTTGGACCGCTTGAAAGGGGTTGAGTGCAACCCTCGTCCATTGGGACGCCACAACGTGGAGGTAGACAAGTGTTGTACTTATCGAACCACGGGACAACTCGCGTGTCTTTTGTGATTGCTTTTCTATGATACTTGTGTTCACAAGAGCTTGCTATTTAGTCTACTAACTCTTAATCAAGTTTTGTGGCTTTAAGTTTCAAGTTTTTACACGATCACCTATTCACCCCCCCCCCCCTTCTAGGTGCTCTCAAGTTTGACTGGCAGACTGTTGGTCAGAGGTCAGAGGTCAGAGGGGTCAGACACGAGTTGAACTGCCCCTTAGGACCAGTTGAACTGGTCTTGACCAGAGAGTCCAGGAGAGAAAACCCCAGTTCAACTGGCCCAGAGGCAAGTTCAACTGGTGTATGGTCAAAGAGGTTCATGATTGAAGTTCGGCTGTAGTTGAGAAATCTCAACTGTAGTTGAAAAAGCTCAACTGTAGTTGAAAGAAGTTCAACTCAGCAGAAGTTCAGCTTAGCTGAAAAAGCTCAACTGCAGCTGAAGAAGCTCAACTCAGCTGAAAAAGCTCAACTGCAGCTGAAGAAGCTCTACTCAGCTGAAGAAGCTCAACTGCAGCTGAAGAAGCCCAACTCAGCTGAAGTTTAGTTCAACTGAAAGAGCTTAACTACAGCTGAAGAAGTCCGACTGCTTTTCAACAGGAACACTCTCAGTTTCTCAATCCTAACAATAGTCAACCATAGAACGTTCAAGAGATTTTGGTTTTTCGAAATAGCTTTTGAATATAGAGGCTTGAGCTTTGGCAAACACCAACCTTCTTTTTGAATCCCCCTTGATAGAACGACGATTTCTATACTCAAGTTAAATAAAATATAATTAAGTAAACTCCTTGAGTAATTGGTGTCTCATGTGTGATTTCTCCATGGTGTTGCTTCATAAGGATCACAAACATCTTTGTCTCAACTTTTAAAGCAAACACAAATCAAACCCAGTGACTTGTACCATATCACCATATATGAGTTTAAATCATGGCTTCAAGTCACCTTACTCATGAATCAACATGTTATAACTCTTCATAGCAGATTAGTTCATCGACTTAGTGCAAGTACTCTCTTCACCTTAGCCATGGTACCTCGGTCCATAAGCCATCGCTTGGCCTTCACCTTCGCTTAGTTCCTCAAAGCCCTTTCCTTGCTATCTTCACCCTATCAAGCCATTCTTGAGTCACGTCATATTGAGAATCTATTGAGAGAATCATTTCTTCAATATTGTGAACCTTGCTTGAATGTCTTCTAGATATAACTGTTAAGATCAATCAAGCTCTAGTTTGATTCTCATAGAAGCATATATGGACTGGTAGTAATATGGTCAAGCCAATTCATGATTCCTCATATTTTATTCACTTTGGCTCGACCAATGCTCTTAATCACTTCATCCACTATTCTGATCATATGTATGTAGTGATTTCTCAGGTCTTGTCCATATATTCAAACCAATATAGAGATCATATTATATCTATTTGCATTGTCTCATTGGTTATTTAACCTCATTTTAAACCTTTGTTCATTGATCATTATACACTATTCAAGTATGTTCATCATACTGAATTTTCTGTTCAACACTTAGCAAACTTGTTAGACCTTTAAATGTGTTGTTATCCAAATCACCAAAACTCACAAAAGGGATAAATGCACTTTCAACTAGATTCATGTATCTTTGGACATGAATTCAAACATTCGAAAATGCACTACCAATTTTTAAGTCGAATTGTTCTTCACTATGCTGCTGGAACTTTGCTCATTTTGTTTTACTTAATCTCCTGTTCAGTACATCTTTTCAAAGGAAAGGAAATGTGCTAAGATATCCTCCAATTCGACTGATAAAAAGACGTCAAATTTCATATGACTAAGATATCCTCCATAGTGAGCGGAAATCTAATCGATACTTACAAGAAACAGAAATATGGAACAAGAAGAAGTCGCACTAAGGAAAAGAGTAGAGTAGATGGGGACGTGACCCGTGGCAAAGATACATACAAAGATTGAAGGCCTGAAGGGCGTCGCCGTGGCCGTACAGCCACCGAGGGAGAAGAGGGGCTCGTCATCATTGCGCAACCATTTGAGATAGGGGCGACCATCCAAGCTGGCTGCCGGGTGGAGCCAAATCATAGGGAATTATCGAAGCACAGAGGAGGGGTTGTTGGATCTGTCATCAGAGGAGGCGAGTGGATCCGTCATCAGTACGATGGATGATGCGGCCATGTGTCATGACCTAGGATATGACAAGTGCCTAGAATCTTGCTGTTTGTCTGAAGATGGATAAATGGGCCATATTATGGCATGTAATAGTTTTGGCCTTGTGCCATTAGTGGTTAAGTCGGTTGTTATGTCGGTTAATCCCAAGGGGGTAGAATAGCTGGCCGTAATGGCTATATAAGCATGTAATCTATGGAAGGGAAAGGCAAAAAAGAAGTAGAGAAACACCACCACCACATACCCGAGTTCTTGTGAAGTTTATCTGAGTTACTTGACGAATTAGGGTTCCTCTTCCCCAGATCTGGTGGGGAAGAACCCTACCTCACGTCCTGGATCACTGCTGGCGGCCAAGGGCAGTTACACCATGCTAGGCCAGGCTCAAGCTGGCAACTGGTGTGGACGGCTTCGTTTGAGGCTGGGGGCGGACGACTGAGGACGGCGTGAGGGCGCGGGAACGGATGGAGCCGGGAGGACGATAGCACGTGGGCCAAAAGCACAGGGCGCGCTAGGTCAGGGGTAGTCCGACGGGGGCGGGGCGGGCAAAGCGAGGCAGGGGTAGGGGCGGGGCATGGTTGTGCCATGGTTTACAATATTGACTTAGTAATAGATAGTAGAGATTAGTAATTGTGTCATGCTGTGCCAGCACTAATATTTAGCCATCAATTCAAGCATGACACTACATTACCTAATTGTACCGTGCCGGCACTATACGACACTAACACTTAATAATATTTGTGTCATATTAGACGCTATTTCATTTTAAGAGTTAAAAATATAGAAAATCTTTAAGATTATATATATAATTTTGAAACTTGAACATATGTATCATTATAAAGTGAATTTATTATGTTTAAAATTATAATAAATCATAATTCATAATCAGATCTATAGATCACTAGTTGATCTAAGCCGTGTCTAATCATGTCGTGCTCGTGTCAGCCCATCGTACTAGGTGGTGCCCTAGTCACGACAGTAGACCCATGTTGTGACAAAGCACTATGGATCATGTTGTGCTTAGTGTCGACCCATTTAGCACGACCCACTTGGGCATCTATACATGGCCCGTCCGAGAGTTCCAACCCTTCCAATGATACCATGCTGGCGGTGGCTTCGCATTTCACATGCTCCTTCACTACAGTGTTGGTTAAGGTTGTGTTTGGTTACCATAGATTTTGAGAAGTTAGATACTGCATAAAATTCAATGCAAATCTCATTATCAACTTATGTTGGGGTTGTGAGATTTTGGCACAAAATCCAACAAAAACCAGAAATTGTCAAAAATAAGACAATGGAATGAGATATTGAGAATGAGGCACAAACTAAACACCACCTAAAGAAAAGTTCTCGCCTATGATCTTTGCGGGAGTCAAGTCGTCATGACAAAACATGTGAAACTTTATTTAGAATATCAATTAATTAAAGAAAACCCTATGACTGGCTCATTTTATCGATCAGGAAAAATATCGGAGGTTGTTTAAATGTCATGTAGATTATATTTATACAATTAACAAATGAAAACAACACAGACCAACCAATCAAGTAAATTTAGGGTTTTTAATGCCCTAGAAGAGACTGAGAAGACATATAAACCAACTGATTTCTAATTTTAATATTTGATAGTGCCAATTCAAAAAATGAAAATTTCGACTGATAAAGAAAAAAATATTGGAGCTCAGCGGTAAACAGGAAAATCAGGTTTATCGGATATCATATCGCCGATAAAGTTTTCCATTGTCATCCTTATTATTATTGTGCTAACAATGGCATGACCTAGTAGACAAAATCTATGTCATTAGGACATACTCCTCCCTACACCTCTGATCGATTGACACTAGTACATGGTATCGTTACCATGACAATATCCTTACCCTCGTCGAAATCCATGTTGCCTTCTATAAACTGTATCTATTGATACTAGCAAACAATGTTAATCTAAATAGTTGTGTTGTTTATCAGACATCAAAACTTAAGTATTATATGGGCCTTGGTCTATTTTCCTTATAAATAGCATTTGGTTGATGGCATGATATTATGAATATTTGAAAAAGATTCCGAGTGATCCTCTCGCTCCAAGGCAAATGACAGACTTATCCTAGATCCACGGTGTCATTGTCCGTCTTTGGATGGTCACAGGCAAAGCTTCGGCACAAGGTGACTCGAGAGGGGTAGTGCCAGTGAACTCGAGGGTATGATGGGGCGATGTGGTTGATGTTTAGATATGGTGGGGCTATGTGGTTGACTTATTAATAATCACCTCAACCAACACAAAAAACACATAATGGTTTTATCTCCTTCGATGACACATTATTTATGATGGTCCCATCCAAAAACTGAGGGATTGGACTGTCTTAGCTCACCTCATCTTCAACTAGATTCATGTATCTTTGGACATGAATTCAAACATTCGAAAATGCACTACCAATTTTTAAGTCAAATTGTTCTTCACTATGCTGCTGGAACTTTGCTCATTTTGTTTTACTTAATCTCCTGTTCAGTACATCTTTTCAAAGGAAAGGAAATGTGCTAAGATATCCTCCAATTCGACTGATAAAAAGACGTCAAATTTCATATGACTAAGATATCCTCCATAGTGAGCGGAAATCTAATCGATACTTACAAGAAACAGAAATATGGAACAAGAAGAAGTCGCACTAAGGAAAAGAGTAGAGTAGATGGGGACGTGACCCGTGGCAAAGATACATACAAAGATTGAAGGCCTGAAGGGCGTCGCCGTGGCCGTACAGCCACCGAGGGAGAAGAGGGGCTCGTCATCATTGCGCAACCATTTGAGATAGGGGCGACCATCCAAGCTGGCTGCCGGGTGGAGCCAAATCATAGGGAATTATCGAAGCACAGAGGAGGGGTTGTTGGATCTGTCATCAGAGGGGGCGAGTGGATCCGTCATCAGTACGATGGATGATGCAGCCATGTGTCATGACCTAGGATATGACAAGTGCCTAGAATCTTGCTGTTTGTCTGAAGATGGATAAATGGGCCATATTATGGCATGTAATAGTTTTGGCCTTGTGCCATTAGTGGTTAAGTCGGTTGTTATGTCGGTTAATCCCAAGGGGGTAGAATAGCTGGCCATAATGGCTATATAAGCATGTAATCTATGGAAGGGAAAGGCAAAAAAGAAGTAGAGAAACACCACCACCACATACCCGAGTTCTTGTGAAGTTTATCTGAGTTACTTGACGAATTAGGGTTCCTCTTCCCCAGATCTGGTGGGGAAGAACCCTACCTCACGTCCTGGATCACTGCTGGCGGCCAAGGGCAGTTACACCATGCTAGGCCAGGCTCAAGCTGGCAACTGGTGTGGACGGCTTCGTTTGAGGCTGGGGGCGGACGACTGAGGACGGCGTGAGGGCGCGGGAACGGATGGAGCCGGGAGGACGGTAGCGCGTGGGCCAAAAGCACAGGGCGCGCTAGGTCAGGGGTAGTCCGACGGGGGCGGGGCGGGCAAAGCGAGGCAGGGGTAGGGGCGGGGCATGGTTGTGCCATGGTTTACAATATTGACTTAGTAATAGATAGTAGAGATTAGTAATTGTGTCATGCTATGCCAGCACTAATATTTAGCCATCAATTCAAGCATGACACTACATTACCTAATTGTACCGTGCCGGCACTATACGACACTAACACTTAATAATATTTGTGTCATATTAGACGCTATTTCATTTTAAGAGTTAAAAATATAGAAAATCTTTAAGATTATATATATAATTTTGAAACTTGAACATATGTATCATTATAAAGTGAATTTATTATGTTTAAAATTATAATAAATCATAATTCATAATCAGATCTATAGATCACTAGTTGATCTAAGCCGTGTCTAATCATGTCGTGCTCGTGTCAGCCCATCGTACTAGGTGGTGCCCTAGTCACGACAGTAGACCCATGTTGTGACAAAGCACTATGGATCATGTTGTGCTTAGTGTCGACCCATTTAGCACGACCCACTTGGGCATCTATACATGGCCCGTCCGAGAGTTCCAACCCTTCCAATGATACCATGCTGGCGGTGGCTTCGCATTTCACATGCTCCTTCACTACAGTGTTGGTTAAGGTTGTGTTTGGTTACCATAGATTTTGAGAAGTTAGATACTGCATAAAATTCAATGCAAATCTCATTATCAACTTATGTTGGGGTTGTGAGATTTTGGCACAAAATCCAACAAAAACCAGAAATTGTCAAAAATAAGACAATGGAATGAGATATTGAGAATGAGGCACAAACTAAACACCACCTAAAGAAAAGTTCTCGCCTATGATCTTTGCGGGAGTCAAGTCGTCATGACAAAACATGTGAAACTTTATTTAGAATATCAATTAATTAAAGAAAACCCTATGACTGGCTCATTTTATCGATCAGGAAAAATATCGGAGGTTGTTTAAATGTCATGTAGATTATATTTATACAATTAACAAATGAAAACAACACAGACCAACCAATCAAGTAAATTTAGGGTTTTTAATGCCCTAGAAGAGACTGAGAAGACATATAAACCAACTGATTTCTAATTTTAATATTTGATAGTGCCAATTCAAAAAATGAAAATTTCGACTGATAAAGAAAAAAATATTGGAGCTCAGCGGTAAACAGGAAAATCAGGTTTATCGGATATCATATCGCCGATAAAGTTTTCCATTGTCATCCTTATTATTATTGTGCTAACAATGGCATGACCTAGTAGACAAAATCTATGTCATTAGGACATACTCCTCCCTACACCTCTGATCGATTGACACTAGTACATGGTATCGTTACCATGACAATATCCTTACCCTCGTCGAAATCCATGTTGCCTTCTATAAACTGTATCTATTGATACTAGCAAACAATGTTAATCTAAATAGTTGTGTTGTTTATCAGACATCAAAACTTAAGTATTATATGGGCCTTGGTCTATTTTCCTTATAAATAGCATTTGGTTGATGGCATGATATTATGAATATTTGAAAAAGATTCCGAGTGATCCTCTCGCTCCAAGGCAAATGACAGACTTATCCTAGATCCACGGTGTCATTGTCCGTCTTTGGATGGTCACAGGCAAAGCTTCGGCACAAGGTGACTCGAGAGGGGTAGTGCCAGTGAACTCGAGGGTATGATGGGGCGATGTGGTTGATGTTTAGATATGGTGGGGCTATGTGGTTGACTTATTAATAATCACCTCAACCAACACAAAAAACACATAATGGTTTTATCTCCTTCGATGACACATTATTTATGATGGTCCCATCCAAAAACTGAGGGATTGGACTGTCTTAGCTCACCTCATCTTCAAAGAAATACACACTAAGAGACTCATGTGGTCCCACACCTCCTTTGAGAAGCCAAGAGTACCTATTTTAGAGGGCAATTTTTTAGGTGTTCTGAGAAAGAAATCAAGAGGTGGAGTACAATGTGATGGTTAATAGGTGGTATTAGGAGGAGGGGGGTAAGAGGTGTATGTGTTTGATTTCATCTATATTAATATGTGTTGGGGGCCTTCGTCCTCCGAAGGTCCTCAAAAACATGATTTGACAATGTTTTCCAAGTGGATTATATGAACAGGTACCTTCGGACTCAGAATTATGAACATGAAGTACGGTCAAGACGAAGCCTGAACCAGACGAAGGGGGATTGAAATGGAGGACGGGCTGATTACCAAGCTCTACGAAGGATGGTGCACAGCCGAAGCTGTGCGCAGGAAAGCTTCGTCGCGATAGCAGAAAGGGGAACCGACTTAAAGATGAAAAGACTACTTAGGCCTTGACAGATTTCCATAAGTCATTAGCAAATGTAATGGACATGAATGTAATTTTACATGGGCTGTGTCTCACACCTATAAATAGATGAACAGTACTCCTGTACTGTTCAGGCTGACTTGGCATTTGCTCTTGCGTCATCCTTGTACTTTTGCCTTTCTGCAGTCCGAAGGTACATTTGTAAATTGAAGTCATTTCTATTTTTACATAGTAATAAAATAGAAATGACATTGTGATAAAATTTAAACGTTTACATCACTTTCTATGTCATGTATAAATTCTTTGTCATAACTTATTGTGATTACGAAGATATATTGTTTATGACCTTCGTCCGGAGCACGTTATATCCCGAAGGGAAATAATGTTTCAAAGGACGAAGGACCTTATCATTTAACACTTTTTATGTTGCCTTGTTCTTAATCCGAAGCATTTGAGAACAAGTCACCAACATTGGCGCCCACCGTGGGGTGAACTCACTTCCACTTTGAGTTTTTTGAACACCTTCGGAAGCCATAGACCCTCGCTATGGCGCCGAAGAAAGCTTCAGCGACTGGGGCTGCAGCACTGCAACCGCTGGACCCCAACCAGGAGACCGTCTCTCTTCGGGAGGCCCGAAGCCAGAAGAGGAAGGCCGTCAGCCCGACGCTTCAGGAGGATGAACTAGACCAAGAGATCAGGGATATGGAGATGCTTCATCAACAGGTGCAGAGGAAGAAGGAAAAGATGGCCAGGCTAGCTGAGTTGCAAAGGCAGATAGACGAAGCTTCTGAAGAAGTCCGCCATCTTACCCACGATGAGCAGCACCGAAGGCCTCAACAAAAAGACCTTCATCAGGAGGGCTTCTTCAACGAAGATGACTGGTATGGCAATTTCCATCATGGAAATTTTGTTTTCGATGATGCTTCTCCTCTGTCCGCTGAGCTGCAGGCTACACCTTGGCCTCCGTCCTATAAGCCACCCCAGCTTCCCATGTTCGATGGTCATTCAGACCCGAAGCAGTTCTTGATGAGCTACGAAGCAACAGTGTCTTCGTATGGTGGCAATGCTGCAGTCATGGCAAAGTCTTTTGTTATGGCCGTTAGGAGTGTTGCTCAGACCTGGTATTCCTCCCTTCGACCTGGAACGATCACTTCATGGCAGAAGCTGAAGGATATGTTGTTAACCAGCTTTCAAGGGTTTCAGACGAAGCCGGTCACGGCTCAAGCCTTGTTCCAGTGCACTCAGGATCATGAAGAATACCTTCAGGCGTATGTCAGAAGGTTCTTGCGTTTGAGGGCGCAGGCACCAACGGTGCCCAACGAAATTGTCATCGAAGCCATGATCAAGGGGCTTCGTCCTGGACCTTCAGCTCAATACTTTGCTAGGAAGCCCCCTCAGACTTTGGAGAAGCTGCTCCAGAAGATGGACGAGTACATTCGTGCCGACAATGATTTTCGCCAAAGAAGGGAGGAGGCTTTCAGATTTTCTGAAATGACCAGGGGCTTCGGAGGAAGATTCTATCCGAGGCATGTCAGGTCCATCCATAACTCTACTCAAAATGATGATAAGGGGAGTCAGCAGAACAGGCCGCAGTGCTCCTCACAAGCTTCGGGGCAACAGCAAAGTTTCTTTCGGCCACCAGCTCCAAGAGGCAGAGGCGCCAGGGGCTTCAGCGGAAGATTTGGAGATCAACCAAGGAGAGTGTTTTGCTTATTCTGTGGTGAAAACAAGGGCCATACCACCAGGATGTGCCATGTTACCATCCAGAAGCAAAAGGAGCTAGCAGAAGCTGCAGCGCAACAGGGCCAGCCGAAGCAGGTCATGCATACTGCTTCGTATCATCAGCCTTACATCCCAGAATACGTGGGCAACCACCCTGCAGTTTCTGTAGCTTCGGCCAGTCAACCTCAAGCTTCATGGCAACAGCCCCCGCCTCCACCACCGCTGCAACAAGGCCAACAGCCCGAAGGGAGCCAATATGTTCCACACCAAAGGGATCTCAGAGAACAATCTGAAGCTCGCACAGTCAATAGCACTGTGCCAGAGTCGAAGCACATTTATTGACAAATATCCTACCTTGATAGCAGTTTTTTTTTTCATTTAGTTATATTTTCTGTGTAATAAAGAACATTTCAGCTTTCATGTAATGGCTTCGTGGTAGGTCATGAGGAAAATCTATTCTCTTCACAGAATTAAGTTGCTGAAGCTTAAAAATTTGCGATAACAAGGAAGACCTTCGAATTATAAAAAATCCTTCGAAGTCGTTCTGAGGAACGCAGAGTAAGTTTGCTGAAGTCACAAAAAGCCGTTCCAAAGGGAGCGCAGTGTAAGTTTTCTGCTCCAAAGTCGTTCCTAAGGGAATGCAGAGCATACAGCGAAAAGTCAACGCTGATACCGCCTAAGTAAAAGGCGAAGAAGCTCCAAAGACGTTCCTAAGGGAATGCAGAGCTTACAGCGAAAAGTCAACGCTGATACCGCCTAAGTAAAAGGCGAAGAAGCTCCAAAGACGTTCCTAAGGGAATGCAGAGCTTACAGCGAAAAGTCAGCGCTGATATAAAAAGATTGTGTGTTTCACGGGGATATGTGTGTATCTTCGGAATCAAATTCATCTACATAACATAACATCATCACATCATTTTGCATAGCATAAGCATCATACATCATATTGCATATGGCAAAAGAAGGGAGGACAGTATCAACCTTCGGAAGAATGCTTTGAGAAAGTAAAACTCTTCGGAATATAGCTTCGGAAAATGTTCTCACGAAGTTGGAATATTTTTCATCAGAGCGCTATGGGTTTTGTGATGCATAAAAGTTTTTCTATCTTCACGAAGCATGAAAAGAAGGGAAGGTGTTTTTTTCGCCGAAGGCTCAAAAATGGTACGTATGTAAAGTTTCATGCATCGTAAAGAATTGAATAACGAAAAGAAACTTATATATTACATTCAAATGTACAAAATGTTACATAGATCACATTTCAAATGTTTTTTCTAAAACCATCTAGTCTTCTCTTAGTACTACTTCGGCAGCCTCATTTAGAAGTTGTTCAACAACTTTATCCATGATAGCTTCGGCCATTTGTTTAATTTCGTCATCCTCTTTCGTGTGAGGGTCAGCTGATGATCCAGTAGGTTCTGAGGGAAGGGAATATGTCTACATTACTATCACAAACCGCGAACAAAGTTTGAAATAAAAATTACAGCACAACAAGAACGACTAATTAATACCTATTTGCCCTTCGGGCTCTGTACTTTTTTCGGCAACTTCTGTCACTTTCCTAGCATCATGGATGCCTTTTTCACTTCTTTGAATAATTTCTTGCGCCATTTCTCGGCCGCCGTTGTCCCAGATATCAGTAAAGAATTTACCGCCAACCATGCTTGCTTCGGTCGAGGGGTCTTTGATGTCTTCGGAGGACAAGGCAGCTTCAGACTGAGCTAAGGATCTTACATGTTCACAACCTTTCTTCTCCAAAACGGTAGCAACTCCTCTGGCGCCTGAAAAAGTGCAGATGTCACCGCGGCTGCTCAGGATTTCCTCGAAGGCATCTGCTTCGTGGCTGATCCAATCCAGTGGACCTTCGGGATTGCCTCTTGAGAAATTCTCTTCACTAGAAAATGCGCCAACGCTGGCGAAGCTGGATTTTATCTTTTTGACGCATTCAATAGATTTAACATAACATTTCCTTTGGGATGCACGGAGCTCCTTAACACTTAACTCTAAATGATTGACCAACTGGTCACTAAGCTCTCGTTTTGTTTCTTCAAGCACACGTTCCTCTTTAGCTCTAGCTAACTGTTTCTGAAGATCTTTAATCTCACGTTTTTGGGCTTCGGCCTGGACTTTTGCGGCAGCTTCGTCCTTTTTTACTTTGTCTACCAATGTAAGCAGAATTTTATCCTTTTCTAGAGCTTCGTTTCTCAGTTTAATAACTTCTGATCGTAGGTTGTTGAATGCAATTTCATAGCTCTCATCTTCGGCACTCTTTTGTGCTCTTAATGCGTTGCTCAGGATTAAACCCTATATGTAAAAAAAAAAGTTGCTATAAGAAAAAGATGAGTTACGAATTAAAAAAAAATTTCAAGTGCCCAATTCCCATACCTTTAGGCTATTGTACGCAAGACTGTCCGCGAGATCCTCCTTCGTCATAGCACTTAATCCAGCTTCGAGCTTCGGGAATCCCATACTTCTAGCCATCTCCCGGCAGACAGTTAATTCTTTGTTATCAGGGAGGCAGTAGGAAGTCATCTTCATTTGTCCCATTAAACACTACTGCCCCCTTCGGATATTTTAACTCTCTAGCATAGTGATTGGCTTCATAAGTCTCTTCTTCAGATAATTTCTTCCCCGAAGCATGTCGTACGATGTAATCATATATGTTGGAAGGAGCTTCGGGGACGGCAGTGTCAAGTTCTTCAACCAAAACTGGTTCTGATATTTTTATTTGTTCGGTTTCCAAAGATTGTTCCTTGGTGAGCTCTGAAGGCCCAGCTTTAGCTTCAGGTTGTTGCTTCGAAGCTTCAGTAGACGCTTCAGCAAGTTCAA
Organism: Zea luxurians; assembly: GCA_029449295.1. Lineage (NCBI taxonomy): Eukaryota > Viridiplantae > Streptophyta > Magnoliopsida > Poales > Poaceae > Zea > Zea luxurians. Next base: position 1,685,943 of record JAOPSE010000047.1, read on the forward strand.
CAGTCTTCTTTGGAGTTGTGCTTGAAGACTTAATTGTCTCCAAGACATCTAGCACGTTCACCATTCTTTTTCTTTTTGGGGTCACCGATGGGCCCTTTTGATTTTTTATTGTTTCAACATTTGATGAAGGACTTAAGATTTCCGATATTTTTGGTCCTTCAATTCTCGCTTCAGCTTTTTCTTCTATCTTCGGCACTGGAGCTGGTTCTGTAGCTTCAGAGGCCAAAGAGACTTCACCAATAAACTCTGGCACTGTGGCCGGCTCAATAAAACGTGCCCGGTGGGTGAGCACCTTCATCTTTTTTCGTTGTGGCACTGGCTCACTAGAAGCACTTGTGGCAACTTCTGTTGCAGGAGAAGTATTTTTTCTTTTGCGACCCGGCACCGGATAATGGTAGTCAGGGTAGACAAACCCGATTGCATCAAATACCCGGTTGAGCCTTTTCTTCTTTCGGCCCCCGAAGGCTGCTGATAACGCAGTGTTCTCGGCCTTTGAATATGCCCCAAGCAGTTCGTCACTCAATGTTTCAATGCTTTTCAACCAGTCGTCATCAGGTTCAACAAACTTATCCCCGTATTTGAATGTGTATTTCAGTCTAACCAGTCTGCCTTCGTCGGACTCTTTGATGGACTCCTTCGGCATTTCCCACTTTCCTGCAAGTGGCCACACCCTGAAGGCAATATGCTCTTGGACCAAGTCCCTTGTCCCAATAAAAGAGCAGACTACGCCGAAGGCTCTTTGGCATTCCTCGGCTGCTTCATCCATTTCAACCTTCGGCCTTCGAAGTCCGAAGCATTGCCAGATGGGGCGCATAATGATACTCTTAACATCTTCCTGCGCTGTTAAGTCGTTCTTTACATAGAACCACTCTGTCATCCAGGCTCCGGGCCATCTCTTCTGAAAGGTTGGCACAGGGCGGCTTGACCCGGAGCGGGCACCGAAGCTGTAACACCCAAAATTGTTGTGATATTGTTCTTTCCCCCAGGGCTTCGTCTCATATAACAACTCATGAATGTTGCAAAAGCTTTTAGCATTTGGTTCTAAACCTTGGCTTTTCACAGCCCAGACAAACATCCCCATTCTTATAATAGCTTCGGGAGTAATTTGATGAAGGTAAACTTGAAATGTCTTCAGGACTTCGACAACAAAGCTGCTTAGGGGGAATCGAAGCCCAGCCTTGAGAAAGCTTCGGAAAATTACGACTTCATCTTCTTCGGGGGTGGGAGTAGTCTTTTCTCCAGCATCAGCCCTCACAATAGACATATCTCGAAAATATCTCCCCCTCATATTGTCAATATGGCTCTGCTTAACAGTGGTTTTCCCGAAAACCGTGTGACTTGGCCGCCATGGTCGATCTTCGGACTCTTCCCCGCCACTTTCCACATCATAACTGTCGCTGTCACCAGTATCTTCAGACAAACCTTCCAGAATCTCCTTGGTGATTTTTTCCGTATTGGTCTCCGCCATCGCTATAAGGAACCCCAAGTTCTTCTCTTCGTCGAGACTCAGCTTCATCTCAGCAGTGCCCTTCTTATCTTCAGACATCTTCGGAGACACTAAAAACTGTTTTCAAGGCCGAAGCTTCAAAAATCAAAAAGTCAGCAAATCTTAGTGCGCAAGAGCTAAAAATTTAGTAAGCGGGAGCAGATGGCAAGAAAGCGTACCAAACAAATTGTGGCGGGCCTCTATTTATACACTCGATATAACGGAAACTGTGTGGTCCCGCGTGTCAGTGGCTTTTGCTATTCTAGCAAAGGGAAGGTGTTTTTTTCGGACCTTCGGCTTAAGGCCTTCGTCCATATCGCAATCTGAATTTATCATTAACAAATTAATATTGCGAGGGGCTACTGTTGGGGGCCTTCGTCCTCCGAAGGTCCTCAAAAACATGATTTGACAATGTTTTCCAAGTGGATTATATGAACAGGTACCTTCGGACTCAGAATTATGAACATGAAGTACGGTCAGGACGAAGCCTGAACCAGACGAAGGGGGATTGAAATGGAGGACGGGCTGATTACCAAGCTCTACGAAGGATGGTGCACAGCCGAAGCTGTGCGCAGGAAAGCTTCGTCGCGATAGCAGAAAGGGGAACCGACTTAAAGATGAAAAGACTACTTAGGCCTTGACAGATTTCCATAAGTCATTAGCAAATGTAATGGACATGAATGTAATTTTACATGGGCTGTGTCTCACACCTATAAATAGATGAACAGTACTCCCGTACTGTTCAGGCTGACTTGGCATTTGCTCTTGCGTCATCCTTGTACTTTTGCCTTTCTGCAGTCCGAAGGTACATTTGTAAATTGAAGTCATTTCTATTTTTACATAGTAATAAAATAGAAATGACATTGTGATAAAATTTAAACGTTTACATCACTTTCTATGTCATGTATAAATTCTTCGTCATAACTTATTGTGATTACGAAGATATATTGTTTATGACCTTCGTCCGGAGCACGTTATATCCCGAAGGGAAATAATGTTTCAAAGGACGAAGGACCTTATCATTTAACACTTTTTATGTTGCCTTGTTCTTAATCCGAAGCATTTGAGAACAAGTCACCAACAATATGCTACACAATCATAACATAAATTTAACTTTAATTCTGACTGTATATACTTTATATAAGTAAATATAAGCAATATAATCCCATTCTAAATCATAGCAACACATAAAGTACCCCTTCTAAGAGCAACTCCAAGAAGGAATCCTAAACTGAGGCCTTAAATTCTATTTTAAAGATGAATTTGATATGTTTAGGATCTGAATAAATTGTTGCTTTCCAACAAACAGACCCTAAACCCAGTGTTTAGCAACTAACTCTGATTTTCGCTGTTCTCGCTCATGCGTTACTCTGTTTCCCGCTCGCGTCACGCGCCCAGGTTTCATCTTATTCCAGACGCCTGCACACACGATACATCCCTATTGTACGGCGCCGTCAACCTCCCCGGCATAGGGCAGCACAGATCTCCTCGCCTTGGACCACCTCCGCGCATCCATATTCTGGTCAGCGGCCCTCTGCCTCCCTCCATCCTGTATTCTGTTTGCATTGTTTCTGCAAAAGTTAGGTCCTGCAGTCTCATGTGCATTTGTTCCCCATGGAAGAGATAATAAAGTGCCAAAGATTCTTTGATTATGTTGCTTCTAATCAAACCTCTGCTAGAAGTGAAGGTCATCCCCACCGTTTCTACCATTGACGTTGTAGCCCATATGTTCTTGTCAGTATTGTTCCATGAGTTGTATCTTGTTTGAATAATTTATTCAGAACCTATTGTACAATTGCAACTATTATGTAGCATGTTCATCAACTTCATTTTGTAGTGTATATCGTCAGATGCTGTGATATGTGATAGCTTCTATTTAGTAAATGGGTAACTGAAATAATTTTATATTATGCGATATGTCCACTACAGAAAGATGTCTACAACTATGATATCTATGATCCATCGCGAAGATGAACAATCATACAATGAACTTGACCACTTCATGCTTTTCTTGATGGATGCATATCGGAAGAGGAAGCAAAAGCAACGAAAAAGGCATCGAGGTTCAGTTTTTGGACACAAGGTTTACAATCGAAGTAGAGATGAACACGGTATGAAATTGTATCGTGACTACTTTTGTGAGAACCCAACATATCCTGAGAAGATGTTTCGGCGCTGTTTTCGTATGAGATTCAAACAGATAGCTAAAGCCGTTGAACAACATGATAACTATTTTGTTCAGAAAAGAAATGGTGCTGATCTTCTTGGATTTTCTTGTGTACAGAAGGTCACTGCAGCTTATAGACAATTAGCTTATGGTGTTCCAGCTGATTATGTTGATGAGTATTTGTGGATTGGTGAAAGCACTGCTATTGAGAGCCTACAGAAATTTGTGAGAGCAATTTGTGAGGTGTTTGGCGAAGAATACCTTAGAGCTCCAAATGAAGATGATACAACTAGATTGCTTAAAATTGGTGAATGTCGTGGATTTCCTGGCATGCTCGGCAGTATTGATTGTATGCACTGGAAGTGGAAAATTTGTCCTACAGCTCATCATGGTATGTATTGTGGTCATGTGAAGGAACCAACCATCATACTAGAGGCAATTGCATCTACGAATTTATGGATATGGCATGCCTTCTTTGGCCTACCAGGATCGCATAATGATATTAATGTCTTGTGTAGATCTCCTCTCTTTGACAGACTTATGGAAGGTCAAGCGCCATTTGTTCAGTTTATGGTTAACGGGCATAATTATGAAATGGGTTACTATCTAGCTGATGGGATTTATCCAACTTGGGCATCATTTGTGAAATCAATAAAGGCACCGACAAATTTAATGGATAAAAATTTTGCTGCTGCTCAAGAATCTCAGAGAAAAGATGTTGAGCGTGCATTTGGTGTGTTGCAGGCTCGTTTTGCAATCGTTCGAAATTCGGCGCGATTTTGGGATGAAAAAACACTTAGAGACATTATGTTGGCTTGCATAATAATACACAATATGATAATTGAAGATGAACGAGACGCTGACGGTCTTGATGTGCCTTATGATAAGAGTAATGCAGAGACTAAAGGTGTGGTGTCGCGTGTAGGGACTTGTAATTTTTCGCCATTTGTTCGACATCAAGAAATTCAAGATTCTCACATGCATTGTCAACTTTAGGAAGATCTAGTTCAACACCGATGGGAGTGGCGCGGGCACCGAAATGAGCAACATTAGTTTAGGCAGACAATGCTATTTGATGAATAAATCATTAGTAAAACAGTATTGTTATTTTTCCCTTTCTCAACATGTCTATAATTTTTTAGTTCAATACAGTTGTTTACATGGTCACCATTTATTGCTATAAGTTTGTTGCTCAATCCTGAGGAGAGTGCATTATTCAGATGTTTCAGATCTTCAAAAATAGAGAAACAAGACTCACATGGTTTTGGCTGCAGGAAGGCAGCAGAGACAAGTGCTATCAACAATCCAGAAACTAAATCATAAACTAAATCAGGCTGCCATTACACAAACAGGAGCCTCAGATAATACTCCTTAAGTAGTACTGAACTTGAAGGCAGCAGCCTGAACGACAGAAGAAAACTATTGCAATATGAAGCTAGAACAGTGGATACTAACAGCATAAAGTCTTAAACAAGTTTTTTTATTTCTAGAACACTAGATTGCAAACTAAAGGTTTTTATTTGACTGAATAATGATCCTGAAACCCAAGTCAGGTACTGTTGCCTAACTACTCCCGAAACGCTGAGCCAAAATCTCTTGTTTCATCATCTTGAAGTATAGTTTAGAGTCATCGTCCATTGTGCTTGTGTTTGTTTGCATAATTTCTTTGTCCGGCCGATTTTGCTCTAATTGAACCTTGGTCATCTCAAGCTCATAGAACTTATCATCATGGGCCTTCCGGTCTTTCTCTGATTCTTCCCTTGCTTCCCTCATCTTTTTAACTTCTTCAAAGAAAAGATCGCCATCAGCATCGCAGCCATCATGCTTTCTCGCTCGTGCTTTTTCCGTCTCTGCTTTCCTCCCTAGTGGTCTGTCAGCATTGACAGGACCATTACTGTTTGCCTCAAGGAGGTCTTTCAGCTTTGAATCTCTGAAAGTCCACTTTGGCTCATGCCTAAGAATAATCCATGCATGGAAGACAGAAAATGCCTTCCCTTGATGGTCTTCCCGAAATTTCGCTTTCGCTTCAGCAAGCTACAAAATGACAAGGATAAATCATGTGAGCAAATGCTGTTATGTGAAGAAATTGTTGTATAAACATATGTAAATTTCACCTTGTCACCACTAGTTTTTCCACTTTCATTTTTCTTTCTATGGCGTCATAGTAATGTTGAAAAATGTTCACTTCCTTCTGAATTATACCCCAACGATGCTTCAAAGACGCCATCTTTTTTATCTCTTCCAGTAATAGGATCTTTACTCACATTAAGATACGCTAAAACTAACAGTGTGTCCTCCTCTTCACTAAAATTTTTGGATCGGCACCTTTTAGTTGCCTGTGAGCTCATTTCATTCAGCACCGGTGATTGTACAACTTCGTTATCAACTAGCACATAATCATCTGAGACAAAATCATCTGCAACATCTTGGCTTAGTAGTGACGTGTAGTAACCACCATAGGAATTCAGTGTGCTCCAAGAATAAAATAGTATTATTGACACAAACACCAGCAAAGCATTTAACAATACATGAACATTAGCGGGAGAACAATACATGAAGGAAATTGTCACACCCGGATTTAAGGAGCAAATCTGGGTGCATCTCATATGTGCGCCAAGGAAGAACAACACATATAATAACAGAGTGTATAGAGATAAATGTCATAAATATCATAATATACTTATTACATAGCGGAAGTCTTACAAAAATAAATGATAAAATAAAGCGAACTAAATATTATTCCCTGGCGCCACAAAGCTGACTAGGAGACGTCACCTAGATCAAGTCGAATGCCTCAGTGTTAGGCAGCTCCTCTTCGACCACCTGTTCTTCTCCTGTGGGGGGGGTGTGAGACAGCAAGAGTGAGCTCACATACGTTCATAGCTCAACAAGTTGTGGGGAGTAATGTGTATGAACTCACTAAGGGTGGGAGTTCATGTCAAGTGTAAGGCTGATCAAAAAAGTAAGGGTTGAAGCTGAGCATTGCTTTTATAAGTTGGTCAAAATTTTATTAGCAATTACTAAGTATAAGTAAATACCAAATCTTAATAATAATAAATAAAAGTAATGATAAAATAATCCTAAATGTGATGCAAATGTCAAATTGAGTTTTAACTCCATAGATTAATCATGTGAGGGTCTGAGCTGCTCATGACTGTGAGCATGGCTAGTATACCAGTTTTACACTCTGTAGAGGTTGCGCATCTTTACCCACAAGTCATGTTACCCATCTGCCAAGAGACGGCCAATCCCATACACCTCTACCGAGGAGGCGAGGCAGGGTAACACTACGAGGCCTTTACAAAGTTCCACTAGCTTCAGAAATCCCGCTACAGTTTATAGGAAGCTCCAGTGCAGGAATCCCTCGCCTGACCGTCATCGCAGCAAAATCAACCCAAGGACCTCCCTACACTGACCACTCCCCTACTGCCCTTGCTCCTTCCGGGTAAGGAAGTCATCCACTAGCTTTCCTAGTTAATCAGCTAAGGGTGTCCCATTAAACCCTTGTGGTAGCACTATTTTCCCGGGTGGTCGCTCCATGTTTCCATTAACATAATGATCTTAACATGAACAGTAATAATAAAAAGGTAATAAAAGAGTAATCATGAATAGTGTATCTCCATCCCAAATCCACGTAAAGCAATAGCAAGTACTACCCAAAAATATTTCAGTGGTAAACAAGGTATAAAGATAACCAAAACTAGGGTAACCTATTGGATCCCATCAAAATTAACCTATACAGATCATTATAACTAATAAGAACATGGCTGGGAAAAAGTAAGTGATCAAGGGCACAACTTGCCTTCAACGAGCTCCTGCTCAGCAACTTCTACCAGCTGAACCTCAGGATCCACAGTAGCTGGCTCGTCTACTCGCATCAACACAATACAAACATAGTATAGAAAAAATTAACATCGCACCAAACATGTAAAGAAAATACACAATAATAATCTACATATTAAAATATGAATTTAGGAATAGGAATCATTAATTTTGGAGTTATAGATTTTGAATTATGAATTTCCAAAGGTTTAATGTGCTTGAAATGGAATTACATGAGAAATAAATTTTCTTTCTGTTTTCATGTCAAAACAGAGACTCTAGGTGATAGACATTAATATTACAAAATTTTAGAAATTGGAATGGATCGATTTGGATTAAAAATGAATTTTCTATGCATTTTACAAGTTTCTAGATTTGTTTTTGTATTAAAAACGAATTTCTATAAATATTTCTCTATTTTTAATTGAAAGTGCATTCATCCCTTTTGTGAGTTGTGGTGATTTGGATGACAACACATTTAAAGGACTAACAAGTTTATTAAGTGTTGAATAGGAAATTCAGTATGATGAACATACTTGAATAGTGTATAATGACAGTGAACAAAGGTTCAACACAAGGTTAAATATCTAGTGAGACAATGCAAATGGATATAATATGATCTCTATATTGGTTTGAATATATGGACAAGACCTAAGAAATCACTATGCATAAATATGATCATAATAGAGGTTGAAGTGATTAAGTGGGTTGGTCAAGGCAAAGTGAATAAGATATGAGGAACCATGAATTGGCTTGACCATATTACTATTAGTCCATATATGAATATATGAGAATCAAACTAGAGCTTGATTGATCTTAGCAGTTATATCTAGATGACATTCAAGCAAGGTTCACAATATTGAAGAAATGATTCTCTCAATGGATGCTCAATAGGATGTGACTCAAGAATGGCTTGATAGGGTGAAGATACCAAGGAAAGGGCTTCGAGGAACTAAACGAAGGTGAAGGCCAAGCGACGGCTTGTACACCGAGGTACCATGGCTAAGGTGAAGAAGAGAGTACTTGTACTAAGTCGATGAACTAATCAGCTATGAAGAGTTACAACATGTTGATGCATCAGTAAGGTGACTTGAAGCCATGATTTGAACTCATATATGGTGAAATGGCACAAGTCACAGGCTCGATTTGTGTTTGCTTCAAAAGGTGAGACAAAGATGTTTGTGATCCTTATGAAGCAACACCATGGAGAAATTACACTTGAGACACCAATGACTCAAGGAGCTTACTTAATTATATTTTATCTAACTTGAGTATAGGAATCGTCGTACTATCAAGGGGGATCCATAAAGAAGGTTGGTGCTGGTACTAAAGCTCAAAATCCTTGATCTAAAACTTCCATTTTACCCTTGTTTCACTTCAGTTTTCTCAAAATCTGTGCAACAGTTTCAAAAATCGGTTCAACCGAAATTAAAACCGGTTCAACCGGTTTTTGCACTATTCCCCTCTGTCACTGTCTGACCTACCAGTCTGCCAGTCAGTCCTGTTAGAAAAAGTCGTGTGCAGATTTTTGGAAAAAACGGTTCAACCGAATCTTGGCCTGGCTCAACTGGATTTGCAACCGGTTCAACCGAATTTTGGCCCGGCTCAACCAGATTTGCAACCGGTTCAACCGAATTTTGGCCTGGCTCAACCGAATTTGCAGCCGGTCCAGTCTCCGGTTGAGTCCGCCAGTGAACTGAAAACCCCCTAGTGGAATCCGGTTCAACCGGTTTTAGAACCGGTTCAACTGTTTTTCAGTCAGATTTCACCAACCGCCACCAGCTTTTGGGGGCACCTTTATATACACCTCCCACACTCTTCCCCATAGTAGAGCACGCACAAAACTCCATTTCTAACCTGAGAACACCTCCCACTCTCTCTCACACACCTCTTGCCTCTCCCATTTCAAATCTTTGGAGAGAAATCTTTGAGTGAGTTTGAGAGCTGCGGTTTTTGTGCTTCATCTCCAAATCTCTCTTGCTCTTCTTCATTCGAGCTTTGGTACTACATCGAGTTCTTTGTGGATTCATTACTCTTGGAGCTTCTAGCTCCTAGACGACTAGGTGTCGCTTGTGAGTCTCCAAATCTTGTGGAAGACCACAAGAAAGTTTGTATTACCCACTCGTTTGAGCAAAGATTAGTGTGTGGGCTTGACCTTTGTGGTCGACAAAGGGAGGATTAGGGTTGAAAGAGACCCGGCTCTTTGTGGGCGCCTCAACGAGGAAGTAGGGCACCTTGGTGGTGTGACCGAACCTCGGGATAAATCTTGTGTCTCTTGTGTTCTTGCTCATTGTGTTTGTTTGTGTTCTTCGTTCTCTCACCATTCCGTGAAAGATTTGTTTATATATTTTTGGTGTGTGGATTTTGAGAAGTGCCCTTCTTAGATCTACTACTTTGAACCCTATGGATCATTTAGAACATCTCATTTCCAAAGTTAACTGGGTGAATTTCGAGATCAATTCAGTTTTACCCAGTTTGCTTCTAGTTTTTGTTGAAAAAGTTTTAACTTGCCTATTCACCCCCTCTATGCAACTTTCAATTGATATCAGAACCTAATCCTCGTTCTAACGCTTAACCGCGTGAGGAAAAGATCATGTCAGGGGACTAAGAAACGAAAGTGCTTCTAAGCTTGAACAAGTTGAGGTTGCCTCGACTTTATCTTTTGGTGCAGATGTTGATCCTAGGGTAATAGATCTTGCCATGAGAATCACCGAAAGTATGTTCCTCAAAATGAAGGAAGATGAGGCGAAGAACAAGATTAGAAGAAGAAGAAAATGATCGATGGAGACCAAACGACGAATCCACCTCTTCACAAGGTTCGTCTTTCAAATCCACTTCTCATATGTGCTTTGTCGCTAATGGGAGTGACAGTGGAAGCGAAAGTGAGGATGAGGATGAACATGAAAGTGACAGTGAAGATGAGGATGATCTTCAAAAATTCTTCGCTCAACTAAGCAAGAAGAACCGGATGAGCTTGCTCAAACTCATGGAAAGAGCAGAAGAACAAAAGGAAATGCTTCATAAGCAAGAAGATATCCTCATCGAAAAAATCAAAGACTTAGAGAAGTTGACCAAAGAGCATGAGAAGCTAAAGTGCTCTCATGATGATTTGGTCCAAAGGTATGAAGACATTTCAATTGAGCAAATTAAAGTTGTTAATCATTCATCATATATTGCTCAATTAGAAAATAAAAATGCTATGCTCAAGAACACAATAGAAAAGCTAAATATTGAAAATTTAGCTTTGCAAGAAAAACATGATATGCTTGTGTGCTCTCATAATAAATTTATGGATTCACATATCATGTTAGAAATGGCTCATGAGGTTGTGTTAACTAAATTGAAATCATACCAACCTCACTTATGCACATGTACTCAAATAGAAACTATATTATCATGTGCTAACAAATGATGCTCTCAAGAAAGCCAATCTTCAATTGAGCTAAAATTTTTAGGAATAAGTAATGTTTCCTATGCAAAAGAAAACAATGAGCTCAAGGAAGAAAATGAGAGGCTAAGAAGGAGCTTGACTCAATTGATGGGAAAGTGTCATGCTCAACCTTCTCAAGATAACCGTGATAATTTAGTGAAAAAGCTTGAGAAGGGAACAACAGTAGCATGCACAAAACCCCTTCAAAAGAATACCAAGCTTTCCAAGAAGGGCATGAGCAAAATTCATGGTGAGAAAATTAATGCTCATATTATTTGCTCTAACAATGTACCTATGTGCTTCAACAAAGAAAGATCAAAGAGAAGCGATAGAAGGTGCTATGGATGCAAGGAGAAGGGTCATGAAATTGATTCATGCCCTCACATGAAAAATCAAGACCTTGCACGATCAATAAAGATGACCATCAAGAAAGATGAAAGCAAAAGGCGAATGCATTGCAAGGACAAGCACCGCATTTGCTACAATTGCCGTGAAAAAGGTCATCTATTCAATGTTTGTCCAAAGGGTAAAATTCCTAAGCCTAACTTATCAATACATTCAGATATGCTTAGGAGACCTAAATTTGACTCTTGTGCTAGAAAGGTGATGAGTTCACCACATTCTAGGACCAAGGCTATTTGGGTGCCTAAGTCCTTATTGGCTAACCTTGATGGACCTATCATGAGATGGGTACCAAAATGTGTTTGAAACTATTTGCAGGTACCCAAAGATGATATGAAGCTTTGGGGTGCTTGAGCGGTTTAACTCAATTCTCATCTCAAGCTATCAATCTTACATTGACTATCCTTTAAGATTGACCCAAAGATGAATTGAGTTGTTATATCACTAACTTCATATTCATCTCTAGCAAGAACTTGTGTTGTAGGGAATAAGGATTAATCTTTGTGGGAATCAAGCAAAAGGCCTACAACCAAGTGATATCCAAAGGATGGTAACAATTAATTCTTAAGTGCACATTACTTTTTATTAGTATATTCATTTGTGTCTTTTGTAGCCACATAGGAAAAATGAAGCATTTGAGAATGAACTTAAAAGATTTTACCTTGCCTTGGAAAAGATCCAATTATCTGGTAGACTGCAAGTTTATATGTTTATATTGTGACAATCTGCATGCTTTAAATTGGTTGTTTGTATCTTGTAGCATATTTCAAATTAATTATCGTATTATTGCCATGACCTAGACATAAAGAGGATTATCCCATGTTCTTAAATGAATAGAGTGCTAAGTAAGAAATTCAAATTCTTAAAGCACTTACCAAAAGGGAAATTCTCTATATGACTAGAGTTGTGAGACTAATGTTTTTATCTAAGTGATTTATGTAGTTTCACAACATGAGAATGTGTTTCCTAACTAGAGTGTGCCATTCAACATTAAAAGATCAATCCAATACTATGTGAATTATTCCCTCTTGTTTAAATTGGTTTTGAGTCTTCTAAATTAATCACTCAGCATGCTATGAATTAAACTTGCCATGTAAACTTAATTAAATAATCATGCTTTTGTTCACCTTGTTTCATTTTGGTGTTATGCATGATGCTTGTAAGGGCAATTTAGTTCATATAATAAGGTTTCCTTATTTTAGTAACCTTCTTGTCATTCATATACTAGAGGTTTCTAAATAGGAAACTACTGCTTGTGTCTCAAATGTAATCTCTTTTGTTGATATCTCATGGAAATTCATAAGTAGAGATTGTGCTCTTTCAATTGGTAAAATCACAAGCATTAAAGGTTAATCTTCACCTAAAAGAAAGATTAGGAATGCTCAAGGCAAAGGTATGGAACTAATTGCTTCAATTGGTAGTTGATCAATAGTAGTTCCTTTCAAGTGGCATTCTTTCTATTGGTAATAATCTATTCTATGGAAAGAAATGTCAATATGAAGGTTAAATTCATTTTGGCTCAAAATTGTAAATTGGTGCATATTGTTAATTCACTCCTTCATGTGCATTAACTTAAAAGGAATTTAACTTATGCCTTTATGCCTCATAAATGATGATTTGTTTGCAATTCATATCTAAAGATCACCATTCATTAAATACTTCCTTGTACTACTAATATCTCTTTTCAAAGTTCCTTTTCAACTAGTATTAAAAGGAAAAGGGATAACAAGCTAAAGAAGAAAGTCTCCACAAATGATGAAAAGAAGAATACTACGATGACACCACACAGATAGTAAGATCTTTCAAATTGGTATAACAAATGGTACGATCTATCTGGTGGTAAGTATTCTTAAGGATAAGTTAATTCATTGCAAATTTGTCATGCCTTGACCATGATATGTAATGTACTCCACATGAGACTCTTAACTGAATTGAAAATGCATGTGGCAAGTCATTCAAATACTTGATGCACATATCAAGTGGGAGAACATTATATATCTTGTGTCGTAGAGAATAAGTTTTCCTTGAGTAAGCTATACTAAGACAATCCAAAATGGTAAATTTGTATCTCATTTATATGGATTATAATCTTTGTTTTTTAAATAGCTACTCTTGATGCAGTTTAAAATTCCCTTATCGTTAAATCTAAAAGTGCATAAGATTTTTTTTGTTGATATTCATCACATACATATGCACTAACATGGATATGATTTTAAACTATAAAAGGTACAATTAGTGATCCATACTCTCTAAATTTTGGAAACCTACAAATTGATATCTTAGGAATCTACTTCAATCGGTATCCATATGCTTCACATTAGGATTGGATCACTAAGTTTTAAATTCCATGTATAACTTGTCTTTATGATATGAATGCTTGTGCGACTAACCTTGATAAGCTAGGTGCACCCAAGGTCAAGCTAGGTTCATCATCAAGAAGCACTTAAGGATATACATCAGTTGTTGACTATGAAATAAAGGTCCAATTGGAAGATGAATGAATATTATCATATGGTCAACAATCCAAAATTATGTGACATATTCTCTATCTAGTTAATTTGGATTTGATTCTTCTATATTAGACACTTACCATAATATGGATTAAGTCAGCCCTTTAGACTTCATTGAACACCATGCATATTATCCATATCATTCAAAATATATTGTGCATGAGGGCGCAAAGGAAATTTAGTCCATATTATGAGATTTCTCTATTTTAGCAACTCGCTTGTCTTCCACATATAAAGGATTGCTAAATAAGAAACTAGTGCTTGTGCTACTAATTCCATCTCTTGTGTTGAGTTTATCCATAGAAAATCTATGTTAAGAGATGGTGCTTATTATTAAATTGGATAAAGCACAAGCTTAAGGGATACTATTCAACTAAAGTAAGATGAAGTTGATAAGAGGCCAAGGTATGAAAACTTCCTCTCCTTAAGTTGTTTTAGTATTCTATCCTTAGTGGAATGTACCATAGTATAGGTTAAATTCCTTGCAATATAAAATGTTCACTGGTGCATAAAACTTTGACATCAACTATATGTATGCACTAATTTAAAGGAATTTAGTCTATCCTTTTGGGTTTCAATAATAATGATTCATTTGCCATCCACATATAAGGATCATCATTTGTGAAACCCTCTCTTGTGTTTTTAATGATCTCTTTTCTAAGTGTTTCAACAAGGTCCTTCCAAGTGCTTTCAAGATGGATTCAAAATCTACAAATATAAGAGTCTTGGTTCTTTCAGTCATTGAGTTTCAATGGGTCTCATATCAAGCATGATCGAACCAAGAAAAGATGAAAGAAGTTCAAGATCGCTTGGTTGGATGAAATCATAAAGAGAAAAGAAATCACAGTGAATCAAGAAGGAAGTTGAACTATCCTGAAAACCAAATAATCAAGAAGTAGTGACATAATTATATAATATCCTTCATTATGAGGTTTGATATTCATATTAGCATGCTTTACCCTTCAGGATTTCAATTGATATACTTTCAGTTCTTAAACTTTCAATTGGTTTAATTTTCATCATCTATATAAAGCATGTTATGTTCAACCAAGATATAGTGCAAACATCTCCTTTAACCTCGTATTGTTGATGTGCATAAGTGTACTTTGTGTACTCTTGCATGCACAAATTGAGGGAGAGTTTAGCCTATATCTTGTGAGATTAATGATTTCTTTCAATTTCATGTTGTATAGTCTCACACCTTAGAGAACATCAAATGAGGATGAATGGTTTCATAGAAATGAAAATGAGTTTCTCTTGATCGTTTGAAGAGGATAAGTTTCTCTTTGAAATGTCAAGCCTATCAAAAGCTAGGATGGAAATTCATGATTATAATGGAGACCATGTGGCGTGGAACAAAGGTGTGTCACTCCATTAACTATTGTATTACATTTGTGTATCTAGGCTCTTACATGCTAGTGTGTGCATGTATATGCAATATCTTAAGTCACATCATAAGGTTGCACTTGTGGTGATGATTAAAGAATCTCTAGATATTTGATTAATACCTCTTGTGGTGATATCATAAGTTAGTCTTAATTCATCTTAGTGAGGTATGAGTCAAACATGCTAAGAATCTTGGCTTAAAATATTGCATATCATGTCTATTAGTATACCTTTTGATTATGAGTAATTCCTTAAATTGGTACGATTTCACATTTTCATACTTTATTTGTACCAAGGTTCAAATTGTAGAACTTAATCCTGGCCTCACAAGTCCAAGTGCATAAGCTAAACAAGTATTCATCACTTGTATGCACACATTTAGGGGGAGAATGGTCTATAATTTGAATCTTTAAGACTAACTTCATTTCCAAGTCTATTATGTGTGTAGTCTCAAATTAGAAAGGAATTTTCGGGCAAAGACAATCGCTTCCACTGCAAATTTGATTGGTATCAAAGATTATTTGCTCCTAAATGTATCTTTTATACATTTCATAAGAGAATGAGTTTCTCGTGTATATGCTACTCCAATGTCATCTAAAATTGGTAAATATGTATCATATCCTTTTGGATTGCAAATATCTGAAGTAGCATAGCTTATAAATTCTCTTTTCTAGAACTTAATTGATTAAATAGTGCACATGTTCCTTATGTTGCATGATTATGTTCAATTGATACTCCTTTTATGCCAATGGTATTTTAAGTTGCAAATAAGTACTTTCAACAGGTATCAATTGAATTCATATATATGTGTGCACTAAAACTTGAGGAGAATTTAGTGTAATATGCAATTAGTGATCTGATTATCTATCAAATTGTATCAATTGGTGGTTTTCAATTGATATTTTTCGTACATGATCACTAGTTGTATAATCTGTACTTGTGCAATATTCATGCTGCCTCTTGTTATGATAAGAAAATGCTAGGTGACATCTAGACTCCAGGTATCAAGATTTATCTTTCAATTAGTATGACAATATTCATTTGATATCTTGGACCTATTTCACAATTATGCCAACAAGAGATTGCAAAATGAACTCTAAATACAACACAAGTGTTGAACACCCCTTTGAAAAGGTAAAACACAAAGGTACATCACTTATGACACTTCTCCATTACCTTTGTGCCATATAAGGACCCTTTTCATGATAGTGTGTTCAAATCTTGATTAATCATAATTTCTACCCTTTGTATTCTTTGTACCCTTTTTGGAGATTTATGACAAAGGGGGAGAAATTGTGCATTAAAGCTTACCTTTAAGTCTTATGTAAGTGTAAGAAGACTTTTGAAAAGGGGGAGAAATAATTGACAAAAGGGGGAGAATCATAAGTAAAACATAAGATGTAGGAAATTGATGAGTGACGTTTATTTTATGGCTCAGTGCACCCCATGAATAGTATGATATAAGTTGTCTCCATACTTTGACCCAAATATGGGCTTTTGGCATTTGAGTACAAAAATTGGTATTTTCTGAAATGCACATATTTAGGGGGAGGAAACTATATCATAGGATTCAAAATCTTATTTATCAAATCTTATGTAAGCTTTAATTGTGTTGTCATTAATCACCAAAAAGGGGGAGATTGAAAGTGCATTCATCCCTTTTGTGAGTTTTGGTGATTTGGATGACAACACATTTAAAGGACTAACAAGTTTGCTAAGTGTTTAACAGGAAATTCAGTATGATGAACATACTTGAATAGTGTATAATGACAGTGAACAAAGGTTCAACACAAGGTTAAATAACCAGTGAGACAATGCAAATGGATATAATATGATCTATATATTGGTTTGAATATATGGACAAGACCTGAGAAATCACTATGCATAAATATGATCATAATAGAGGTTGAAGTGATTAAGAGGGTTGGTCAAGCCAAAGTGAATAAGATATGAGGAATCGTGAATTGGCTTGACCATATTACTATTAGTCCATATATGAATATATGAGAATCAAACTAGAGCTTGATTGACCTTAGCAGTTATATCTAGATGACATTCAAGCAAGGTTCACAATATTGAAGAAATGATTCTCTCAATGGATGCTCAATAGGATGTGACTCAAGAATGGCTTGATAGGGTGAAGATAGCAAGGAAAGGGCTTTGAGGAACTAAGCGAAGGTGAAGGCCAAGCGACGGCTTGTAGACCAAGGTACCATGGCTAAGGTGAAGAAGAGAGTACTTGCACTAAGTTGATGAACTAATCAGCTATGAAGAGTTACAACATGTTGATGCATCAGTAAGGTGACTTGAAGCCATGATTTGAACTCATATATGGTGAAATGGCACAGGTCACAGGCTCGATTTGTGTTTGCTTCAAAAGGTGAGGCAAAGATGTTTGTGATCCTTATGAAGCAACACCATGGAGAAATCACACTTGAGACACCAATGACTCAAGAAGTTTACTTAATTATATTTTATCTAACTTGAGTATAGAAATCGTCGTACTATCAAGGGGGATCCATAAAGAAGGTTGGTGTTAGTACTAAAGCTCAAAATCCTTGATCTAAAACTTCCATTTTACCCTTGTTTCACTTTAGTTTTCTCAAAATCTATGCAATAGTTTCAAAAATCGGTTCAACCGGAATTAAAACCGGTTCAACCGGTTTATGCACTGTTCCCCTCTGTCACTGTCTGACCTGCCAGTCAGTCCTTTCAGAAAAAGTCGTGTGCAGATTTTTGGAAAAACGGTTCAACCGAATTTTGGACCGGTTCAACCGAATTTTGGCCCGGCTCAACCGGATTTGCAATTGGTTCAACCGAATTTTGGCCCGACTCAACCGGATTTGCAGCCGGTCCAGTCTCCTGCTGAGTCCGCCAGTGAACCGAAAACCCCCTGGTGAAATCCGGTTCAACCGTTTTTCAGTCAGATTTCTCCAACGGCCACCAGCTTTTGGGGCACCTTTATATACACCTCCCACACTCTTCCTCATAGTAGAGCACGCACAAAACTCCATTTCTAACCTGAGAAACACCTCCCACTCTCTCTCACACACCTCTTGCCTCTCCCATTTCAAATCTTTGGAGAGAAATCTTTGAGTGAGTTTGAGAGCTGCGGTTTTTGTGCTTCATCTCCAAATCTCTCTTGCTCTTCTTCATTCGAGCTTTGGTACTACATCGAGTTCTTTGTGGATTCATTACTCTTGGAGCTTCTAGCTCCTAGACGACTAGGTGTCGCTTGTGAGTCTCCAAATCTTGTGGAAGAACACAAGAAAGTTTGTATTACCCGCTCGTTTGAGCAAAGATTAGTGTGTGGGCTTGACCTTTATGGTCGACAAAGGGAGGATTAGGGTTGAAAGAGACCCGGCTCTTTGTGGGCGCCTCAATGAGGAAGTAGGGCACCTTGGTGGTGTGACCGAACCTCGAGATAAATCTTGTGTTTCTTGTGTTCGTGCTCATTGTGTTTGTTTGTGTTCTTCGTTCTCTCACCATTCCGTGAAAGATTTGTTTATATCTTTTTGGTGTGTGTATTTTGAGAAGTGCCCTTCTCAGATCTACTACTTTGAACCCTGTGGATCATTTAGAATATCTCATTTCCAAAGTTAACTGGGTGAATTTCGAGATCAATTTAGTTTTACCCAGTTTACTTCTAAGGGGGCTGCTCGTATAAATTCCTAGACTCAGTGAATAATGAATGTGGACGGCAGGTTTATTCTAAAATAACAGAGGGTCTCAAGTGTAAAACTACACAGCCGAAGCGGTATGAGCCGATTGCCACAGTTGGATCCACGGCTGATGCATCAGATTAGATCCAGGCCTATGCGAACCGGTATGCTGCCGTGGCCGTTGGATCGATGATCCGTGGTCCCAATTTAAAATAGCCTAATTAAATCCCACGCGTCAGATCACAATCGGACGGCGCATGCTAACATCCCGAAGTGGTATGCGCCAAGTGAAATCACGGCCATCGATAGCGTATCCGACGGCGCGCACCACTTCTTCCCCAACCCGCACTATGACGCGGCAGCGCACTAGCGGCACGGCGGTGCATCCGCCGGAGCACCCACAGCACGCACCCCGATGCTCCATAACCCAATCCGAGACGCGGCAACGACGCAAAGGTACTGGCGAGTTCAATGGAAGGGTGCTCACCGAGATTACGCCCGCAGAGACCCTCCGTCCACGGTGCAACGACGATGAGGAACTTTGGCGAGAAATCCCTGTGTCACCCGAGGTCCACAGCCCGAATTGAGGGCTTGTGCAGCCTCACAGGTTCCCGGCGAACGCCCTCGGCCCCACGTGCGGACCCGAGCGCAGGTACGGAGGAGAATCACCGGCGGCGGCTGACTTCCAGGCTGACGCGGCGACGGTCTATGGTGGGGTCAGTGGCGAACGCAAGGGAAGAACGGAAAGGAATACGCGAGTCCGGGGGGTCGTGGCTCTATATGGGCGCGTACCCAGTCAGCGCGACAACGGCCGGGGCCGGATTCGCGCTTTCGTCGCGGCGGCGCTCCGCCATGCACACGAGGTGGGCAAGTTGGGGCACGGCGTGGCGTCTCAGACAAGTGGGCCCAACTAATCTGTGACCGCGGCAATAACGCGAGCGCGGCGAATGGATGGCTGGCGCGCGGTTGTAGAGGGCTGAGCAGTGGGCCCACGCTGTCAGAGAGACATCAGGGCGCGCGCGGTTTCGTCTGTGGGTTGAGCGGGATGGGAAAGACGCTATGGGCCAAAAATAAGGCAGTCGGCCCAAGTAGCTCTTTAATTCTTTTTCTTTTTACCTTTTCTTCCTATTTTCTCTTTTTTATTTTCTTCATTTCTAAGTTTAGTTTGAATTCAAATTTTGAATTCAAACTCGTGCCACATTAATCTCTATTACTTTTGTGAAGTTAAAATACCAATTTTATAAATATAATTATATTATTTATATTTTTATATCGTTTCTCCTCTTCTCATTTTCAAAAACCCTAATTCTAATTTAGGGTTTAATCCAACCTTTAGAATTATTATCTTATTATTATCATCCTTATTATTTTTATTTAATGCACAAACATATAACTCCAACATGATGCATATTTTTATCATTTCTTTTAATTCATCTCTAAATTTTATGTATGATCTTTTTATGATGCAAACGAGGCACAAAAAATAAGGAAATCACTATGTAATCCTTTTATACGATTTTGAGTATTACAAATCCTACCCCTCTTACAAAGAATCTTGTCCTCGAGATTTAAGAAGATCTAGGGAAAAGATGGGGAAAATCTATGTGAAGCTCTTCTTCTCTCTCCCAAGTAGCTTCATCCTCTTCGTGGTGACTCCATTGCACTTTGCACATCTTTATAACATTATTCCTCGTGATACGAGTCAGTGTATCAAGAATCTTGATGGGATACTTTGCATAAGTCAGACCATCTCGAACACTAAGGTCCTCCATTGGTAGCTGCTCTTCAGGTACCCTGAGACATTTCTTCAGTTGTGACACATGAAAGACATCATGAACATGCGCAAGATGATCAGGTAGCTCCAATTTATATGCCACCTCTCCCACTCGCTTTAAGATCAAGAAGGGTCCAATAAAGCGAGGGGACAACTTTCCTTTTACTTTAAATCTTTTCATACCCCGGAGTGGTGACACCTTCAAATAGACATGATCACCCTCCTTAAACTCCAGCAGTCTTCTTCAGGTATCAGCATAGCTTTTCTGACTGGATTGTGCAGTTCTCAAATTCTTCCTTATTTGATGGACTTGTTCCTCTGCATATTGTATAATTTCAGGCCCAAACAACTGCCTTTCACCAGTTTGATCCCAAACAGTGGAGTCCTGCACTTTCTGCCATATAAAGCCTCAAACGGTGACATCTTCAAACTGGCCTGGTAGCTATTATTGTAAGAGAACTCCGCATAGGGTAAACTCTTATCCTAACTACCACCATGCTTAAGAGCACAATCTCTTAACATATCTTCTAGCATCTGGTTGGTCCTCTTAGTCTGCCCATCAGTCTATGGACGGTAAGCCGAACTAAAATTCAATCTTGTATCCAAGGACTCGTGCAACTTCTTCCAATACTGAGAAGTAAACTATGATCCCCGATCTGACACAATCTTCTTAGGCACACCATGTAGGCATACAATCCGTGCCATGTACAACTCTGCTAGATTGGCTCGTGAATATGTGGTCTTTACTGGAACAAAGTGGGCTACTTTAGTTAGCCTGTCCACAATCACCCATATAGAGTCATACCCAGCAGATGTGTGGGGTAATCCAACAATGAAGTCCATGCCAATCTCTTCCCATTTCCACTCAGGTATCTTAAGCGGGTGCAGTAAACCAGCAGGTCTTTGATGTTCCGCTTTCACCCTCTGGCAAACAACACATAAAGCAACATGTGAAGCAACATCCTTCTTTAGCCCATACCACCAATACTTCTGCTTCAAGTCCAGGTACATCTTAGTACTACCAGGGTGGATAGAATAAACTGAGTCATGTGCCTCCTTCAATATGGTTTCACGAAGACTTTTGATATCAGGAACACAAATCTGATTCTTGAACCATATCGTACCCTGCTCATCCTCCGTGAAATCTGGGCCTCTACCTTCTGTTATTAGATCCTTGATCTCCTAAATTTTGGCATCACCGATCTGACCTTTTTGTATTTCTTGCTCTAAGGTAGGTTCCAATTTGATGGTAATTCCTTCTATATGAGCAACTATCCCCAGATTGAGCCTCACAAAATCTTCTGCTAACTCATCGGGTAACTGGGTGACAATAGCTGCATGGACCTGCCCCTTTCGACTCAAGGCATCCGCAACGAGATTCGCCTTGCCCGGATTATAGTGAATTTCCAGGTCATAATCCTTGATGAGCTCCAACCATCGGTGTTGCCTAAGGTTAAGATCCTTCTGAGTAAAAATGTATTTCAAGCTCTTATGATAAGTGTAGATTCGACACTTAGTTCCCATAATATAGTGCCTCCAAATCTTGAGAGCATGCACAACTGCTGCTAGTTCTAAGTCGTGTGTGGGGTAGTTCAACTCATATTTCCGCAACTAGCGAGATGCGTAGGCAATGACATGTCCTTCCTACATAAGCACACATCCCAGGCCTTGGCGACTTGCATCACAATATACATCAAAATTCTTCTGTAGATCTGGCATAATTAGTACTAGAGCAGCCATCAACTTAGATCTCAACTAATCAAAACTCTCTTGGCATTTATCAGTCCACTTAAACTCCTTGCCCTTCTCCAACAATGAGGTCATAGGCTTAGCAATCTTGGAGAACCCTTCAATGAATCGCCGGTAATAACCCGCGAATCCCAAGAAACTCTGGACCTTCGAAACGGTACTTGGTGCCTTCCAATCCATTATTGCGGTTACTTTAGCCGAATCCACAACAATTCCTCCTTTGGAGATGATATGCCTGAGAAAATGTACTTCATCAAGCCAGAAGTCACACTTGGTAAATTTGGCATAAAGCTAATTATCCCGTAGCTTCTGTAGCACCATCCACAAATGCTCCTCATGCTCACTATCATTCTTGGAATAAATAAGAATGT
This sequence comes from Zea luxurians, assembly GCA_029449295.1. Taxonomy (NCBI): domain Eukaryota; kingdom Viridiplantae; phylum Streptophyta; class Magnoliopsida; order Poales; family Poaceae; genus Zea; species Zea luxurians. The sequence continues at coordinate 1,708,702 of JAOPSE010000047.1, forward strand.
CATCGATGAATACTACGACGAATTTATCAAGATACTCCATAAACACCTTATTCATTAGGTTCATAAAATAAGCTGGTGCATTGGTTAAGCCAAATGACATTACTGTGAATTCATATAGACCATATCGGGTTGAGAAAGCTGTCTTGGGAATATCAGATGGTCTAATATTCATTTGATGGTAGCCCGACCTGAGGTCAATCTTAGAAAACACCCTAGCACCTCTCATCTGATCAAATAAGTCATCAATACGAGGTAATGGGTACTTATTCTTGATGGTAACATCATTAAGTGCTCTATAGTCCACACACATCCATTGCGAACCATCCTTCTTCTATACAAACAGTACCGGTGCTCCCCAAGGTGAGGAACTCGGACGAATGTACCCTGCCTCCTGCAACTTCGTTAACTGCTTCTTAAGTTCTTGTAACTCTTCTACGGACATTCTATAGGGGCGTTTAGAAATAGGGGCAGTCCCAGGTAAGAGGTCAATAACAAACTCAACTTCCCTTTCCGGTGGCATCCCTGGTAACTCCTCTGGAAAGACATCTGGAAAATCCCTAACCACTCAGATGTTGTCACCAACAAACTTCTCAGCTATAAAGAACATGGCTCACTTGGAAGAGGTGGTTACTACAATTTGAACTTGAAATCTTTCTCCTTTAGGGCTAGTGAGTTCTATAGTACCCCTAACACATGCTATAATGGCCTTTGCCTTCCTCAACCATGACATACCGAGGATCAGATCTATACTGCTTTCCTCTAATACTATAGCGGTAGCCCAGAATTCTCTTCACATAATTGTTAATGTCAATCTGTGTGTCATATGATTTGCCTCAACAGGCCCTTTAGGTGTAATTACTATTATTGGTTTTCTTATATTTAGCAGTGGTATCTCATTTGTATGGGCATATCGAGTAGACATAAATGAATGTGTAGCACCAGAATCAAATAATATAGTTGTAGGAATTGCATTAACGTAAAACATACCAAGTACGATGTCAGCACCATCAGGAGTAGCATCAACACTAACTTGATTAACCCTGGCAATAGAATATCTGTGACACTATGAAAATCATTAAATAAAAATAATACACTTAGTTAATAATGGTATTTATGGTAATAAATTTTTCATAGAAGTGTTTATTATTTATTTCATTTGGAGTAATTTTTTTTATCGCGCATGACTGATTTTTGGTTATTAAATAACATTTCTTCTTAAATAAAAATCCTAGTAAATAAATATAAATATCAGTCCAAAAATAACTATATTATTTATAAATACTTTTAGTTTAATCATTATAAATTTTAGAGTTATTTAAAAGTGTATTTCAGAATTAGAAAAGAAACAAAAAAAACAATCTCACTCTCGTTCGCATGCCAGCTTAGTTTTGGTCGTGCGTCTCACGCACTATGCACATGGCCCCACATGTCATGCTCCCTTTTGTCTCTCTTTCACTTGCACGTGGGCCCTAGCTACCAGAAACGTTTCTTCTACCCATTGCACACACTCAGCCGTCGGTGTTGCGTCTCCTCGAATCCCAGTCGCCGCCGCTGTTCTCTCTTTCCCTTTCTCTCTCTCTCTTCTCTCTCTACTCTCCTCGCGCGCTCTCGCACTTAGGCCGCCGCGCGGCTCCTGCACAGCGCCGCCGCCCTCTGCACCTTCTTCTCTCCTCCCTGCTTTCTTCCCCAAGCCACACCAAGCCACCGAGCAACCCGCGCGCACCCAGCGCCGCGCCGTGCGTGCTCGACGCCCAAGCAGGAAGCCGAGCCACCCCGGTGCTGCAGCCCGACCCCGCGCGAGCCGCCAGCCAAAGACCACGCGCCTAGACCGGCCCTGCACCCACAACCCCGACACCCGAGCAGAGCCGCGCCCGCAACAGACGCCAGGAAGTCCGACCACGCAACGACCGTGCCATGAAGCCAAGCTGTCCGTTCTTCTCCCGCATAAAGGAACTTCAATATCACCGTTACTCCCCTTCGTTGATGAACGCCATCAATGGCCTCCATGAAGAACCCGTCGTTTCTCTTCCCTCCCCCGGCGCTCTCTCCCTATAAAATCTGGCCGAGCCCGGACCTCTCTCCCTCTCCAAGCTCGCCCTCTCTCTCCCTCGCTCTCCTCGTGTTCACGCCGCACCCGCAGCCGCGCCACACGCCCACCGTCGAGCCCCTGCTCGCGCCGTGCCCAACTCGCCACTGTGAAGCTCATCCGCGTAGCACCCCCGTGACCGTAACCACGCCATTCGTCAATCGTCTGCCATTCGTGGAGCCTCACCGGAGTTCTCGCCCCGCCGTCCAAACGCCTCGCCGGAATTACGCCGTCCACCGTCGACGCGACCACGCAGCACACCAACTGGACCATCCGTGCCTCGCCTCACCACGACCGAATCCCTCGATTCACCACAAGGTTGAAAACAACCCCAAATATTGATTTATGTTTTAAAACATGTTTTGAATTAATTTATAAATTATTGTTTTAATATTGAGATGATGTGATTTGACGATTCACGTGTACGATTTTAGGGATGTGCGATGTATACGTGTAACCAAAATCAAACCTCGCGACAACGCTTTAATATGTGTATGATTTTATTCTAAAAATGAACATGGTCACTAGTCAGTACCACGGTGATTTTCATACTAGAAAATGTTTACAGATTTAATATCGCTTTAGTGTGTGGAACAAAAATTGTTAGTAGTATTTTAAGTGTAAACTTATGGACACGAAGAAATTTAAATAGGAATTAAGCCACGTATTTTCGGTCAAATGAAAATATATATTTTACTATTTATGATAAGTGAATTCAAAAGTATAGCACTTAAGTACCTAGAATTAGTAAGATATTTATCTATGTCATAATAACCATGAATGTGTTATTAAAAGTCTCATTTAGTGATTTGCAATTAATTCTTATTATATTAATGTCAGAAGAAATAAATAAACAATTCTTAGTTATATGTATAAATTCTATTTAGAAAAGAAAGGAGAAAACCGAAATAGTAGAATTTATAATAATGTTAAAATAACTTAATTAGGCACTCATGCTTTTCTAATAAAGAAATTGATAGTTATGTTGGTAAATATATATTTCTTACTAAGAATTAGAAAATTTGTTTCTAACGGTAAAATGACCCATTTTATAGACATCATGATTTTGATTTAATAAGATTTATTATAGATATTTAAGAATAGTCGTGTTAAATAGAAACTTAAAAGTATGTTGGGGACTTGTTCTCAAATGCTATGAATTAAGAACAAGGCAACACAAAATGTTAAATATTAATGTCCTTCGTCCTTCGAAGCATTACTTCCCTTGGGATATAACGATCTTCGGACGAAGATCATGAAGGACGTACCTTCATCATCACAATATACATTAATGAAAGACGAAGCATACGGAACATGAAAGATGGCATGAATAATTACATAACATTATTAATATAACTTTATTATATCATCATAGAAAAATAGAGATAATGTCGAATTACAAATGTACCTTCGGCTTGACAGAAGGTAAAAGTACAAGCGTGACGCACAGGCAAGTACCAGTCAGCGTGAACAATACAGCTATTTATAGGCACGGGACGCAGCCCGTGTAGAATTACATTGATGTCCTTTACATTTATCAATAACTTTATAGCAATCCTTCGAGGTTTAATTTGACTTTTCATCTTTAAGTCGGTTCCTCTTTTCCGCCGTCAGCCGAAGCTTTTCTGCACATAGCTTCGTGATCGTCTTATCCTTCGTCGTGGTCGCTTTCCATCCCAGTCAAGCTTCGTCTTAACCATGCTCTTGTACACCCGTAACTTGACTCCGAAGATACCTGTTCACATGTTTCACTCGGAAAATATTGTCAAATCATGTTTTTGAGGACCTTCGGAAGCCGAAGGCCCCCAACAGTAGCCCCTCGCAATATTAATTTGTTAGAATGATAAATTCAGATTGCGAAATGGACGAAGGCTATAAGCCGAAGGTCCGAAAAAACACCTTCCTTTTGCTAGAATACCAACAGTCATTGGCAAATGGGGCCCTCCAGTCTCCGACATAATAGGTTTATAAATACGGGCTCGCCACAATTTATTGGGCACGCTCTCTTGCCATCTGTTTTTCCTGCTCAAATAGTTTTCTGCCTACAAATATTTGGTTGCCTCCCTAGTTTTAAGCTTCGGCAGCGAGAGGCAAGAATTCCGAAGGAATGTCTGAGGAGAAGAAGGTTGCTGCCGAAATGAAGCTGAGCCTTTCTGAAGAGATGCATCTGGGTTTTCTTGAGTCAATGTCGAAGACCAATACTGAAAAGATTGTCAAGGAAACTTTGGAGGGTTCATCTGAAGATACTGACGACAGTGATAGCTACGATGTGGATAGTGGCGGAGAGGATTCTGAAGATCGCCCGTGGCGGCCTAGTCACTCAAACTTCGGAAAATCAACTATAAAGCAGAGTCACCTTGAAAACATGAGGGGGAGATACTTCCGAGATATATCCATCGTGAGGGCGGATGACGGAGAAAAAACTACGCCGACCCCCGAAGATAATGAGGTTGTGATCTTCCGAAGCTTTTTAAAGGCTGGGCTACGATTCCCCCTAAGCAAGTTTGTAGTAGAAGTTCTGAAAATATATCAAATTTACCTTCATCAACTTACCCCTGAAGCAGTGATAAGATTGGGAATCTTCGTCTGGGCCGTGAGAAGCCAGGGTTTGGAGCCAAGTGCTAAAAGCTTTTGTAATATACACGAGCTAGTATATGAGACGAAACCGTGGGGTAAGGAACAATATCATAATAATTTTGGTTGTTATAGCTTCGGTGCCCGCTCTGGGTCGAGCTGTCCCGTGCCAATCTTTCGGAAGAGATGGCCCAGGGAATGGATGAAGGAATGGTTCTATGTGAAAAACGATTTGACGGTTCGGGAAGATATCAAGAATATCATCATGTGCCCTATCTGGCAGCGCTTCGGACTTCAGAAACCAAAGGTAGAAATGGACGAAGCAGCTGAAGAATGTCAGAGGGCCTTCGGCGTAGTCTGCTCCTTTATCCGGACAAGGGATTTGATACAAGAACACATTGCCTTCAGAGTATGGCCACTTGCAGATAATTGGGAAATGCCGAAAGAGACTGTAAAAGAAACTGACGAAGGTGGGCTAGTCAGGCTGAAGTATACATTCAAGTATGGAGACAAATTCGTTGAACCAGATGATGATTGGTTAAAGAGCATTGAAACTGTAAGTGATGAATTGCTTGGGGCATACTCGAAGGTCGAAGATACTACAATGTCAGCAGCCTTCGGAGGCCGAAGAAAGAAAAGACTGAACCGAGTTTTTGATGCAATCGGGTTCGTGTACCCCGACTACCATTATCCAGTGCGGGGGCAGAAAAGGAAAGGTACTGTTTCTGCAAAAGAAACTGCTCCAGCTGCTCCTATCGAGCCAGCGCCGAAGAGAAAAAGGGTGAAAGTTCTCACACACCGGCCACGTTACATTGAACTAGCCACAGCGCCTAAATTCGGCAGCGGAGCATCTTCAGCCCCCGAAGCTAAGGAATCAACTTCGTTGCCCGGAGCCAGAGAGCTGGCCGAAGTGCCAATTACAAAAGAATTGGAAGAACCAAAGACTCTGCTACCAGAAATCAAAGAGGTGGCCGAAGCTCCATCGACAGAAAAGATGGAAGAAGCAAAAGCATCAACTGAGGGAACGAAAATATCAGAAATTTTGAGTCCCTCAGAAGAAATTAAAGCAATTAAAAAGGGGCCAATAGCGACCCCAAAAAGAAAAAGAATGGTTAATGTGTTAGATGTTTTGGAAACAATTAAACTTCCAAGCACAACCCCGAAGAAGACTGCTGAAACTTCTGAGGGGCTTGCTGAAGTATCCGTTGCTAAGGCTCCAAAGCAACAAACTGAAGTTGGAACCGGGCTTTCGGAACCAACCAAGGTAATACCTTTGGAAGCAGAAGAAACAAAAATTGCAAGAGCAACTGAAGAAATGAAAATGTCAGAGCCTACTTTGGTCGAAGAAATTGATACTGTTGTCCCCGAAGCAACTTCCAAAATATACGATTATATTGTGCGTCATGCTTCGGGGAAAAAGTTATCGGAAGAAGAAGTTTTTGAAGCTAATCACTATGCGAAAGAATTAAAGTATCCGGAGGGGGCACTAGTGTTTAATGGGACGAACGAAGAAGATTTCCTATACTGCCTCCCAGATAACAAAGAATTATCCGTCTGTCGGGACATGGCTAGAAGTATGGGGTTTCCGAAGCTTGAAGCTGGCCTTTGCGCCATGACGAAGGAGGATCTTGCGGATAGTCTTGCATATAACAGTCTAAAGGTACGAAGATTGTAAACTTTGAATTTTGTGGATTTTGAATGAATCCTTTACTGTTGTGTTAATCCATTCATTCTTTTTGAATAGGGCTTAATTCTCAGCAATGCCTTAAGGGCACAAAAGAATGCTGAAGACGAGAGCTGCACCATTGCTCTCAACAACCTTCGAACAGAGGTTATTAGGCTACGAAACGAAGCTCTAGAAAAGGACAAAATTCTGCTTACACTAATAGACAAGGTAAAAAAGGACGAAGCTGCCTCGAAGGCCCAGGCCGAAGCCCAAAAACGTGAAATTAAAGATCTTCAGAAACAACTAGCTAGAGCTAAAGAAGAACGTATACTTGAAGAAACAAAACGAGAGCTTAGTGATCAATTGGCCAATCATTTAGAGATAAGTGTTAAGGAGCTTCGTGCATCCCAGAGAAAATGCTATGTTAAATCCATAGAGTGCGTTAAGAAAATAAAATCTAGCTTCGCCAACGTTGGCGCATTCTCTAGTGAAGAGAATTTCTCAAGGGGCAATCCCGAAGGTCCGATGGAATGGATTAGTAACGAAGCTGAGGCCTTCGAAGAAATCCTGAATAGCCGCGGAGACATATGTGCTTTTTCGGGTGCTAGAGGAATTGCTACTGTTTTGGAGAAGAAAGGTTGTGAGCATGTAAAATCTTTAGCGCAATCCGAAGCTACTTTGTCCTCCGAAGACATTAAAGACCCCTCAGCCGAAGCAAGCATGATCGGCGGAAAATTTTTCACTGATATCTGGGACAACGGCGGCCGAGAAATGGCACAAGAAATTATTCAAAGGAGTGAAAAAGGCATCCACGATGCTAGAAAAATAGCGGAAGCTACCGGAAAAAGTACAGAGCCCGAAGGGCAAATAGGTATTAATTAGTGGTTTTTATTATGCTGTAATTTTTAATTCCAGACTTTGCTCTCGGTTTGTAATAGTAATATAGCCGTATCTTTTCTTCCCCCAGAACCTGCTGGGACTTTTCCGGGCCCCCACCCGAAGGGGGACGATGAAATTAGAAAAATGGCTGAAGCCATTATGGACAAGGTTATCAACCAACTATTGAACGAAGCTGCAGAGATAGTACTTAAAGAGGATTAAATGCTATTGTAGAAACATTTGAAGCGTAAAGAAGTGTAATATATTGTAACTTTAAATGTAATATGTAGTCTATTTATATTTTAATTCTTTACGATGCATGAAACTTTGCATACATACCGCTTTTTGAGCCTTCGGCGAAAAAACACCTTCCCTTCTTTTCATGCTTCGTGAAGAAGATCTTTTATGTATCACAAAAATTTCCATACTTCTCTGCTGAAGAATATCCAAGCTTCGTGAAAACATTCTTCGAAGCTATAAAAAAGTTTTATATTGTGTCTCTAATGAAGCTACACTTCTTCTCAATTTATCTTGTGCCTTAGCACGATTTTCTCTTTTTCAAAACATTCTCCGAAGATCAATGTTGTGTCCCCTTCTTGTTCCACATGCGATATGATGTATGATGCTTATGTTATGCAAAATGATGTGATGATGTTATGTTATGCAAAATGATATTTGTGCCGAAGATACACACATCCCTGCAATAGAGCACACAATCTTTTTGTATCAGCGTTCACTTTTCGCTGTAAGCCTCCCTTATGAGCTTCTTCGCCTTTTACTTCAGCGGAATCAGCGTTTATTTTTCGCTGTAAGCCTCTCTTAGGAGCTTCTTTGCCTTTTACTTTCGGCGGTATTCGCGTTGACTTTTCGCGCTTCGCCTTTTACTTAGGCGGTATCAGCGTTTATTTTTCGCTGTATGCTCTGCATTCCCTTAGGAACGACTTTTGAGCAGAAAACTTACGCTGCGCTCCCTTAGGAACGACTTTTGTAGCTTCGGCAAACTTACGCTGCGCTCCCTTAGGAACGACTTTCGTAGCTTCAGCAAACTTACGCTGCGCTCCCTTAGGAACGACTTTTGTCAATTCGAAGGTCCTCCTTGCCACCATAAATTCTTATACTTCGGCGACTCAAGTCTATGAAGAAGATATATTTTCATTATGATAAAAAGCGAAACTGTTACAAGAAAATGAAAACTTTATAAAAAGGACCTAAACTTCCCATAATTGTTCTTTTATTGAAAAGAAAGTAATACTGAATGCGAAAATACAAAAAGCTATAGTTGAAGTAGGATATTTGTCAATAGATGTGCTTCAACTCTGGCACAGTACTGTTGACTGTGCGAGCTTCGGACCCCTCCCTGAAGTCTCGCTGGCTCCCTTCTGGCTGCTGGCCTCGTTGCATTGGTGGTGAGGGCGGAGGCTGCTGCCAAGATGCTTGGGGTTGGCTTGCCGAAGCGACAGAAGCTGCAGGATGGTTGCCTACATATTCTGGAATATAAGGCGAGTGATACGAAGCAGTGTGCATGACCTGCTTCGGCTGACTTTGTTGCGCTGCTGCTTCTGCTATCTCCTTCTGTTTCTGGATGGTAACGTGACACATCCTGGTGGTATGGCCCTTGTCTTCACCACAGAATAGGCAATAAATTCTTCTTGGTTGGTCTCCAAACCTTCCCCCGAAGCCCCTGGCACCTCTGCCCCTTAGCGCTGGCAGCCGAAAAGAACTTTGCTGCTGGCCCGAAGCTTGTGAAGAGTATTGTGGCCTTTGCTGCTGACTCCCTCGATCATTAGTTTGAGCAGAGTTGTGAATTGACCTAACGTGCCTCGGGTGAAATCTTCCTCCGAAGCCCCTGGTCATTTCAGAAAACCTGAATGCTTCCTCCCTTCTTTGGCGGAAGTCATTGTCAGCTCGAATGTATTCATCCATCTTCTGGAGCAGCTTCTCCAACGTTTGTGGTGGCTTCCTGGCAAAGTACTGCGCTGAAGGTCCCGGCCGAAGCCCCTTAATCATGGCCTCAATAACAATTTCATTAGGCACTGTTGGCGCTTGTGCCCTCAGGCGCAGAAACCTTCGGACATACGCTTGGAGGTATTCTTCGTGGTCTTGGGAACACTGAAATAAAGCTTGAGCAGTGACTGGCTTCGTCTGAAACCCTTGAAAGCTAGTTATCAGCATATCCTTCAACTTCTGCCAAGAAGTAATTGTCCCTGGCCGAAGAGAAGAGTACCAGGTCTGAGCAACGCTCTTGACGGCCATGACAAAGGATTTTACCATGACTGCAATATTGCCACCATACGAAGATATGGTTGCCTCGTAGCTCATCAAAAATTGCTTCGGGTCTGTATGACTGTCATACATGGGGAGCTGGGGTGGCTTGTAAGATTGGGGCCATGGAGTAGCCTGCAACTCCGTTGATAGAGGAGAAGCATCATCAAAAGCAAAATTTTCATGATGGAAATCTTCATACCAGTCATCCTCATTGTGGAAGCCTTCCTGATGAAGCTCTCTGCGTGGAGGCCTTCGGCTTTGATCATCTTGAACAAGATGACGAACCTCCTCAGAAGCTTCGTCTATCTGTCTCTGAAGATCAGTTAGACGAGCCATCTTCTCCTTCTTGCGTTGCACCTGTTGCTGAAGGATCTCCACGTTTTGGATCTCCTGATCCAGGTCATCCTCCGGAGGTATTGGACTAACAGCCTTCCTCTTCTGGCTTTGGGCCTCTCTGAGAGAAAGGACATCCTGATTGGGATCCAGCGGTTGTAAAGTACCAGCCCCTGTCGCTGAAGCTTTTTTTCGGCGGCATGACGAAGGTGATGCTTGCCGAAGTTGTTCAAAACTCAAGAAATAGAAGTGAGTTCACCGGAGGTGGGCGCCAATGTTGGGGACTTGTTCTCAAATGCTATGGATTAAGAACAAGGCAACACAAAATGTTAAATATTAATGTCCTTCGTCCTTCGAAGCATTATTTCCCTTGGGATATAACGATCTTCGGACGAAGGTCATGAAGGACGTACCTTCATCATCACAATATACATTAATGAAAGACGAAGCATACGGAACATGAAAGATGACATGAATAATTACATAACATTATTAATATAACTTTATTATATCATCATGGAAAATAGAGATAATGTCGAATTACAAATGTACCTTCGGCTTGACAGAAGGTAAAAGTACAAGCGTGACGCACAGGCAAGTACCAGTCAGCATGAACAGTACGGGAGTACTGTTCATCTATTTATAGGCACGGGACGCAGCCCGTGTAGAATTACATTGATGTCCTTTACATTTATCAATAACTTTATAGCAATCCTTCGAGGTTTAATTTGACTTTTCATCTTTAAGTCGGTTCCTCTTTTCCGCCGTCAGCCGAAGCTTTTCTGCACATAGCTTCGTGATCGTCTTATCCTTCGTCGTGGTCGCTTTCCATCCCAGTCAAGCTTCGTCTTAACCATGCTCTTGTACACCCGCAACTTGACTCCGAAGATACCTGTTCACATGTTTCACTCGGAAAATATTGTCAAATCATGTTTTTGAGGACCTTCGGAAGCCGAAGGCCCCCAACAGTAATATGTCATATGACTTTTCTAATTATTATATAATGGCTTAATTAAGTGCTCACGTCGTTATAACTAAAACAATAGTTAATAGCATACCAATGAATATAATATTCATTTTAAATATCTAGGTCATATGTTTCTAAACTAAATGTAAAGATAAATAATAGAGTAATTATGTCCTCTCATAACCTAGTTAATCAGATTTATATTTGTTTACAACTGGTTATATATGCTTAATTATTTAATCAAAATTAGTTCATATTATTTATATATGTGTCACTTAGTTTTTCTTAAAGAATAAACTAAGGAAATTAGTGTTCATGTTCTTTAATAATAATGTTAGTTTGTATATTGTTTTGTATATAGCTTTCTTAATAAAATATAGGACATGTACTTTCTAATAAAAATAAAATATAATTGTTGTTCATTGTCTTTTTCATAAAAAGTTCATTAAAGCATATGTCATAACTTTCCATAAATAGGTGTTTAATAATAATGATCTTTTCACATAAAACCTATTTAGACTTATATCTTAATTTGTCATAAGTGAATGATTAATAATATGCTCCATAATGCTTCTACAATTAATAACGTGATTAGTAGCCCATTAACATTAGATATAACATATATCTTTTCTAAAATGTTAAAAAGGTTTAATATTGTTATAACGTGTTTTATCATCTTATAAACCCTTTATCTTAGATATATCGCGTATGTCGTTTTATAAAAGATTAATTTGGTGAACGTAATATTTGTATATTTTAATTAAGACATTTATAAGCTCATGTCTTATTTTATAAAGTATAAATCACATGTTTGAAAAGAATACCTTTTTATTATAACCCTTGCGTGTAATGTTTTTGAAAAGCGAACGCTCTTTTCGTTAGGCTTTCTTTTAGCTTTACGTATGGTGACTGTTGTATGTTATTGAATGGTGTTTGTTCTTCTTGTTTGTTTGTGTGATATTCAGTGGTTGATCTAGTAGTTAAGAATCAAGATCTATTCATATACGCGGAAGAACCTCAAGTTTTCAATAAGCAAGGCAAGTGGACTTCTCCCTCTGTATACTCTGTTTGATCCCAAACAATACATTTAATAAAGTTTATTTTTTTGGATATATATGCATAATTTGACGGGTTACCTATTTAGATAACCTTTCCAACCTTACTCCTTGTTTAACCTGGGATTATGATCTAATCAAGTAGTTATGCTATTACTACAACTTAATTTTATGCAGTCACTCCTGTTTATGATATTAATGTTCCAAATGGTAAGTTTACATTATTGTTGTTAACCCGATGGTTAAACAAGATTATTGCATATTAATTGGAACATGGAGTGACCACCCGGGAAAACAGTGCTACCATGAGAACTATCATGGCTCTGGTCTTGGCTAAATAACTAGGGAAGTCTTATGTTGGGTGTTGGTCGTGGTCGACCGGAACGGGGGCATCTGGCAAGCTCTTATAATTCCGGCTCAGGCAGATTGGATACGGGCATAGTTCCCAAAGCTTTACCCTATGGTCCGGACTATAAGTTGGTTACGGTAGGTGTGCCTTATGCAGTTGACCATTTCCAACATTTGCGTAATGAGGACTCTAGGGAGAAGCCTCGTAGTGAGACCCTGGCCATTCACCTCGGAAGTGAATACGGGTCTAGCTAACCCGGGCAAAAAGGGAATCGCGACTCATGGGTAAAGATGTGCCACCTTTGCAGAGTGTAAAACTGATATATCAGCCGTGCTCACGGTTATGAGCAGCCTGGACTCCTCACATGATAATTGAACTTGAAGATGAAAATAAATCGAGATCCGATGATCTGCCAATGTTTTGCTTAAGTGGTTTCACTTAAGTGTTTTTGAAATACTCTTGTATCTTTGCTTAATGGGAATACTTGGGATTCACACTTATTAGTAAGACAGGTGTTGTTAATAAAATGTTGACCAACTAAAATGCTTAATGCTCAACCTCATCCTCACCTTGTTAGACTTGCATTAGTTTTTCCCCCACTTGCTGAGCCCCGACCATAAGTGAGCTCACCCTTGCTTAATTTTGATCAGAAGTTGCAGATGAAGATATGATGCTGAACTCCATGGATGCTAGTCTAGTGATACCCCCGGTCATCTTCCTGTGGATGGATGTCCATGTTCGTTGTACTTTGATGAATAAAGGTTAAGACATTATGTCTGTTTGAAGTGTAATATGTTAATAAAGTCATTATTTACGCTTTTATGCATTGTTCTTTTGATATATTACACTTGTGACGTCAACATATGTGTGGAAATAGATCCTGGCACACATATGCTATGCACCCGGCTCTGCCCCTTAGAAACGAATGTGACAATATCCCTTGCCAGGAGTCTGTTGCTTGTTCTGAGTTGGTGTACCAGAATTCCCCATCGGACAAGCATTAGCATAGTGCCCAATCTGACTGCACTTGAAGCATGTAGGGCCAGTCTTCTGTCCTGTAGGTCTCGCCGGGGTGCCAGTGGGGGCAACCTGACGAGTGGGAGGTGTCCGTGGAGACCCCTGTGGAGCGTACTGAACTGGGCGTGGTCCTCCTCCTGGACGAGCTAGGGTACCTTGAGGTGGAACGTAGCGAGGACGAACACTGCTGCTACCCTGTCCCTGTGAGATAGCCTTCCTCTTCAAGTCTCCCAGTTGAACACGCTTGTGTTCAATAGCAAGAGCCTTATCCAGCAGTCTCTGGAATGATGGAAATGTGTGAGCAACCAGTGCATACTATAAGGGCCCATTAAGTCCTTCTGTGAAGTGCTCTTGCTTCCTTTCATCATCTGCCACCTCATCTAGAGCATATCTGGACAACTAAATGAATTTATCTTTGTACTCACTGATAGACATGTTGCCTTGCTTCAATGACAGAAATTCCTTCTTCTTGATCTTTTCATTAAACCAGCAGGAATGTGGTAGTTTCTGAACTGTGTACTGAACTCTGCCCATGTAATAGTATCAGCAGCATCGTGGGCAGCAACATAAGAATCCCACCAGTCAGCAGCAGGACCTGTCAGATGACCAGAAGCATAGAGAACCTTCTCCCGGTCAGAGCATTGGGCGATGTTGAGCATCTTCTCAATGGACTTCAACCAATCATCCGCATCTAGTGGATCTGGCAAGCTGGCGAAGGTAGGCTTGTGACTCATGAATTACCGGTGCTTGTCCCGGGGTGGAAGTGGAGGTGGTGGTGGTGGCAGTGGTATTTGCTGATGTTGCTGTTATTCCCTCCTTTCCTGGCGTATCTCCTCTCTCTCCTGACATAGCTCCTGGCGTATCTCTTATCTTTCCTGGCGCATCTCTTGGTGTTCCTGCTGCATCTGTGCGTGCATATCTGCCATGGTGTCAGCCATTTGTTGCATCATCCTCATCTCAGCTGCAACCATTGGGTCAACTCCGACTGGTGGAGGCAGTGGTGGAGGATCCATCTCTGCTGGTTGTGGTTGGGGTTGTCTATATATCCATCGAGTGTGTCGATTGGGAGGTAGATCAATTCCACCACCCTTCTTGGTATTGACCATCTGGGTTAGAAACATATGGTAAGAAAGGATAGTAGACAAGGCAGGCAGTTACGAATCATGTTACTTTGGGGGATTTATTAGCTAAGCAGATTAATGTTTTACCTACTAAAGCTAATTCATTACCTTATGGTGGTACATGCTAAGATGTCCGTCTATACTATTTCAATCAACCAAAGAAGCAAATCAAGCATTGATCATCAGAATAATCAACCAACATTTTTAAATAGAGAAAATAATTTTAATTTTGTCTTAGGTTCTCTATCTCTTAAAAGATCATAAGTGTAGGATTCCAAGGTGTGAAATCTATCTTGTCTCAGAGTAGAAAAGATAAGAATGATCAGAGTAGAACAGTAGAAGGTGAGACAGGATCAAGGTAAGAATAGAGAGAATCAGAGTAAGGTAAGTATAGAATGAATCAGAATAAGGTAAGTAGGTAAGGGTTTTGTCCATTTCTATCTAGGTTTCATCCTACAGTCAACATTTTCTCTAATACCACTTCTGTCACACCCGGATTTAAGGAGCAAATCCGGGTGCATCTCATATATGCGCTAAGAAATAACAACACACATAATAACAGAGTGCATAGAGATAAAGGTCATAAATATCATAATGTACTTATTACATAGCGGAAGTCTTACAAAAATAAATGATAAAATAAAGCAAACTAAATATTATTCCCTAGCGCCACAAATCTGACTGGGAGACGCCACCTAGATCAAGTCGAATGCCTCAGTGTTAGGCGGCTCCTCTTCGACCACTTGTTCTTCTCCTGTGGGGGGTGTGAGACAGCAAGAGTGAGCTCACATACTGTTGGGCACTTGTTCTCAAGTGCATCGAATTAAGAACAAGGCAACACATAATGTTAAGAGTTAATGCCCTTCGTCCTTCAGAGCATTATTTCCCATAGGATATAATGATCTTAGGAAGAAGGTGATGAAGGACATACCTTCATCATCACAGCATATGCTAATGAAAGAAGAAGCATACGAAATATAAAAGACAACATAAATAATCATATGACATTGTTAATATGTTTTTCATTATCATAGATAAACAAAAACAATATTGAATTATATTTGTACCTTCGGCTTGACAGAAAGTAAAAATCCAAGCGTGACGCACAAGCGAGTACAAGTCAGCATGAACAGTACGGGGGCACTGTTCATCTATTTATAGGCACAGGACGCAGCCTATGTAAAATTACACTCATGCCCTTTACATCTACTATTGACTTTAGGATAATCCATTGAGGTCCATATAGCTTTTTCCTCTTTAAGTCGGTTCCTCTTTCTGCCGCTATGCCGAAGCTTCCCTGCGCGTGGCTTCGGAGCTTTGTCATCCTTCGTATTGTTCATGCTTCTCATATTGTATATGGTTTTGATCTGAGTCCGAAGGTACCTGTTCATATATTACACTTGGGAAATATTGTCAAATCATGTTTTTGAGGACCTTCAGAAGACGAAGGCCCCCAACAGTAGCCCCACGCAGTATTAATTTGTTAAGATAATGAATTCAGACTGCGATATAGACAAAGGCTTTTGAGCCGAAGGTCCGAAAAAACATCTTCCCTTTGCTAGTATAGCAACATTCAATGACAGATGGGGTCCTCCAATTTGTACCGCACCGGGCGTATAAATAGGGGCTCACACCAGCTGTATTTGATACGTTGTTTCTGCCATTTGCATTTTTTCTCAATCTTATAGCTCTTGCTCACTAGCACTTGCTAGGTTTTCAATCTTTCTGAACTTCAGTTTGAAAGGCATGTTTTTACCACATCTGGAGGAAAAAAGATGTCTCAGGAGAAGAAAGCTGTTGCGGATACAAAGCTAAGTGAAAAGGCAAAACTGTTTGAGGAGAAGAAGGCTGTGAATCCTTATATTGCTGGATTTGTTGAGTCGATGGCGAAAACAAACACAGAAAAGATTACGAAGGAGATACTAGAAGGTTTGTCTGAAGACACTGATGACAGTGATAGTTACGATGTGGAGAGTGGAGGTGAAGATTCTGAAGATCGACCCTGGCGACCAAGCCATACAATGTTTGGAAAATCAATGATTAAACAGAGTCGTCTTGATAATATGAAAGGAAGGTACTTTCGGGATATGTCTATTGTGAGGGCTGGCAGGGACAACAATGTCCCTGCCCCTGAGGAAGACGAAGTTGTGATTTACCGGAGCTTTCTCAAAGCTGGACTTCGGTTCCCACTGAGCAGGTTTGTGGTTGAAGTGCTGAAGATATATCAGATTTACCTTCATCAGATCACTCCCGAAGCTATTATTAGAATGGGGATTGTTGGAGCGAAGGCAGAAACGCCACCCTTCGCCCGAAGTCTCCACCGCTTAGCCCCCGCCCTGACAGACAAAGCGGGCAGGGACACCCTTCGTCACCAGAGACAATGCGGAGACCCTTCGCTCGATTCGGCACCAGACGAAGGCCTGCGGCAACGCCTCCCCGCGGCGCGGCCTCGTCCAGCTCTGAGGCCCACATGAGATCTGGCCCATTGTAACGGGCCCTGCGTGGCCGCGTTTGTGTTACGGGCCTAATTTGTAAAGGCATACTTGTAATTACAGCTTGTAACCCCGCTTTATGGGAATATTCTGGGGATAAACTAGGTACCTAAGGGCACATGTGTCCTTAACGCAAGGCGCCGTGCACTCGGATACCTATAAATACCCCCGCACAGTGCCCGTGAGAGGCCAGATTAACAGAGCTTTTGCCATCACGCGCGAGTGCCCTGTTGCCATCACCATTCACTCGTGTTGGGTCCCCTTGCT
This sequence comes from Zea luxurians, assembly GCA_029449295.1. Lineage (NCBI taxonomy): Eukaryota > Viridiplantae > Streptophyta > Magnoliopsida > Poales > Poaceae > Zea > Zea luxurians. The sequence goes on from JAOPSE010000047.1 coordinate 1,725,773, forward strand.
GTCGAGAGCAAGTTCCAACATTTGGCGCCCACCGTTCGTGCTACGAGACAACCACCCGCGATGGCACCCAAGAGAGCTAACCCGAAGGCTGACGAGGCTGCGAAGGCAGCACTGCTCGCCGCAAGAAAGGGCAAGGCCCTCGCCCTCACCCAATCCACCCACCAAGAGGCCACTGAAGACGACACCCTCCGCACCTGCGACCCTGAGGGACAACCCTCAGGCTTCGCACCTCCCTCAGACATCGCTCCACCGGAGGGCGCGGATCTCGCCGAGGACGGTGAGGTCCTCGGCATCTCAGCAGAAGAACAGCTACAGCTGCGCGCCCTGCGCCTCAAGAACCGCAACCTCCAGAGGCAGAAGGAGATACTGGAGGCCAAGCGCCAGCGTGTGTCCGCACTCGCCAAAGTGCGGCAGATGATACGCGACGAAGAGCACAAGGCCCAGGAACTCGAGCGGGAGATTGCGCTGATGCAGCGCGAAGGCCACCTCAGCCCGCGGCACGAGTCATCCCTCCAGCAGCACGCACAAAACGAAGACACGCGCGAAGGCCACCCCGGCCTGCAGCATGGGCCACCCCTGCAACACCGCGCGCAATCGGAGGACCCGCGTTTCCCCCAGCGCGACTTCACTTTCCCGCACGCCGCGCCATTCCAAGGGGTCAACTATCTCGATGAGCGAAGCCCCCTGGCGCCTCACCTGCAAGTGACGCCGTGGCCAGCTAACTTCCGGGCTGGGACCTACCCCAAGTACAACGGCAGCACCGACCCGGCTCAATACATAATGAGTTACCAGGTCGCCGTCGCATCGTCCGGGGGGGACGACGCCACAATGGCGAAGTCCTTCATCATCGCCCTCGAGGGCCCCGCGCTCACCTGGTTCACCAGGTTGCCTCCGCTGTCCATCGATTCCTGGAGAAGTCTCCGGGACAAGTTCCTCCTCAACTTCCAAGGGTACCGCCCGGACACCGACGCCCTGGCCGAGCTCTCGCTCTGCAAGCAGCTAGAGAAGGAGACCCTGAGGGAATATTACCGCAAATTCCTGACACTCAAGTCACAGCTACCCTCAGTCGATGACCAGATTGCCATCCACTATGCTATCAGTGGTCTTCGCGCTGGCGTCCTTTACAGCCATTGCATCAGGGATCCGCCGAAGAACCTCCAAGAGTTATACCAGCTGTTTGAAAAGTACGCCAGATCCGAGGAGCTCCACCAGCGCAAGATTGAGTCCCAGCGGAAGCCAAAAGATGCTCCACAGTCCAGCCGCACGTGGACAAGGACTCCGCAACCAGACTCCGGTCGAGATGGCCGCGGTCAGCAGCAAGTGCACAACATCGCCAACCAGCAGCCGGCCACTGACCCCCTTCGTCGCCAGGAATATCCCCCCCAGGGCCGCGGAAGTGGAACTCGCGGCAGGGGCCGAGGGCGTGCGCAGCCACCCCCTCCACCGCGCCGATTTTACTGCCTTTTCCATGGCGAAGACTGCGCCCACCAAACTAAAGACTGCCCCGAAGTGAAGGCCACCAGAGACAGAATGGCGAGGGCGCAGCCAGCCGACAACCCCAGAATTGTCGCGCATAATTACCAGCCACCCCCTCCACCATATATCCACGCTCCCGCCCCGCATCCACCGCACCACGCTTACCAACATCATCAGGAAGTACAAATCGTACATCCTCCGCCTCCACCACCACACCAGCAACAACAAAACATCCCCCATGCCCCAAAGCAGGAAGACTTCGCCGATCAACCTTATTGCGGAGTCATTCATATGATAACTGGGGGGTCCAGCACCGACTTCGACACCAAGCGGCAGAAGCGGGACCACTACCGTAGCATAAACCATGTCGCCGTCACGGGCCCAGTTGTGCAGACAAAGTGGTCCCACATACCGCTCACCTTCGACGCACGGGACGTCGACTTGCGCAGCGCCCCCCACTGCGATGCCATGGTTATCAATTGCAGCGTGGCAGGCTGGGACCTACACAAGGTCCTCGTTGACAACGGCAGCCAGGCGGACATCATCTTCCTCCACGCCTTCGATCGCATGGGGATCAGCCACAGCCTGCTTAAGCCTTCGGACAACCCGTTGTATGGTTTCGGCGGCAAAGGCACCTTCCCCGTCGGCAAAATAGAGTTGCCCCTCTCCTTCGGTGTAGCACCCAATGCCCGAAGTGAGCAAGTGACTTTTGACATTGTGGATATGGTATATCCATACAACGCCATCATGGGTCGGGGCTCCATCAATAAGTTTGAAGCTGCCATCCACGGACTGTATTTGTGCATGAAGATACCAGGCCCGCTGGGCGTAATTACAGTCCGCGGTAACCAGCAAACAGCGCGCAACATAGAGCGGGACTTCGTGCCTGGTCAGAGGAACGTGCACTGTCTCACGACACAGTGCGAGTGTCGGGGACCATAATTAGGGGTACCCTCAAGACGCCTAATTCTCAGCTGGTAACCCCCATCAGCATAAAGCTGCAGAGGCCTGATGGGTTTGATTAAGTCAGGGATCAGTCCATACGAGTGACTTGACCACGCCACGCCCGAGCCTAGCCTCGGGCGAGGGCAGCCGACCCTAAGATGACTCCGTCTCGCCTGAGGCCTCCTCTTTCACGGCAGACGCATCTCCGGCTCGCCCTAGGCCCCGCCTTCGATAAGAAGAAACCCTGACTAAATCACCGCGCCAACCGACCCAGTCACCGGGGCGTTTAACGCAAAAGGTAAGACCGACGGGCGACCAGACTTCGCCAGAGGTGCCATAGGAGGCTCTGCCCGACCCAGGGCTCGGACTCGGGCTAAGGCCCCGGAAGACGGCGAACTCCGCTCCGCCCGACCCAGGGCTCGGACTCGGGCTAAGGCCCCGGAAGACGGCGAACTCCGCTCCGCCCGATCCAGGGCTCGGACTCGGGCTAAGGCCCCGGAAGACGGCGAACTCCGCTCCGCCCGACCCAGGGCTCGGACTCGGGCTAAGGCCCCGGAAGACGGCGACCTCCGCCTCGCCCGACCCAGGGCTCGGACTCCGCCTCAGCCTCTGCCGAACGATCTCCGCCTCGCCCGACCCAGGGCTCGGACTCTGCCTCTGTCTTGTAGGACGGACTCAACCTCGGCTTCGGAGGAGCCTCCACGACGCCCGACCTAGGACACGAGACCGCCACGTCAACAGGGAGCGTCATCATCACCCTGCCCTGAGCCGACTTGGGTTGCAGAGAACGAGACCGGCGTCCCATCTGGCCAGCCACGCCAGATAGGCAAATGATGGCGCCCCGCTAGACCATGACGACGACGGCTCTCAGCTCCCTTACGAAAGCAGGAGGACGTCAGCGAGGGCCCAGCCACTCCGACAGTTGTCCCCCCGTCCGGCTCCGTTACTCCTCCAACAGCCACGACGCCACAACAACAGGGTGCCAAGACCTCTCCGGCTGCCACCTTGGCATGTACTTAGGCGCTAGCTCTCCCTCGCTAGACACGTAGCACCTTGCTACACCCCCATTCTGTACACCTGGATCCTCTCCTTACGACTATAAAAGGAAGGACCAGGGCCTTCTTAGAGAAGGTTGGCCTCGCGGGGACGAAGGGCAGGGGCAGGCGCTCTCTCGGGGCCGCTCGCTTCCCCTCACCTCGCGCGGACGCTTGTAACCCCCTACTGCAAGCGCACCCGACCTGGGCGTGGGACGAACACGAAGGCCGCGGGAATTCTCCGACTCCCTCACGACCCGGCTCCGGCCACCGACCTCTCTCTCTGTTCCCCCCTTCGCGCTCGCCCACGCGCTCGACCCATCTGGGCAGGGGCACGCGGCACTCTCACTCGTCGGCTCAGGGACCCCCCGGTCTCGGAACGCCGACAGTTGGCGCGCCAGGTAGGGGCATGCTGCGTGTTGACGTTCGATTTCCCGTCAAGCTCCAGATGGGCAGTCTCCAACAACCTCTTCAACCCGGGACGGTGCTCCGTTTCGGGAACCTCGAGTTCATGTCTCTCGACGGCAACTACGACATGATACTCCTTCCACCGCCGCGCGACAGCGACATTGGTGGCGGACAGCCCGCCCGCCGGCGGCGGAATCGACGACGTCTTTCCCGCGTGGGGGAAGGACAACTTTCGAGCTCGCCCCATCCTCTCCCTCGCCATCGGAGGAGGAGGAGGCGGGGCAGCCAGGGCCGAGCGAGAGGCCGCGCTCCGATGGCTGTCGAGCAAATCGACATCCCCGGCGCCCCAACGGAGGACACGCCAAGCGTCGCCCTCACGTTCGAGGCAAACGCGAGCGCCGTCCCCCCGCAACACGTCGACCCCGAGCAAGTGGACGACGCCAGCACGCTCATGAAAGGCCTGCAGGACGTCGCCCTCGTACCCATGACGACGGCGCGGTCAGCCCTCGACGTGACTTCATCGCCCCCCGTCGACAAAAAGGTACCGACTGCTCCCCATCTTTCGTCATTTCGACTCAGCCTCAGCCCGCCTGGCGACCTCGCTTTGGCGGGCGCTCACATTGAGGCGAGTGCAACCTCTCTGGGGTTTCGTGTGCGGTCGCCTTGGGACCGATTGACGGGTGTCTCGACCTACGGACCCTCTGGGTCCGAGGAAGATGACGACCCCAGCATCTGCTGGGATTTCTCCGGATCTGGCAACCCTAGTGCCATGCGGGACTTCATGACCGCATGTGACTACTGCCTCTCCGACTGTTCCGACGGCAGCCGCAGCCTTGGCGACAAGGACTGCGGCCCGAGCCGCGAATGTTTCCACATCGAGCTAGGGGATCCCTCCGGAGGCGGCTGTCTCGGCATGCCGGAGGATGGTGATCCCCCTAGGCCAGCGCCTCGCGCCGACATCCCGCGGGAGCTAGCTGTGGTCCCCGTTCCGGCGGGGGGTCACGACCCACAGCTCGAGCAAGTCCGTGGGGCGCAGGCCGGGCTCGATGAGGGAGCAGGAGCGCTCGAGGCAATCCGCCAGAACATCGGGCAGGTATGGGCGAGCTAACCCCCGGCCGGAGGAATACGTCACCTGCCCCAAGGTCTCCAGCACCGCATCGCCAACGATGCCAGGGACAGGCCGCCACCCGTATCCGGCGGAACCGGTCAGGACCTGGTCGCTGCAGCGATGCTCCTCCGCGCGATGCCGGAGTCATCAACCACCGAGGGTCGGCGAATCCAGGGAGAACTCAAGCATCTCCTGGAAGGCGCTGCGGCCCGGCGGGCCGAGAGCTCTGCCTCCCGAAGGCAGGGATACCCCTCGGAACCTCGTGCCGCGACTTCCCGACTCACGCGGGAAGCCTCGGTCTTCACCGGGCGCACGCGCAACACCGCGCCTGCGGCCCCGGGCCACCTCGGCGACGAGCACCCTCATCGCGACCGTCGGGCACGCCTCGACGAAAGGGTGCGCCGAGGCTATCACCCCAGGCGTGGGGGACGCTGCGACAGCGGGGAGGATCGGAGTCCCTCGCCCGAACCACCCGGTCCGCAGGTCTTTAGCCGAGCCATTCGGCGGGCGCCGTTTCCGCCCCGATTCCGACCCCCGACTACTATCACGAAGTACTCGGGGGAAACGAGACCGGAATTGTGGCTTGCGGACTACCGCCTGGCCTGTCAACTAGGTGGGACGGACGATGACGACCTCATCATCCGAAACCTCCCCCTGTTTCTCTCCGACGCCGCTCGTGCCTGGTTGGAGCACCTGCCTCCGGGGCAGATTTCCAACTGGGAAGATCTGGTCCAGGCTTTCGCCGGCAACTTCCAGGGCACGTACGTGCGCCCCGGGAATTCCTGGGACCTCCGAAGCTGTCGGCAACTGCCGAGAGAGTCTCTCCGAGACTACATCCGGCGGTTCTCGAAGCAGCGCACTGAGCTGCCCAACGTCACCGACTCCGATGTCATCGGCGCGTTCCTCGCCGGCACCACCTGCCGTGACCTGGTGAGCAAGTTGGGTCGCAAGACCCCCACCAGGGCGAGCGAGCTGATGGACATCGCCACCAAGTTCGCCTCCGGCCAGGAGGCGGTCGAGGCCATCTTCCGAAAGGACAAGCAGCCCCAGGGCCGCCCGTCGGAAGATGCTCCCGAGGCGTCTGCTCCGCGCGGCGCCAAGAAGAAAGGCAGGAGGAAGTCGCAAGCGAAACGCGACGTTCCCGATGCAGACCTTGTCGCCGCCGCCGAGCACAAGAACCCTCGGAAGCCCCCCGGAGGTGCTAACCTCTTCGACAAGGCACTCAAGGAGACGTGCCCCTACCATCAGGGGCCCGTCAAGCACACCCTCGAGGAGTGCGTCATGCTTCGGCGCCACTTCCATCGGGCCGGGCCACCCGCAGAGGGTGGCAAGGCCCGCGACGACGACAAAAGGGAGGATCGCCAAGCAGGAGAGTCCCCAGAAGTTCACGCCCCCCTGGGAGGGGCCGTTCATCATCGCCAAAGTTCTGAAGCCCGGAACGTACAAGCTGGCCAACAGTCAAGGCGAGGTCTACGACAACGCTTGGAACATCCAACAGCTACGTCGCTTCTACCCTTAAGATGTTTCCAAGTTGTTTATATACCTCGCACCCACGCAAAGTTTAGTCAACAAGGAAGGGTCAGCCTCGCCTCGGCAGAGCCCGACCCTCCCTCGGGGGCTAAAAGGGGGGAAACCCCCTCTGCGTCAAAATTTTCCTCGAAAAGAAAATCTCTTTTACCAGAACATCTGTCGTGCTTTTTGATTACTTCGAAAAGTGGGTCCTGGAAACGACGGAGTACACGTAAGCAGTCAAGGCTGACCGAGCCGAGGGACTCCTACGCCTCTGGGATACGGATACCTCACTCATCACCTTCTGCGATAAGTAACTCGCGCTCGGATAAGGCGAATCCGCGGATCGAACGAGTCTTTACGTACGGGAGCTCTTCTGTCGAAGCAATTCTTCGAGCCTTCTCGACCAAGTCGGTGACAGGGCTTCATGGGCGGGTAAAAGTACGCGTAAGCGGCAAGGCCGACCGAGCCGAGGGACTCCCACGCCTCCGGGATACGGATACCTCACTCATCACCTTCCGCGAGAAGCAACTCTTGCTCGCACTAACATCCCTGCTACCGACCAAAAGGTCCAGATACTCGAAACGAGAGGAAAAGAGACGCAGCTTTATAACGCAACAAGGGTATGTGTTCTGGCCTCAACGGCCGCGCAAGGCCCACGCTACAAGACGATTTGACCCTGCAGGCTCGGATCTTGACGCTGGAAGAGGGCGACGACACCCTCGGCATCGACAGCACCTTCGGCAAGGCCCGACCTAGCCTCGGGCGGCAACGCGGTCCGAGGGCCTCCGCTCCGAAGGACGACGTCATCACTGTAGGATTACGGGGAGGCTACACTAGCGCAAAACAAAATTTTCAACCCCATAATACCAAGAACTACTGCGGTTATGGGTCATGGAATTACCACTAGACGCGCAGAGCAGCGGAAGACGTCTCGATGTAGACGAACGCGTCGAGCAGTGCCGTGCAGTTGCCGGCGTCCTTCACGTCCTCGCACGGTTCGTCCAAGTGCTCCAGATGCAGCACCTCCGAGGTATCCACACGTACAGGGAGGAAGCGCCGCGTACCGAACTGCTAGGTTCGCGACGGCGGCTTGGCGAGGGCGAGCGGCGGCTGCTGCGGCGGCTGCTGGTTTGCAGGTGGTGAATTAGGTTCTCTGTTAACCGCGCCCCCGCCCCTCATTATATAGGCGTTATGGTGGGCTTCTGACGCCGAGGCCCATCATTAACCCTAAAGCCCAGTCTAATTTCGGATCTAATCCGAATTAGGCTTCCTTCCCCTTAAGTGTGTGACCCTATAGGTTCACGTACAAATAGACATAGCCCGAGTACTCTTACTTGGCCCAATAATTGACAGCGGCCTCTAGCAAGACATATCAACTCCTACGTGTACGTAAAGATCATATCAGACGAACCATTGCGACATTACGTACATGCTGTTCCCTTTGTCTCACGATATTTGGTCTGGCTCTAAGCTGACCTCTCTTTCTCGATACTGTGAATTGGAATCCTTTCAATGGTTAACTCTTAACCCTAGCACGGCCATGCATTTCTTGATCCAATCACTCGAGGGGCCCAGAGATATCTCTCTCACAAAGAGAGGGACAAATTCCATCTTGACTGACCATGCCTCACAGCATGCTTCCTGACAAACCCAAAACTACCTTTATAACTACTCAGTTACGAGATAGCATTTGATAGTCCCTAAGTAAGTCAATTCACATCTTGAGAACATGCGACAATCTCAGGTCTAAGGATACAGTATTCATGTTGCAAGAAGAGAACTATATTACAATATCTCACGTTGGGTCGGTCCAGCCTCATGTCATACATGCGCCCACATTATTAGTTTAACATCTCCATGTTCATGACTTGTGAAATGTAGTCATCAACTAATACATGTGCTAGTCATCGACTCTGACTAGGGACATCATTTAGAATAACCATATAAGTAAAGAATCTCACAAACAATTCACATAATTGCTAATCAATACAAGGTGCCTTCCATGGATATTCAATTAAGCAATATATATATCATGGATACAAAGAAATATGCTCATCTCTATGATTATCTCTAGGGCATATTTCTAACAGTCTCCCACTTGCACTAGAGTTAATCTAGAAGATATCTAATACCCATAGATCTCACGTGTGCCTCATGCTTAGGTTGTGGAAGAGGTTTTGTCAAAGGATCAGCAACATTCAAATCCGTATGTATTTTGCATATCTTTATCTCACCCCGCCTAATGAATTCCCGTATGAGGTGAAACTTCCGCAGTACGTGTTTGTTTTTCTGGTGGTTCCTTGGCTCCTTAGCTTGCGCAATAGCCCCATTGTTGTCACAGTAGAGGTTCAATGGGCTAGATGCATTAGGAAACACACCAAGCTCGATGAGGAACTTTCTTATCCAAACACCTTCCTTCGCAGATTCAGAAGCTGCAATGTACTCGGCTTCTGTTGTAGAATCAGTCACAGTCTCCTGTTTGGAACTCTTCCAACTAACAGCACCACCATTTATTGTGAACACAAAACCTGATTGCGATTTTAACTCGTCTGGGTCAGTTTGGAAGCTAGCATCGGTGTAACCGGTTACAACGAGCTCCTCCTTACCCCCATATACCAGGAACATATCTTTAGTCCTTCTTAAGTACTTAAGAATGCCTTTTACCGCTGTCCAGTGATCCTCACCTGGATCAGCCTGGTACCTACTCGTAGCACTTATAGCGTATGAAACATCTGGGCGTGTACTTATCATGGCATACATGATTGATCCAATCGCTGAGGCGTATGGTACCTTACTCATGCGCTCCCGCTCATTAGCCGTCGCAGGACATTGCATCTGGCTAAGGTGTTTACCATGTGACATAGGTATGAAACCTTTCTTGGACTGTTCCATGTTGAACTGTTTCAAAACCTTGTCAATGTACGTATCTTGACTTAATCCTATAAGCCTCTTCGACCTATCTCTATAGATCCTTATGCCCAAAATATATGCTGCTTCCCCTAAGTCCTTCATAGAAAAACTCTTTTTCAGTGAAGCCTTGACGGACTCCAGCATAGGAATGTCATTCCCAATCAATAATATGTCATCCACATACAAGATCAGAAATACAATAGCGCTCCCACTTTCCTTCTTGTAAACACAAGCTTCTTCTTCATTCTGATGAAAACCAAGCCCTTTGATCACTTCATCAAAACGAATGTTCCAACTCCGAGATGCTTGCTTCAACCCATAAATGGATTTCTGAAGTTTGCATATCTTTCCAGCATTGATCGGATCGACAAAACCCTCGGGCTGTATCATATACACGTCCTCATCTAGATTTCCATTAAGGAAAGCTGTTTTGACATCCATCTGCCAAATCTCATAATCGAAATATGCGGCAATAGCTAGAATGATCCGAATAGATTTAAGCATCGCTACTGGCGAGAATGTCTCGTCATAGTCAACTCCTTGAACTTGTCGAAAACCCTTTGCAACAAGTCGAGCCTTATAGATGTGAACATTTCCATCCATGTCTTTCTTCTTCTTATAGATCCATTTGCATTCTATAGGTCTAACACCATCAGGCGGGTCAACCAAGTTCCAAACTTGATTTTCTCCCATGGAATCTATCTCGGATCTCATGGCGACATGCCATTTCTCGGAATCTGGGTCCATCATCGCTTCTGAATATGTTGCAGGTTCGTCGTTGTCTAACAACAACACTTCCCCATTGCCCAACAATAGCACTTCTCCTCGTGCCTCGCGAAGCCTTGCTGACCTTCGTGGTTGTGGTGGTGATTCTCTTGCCATGGACATCTCAACTTGTTCTGCTACATTAGCATCACTTGTTGAATCTTGTCCCACTGGCTCATCCTGAACTTCTTCAAGATACACCTTTTGTTTACTTTTCTCTCTTTTGAGAAACTCTTTCTCTAAGAACACACCGTTTCGGGCGACAAACACTTTTCCCTCTGACCGGTGGTAAAAGTAATATCCTAAAGTTTCCTTTGGATATCCCACGAACATGCACTTGTCCGATTTTGGAGTGAGTTTATCCGACTGTAGTCGCTTGACGTAAACCTCACAACCCCAAATCTTCAGAAAAGACAAACTGGGAGTCTTCCCAGTCCACATCTCATATGGTGTCTTAACTACGGACTTAGATGGTACCCTATTTAGTGTAAAAGCTGCTGTTTCTAGAGCGTATCCCCAAAACGACAAAGGTAGGTCCGACTGGCTCATCATTGATCGAACCATATCCAATAAAGTCCGATTACGTCGCTCAGACACGCCATTCCTCTGAGGCGTTCCAGGCGGCGTAAGCTGTGGAACAATTCCACAACTCTTTAGATGATTGCTAAACTCATGACTCAAATATTCACCACCACGATCTGATCGCAGTGCTTTAATTTTCTTGCCACGCTGATTTTCTACTTCATTCTGAAACTCTTTGAACTTTTCTAAGGATTCAGACTTGTGTTTCATTAAGTAGACATACCCATATCTACTAAAATCATCAGTGAAGGTTATGAAGTATTGGAATCCTCCCCTAGCTGTCGTACTCATTGGTCCGCACACATCAGTATGTATGAGTTCCAATAAATCTAATGTCCTCTTCGGTAAACCCGTGAAAGGCGCCTTGGTCATCTTACCAAGTAAGCAAGCTTCACATGTCTCGTATGATTCAAAATCAAACGAAGTTAAAAGCCCATCAGAATGAAGCTTCTTCATGCGATTCTCACTTATATGACCCAAACGACAGTGCCACATGTAGGTAGGACTTAAATCATTAGGCCGAGGCCTTTTAGCATTAATATTACAGATAGGTGCATCATCAAGATTTAAAATGAATAACCCATTCATAATGGATGCAAAAGCCACAAACATGCCATTCTTAGAGATCACACAACCATTGTTTTCACTCGCAAATGAATAACCATCCTTCATCAAACATGAAGGAGACATAATGTTTCGACTCATACTAGGAACTAGATAACAATTATTTAACTCCAAAATAAATCCTGATGGGAGGTGGAGTTGCATCGTCCCGACGGTCAACGCAGCAACTCTTGCATTATTGCCTACCCGGAAATCAACTTCTCCTCTTTTCACGCTTCTACTTCTTATCATTCCCTGCATCGAATTGCAAATATGGGCAACCGATCCGGTATCAAATACCCAAGAATTAATATAAGAATCAGCAAGAAAAATTTCTGTAATGTGAATAGCAAGTGTACCTGCTGCGGCTGTACCCTTACCGCCGCGATCCTTAATAGAGGCCAAGTACTGCTTGCAATTCCTTTTCCAGTGACCAAGTTCTTTGCAATAAAAACACTCTGCATCTGCAGCTGGTCCAGCCTTGGGCTTTTGATTTGGCTTGGATACTGTATCCTTTGCCTTGCCCTTCTTCTTTTGAGTTTTACCCTTCTTCTTAAAGTTGGGTTTGTTTTGGACCGCCATCACATGACCGCTGCTGCCAGTGCTTTTCTTTATGTCCCCCTCTGCAGTTTTCAGCATGCCACATAGTTCATTGAGGCCCCTCTCCGCCCCATGCATATGGTAGTTCGTGATGAAGTTTCCATAGCTGGGCGGAAGAGATGCCAAAATGAAGTCAGTGGCCAACTCTTGGCTTATTGGGAAGCCTAGCTTCTCCAACCTCTGACTGTAACCAACCATTTTGATTACGTGTGGCCCAACTGCTGCGCCTTCTGCTAGCTTGCATTCCAGAAAGGCTTTGGACACATTGAACCTTTCAGTCCTAGCCTGAGTCTGGAACATATCCTTGAGCGCCACGATCATATCGTGTACCTCATGGTTTGTCTCAAACTGCATCTGCAGCTCAGGCTCCATGCAAGCAAGCATTAGGCAACTCACTTCAAGATTAGTATCCATTGCTTTCTTGTAAGCGGTTTTAGCTGCAGCAGTTGCATTTTCACCAGGATCCTCTGGTAGTGGGGTGTCTAGAACGTCTTCCTTTTTTTCAGCCCTGAGAACAATTCTCAGGTTACGGATCCAATCCGTATAGTTTGTTCCATTTAACTTATCCTTTTCAAGAATTGTTCGCAAAGTAAATGTTGGTGTGCTAGGTGCCATTTATCTACAACAAAATAATGCAAAATACTAAGACAAAAATATCCATGACAGAGTAAATCATATTAAACATTTAATAGTCTACTCCCACTAAAATCAATATCCCTCGATTGATACTTAGTGATTCAGAACCCACAACTAACAAGTCTACTAGTGAGCTTTAGCATCACCGCTAGAAGACAAGGTAGATCGGTAAGCAACTCCTTGCTAATCATATCATATATATGACTCCTGTTGTTGGGTGACATCTCTATGTCTCGGCTCCCAACCTTATGCCTCAAAGTCCTTAACCATTAAGCTGACTTTGTTTAAGTTAACCAACCCTTTCTGCAGTTCGTATCCGATACAAACCTATCTAGTCAAGGAAAACTGGTGGCACCCTAATTTCATAGACCCACCACCAATTGTACAAGACTTATGATAGTGCAAGGTTTGGAGAGGCATTAAAGCTTAAACGTTTATGAGGGATCGTCCTACTTATAACATCGCACGCAAGGAATTATATGCAATATAAACAAGTAGAACAATAAGAATGGCATTCACACAACAATTGTGATTCGGTATGGCTTGCTTTCACATGGTGATCCCCATCTCCAATAATCTGTCCATCACGATGATCTCCATCTCCATGATATAGGTATGCCATCCTCCAGGTGATGAGTCCTTCAAGACCTATCTAACGTATGCTGGTAAACAAATTACATATACGCTTTGGATCATCACATGTTGACACGCAGGTCATTACATTAAATTTGGACAATACATGTGGCTCCAGCCGTATTGCCCTGGTCACGACACGCAGGTCATGAATAATTTATTAACATGCATCATATACACAATAGCCATACCGATCACAAGATGTCCTGCAAAAACAGGTTAGACAAACACGTTTCTACACGTTCGCCACTTCAGCAGATAGCCACGGCGGTCCCGCTGGCCGGTCAGCGGGCGGGGGGTCGAGGGGGGAGCCGCCCCCCGCGGGTCTCAGGGCACCGCCCTGAAAACCTCACAGGATTCCATGCATCGTATGTATGGAAATTCCACTGGAAATCTCATGCGGTTGATCAAATCAACACAAATCCGAGACTTTCGACCCGAAGAAGATTACACTCATGACGTCGATCTGTTACGTCAATCTGCTGGTTGTGTGCGCAGTTAGCCCCGATGGTGATTCCAGCCGGTAGGGGCAAGTCGCGCATACAACAGAGAAGGACGAACTGATCTCTCTAGTCATATCCGATGTAATCTACTTCAACCCTTTATTACCAATTGATCTAATCAAACCGTGCATCAAGTAGATCCATCTCATGAACCTAGATCCAGACCTAAAACTACGCAGAACCTGGCTTTGATACCACTGTAGGATTACGGGGAGGCTACACTAGCGCAAAACAAAATTTTCAACCCCATAATACCAAGAACTACTGCGGTTATGGGTCATGGAATTACCACTAGACGCGCAGAGCAGCGGAAGACGTCTCGATGTAGACGAACGCGTCGAGCAGTGCCGTGCAGTTGCCGGCGTCCTTCACGTCCTCGCACGGTTCGTCCAAGTGCTCCAGATGCAGCACCTCCGAGGTATCCACACGTACAGGGAGGAAGCGCCGCGTACCGAACTGCTAGGTTCGCGACGGCGGCTTGGCGAGGGCGAGCGGCGGCTGCTGCGGCGGCTGCTGGTTTGCAGGTGGTGAATTAGGTTCTCTGTTAACCGCGCCCCCGCCCCTCATTATATAGGCGTTATGGTGGGCTTCTGACGCCGAGGCCCATCATTAACCCTAAAGCCCAGTCTAATTTCGGATCTAATCCGAATTAGGCTTCCTTCCCCTTAAGTGTGTGACCCTATAGGTTCACGTACAAATAGACATAGCCCGAGTACTCTTACTTGGCCCAATAATTGACAGCGGCCTCTAGCAAGACATATCAACTCCTATGTGTACGTAAAGATCATATCAGACGAACCATTGCGACATTACGTACATGCTGTTCCCTTTGTCTCACGATATTTGGTCTGGCTCTAAGCTGACCTCTCTTTCTCGATACTGTGAATTGGAATCCTTTCAATGGTTAACTCTTAACCCTAGCACGGCCATGCATTTCTTGATCCAATCACTCGAGGGGCCCAGAGATATCTCTCTCACAAAGAGAGGGACAAATTCCATCTTGACTGACCATGCCTCACAGCATGCTTCCTGACAAACCCAAAACTACCTTTATAACTACTCAGTTACGAGATAGCATTTGATAGTCCCTAAGTAAGTCAATTCACATCTTGAGAACATGCGACAATCTCAGGTCTAAGGATACAGTATTCATGTTGCAAGAAGAGAACTATATTACAATATCTCACGTTGGGTCGGTCCAGCCTCATGTCATACATGCGCCCACATTATTAGTTTAACATCTCCATGTTCATGACTTGTGAAATGTAGTCATCAACTAATACATGTGCTAGTCATCGACTCTGACTAGGGACATCATTTAGAATAACCATATAAGTAAAGAATCTCACAAACAATTCACATAATTGCTAATCAATACAAGGTGCCTTCCATGGATATTCAATTAAGCAATATATATATCATGGATACAAAGAAATATGCTCATCTCTATGATTATCTCTAGGGCATATTTCTAACAATCACCACGCTCGAGCAATCTCTGCCAGGGACTTCTCCGAGAACCCGGCCCGAGCGGACGGCTCGGCCGGCCACCTTCGGGGCCTCGGCCGACCACCTTCCGAGGGCGCCAGCTCGGTCCGAAGCCTCGGCTGATCAGCTCCGACGTCGATCCTGCCAACAGACAACCCGGCTAGGCTCCGGCCAACCAGGTTTCATTTCCGAGCCAACAACGCCTCTGCTCATGCTGATATCGCTACCCCTG
This sequence comes from Zea luxurians, assembly GCA_029449295.1. Lineage (NCBI taxonomy): Eukaryota > Viridiplantae > Streptophyta > Magnoliopsida > Poales > Poaceae > Zea > Zea luxurians. Next base: position 1,741,208 of record JAOPSE010000047.1, read on the forward strand.
GCCTCGGCTCGTCGAAGAGCGGCCGAGGGGTCTCTTTAACTAAGCTAGAGGAGCCTCGGACAACAGGTCCGACCGAGCCGAGGGATTCCTACGCCTCCGGGATACGGATACCTCACTCGTCACCTTGACACGGGGCAACTCACGCTTGGTAAAGCGGTTCAGACAATCAACAGGCGAGTCTTAGTGCTCGAAAATGAGGAAAAAACACGGCTCTATGCCGAAGTTACATACATGTTCAGGCCCCGAAAGCCGAAATGAACAAAAAAGCCCGGCACTCGAAGTGCCATTACAAACGGAACTCCGGTTCCTCCCTCCGCCGCAGCGCAGGCCTCAGGAGAAGGCACAGCTGCTGTCTTGCCCTCGCCCATAACGCCACCTGAGGGGCGAGGACAAGTACAAAGAGCCGGAGGTCCAAAGCGCCGATGGTGGCGGTGATCCCGTCGCTGACGGGGACTTCACGAGCCGCCTCCACCTCGGCACCGACGCCAGGAGCCATCGGCCTACCGGCAGATCCCCACTCAAATCCTCCCCGATGAGTGGGGCACCGGCCTCCGCGCGAAGGCGCCGCCCTGGTGCAAAGGCAGGGCCACCCCAGAACACGAGCGCCGCCCTGGCGGCGTGCGGCGTCTAGGGTGGACCTCCCGTGTACACGGCGCGGCAGCCGCCCCCCGACAAAAGGGGCCGCCGGAGCCGAGCTAGCGGACCCGACACGCTGGAGGTGACGGCGTTCGCCGCCGATCCATCCCACGTTGTCGAAGTCCGCGCCGCCCGCAGGGCCAGTGAGCGCCTTCTCCCTCGAATATCGTGGGAGAGGATGACCCACGAACCCGTGCGGGAGGTGGAGCGCCGGCTCAGTCCGGCACCCACCCCAGCGAGGATGATGAACATCCTTGAAGCTGAGGGTGGGACCCAGATCGCAGTCCGGTTTGCTCCTCCCCACCCAGGAGCTGGTGGTCACCGTCTCGGGTGACCCCCAGCCGAGGGGGGCAACCGGGCTGCACGATGAAAATCCTTGAGGCCGAACGATGGCTGAAAGGTACCAACTCCCACGGAGTTGCGTTCCTCCAGCGATGGAGCGAAAGGACGGCGGTTCCCCCCATCCGGGGGCTCGGAAGACGGGGAGACACAATGCATAAGGGGAGGAAGGAGACATGGTCACCTTACGAAGGGGGTCGCCCTCCTTTTAAAGGCACCTCCCCCTGCTTGCGCCCTCAACCGTCACGGGCTGGGTCTTCTCCAACACGCCTCCAAAGTCCTCCCCTGCGGCGCGGGGGCTGGGGCCCGCCTGTCATGCAGACCGGCTCTAAGCAGAAGAAGCCGAACCGTCGCGCGCGACGCACGCGACCGCCCAGCGGTTACGAGCAACCCTCCACTTTTGCCCAGACCGGCGGGCAAAAGGGGCAGGCGGCCATGCAGGCGGCATGCAACCGCGCCAAGTGGACGCGCCTCTCCGACTCCTGACAGGCCAGCGCGACGGCTCAAGCCCACGCGTCGTGCAAATGGCGCGCCGGGCGCTGCATGCGAACCGCTATGCCACTTGCTCCACCACCGCACCTCCTCGATTGCGGAACCGATACCGCGATTCGAGGCGACCCAGCCCGCGACCCAGCAGCGCCAGCCTGGCGCAGCGGTCAAAAGCGGTCAAAAATGGGCCGGCAGTAATGACGGTGGCAGGCGCGCGAGAGCAGCGGTCACGCCGTCTGCCAAGCTCATGTCCCATCCGGAGGCAGCAAGAGAACCCCCTCTCACGGCGTGAAGACGACGCGCCCGTGACCCGTACCTCGAACGGCTCGCGCACGCGCAACGGCAACCTCGCCAACTACTCACCCCGGCGCATTAACTCCGCGGCTCGACGGACAGCGCTACGGGCGGGAGCGGCTGGTGACGTTTCGCCTTCGCCAAAACAACCGCGCCGAAAAAGGTACGCCACGACGTTCAATTTCGAATCCTTTTTCCCTTTTCCTTCTTTCTCTATCTCTTGCAACAGGGACCGAGAAGGGGGATAACCCCAAAGGGATCCTTCCCCGTGAAGGAACTAGGCTCCGAGCCTCCCTACTGATCAGGGGTTCGAAGGCTGGCCCCCCGAAGGGTTCAACAGCCGCCTCAGATCGCGTGGGCCCGACACCCACTACTGGTCAGGGGTTCGAAGGTCGGCCCCCGAAAGGACTCACGACCGCCTCAGGCTACTCGGGCTCCGTGCCCCCTACTGATCAGGGGTTCGAAGGCTGGCCTGTCGAAGGGTTCACAGTCGCCTCAGACACCGAGCGAGGGATGACCAGGGGTACGTTCGATACATAACCAAGGCTCGGGCTGCGCTCCCGAGGTACCCTAGGACATTTCCGAGACCAGCGGGAACGACTCTGTAACGGAATCCCATCGGAGGGAGGCAACGAGCCCTCGGACCCCGTCGCTAGGGGACCGGGTCCGGCAGATCACCCGCAGGTACTTTTGGGCGTGCCTCCAGGCCCCTAGCCGACCCCCAACGAACGGGGCACGGACGTCCACTCGGATTACCCGATTGCAGCTCACCGGAGACACCATGTTCGGTGCCCATCGAGGGTAACATGGCGCACTCCCCCCCTCCTCCTTGCGGAAAGGCGACGTAGGGGCGTATATAAAAAGTCGAGTCTGTCCCTGATCGTCCTCTCGCTCCGTGCGAAGGCTCGGGGGCTGCTCTCGCAAACCCGGCTCCGGCCGAACCGTTGACAGCGTCAACATACCAGCCCGAGAACTTGGGCCCCGACAGTGCACCTGGGTTACGCCCTGCTCGCATGAGGGAACCGCCAGACCAGCCGAGGCATTACGCAAGGCATTAAGACCTCGGAGGAGTGAAACCACTCCTCCGAGGCCTCGGGGGCTACACCCGGCGGGTGCGCTCGCGCGCACCCACCGGAACAAAGCACCACCGAGAAAGGCTGGTCCCCTTGCAAAAAAGTGCGACGCAAGCCTCCAAGCGAGTGTTAACACTCTCTTCGAGGCTCGGGGGCTACTGTCGGGGACCATAATTAGGGGTACCCTCAAGACGCCTAATTCTCAGCTGGTAACCCCCATCAGCATAAAGCTGCAGAGGCCTGATGGGTTTGATTAAGTCAAGGATCAGTCCATACGAGTGACTTGACCACGCCACGCCCGAGCCTAGCCTCGGGCGAGGGCAGCCGACCCTAAGATGACTCCGTCTCGCCTGAGGCCTCCTCTTTCACGGCAGACGCATCTCCGGCTCGCCCTAGGCCCCGCCTTCGATAAGAAGAAACCCTGACTAAATCACCGCGCCAACCGACCCAGTCACCGGGGCGTTTAACGCAAAAGGTAAGACCGACGGGCGACCAGACTTCGCCAGAGGTGCCATAGGAGGCTCTGCCCGACCCAGGGCTCGGACTCGGGCTAAGGCCCCGGAAGACGGCGAACTCCGCTCCGCCCGACCCAGGGCTCGGACTCGGGCTAAGGCCCCGGAAGACGGTGAACTCCGCTCCGCCCGACCCAGGGCTCGGACTCGGGCTAAGGCCCCGGAAGACGGCGAACTCCGCTCCACCCGACCCAGGGCTCGGACTCGGGCTAAGGCCCCAGAAGACGGCGACCTCCGCCTCGCCCGACCCAGGGCTCGGACTCCGCCTCAGCCTCTGCCGAACGATCTCCGCCTCGCCCGACCCAGGGCTCGGACTCTGCCTCTGTCTTGCAAGACGGACTCAACCTCGGCTTCGGAGGAGCCTCCACGACGCCCGACCTAGGACACGAGACCGCCACGTCAACAGGGAGCGTCATCATCACCCTGCCCTGAGCCGACTTGGGTCGCAGAGAACGAGACCGGCGTCCCATCTGGCCAGCCACGCCAGATAGGCAAATGATGGCGCCCCGCTATACCATGACGACGGCGGCTCTCAGCTCCCTTACGAAAGCAGGAGGACGTCAGCGAGGGCCCAGCCACTCCGACAGCTGTCCCCCCGTCCGGCTCCGTTACTCCTCCAACAGCCACGACGCCACAACAACAGGGTGCCAAGACCTCTCCGGCTGCCACCTTGGCATGTACTTAGGCGCTAGCTCTCCCTCGCTAGACACGTAGCACCTTGCTACACCCCCATTCTGTACACCTGGATCCTCTCCTTACGACTATAAAAGGAAGGACCAGGGCCTTCTTAGAGAAGGTTGGCCTCGCGGGGACGAAGGGCAGGGGCAGGCGCTCTCTCGGGGCCGCTCGCTTCCCCTCACCTCGCGCGGACGCTTGTAACCCCCTACTGCAAGCGCACCCGACCTGGGCGCGGGACGAACACGAAGGCCGCGGGAATTCTCCGACTCCCTCATGACCCGGCTCCGGCCACCGACCTCTCTCTCTGTTCCCCCCTTCGCGCTCGCCCACGCGCTCGACCCATCTGGGCTGGGGCACGCGGCACTCTCACTCGTCGGCTCAGGGACCCCCCGGTCTCGGAACGCCGACAGCGAGGTCCCTGCGCCCGCCAGCCCAACTGACAAGCAGCACGACAAGGCTCAGTTGCAGAGTCAGGATGGGACCAAGACTGTCCCCCTCGATCAGGCCACGCCCAAGTAGACAGTCACTATCAGCGAAGACCTTACTTCGCATGAAGAAGAGAAGCTCCTCTGCTGCCTGGCCAAGAATAAAGATGTCTTCGCCTGGTCCGCCCTCGACCTGGTCGGAGTCAGCCGATCCATAATCGAGCACAGTTTGGGAATCGACCCCTCGGTGCGACCAAGAAAGCAAAAGCTTCGCAAAATGTCCGATGAAAAGACAGAGGCCGCCAAGGCGGAGGTGCACCGCCTCCTAGAGGCTAAATTCATTGAGCCAGTGGCTTACCCCACATGGCTCTCCAATGTGGTAATGGTGCAGAAAAAAAGCGGGAAATGGCGGATGTGCATAGACTTCACCAGTCTCAATAAGGCCTGCCCAAAAGACAATTTCCCGCTGCCACGGATCGACAAAATAGTCGATAGCGCGGCCGGATGCGAGGTCATGTCTCTCCTCGACTGCTTCTCCGGCTATCACCAGATATACATGAAGGCGGAAGACAAGGCTAGCACCAGCTTTATAACAACCTTCGGCACTTATTGCTTCATCAGAATGCCGGAGGGTCTCAAGAACGCCGGGTCCACCTTCTCCAGACTCACCAAAATAGTACTCGAGGGGCAGGTCGGCAGAAATATATTTACATATGTGGACGACATCGTCGTCGCCAGCAAAAATAAGGAGGACCACCTCGCCGACCTGGCCGAGACATTCGCAAACATGCGAGATGCACGACTCCGCTTAAACCCGGAAAAGTGCGTTTTCGGTGTTCGCCAGGGCAAGATATTGGGCTACCTGGTGTCGCACCGCGGCATCGAGGCCAACCCAACCAAGATTCAGGCCATCATCGACATGTCGCCTCCGCAGTCCACCAGGGATGTCCAGCGTCTGACAGGCAGATTGGCCGCTCTCAACAGATTCATTTCCAGGTCGGCTGAGCGAAGTCTTCCTTTCCTCAAAACTCTCTGCGGCGCAAAAGACTTCGCCTGGGGGCCGGAGCAAGCAGCGGCCTTCGCCTCATTAAAACAGTACTTAACGGAGCTGGCCACCCTCACGAGCCCCGACTCCTCGCTCCCCTTATTGCTCTATGTCGCGGCTTCGCCGCACGCGGTCAGCGCGGCACTAGTGCAGGAGCAGACAGTCGAAGGCGCTGTCAGACAGTGCCCTGTTTATTACGTCTCCGAGGTCCTAACACCGTCCAAATGCAACATGACAGAGCTGGAGAAGATCGCCTACGCAGTCGTTATGTCCTCGCGCAAGCTGCGCCATTACTTTGAAGCATTCAAGGTCCGCGTCACCTCAGACAGGGGGCTCGGCGAACTGTTTAGAAACCCGGAGGCATCGGTGAGGATCGCCAAGTGGGCAGCCGAACTCTCCGGCTACCACATCAGCTTCGAGCCCAGGACAGCCATCAAATCGCAAGTCCTGGCAGACTTCGTCGTCGACTGGACCGGGCCAGTAACACAGCCGGACCCGACCACAGAGAAGGTCTGGACGATCCATTGCGACGGCGCATGGTGCCATGCGGGGGCAGGCGTCGCTGCAATCATAACCTCACCAGTCGGGGTCAAGCACAGATATGCAGCACGACTCAGCTTCAATCTGGAATCCGACAGATGCACAAATAATATAGCAGAATACAAAGCAGTCATCCTCGGCCTCCGCAAGCTGAGGGCCCTCGGAGTCACCACTTGCATCATCAAAACAGACTCCAAGGTAGTTGCCGGCCAGGTCGAGAAAGACTATGCAGCCAAGGACCCCGCACTCATGCAGTACCTCGCGGCCATCCGAAGTCTCGAGAGGCAGTTCAAGGGGTTCACCGTGCAGCATGTGGACCGGGCCAAGAATGAGGAGGCCGACGCATTGGCCAAGGCCGCGGCCAGGGGCGAAACTCTGCCCTCCGACGTGTTCTTCCACGTCATCGGCACGCCAGCAGTCCGGAGCCCCGAAGGGCTCCAAATAACCAATGACAGCGAGGGCCACCGTACAGTCAACCTCATCATGACCGAAGACTAGCGAGCACCCATTACCCTGTTCCTGCAGGGGTATTATCACCCAGCTGACATCAGTGAGGCCAAGCGCCTCAGACATCGAAGCCGGGACTTCGCTCTGATTGAAGGCCAACTCTACAAAAAAGGGGTCAGCCAACCAATGCTTAAGTGCGTCACCGAGGCCGAAGGCATGCAGGTCCTACGTGAAGTCCACAGTGGCACGTGCGGCTCGCACGCGGGGCCAAGGGCCCTAGCTGCTAAGGTGATCCGCCAGGGTTTTTACTGGCCCGCAATGATTTGCGCCGCGAATCGGGTCACTCGGTCCTGCGAAGCCTGCCAGAAGTTCTCTCCTCGGTCAGGCGGCCCTTCGCAGTATACAAAGCTGATCGCCCACACATGGCCTCTCCAGCGCTGGGGTCTCGACATTGTTGGACCCCTGCCCACCGCTCAGGGGAACCTTAAGTTCGCCTTCGTCGCGGTCGAGTACTTCACCAAATGGATCGAGGCACGGGCTGTCTCCACAATAACATCAAAGACTGCCCAAAAATTCTTCTGGCAGAACATCGTTTGCCGCTTCGGAGTACCGTCCGAATTAACAGTCGACAACGGCAAGCAGTTTGATAACCAAGACTTCAAAGATTTTTGTTTCTCCATTGGCACCAAGCTTGCCTTCGCCTCAGTCTATCATCCGCAGTCCAACGGGGTCGTGGAGCGCGCCAACGGGAAAATCTTCACAGCTATCAAAAAAATGCTCCTCGATGAAAAAAAGGGCAGATGGAGCGATTTCTTACCTGAGGCAGTCTGGGCGCTAAACACGACTGAGTGCAGGGCGACCGGGTTTACTCCCTTCCGTCTTTTATACGGATCGGAGGCCATGACCCCGCAGGAAATAAAGCACGGGTCCCCGCGAACAGTCCCGTCAGCCGTCCCAGATGTGGACGAGCCAACTTCAAAGGATCTCATCGACGGAGACCGTGTCTTCGCCCTACAGGCCCTGAACAAGTATCAAGCCCAGACCAAAGCATGGCGCGACCATTCAGTCACCCCGAGGGAGTTCAGCGAGGGGGACCTCGTACTCATTCGGACAGCTCGGACGGAGTCCAAGGGCAAGCTGGAGCCCAGGTGGGAGGGCCCTTTCATCGTCAAGACAAAAGCTTCCCCCAGCGCTTACAGGCTCACAACGCCAACCGGCGAGGACCTGGAGCATTCCTGGAACATTGACAACCTCCGCAAATTTTTTGTTTGATTCCTCAGGGCTGTCTTCGCCCTTGTAATTCGCAAAAACAATCTTGCACCGGCCCGCACTCTTTTCCTCCCGGGGGGTGAGGTTTTTAACGAGGCGGAGCCATGTAATATATGCGCAAAAAATCCCCCGCAAAAAGACATGCGTCGAAAAAGACCGCGATGACGGTCTTCGACATTCGACCACCACGAGGTCACCGCGAGGCTAAGCGCTAGCTACCCTCGCGTGCGACAAATCCGCGCAGAAGTCGCCTAAGGGTGCAGCCGGATTAGCACAACAAGTGCGGAAAAAATCTAAGTCTATCGCGAAGACTATCCGCGCAGAAGTCGCCTACGGGTGCAGCCGGATTAGCACAACAAGTGCGGAAAAAATCTAAGTCTATCGCGAAGACTATCCGCGCAGAAGTCGCCTAAGGGCGCAGCCGGATTAGCACAACAAGTGCGGAAAAAATCTAAGTCTATCGCGAAGACTATCCGCGCAGAAGTCGCCTAAGGGTGCAGCCGGATTAGCACAACAAGTGCGGAAAAAATCTAAGTCTATCGCGAAGACTATCCGCGCAGAAGTCGCCTAAGGGTGCAGCCGGATTAGCACAACAAGTGCGGAAAAAATCTAAGTCTATCGCGAAGACTATCCACGCAGAAGTCGCCTAAGGGTGCAGCCGGATTAGCACAACAAGTGCGGAAAAAATCTAAGTCTATCGCGAAGACTATCCGCGCAGAAGTCGCCTAAGGGTACAGCCGGTTTAGCACAGCAAGTGCGAAAAAACCGAAGACTATCTGTGCAAAAGACACTTAAGGGTACAACTGGACTAGCACAACAACGGCTGAAACGACAACATCAAACCATTCACGCCAAGACCAACTATAATCAAGCAGGCACAACGCAGCCAAACAAATCAGTGAGTACAAAACGCCTTCGCACACACACATGCACGCGAGGGCACACAATTCCACCATACAAGCCTCTACATACACAAGCGAGGGCACCACACTCTACATCGGCTCAACCTTAGGAATAATTCCCATCTCCCTATAATTAAATAACATTATCCTGAGCTCCTCACCCGCAAAAAGCCTTCGCAGTTCCCCTTCACCTACACTCTCGGCGGTCGGCAGAGACAACGGTTCCTGCCGACCAGCCCCACTCACACGAAGCAGAGCCCGCTCCTCCGCGCTAACCCTACGTTTTGCAACCGCCCTTCGTCGACGGCGCCCGGCGCTAGGGCCTGGCACGTCCGACGCGTCCGCGGCGTGTGGCGAAGCCTCCGCCGCAGCCACGTCCAAGGCCGCAAAATAATCCAAATTCTCCTCCGACGACTCCTCAGTCCACTCAACCGAGCTCCCGGAGTCAGCAAAGTCAAAAAACTCAGATGCAGACCCACTATATTCATTACCACCTTCCGCGGTCGAAGCCGCCAAAAACTCAGTAGCGGTGGTTGCGTGCGCAGGCCCAAAATCTTGAACCTGCGCAGCAACCAAAATTCAGTACAACATCCAAAATTCCCTAACCCTAAACAACCACTACGCCACCTGCGGGGGCCCTGACGCTGCGGGTGCCTCCGCCGTTGTCTCCGCCGCCACTTCCGCCATTGTTTCCACCGCCTCCGCCGCCGGATCTTCGACGGTCGGCGCAGCTGCTGCGAGGGCATCAGGAGCGCCTTCGGCCACCTTCAGGGGCAGGCCTTCAACTGTCGCAGCAGGTGTGGGGGCGCCTGGTGCGTCTTCCGCGGTATCCGGGGTCGGCTCCGGGTCTGGCAGGGCGCTGTTCAGTGCTCCGAAGTCGTCCACCCGTTCGCCTCGCTCCGCCTAAAACAAAACATACAAAAAATCAGCAAACACACGCACAGACCACATCCATCAAACGCCGAGCAAACGACAACGTTACCTGAGCTCTCGCAGCATCGGCCCGCTCCCTGACCACATCACCACCATACAGACCCCACATCCGGTCATAGAGGGCACCGGCGGACTCCTTCACCACGGGGTCTTCGACCTTATAGATATCTCGCCCAAAGTCTTCATCTGCCTGGTCGAAGGCCTCATAGTGCCGGCACCCTTCGCGAGAGAGTGCGTTCATCGCCCCCTCGCAGGTGACCAGGGAGGCGAACGACATTAATCCCCCCAGGACAGTGGGGAGCTCCTGCAGCTCCTCTTGCACCCATTCCAAACAGCGAAGCCCGGCCTCTCGCTCCGGCACCACGAAGTCACCGGTCCGCGCACCCAGCTCGCGATATGTGGCCATAAGCTGTGTGCGCGTCCGTTCGGCCTCCGTTCGCACCGCGGCTTCGGCCCCCTTCGCGCGGCTCTCCAGAGCGGTGAGCCGCCCCCGCAGGTCTTCGGCGAGATCCTTGGCAAGATTGGCTTCCGCCCGTGCCAGCCTAGCCTCCGCCTGCGCGGCCTGCTCCTTGGCGATGGCCTCGTTGGCCTCCTTCCTCTCCCCCGCCAGCTGGCGCCGGAGGTCAGCCTTTTCCTTCTCCAGGGCGGCCACCTTGTCCGCCAGTTTACGACACTTGCTGTCGGAGGCCGACTTCTCACGGACAGCGTCAGCATGTTGCGTCCGAAGTCTCTCGACTTCGGCAGACAAAGCTGCCGTAAGTGCCCCCGACGCAGTACGGCTGGTGAAGTCAGCCACCTGCAGAGCACACGTAAGGCCATGGCCATAAAAAAAATTATATATATATATATATACATATATATATATATGTAATAGCTCGGCGGACCTGACTCAGTGCCTCCGTCGCCTGACTCAGCGCCTCCGTCACTCCTTTCAGCCGGCGGGTCGCCGCGCCAGCCTCGTCCCTGACCAACGCGAGGGCCGACACCTCGCCTCCGGCGCCACGGGTCCCGTCCTTCGCCTTCGACGACAGCGCAGCCGTCGCAATTGCCGCGGCAGGCACAACCATAGCAAGCCGGCCTTCGTCCGACCCTGCAACGCATCAACGAGTGTAAAAAAAAGGCGGCCGGGTGACTTACCCCCAAGATAATCGTCCACACTGATATCGGTGCCGAAGTCGGCAACGCGTTTGCCCGGCGGCGGCAACGTTCTGGCCGCCTTCTCAGCCTCCGCCACTCCGCTGGCCGGCGGCACCACCTTCGTCAGTTTGGAGACCCCGGCGCCCGCCGTTGTCTCCGGCGCCTTGCTAGGTGCAGAGGCGCCCGCCTTCGCCGCCAGCGGCGGCTTGCCTCCGCTGGAGGCCGCAGCCTTCGCCGCTCCCCGCTGCCTTTTCGGCCGGGCTTCGTGAATCCTGACGGTCGCCTGGCGTTTTTGCGCCGCCCCTTGGCGATCCTTGTCCATCACTGCCCACACAACAGCACCGATATTTCGCCCGTAAGGAAAAACTCTCCACTGACGAACCATACGAGACGTAAAACAGTCTTCCTCAGCCGCGCAGGGGACAGGAACATTTCTAGGCCAGCAGCCCCCGGTAACCCTCAGCATCCGAGCCGAAGACTCCCGGAGCTCGGGCGAAGACATCCTCTCCCCCGGGGCCGCACACGTCCTCATTAACTCTCTAGCAAAACTATCAGACACCCCAATTCCTCCCATCGCAGTACCTAATTTTCTCTTTTTTGAGGAGGGGGCGGCCGCCAGCGCAGGGTCGCCTCCAGTCTCCACCGCCGGCTTCTTCCCACGGCGGTCCGCTTCGTCTTGACCAGGGTAGCCGTCGTACGGCAACTGATTCAATTCGAAGACCCTGTTTAAACGTTCATTTGACCCGCGAATATCAAAGCTGCGCTGGCCTTCCGTCCTCGCCACGTACCGCCCCATGAGCCGCACCGCCAAGTCCTCCGCATCACGCACAAAGGCGGCCGGGTCACGGTTTCGCAAACTCAGTGCAAAGGCAGGACTTCGCACCACCCTTCCTCCGTGAAAAGGCATCTGGCGAGGGCATACTTCGCCCAGCGCCCAGCCGTGCGCCAAGGGCCAGACCCCGTACGCCACGAACTCTTCAACTAAATCACGACCACTGCTCTGGCCGGCAGCGCACCGAAGGGCCCCTTCGTCTGCATCCTCTTCTGCCACTTCAAAAAGCGGATACGCAGAGTAATAGTGAGAGCACATCTCAGACACGGGAAGTCCTTCATGGCCTTCGACAGTAGCCTCAGCAACGTAAAACCAAAATTCATTCCAATTGCCCCACTTGTTGCGGGCGCACGGAACCAACTCCACTACTGGCATTGTGGTCTTGCCGGTCTTCGGCGTGAATGTGCACGACCCGAACTGGGCAACTCCGTCCTCAACCACCCTCTTCTGCCAATGCAAGCAATAATTCTTCGCAAAAACTTCAACCGACGGCTGTCCGCCGTACGAAGTCGTCGCCCAGACATACTTCGCCAGCGCCACCACGGCGTTCGGTGTCAGCTGATGAATTTGAACGTTGAATCTACGCAGGACTTCGCCAACAAACCGGTGCGCAGGCAAGCGGAGGCCGGCGACGAAGAACGCCTCGAAAACAACCAACTCACCCTCCGGCTCGGGGACTTCCTCCGTCCCCGGAGCACGAGCGACTCCGCCGCCAAAGTAGCCCAAGCGCTGCATTTCTTCAACGCGGGCCGACGTCATCCGTGACACACCAAAATCAACAGAGTCGCCAGCGCGCAGCTCCTCCACCATCACGCTACTCAACGTCTCCTCAGACGAGGCGGCGGCCGGCGGCGTGGCGTCGGCGGAAGAAGAAGAGGATGGCATTGCTACGTACCGTCGGCGGCGGCGGGCGGTCTGCTTCACTCGAGCCAGATCTCCGACGAGCAAAGGGAGCAGTAGAAGAAGAGGAGCAGAAAGACGGCGGGCGGCTAGGGTTTTCACGGAGCGCGGAAGGCAAAGTGCAAACAGCGCCGACCCCCGCCCCCTTTTATAGGCAGGGCGCGGCTCCTTGGGAAACCCGCAATCCCACAGGGCGCGACGCTTCGGAAAACCCGCAATCCAACAGTACGATGTCCATCAACGGTCACATCAAAAACCCCCGCGGAACCACTTCGAGCGAGGGCAGCGTCTCCGCCATCTAGCGACGTCTTCGGCACCAGGTGACTTTGTCGAACTGGTCCCTCGGAGGGCAAATGTTGGAGTGAAGGCAGAAACGCCACCCTTCGCCCGAAGTCTCCACCGCTTAGCCCCCGCCCTGACAGACAAAGCGGGCAGGGACACCCTTCGTCACCAGAGACAATGCGGAGACCCTTCGCTCGATTCGGCACCAGACGAAGGCCTGCGGCAACGCCTCCCCGCGGCGCGGCCTCGTCCAGCTCTGAGGCCCACATGAGATCTGGCCCATTGTAACGGGCCCTGCGTGGCCGCGTTTGTGTTACGGGCCTAATTTGTAAAGGCATACTTGTAATTACAGCTTGTAACCCCGCTTTATGGGAATATTCTGGGGATAAACTAGGTACCTAAGGGCACATGCGTCCTTAACGCAAGGCGCCGTGCACTCGGATACCTATAAATACCCCCGCACAGTGCCCGTGAGAGGCCAGATTAACAGAGCTTTTGCCATCACGCGCGAGTGCCCTGTTGCCATCACCATTCACTCGTGTTGGGTCCCCTTGCTATCGAGAGCAAGTTCCAACAGGGATTTTTGTCTGGGCTATAAGAAGCCAAGGGCTAGAGCCAAGCGCAAAATGCTTTTGCAGTATGCAAGAGCTCTTATGTGAGACGAAGGCCATGGGCAAAGAATAATATCATAACAACTTTGGTTGTTATGGATTTGCCGCTCGCCCAACGCAAGCTACCCAGTGCCAACATTCCATAAAAGGTGGCCCGGAGCTTGGATGGAGGAATAGTTTTACGTGAAGAATGATCTGAAGACACGGGAAGATATTAAGGAAGTCATTATGCGTCCAATTTGGTCTCGCTTTGGCCTTTGAAAACCGAAGATAGAAATTGATGAAACGGTCGAAGCGTGTTACAGGGCCTTCAGCACTTTTTGCTCCTTTATTGGAACAAGGGACTTAATGCAAGAACATATAGCATTCAGGGTATGGCCGCTTGTAGAAAGCTGGGAAATGCTGAAGGAGACCATCACTAAGTCTAATGAAGGTGATTTGGTCCGGCTGAAATATACATTCAGGTTTGGGGATAAATTTGATGAACCAAACGGCGACTGGCTGAAGCGCATCGAAGCTACGAGTGATGAATTGTTGGGAGCATATTGCAAGAGAGAAGACAATGCCTTGTCCTCAGCCTTCGGAGGTCGAAATAAGAAAAGGTTGAACAGGGTATTCGATGCCATGGCTTCGTATACCCTGACTATTGCTACCCGTTGTGAGGGCAAGGGGTAAAAAGAAAGGTTAGTGCTTCTGGAAAAGCTGCCTCTTCGGCCATCACAGCTGAGTTGAAGGGCAAGAAGATGAAGGTTCTGACCCACTGGCCTCGTTACATCGAACCGGCCGCGATACCCGAATTTGACGAAGGGGCCTCTTCGGCTACCAAAGGAAAAGGGACTATTTCTCCTGCGTAGAGAACTGAAGAGCTGGCTCCAGTGCCGAAGGTACCTTCGGTTGAGCTAGTTAAAACAAAGACCGACAAAGATAAAGCTGAAGGGTCAAAAGTTGAAGAAATGCTAGAGATTTTTAGCCCTTCAACAGAAGTAATAGCTTCGAAGACTCAGAAAAGTTCTGCCACAACTCCTAAGAGGAGGAGAATGGCAAGTGTGCTAGATGTCATATTGGAAACAGCAAAGTCTGTGAGTTATACCCCTTCAAGAAAGATTGCCGAAACTTCGAAAGCATAACCCGAAGCTGAAACAGAACAGGCAGAAGTCGAAGCTGCAACAATTCATGCTGAAGCTGAAGCTGGGCCTTCAGAACCCACTGAGACAGAGCCCGCCGTAGTTGAAGAAAAAGTGGCAGAGCAAATTGTGTCTGAAGAGGCTGAAGCTGCTGCTACCGAAGCTTCAAATTAAAAAACTGATTACATCATTCGTCATGCCTCGGGGAAGAGACTTTCTCAAAAAAGAAGCTAGAAGCACTACATTGTGCCCAAAAATTAAAATACCCGAAGGGGGCATTAGTGTTTAATGGTAGTGGGGAAGAAGATTTTCTGTACTGTCTCCCAGATAATAAAGAGATATCCGTCTCTCGGGAGATAGGTAGAAGCATTGGATTCCCGACGCTAGAAGATGGCCTTTCAATATTATCAAAGGATGAGCTTGCTGACAGTTTGGCTTATAATAACATAAAGGTATAAAAGCTAATTTTGTATTTTTAAATCGAAATACTTTATTTATTTATACTTAATCCTGTCCTTCTCTTTCAGGGCTTAATTCTTAGCAATGCATTAAGAGCTCAGAAAAATATTGAAGATGAAGGATATACAATGGCTCTAAACAACCTTCATTCAGAAGTAATTGAATTAAGGAACGAAGGTCTTGAAAAAGACAAAATCTTGATTTTATTGGTAAACAAAGTGAAAGAAGATAAAGCCAGCTTCAAAGCTCAGGCCAAAATCCAAAGGAATGAAATCGAAGAGCTTCGGAAACAGTTGGCAGAAGCTAAAAGAAAAATGTGCTGTCGCAGAAGCAAATCGAGAGAGCAACGAATATTGGAAAAATTATTTAGAGAAAACAGTTGAAGAACTTCGTGCGTCCAAGGAAAGATGTTTTGAAAAATCTTTGGGCTGCATGGAGAAAATAAAAGCTAGCTTCGCCAACGTGGGTGCCTATTCTAACGAAGATAACTTCATATGAGGCGACCCTGAAGGAGTTATCGAGTGGATAAGTGGAGAGGCCGAAGCTTTTGAAGAAATCTTAAGTGATCACAGGGATGTCTGCGCATTCTCCGGTGCTAGGGGAATTTCAGCCATCCTGGAGAAGGCAGGATGCGACCATGTCAAAACCCTGGACTAGGCCGAAGCTGCCTTCTCCGTGGATGATACAAAGGATCCCTCAGCTGAAGCAAGTTTAATGGGCGGAAAATTTTATAATGACATCTAGGTAAATGGTGGCTGAGAAATGGCTCACGAAATTATGAAGAAAAGCGAGAAATACATCCATGACGCCCGAGTACAAGCAAAACAAGCTGTAGAAGCTGCAGAGCGCGAGAGACGCATAGGTATTGTTTTGCGGCATCTAGCTTCGGCATTGCTTTTATAGCTTTGAACTAATTAACTTTTTTCTACTATAGCTGAATTATCTCCACCACCGGAGCCGTTTGATCCCCTGGTCGATCCAGAGACGAAGGAAGCACTGAAGATTATTAATATAGCCGAGTCTGTTGTTGACAAAGTCATTAACAAGATGCTAAATGAAATTGCGGAGAAGGTCCTGAAGGAAGACTAGTAGTTTTTGCAAAAACATTTTTAGACGGCCAATGTAACCATGCTGCAATAAGATTGTAATATTTGATACGCACATCTTTGAACTCAATATGTAAATTTTTTGTAATTCACTTCTTTGCGATGCATGAAACTTTTACGTACATACAGTTTTTGAGCCTTCGGTGAAAAAACACCTTACCTTCTTTTCATGCTTCGTAAAGAAAAAACATGCTTCGTGAAAAAATCCATGCTTCGTGAAAAAAATCCATGCTTCGTAAAGGCAAGGGATCCCTTCTTTTGCAATAGAGCTGATGAAGCTGTATACTTTGTGCCTTGGCACATTTTCGCTTTTATAAAGCATTCTTCGAAGGTCGACTTCGTATTCAATTTGTGTCGTTGGTGCGATCTGATGTATGATGTGATGGTATGCGAGATGATGTGATGGTATGATGCAAAGGATGATGCTGATGCCGAAGACACGCACCCACTCACCCACGCTGAATCACACAATCTCTGCGTCCCCTTAGGAACGATCGTTTTGTCGTTTATTTTTTGGCTTCACCGCTTATTTTTCGGTGTAAGTTCTGCATCCCCTTAGGAACGTCTTTTGAACTTCTTCGCCTTCTATTTCGGCGGTATAAGTTCTACATCCCCTTAGGAACGTCTTTTGAACTTCTTCGCCTTATATTTCGGCGGTATTTGGCTCTTCATTCCCTTTGGAACGACTTTTGAGCAGAAAACTTACACTGCGCTCCCTTAGGAACGACTTTTTGTAGTTTCGGCAAAACTTACGCTGTGCTCCTTTAGGAACGACTTTTTGTAGTTTCGGTGATTTTTAGCTCTGCATTCCCTTAGGAACACTTTTGAGCTTTGATAGTTTTTGAGCTTCATAAATCTGTAAAGAAGATATATTTCATTCTAATATAAGCGAAACTATTACAATGAATTAGAACTGGATTTACATTGATTGCTTCTTAAAAAACAAAATGATATAAACCATAAAAGCATTTTGGGGGTAGGATATTGCTCAATAAATGTGCATTGATTCTGGTACAGTACTGTTGACTATGCGAGCTTCGGATTCCTCCCTGAACTCCCGTTGTTGTTGGGTATTCTGGCGCCCTTCTAGCTGCTGGCTTCGAGAGTAGGTCGGTTGTAGTGGTGGTGCGGGTGGGATTTGTGGCCAGGAAGCCTGTGAATGGCTAGCCGAAGCGACAGAAGCTGCATAATGATTGCCCACATACTCTGGTATATAAGGAGAGTGGCACGAAGCAGTGTGCAAGACCTGCTTTGGCTGATTCTGCCGAGCTTCGGCTTCTACGATTTCCTTTTGCTTCTGAATAGTGATTTGGCACATCCTTGTAGTATGGCCCTTGTCCTCACCACAGAATAAACAGTAGATCTTCCTCGGCTGATCCCCATATCTTCCTCCAAAGCCCCTGGCACCTCTGCCCCATGGAGCTAGCGGCCTGAAAGTGCTTTGTTGCTGCCCCTAAGGTGGTGAGGTGTACTATGACTTCTAAGGCTGACTTCTTTTGTCATCGCTTTAGCTGGAGCTGTGGATCAACCTGACATGCCTTGGGTGAATTCGTCCTCCGAAGCCCCTAGTCATCTCAGAGAATCGGTAAGCTTCCTCCCTTCTTTGGCGGAAGTCGTTGTCAGCCCGGATGTACTCATCCATCTTCTGAAGCAGCTTCTCCAGAGTCTGTGGGGGCTTTCTTGTGAAATATTGAGCAATAGGTCCTGGCCGAAGACCCTTGATCATGGCCTCAATGACAATTTCATTAGGCACTGTAGGTGCTTGTGCCCTCAGTCGCAAGAACCTTCGGACATATGCTTGAAGGTATTCTTCGTGGTCTTGCGTGCATTGGAACAGGGCCTAAGCTGTGACTGGCTTCATTTGAAAGCCTTGGAAACTGGTAACCAGCATGTCTTTGAGCTTCTGCCATGACGTGATAGTCCCTGGCCGAAGAGAAGAATACCATGTCTAAGCTACATTTTGGACTGCCATGACGAAAGACTTCACCATGACTGCGGTGTTGCCCCCGTACGAAGATATAGTTGCTTCGTAACTCATCAGAAACTGTTTCGGATCTGAATGCCCATCATACATGGGAAGCTGGGGTGGCTTGTATGATGGGGGCCATGGGGTAGCCTGCAGTTCTGCTGCTAAGGGTGAAGCATCATCAAAAGTAAAAGTATCATGATTGAAATAATCATACCATCCATCTTCGTTGAATAGGCCCTCTTGATGAAGCTCCCTGTGCTGAGGCCTTCGGTCTTGTTCATCTTGGACAAGATGACACACTTCTTCAGTAGCTTCGTCAACCTTCCTTTGAATATCGGCTTGTCGGGCCATCTTCTCCTTCTTCCTTTGTACTTGTTGATGGATGATTTCCATGTCCCTGATTTCTTGGTCCAACTCCTCCTCCTGGAGTGTTGGACTGGTGGCCTTTCTCTTCTGGCTTTGAGCCTCTCGAAGAGAAAGAATCTCCTGATTTGTGTCCAGTGGCTGCAGTGCAGCAGCCCCTGGTGCAGTTATCTTCTTCGGCGGCATGACGAAGGTCCGTGCTTGCCGAAAGTGGTCGAATGAGTTCATCGGAGGTGGGCACCAATGTTGGGGACTTATTCTCAAGTGCTTCGAATTAAGAACAAGGCAACACATAATGTTAAGAGTTAATGCCCTTCGTCCCTCGGAGCATTATTTCCCATAGGTTATAATGATCTTTAGACGAAGGTGATGAAGGACATACCTTCATCATCACAGCATATGCTAATGAAAGAAGAAGCATACGAAATATAAAAGACAACATAAATAATCATATGACATTGTTAATATGTTTTTCATTATCATAGATAAACAAAAACAATATTGAATTATATTTGTACCTTCGGCTTGACAGAAAGTAAAAATCCAAGCGTGACGCACAAATGAGTACAAGTCAGCATAAACAGTACGGGGGCACTGTTCATCTATTTATAGGCACAGGATGTAGCCTGTGTAAAATTACACTCATGCCATTTACATTTACTATTGACTTTAGGATAATCCATTGAGGTCCATATAGCCTTTTGCCCTTTAAGTCGGTTCCTCTTTCTGCCGCTATGCCGAAGCTTCCCTGCGCGTGGCTTCGGAGCTACGTCATCCTTCGTATTGTTTGTGCTTCTCATATTGTATATGGTTTTGATCCGAGTCCGAAGGTACTTGTTCATATATTACACTTGGGAAATATTGTCAGATCATGTTTTTGAGGACCTTCGGAAGACGAAGGCCCCCAACACATACGTTCATAGCTCAACAAGTTGTGGGGAATAATGTGCATGAACTCACCAAAGGTGGGAGTTCATGTGAAGTGTAAGGCTGATCAACAAAGTAAGGGCTGAAGCTGAGCATTGCTTTTATAAGTTGGTCAAAATTTTATTAGCAATTACTAAGTGTAAGTAAATACCAAACCTTAATAATAATAAATAAAAGTAATGATAAAATAATCCCAAATGCGATGCAAATGTCAAATTGAGTTTTAATTCCATAGATTAATCATGTGAGGGTCCGAGCTGCTCATGACCGTGAGCACGGCTAGTATACAGTTTTACACTCTACAGAGGTTGCGCATCTTTACCCATAAGTCATGTTACCCATCTACCAAGAGACGGCCAATCCCATACACCTCTACCGAGGAGGCGAGGCAGGGTAACACTATGAGGCCTTTACAAAGTTTCACTAGCTTCAGAAATCCCGCTAAAGTTTATAGGAAGCTCCAGTGCAGAAATCCCTCGTCTGACCGCCATCGCAGCAAAATCAACCCAAGGACCTCCCTACACTGACCACTCCCCTACTGCCCTTGTCCCTTTCGGGTAAGGAAGTCATCCACTAACTTTCCTAGTTAATCAGTCAAGGGCATCCCATTAAACCCTTGTGGTAGCACTGTTTTCCCGGGTGGTCACTCCATGTTCCCATTAACATAATGATCTTAACATGAACAGTAATAATAAAAAGGTAATAAAAGAGTAATCATGAATAGTGTATCTCCATACCCAAATCCACGTAAAGCAATAGCAGGTACTACCAAAAATATTTCAGTAGTAAACAAGGTATAAAGATAACCAAAACTGGGGTAACCTATTGGATCCCATAAAAATTAACCTATACAGATCATTATAATTAATAAGAACATGGCTGGGAAAAAGTAAGTGATCAAGAGCACAACTTGCCTTCAACGAGCTCCTGCTCAGCAACTTCTACCAGCTGAACCTCAGGATCTACAGTAGTTGGCTCGTCTACTCGCATTAACACAATACAAACATAGTATAGCAAAAATTAACATCACAACAAATATGTAAAGAAAATACACAATAAAAATCTACACATTAAAATATGAATTTAGGAACAGGGATCATTAATTTTGGAGTCCTGGCTGAAGAAGACGGGAGGGATCAGGTTGTGCGTCTCCAACTGCAAGCTAGGAGGACGGGCGGGGCGGACGGGAGCACCTGTGTGCCGGCGGCTGTGGATCACAGTTGCCGATGGCCCATCGACGAAGGAGACGAAGATTCGCGGAGGGTTCGGCGGTTGAGATAGCAGGATAGGACCTCCCGTGTGGGGTTTATATCTAGGACTCTAGGGTTGGAGTCCTATATAAATTTGCTTCAGATTTATAAATTAGGACCTTTCTTGGAAGCTATTTCCTAGTCCTAAACTCTTTTATTTAAAATAAGACCTGGTTTAGTACCTTTGTTGGAGTTGCTCTAATATTTTAAAATAACTAGGGGATAGTTATATTCTGGCAACAGAAAATGATCATCAACTTGCCCTTTTTGTAGTTAGTATTGTTTTCTTCGCGTATCTTTTTATTTGTGATGTTTACATTTTGTTTGGGTCTGTGCTATTGACTTTATTTTTTATTTTTTTGCTTATGATTATATTCTAGTATATTAGATTAATCCACCGTTGGTGTTTCGTGGAGAAGGCAATGAGGTGGTGCCGAACGTTGTGCTGTGGTGGTGTCACACCCGGCTTTAAGCAACAAAGTCAGGTGCTCATACATGCGCCAAGAAGACAACATATATAATAACAAGAGTGTATAGAGATAAATGTCACAAAACCTCAGAGTATTTATTACATAGCGGAAGTCTTATTACAAAATAAAATAATAAATATAAAACGAACTAAGGATCGTCGGCGCCAATGTCAACTGAGAAACGCCACCTAGATTAGATCAAACTCCTCGCCTTGTGGCTCCTCCTGAACCACCTGCTCTTCTCCTGTGGGGGTGTGAAACAGCAAGGGTGAGCTCACACATGATCATAGTTCAACAAGTCGTAGGGAACCAGTGGACATGAACTCACAAAAGTGGGAGTTCATGTGATGTGTAAGGCTAATCAACGACAGAGGTTAAAGCTGAGCATTGCTTTTAAGTAGTTGGTCAAAATTTTATTAGCAGTTACTAAGTGTAAGTAAATATCAAACCTTAAGTAAAGTAATAGAACAAAATAATAATAAACCCATGCAATACAAATGACAAAATTGAATTTAAGTTCCATAATTTAATCATCAGAGAGTCCTGAGCTGCTCATGACCGTGAGCTCGGCTAGTATACCAGTTTCACACTCTGCAGAGGTTGTACCCTTTACCCACAAGTCATGTTACCCATCTGCCAAGGGTTCGCGACTCCCATACACCTCTACCTAGGAGGCGAGACAGAGCAACACTACGAGGCCTTTACAAAGTTTCACTAGCTTTCGAAAACCCGCTACAGTTTATGGGAAGAGCACTTGCAAGAATCCCCCGTCTGACCGCCATCGCAGCTAAATCAACCCGAGAACCTCCTTGCATGCAACTCCCCTACTGCCCTTACCCCTTTCGGGTAAGGTAGTCTTCCACTAACTTTCCTAATTAGTCAGCCAAGGGCGTCCCATTAAACCCTTGTGGTGGCACGTGTTTCTCAAGTTAAGCTCTATGTTCCAATTAACATTAATGATCTTGACATGAACATAAATAAAATAACAAAAAGAATTGGAACATAGATGTAGTAAATGATTATCCCAAAACCATGTAAAGCAATAGCAAACTACCCAAGTGATTCAGGGGTAAACAAGGTAATGAGATAAACAATCTAGGGTGACCTATCGGGTCCCATCAAAATTAACCTATGCATGAATAAGTGATATTAAAGAACGTTATTGGGTAAAAAGTGGTCAAGGGCACAACTTGCCTTTAATGAGCTCCTGCTCAGCTACTTCTATCTGCTGCTCACCAGGATCCTCAGTAACGAGCTCTTCTACTCGCCACAATACAAACAAGCACAGTATATAGGAAAATTAACATCACACCAAACATATAAACAAAATACGCAGTAATAATCTACACAATAAAATAAAATCGTAGGAACAGGAATCATAATTTTTGGAGTTATAGATTTTAAGATATGAATTTACAAAGGTTTTATGTGCTTAGAACATGATTAAATAAAACATAAATTTCTTACTATTTTCATGACAAAACAGAGCCTCTAAGTGATAGAGAATAATATTACAAAATTTTAGGAACCGGAATGGAGTGATTTGGAGCTCAAATGAATTTTCTATGAAATACACAAGTTCTAGGGTTTATTTTTGTATTAAAAATACATTTTCTAATTCGGTTATTCAATTTAAAATAGTTCTGGACCGGGCCTCATTTTCCAGGAAAACCAGGGGTCCCAGGGTAAAAATTTGTAGACACAGAGCACCACCCCAGAGGATGGC
This sequence comes from Zea luxurians, assembly GCA_029449295.1. NCBI lineage: Eukaryota > Viridiplantae > Streptophyta > Magnoliopsida > Poales > Poaceae > Zea > Zea luxurians. The sequence continues at coordinate 1,763,946 of JAOPSE010000047.1, forward strand.
GAGTTAATACCCCAAAACTTCAGGGGTCCTTTAATAAAACTGCCTAGCCGAAAGGGTATGGGGACACAACGGCCGTTAGATCTAAAGAGTGCGATCCAGATTAGATTGCCATCAAATGTGAACCGGTAAGTTTTCTGGGCCACTGGATCGAGGATCAACGATCAGGAACGGATCGCGCGAAGGGGAGCATGCGATTAAATCTGAACCGCCCAACTACGATCCTACGGCAGTCGCTAGCTCTTCTCTCCATCTAATCGTGATCGCCCATTGCTAAATCTACGACCCCTGTGTTGTCTTCCACCCCCAGTGCTCAGACACGGCGGAGCCCAACCATGCGGCGGACACATGTCGGTGAGCAACGTGCCCGGCGCCCCGGAGCCCTATTTCTACTATCGAAGTGAGTAACACGTAGAGAATACAGAGGTGGACACAGTTGTAGGTTTTATACCGCAGATTCGGGTGTAGAGATGAGCACCCACGATGGAATGCGGCCTGGCCGACGAAGGGGAGTTCCGGCGAGCAATTCCGGATTGAGCAGAGTTCAATCCGCCCAGACGAAGTCACGATCCAATCTCGCGCGACATGGTGTGGTCCCTAAACCCGATACCGAGGCGCTAACGCTGGTGAACTATGGATCTGCGCCGGCGAAAGCTTTCTCCCTTCCCTGCACTACTCGCACAATTACTTGGGTACACCGAGGTTTGGGTTGGAATAGCCTCAAGAGTTTGATGGGGGGCGTGCACCTGGCCGAGACGACCTCGCTAGCATATATGAGTCGCGCCAGTTGGTTGGATCTCAAGCGAGATTTACGCGCGACGAGTGGAGGAGCTGCTGCGATTCTGTTGCTGGGAGAACGTTGCACTCGTGAGGAAGACGGAGTCGCGGCGCTTGTGAGCCTGCCCGGTGGGTCCGTGAAGCAGCCACACGTGAGAGCGTGCACCTGCCAGTAGGCCCCGCCTGACAGATCGTCAGCGCACACAACATAAGGGAGAGCGGCTGGCCCGGGGGCCCTACGTGTCGGCGCTGGAGAGAAGTATGGGCTGCGCAGCGTAGGGAAAATCATGGGCCGAAATGCGCGACTTAGCCCAGTTGGGTTTCTTTCACTTTTTCTTTTATATTTTCCTTTAATTTCCTTTTCCCTTTTCATTTAAACCTCAAATTTGAATTTGAATCTTGTTATGAGTTTCTTTTGAGTCAATTACACAAATTCAAACCCTAATGTAGGAATAATATATTTTTATTTACTTATTTTTATCCATATAATATTTATTTTCTTCTCTTTTCTAAATTCTAGAATTTCTTTTAGATTCTAAATTTCCTTTTTGAATTAATATATTTCTTGTCACATTATTTTTATATTGTCACAAAATGCACATAAAAATAGAACCCAACATGATGCATAATTTAGTGGAATTTATTTTATAATTATTATTTTTTAAAATATGGTGTTCACATGTGATGATACAAAAAAAAGTCCAACTCACATATAGATAAAATGAAATGAAATTGTTTCTCCTTTTTATATTATCTCTTACAACCTATAAATTGGGTATTATAGGTGGAAGGTCATTGGGCCTAATACGCGCCATCGACATGTACTTACACAGGTTTGGCAACTGTGGAATAGTACGTAATTGTAACTTTTTGGGCTACTCACACTTGTTGGGCCTCAAGAGTAAAATTAGCCCGGTTCCCAGCCCATGATAGCCTCGTTGCTTAGCGTAGGCCGTAGGGTAAGTGACGCGATCCTGGTGAGGCTTTTGTTCGTTTTCTGTGTTATCTTTACTACAATTAAGGCTGTAAGAGTAGTCGGCCATTCTCGTGTTCTGCCACCATTTCTGTTCTGTCATTTCCGTTCTGCCACCGTTCCCATGTATGTCATTCTCATTCTTTATTCTGTCTTTCTCATTCCCTCCTCCCGCAAAGCTCATTCTCATTCCCCCGTACAGTCCATGTCTAGCTAAAATTAAAAAAAACATATGTCCTCAAGGGGATTTGAACTCGTGACCAAGAGTAGCTACCGCTACACCACATATGTGTTTATGTCTACATCTATGACAGGAAACACATCTACTACATCTCTCACCAAGCTCACTTGCTACTCTTGCACAATGCGTAGTAGTAGATAAGTATCACCGAGATTCTTGAATTAGATTTTTGGATGGAGGTAATATTATTTAAAGAAGAGCTTTGCATACAATTTATTTTGTTTGAATAATGTATTATACTTAAATTCCCTTTTTTGCATGTGTGACATTTTTCTTTGTAATATTTTTTCCATAAATCAGACTTGTGAGTCATTTTCATAAACCAACGCCAAGTATAAATCCATGTTTCTTACTTGAAACCCCGAACAAACACCATGAGCAGGAGGCACTCACGTTGACGTCGCTCATCGATGACGAGAAGAAGCTTGGCGACTGTCAGTTCGACCTCTAGAAGCAGTCCTACGTGGTCGCATGCGCCGCTGAAAGTCGCCTAGAGGGGGGTGAATAGGGCGAAACTGAAATTCTCAAAAATAATCACAACTATAAGCCGGGTTAGCGTTAGAAATATAATCGAGTCCACGAGAGAGAGCGCAAAACAAATCGCAAGCGAATAATGAAGTGAGACACGCGGATTTGTTTTACCGAGGTTCGGTTCTCTCAAACCTACTCCCCGTTGAGGAGGCCACAAAGGCCGGGTCTCTTTCAACCCTTACCCTCTCTCAAACGGTCCCTCGGACCGAGTGAGCTTTCTTTTCTCAATCACTTGGAACACAAAGTTCCCGCAAGGACCACCACACGATTGGTGTCTCTTGCCTCAATTACAAGTGAGTGTTTGATCACAAGAAAGAATCAAGAAAGAAGAAAGCAATCCAAGCGCAAGAGCTCGAAAGAACACAAGCAAATCACTCTCTCTAATCACTAGGGCGATGTGTGGAATTTGGAGAGGATTTGATCTCTTTGGTGTGTCTAGAATTGAATGCTAGAGCTCTTGTAAGTAGTTGGGAAGTGGAAAACTTGGATGCTATGAATGGTGGGTGGTTGGGGGTATTTATAGCCCCAACCACCAAACTAGCCGTTTGGTGAGGCTGTCTGTTCGATGGCGCACCGGACAGTCCGGTGCACACCGGACATGTCCGGTGCGACAGCCACGTCACCAAAGCCGTTGCAATTTGACTGTTGGAGTTCTAACTTCTGGGCCCGCCTGGATGTCCGGTGCACACCGGACATGTACTGTTCAATGTCCGGTGCACACGAATGGGCGTGCCTGCCTTCTGCGCGCTTCTGGCGCGCATTGAATGCGCCTGCAGGTGACCGTTGGCGCGAAGTAGTCGTTGCGCTGCTGTTACACCGGACAGTCCGGTGTACACCGGACATGTCCGGTGAATTATAGCGGAGCGCCTACTGCAAAAACCCGAGGCTGCCAAGTTCCAGAGCCGCGTCCCTTTGGAGCACCGGACACTGTCCGGTGTACACCGGACAGTCCGGTGAATTATAGCGCGCCGGCTTCTAGAAATTCCCGAGGCTGAGGAGTTCTGTGCGCGGTTCCCTGGTGCACCGGACACTGTCCAGTGCCCCACCGGACAGTCCGGTGCGCCAGACCAGGGAGCCATCCGGGTTGCCTTTAGCTTTCTAATTTGAACCCAACTTTGGTCTTTTTAATTGGCTTGTTGTGAACCTTTGACATCTGTATAACTTATACACTAGAGCAAACTAGTTAGTCCAATTGTTTGTGTTGGGCAATTCAACCACCAAAATTAATTAGGGACTAGGTGTAAGCCTAATTCCCTTTCAATCTCCCCCTTTTTGGTGATTGATGCCAACACAAAACAAAGCAAATATAAATGTGCATAAATTGAACTAGTTTGCATAATGTAAGTGCAAAGGTTGCTTGGAATTGAGCCAATATAAATACTTACATGATGTGCATGGATTGTTTCTTTGTTTTTAACATATTGGACCACATCTGCTTTTGCAAATCCTTTTGTAAATTCTTTTCAATATCCTTTTGCAAGATGGTCAAAGGTAAATAAATAAGATTTAGAGAAGCTTTTTCAAGTTTTGAAATTTTCTCCCTTTGATCCAAATGCTTTTCCTTTGACTAAACAAAACTCCCCCTAAATGAGATCCTCCTCTTAGTGTTCAAGAGGGTTTTGATATATCATTTGAAATACTACTTCCTCCCCCTTTAGAACATAATAAGATACTAATTTGAAATTGACCAATTGAAAATCTCCAAATTTTTAAAATTAGGTGTGGTGTGCGGTCCTTTTGCTTTGGGCTCATACTTTCTCCCCCTTTGGCATGAATCGCCAAAAACGGATACTTTGAGTGAGATATAAGCCCCCTTTTTTTGTTAACTATTTTCTCTCCTTTGGCAAATAAAACATATGAGTGAAGATTATACCAAAGACGGAGAGTGGAGCGGAGCGACGGCGAAGGATGAGTAGTAGAGTGGAGTGGAAGCCTTGTCTTCGCCGAAGACTCCAATTCCCTTTCAATATACCTATGACTTGGTTTGAAATACACTTGAAAACACATTAGTCATAGCATATCTAAAAAAGACATGATCAAAGGTATATTTATGAGCTATGTGTGCAAATTAGCAGAAGAAATTCCTGGAATCAAGAATATTGAGCTCATGCCTAAGTCTGGTAAAAGATTGTTCATCAAGAGGCTTGGTAAAGATATCGGCTAATTGATCTTTAGTGTTAATGTATGAAATCTCGATATCCCCCTTTTGTTGGTGATCCCGAAGAAAATGATACTGAATGGCTATGTGTTTAGTGCGGCTATGTTCAACGGGATTATCCGCCATGCGGATTGCACTCTCATTATCACATAGAAGAGGAACTTTGGTTAGTTTGTAACCATAGTCCCGCAGGGTTTGCCTCATCCAAAGCAATTGCGCGCAACAATGGCCTGCGGCAATATACTCGGCTTCGGCGGTAGAAAGAGCGACCGAATTTTGCTTCTTTGAAGCCCAAGACACCAAGGATCTTCCCAAGAACTGGCAAGTCCCCGATGTGCTCTTCCTATTAATCTTACACCCCGCCCAATCGGCATCCGAATAACCAATCAAATCAAATGTGGATCCCCGAGGGTACCAAAGCCCAAACTTAGGAGTATAAGCCAAGTATCTCAAGATTCGTTTTACGGCCGTAAGGTGTGATTCCTTAGGGTCGGCTTGGAATCTTGCACACATGCAAACGGAAAGCATAATGTCCGGTCGAGATGCACATAAATAAAGCAATGAACCAATCATCGACCGGTATACCTTTTGATCCACGGACTTACCTCCCGTGTCGAGGTCGAGATGCCCATTGGTTCCCATGGGTGTCTTGATGGGCTTGGCATCCTTCATTCCAAACTTGCTTAGAATGTCTTGAGTATACTTCGTTTGGCTAATGAAGGTGCCCTCTTGGAGTTGCTTGACTTGGAATCCTAGAAAATACTTCAACTCCCCCATCATTGACATCTTGAATTTCTTTGTCATGATCCTACTAAATTCTTCACATGTAGATTCGTTAGTAGACCCAAATATGATATCATCAACGTAAATTTGGCATACGAACAAATCATTGTCAAGAGTTTTAGTGGATAAAGTAGGATCGGCTTTGCCGACTTTGAAGCCATTAGCAATAAGGAAATCTCTAAGGCATTCATACCATGCTCTTGGGGCTTGCTTGAGCCCATAAAGCGCCTTAGAGAGCTTATAAACATGGTTAGGGTACTCACTGTCTTCAAAGCCGGGAGGTTGCTCAACATAGACCTCCTCCTTGATCGGTCCATTGAGGAAAGCACTCTTCACGTCCATTTGATAAAGCTTGAAGCCATGGTAAGTAGCATAGGCTAATAATATGCGAATTGACTCAAGCCTAGCTACGGGTGCATAGGTTTCACCAAAATCCAAACCTTCGACTTGTGAATACCCCTTGGCCACGAGTCGAGCTTTGTTCCTAGTCACCACACCATGCTCATCTTGCTTGTTGCGGAAGACCCACTTGGTTCCTACAACATTTTGGTTAGGACGTGGAACTAAGTGCCATACCTCGTTCCTTGTGAAATTGTTGAGCTCCTCTTGCATCGCCATCACCCAATCTGAATCTTGTAGTGCTTCCTCTACCCTGTGTGGCTCAATAGAGGAAACAAAAGAGTAATGCTCACAAAAATGTGCAATACGAGATCGAGTGGTTACCCCCTTATGAATGTCGCCGAGGATGGTGTCGACGGGGTGATCTCGTTGTATTGCTTGGTGGACTCTTGGGTGTGGCGGCTTTGGTTGTTCATCCTCCTTGTCTTGATCATTTGCATCTCCCCCTTGATCGTTGTCGTCATCTTGAGGGGGCTCATCTCTTTGATCTTCTCCTTCATCAACTTGAGCCTCGTCCTCATTTTGGGTTGGCGGAGATGCTTGCGTTGAGGAGGATGGTTGATCTTGTGCATTTGAAGGCTCTTCGGATTCCTTAGGATACACATCCCCAATGGACATGTTCCTTAGAGCGATGCACGGAGCCTGTTCTTCACCTATCTCATCAAGATCAACTTGCTCTACTTGAGAGCCGTTAGTCTCATCAAACACAACGTCACAAGAAACTTCAACAAGTCCTGAGGACTTGTTAAAGACTCTATATGCCCTTGTGTTTGAGTCATATCCTAGTAAAAAACCTTCTACAGTTTTAGGAGCAAATTTAGATTTTCTACCTCTCTTAACAAGAATAAAGCATTTGCTACCAAAAACTCTAAAATATGAAATATTGGGCTTTTTACCGATTAGGAGTTCATAGGATGTCTTCTTGAGGATTCGGTGTAGATATAACCGGTTGATGGCGTAGCAGGCAGTGTTGACTGCCTCGGCCCAAAACCGATCTGGTGTCTTGTACTCATCAAGCATGGTTCTTGCCATGTCCAATAGAGTTCGATTCTTCCTCTCCACTACACCATTTTGTTGTGGAGTGTAGGGAGAAGAGAACTCATGCTTGATGCCCTCTTCCTCAAGGAAGTCTTCTATTTGTGAGTTCTTAAACTCCGTCCCGTTGTCGCTTCTAATTTTCTTGATCCTTAAGCCGAACTCATTTTGAGCTCGTCTCAAGAATCCCTTTAAGGTCTCTTGGGTATGAGATTTTTCCTGCAAAAAGAACACCCAAGTGAAGCGAGAATAATCATCCACAATAACTAGACAGTACTTACTCCCACCAATGCTTATGTAAGCAATCGGGCCGAATAAATCCATGTGTAGGAGCTCCAGTGGCCTGTCACTAGTCATGATGTTCTTGTGTGGATGATGAGTGCCAACTTGCTTCCCGGCTTGGCATGCGCTACAAATCCTGTCTTTCTCAAAATGAACATTTGTTAGTCCTAAAATGTGTTCTCCCTTTAGAAGCTTATGAAGATTCTTCATTCCAACATGGGCTAGTCGGCGGTGCCAGAGCCAACCCAAGTTAGTCTTAGCAATCAAGCAAGTGTCGAGTTCAGCTCTATCAAAATCTACCAAGTATAGCTGACCCTCTAACACTCCCTTAAATGCTATTGAATCATCACTTCTTCTAAAGACAGTGACACCTACATCAGTAAATAGACAGTTGTAGCCTATTTGACATAATTGAGATACGGAAAGCAAATTGTAATCTAAAGAATCTACAAGAAAAACATTGGAAATAGTATGGTCAGGTGATATAGCAATTTTACCCAATCCTTTGACCAAACCTTGATTTCCATCCCCGAATGTGATAGCTCGTTGGGGATCTTGGTTTTTCTCATATGAGGAGAACATCTTTTTCTCCCCTGTCATATGGTTTGTGCACCCGCTGTCGAGTATCCAGCTTGAGCCCCCGGATGCATAAACCTACAAAACAATTTTAGTTCTTGACTTTAGGTACCCAAACGGTTTTGGGTCCTTTGGCATTAGAAACAAGAACTTTGGATACCCAAACACAAGTCTTGGAGCCCTTGTGTTTGCCCCCAACAAACTTGGCAACTACCTTGCCGGATTTGTTAGTAAGCACATATGATGCATCAAAAGTTTTAAATGAAATAGCATGATCATTTGATGCATTAGGAGTTTTCTTTCTAGGCAACTTGGCACGGGTTGGTTGCCTAGAGCTAGATGTCTCACCCTTATACATAAAAGCATGGTTAGGGCCAGAGTGAGACTTCCTAGAGTGAATTCTCCTAATTTTGCTCTCAGGATAACCGGCAGGGTACAAAATGTAACCCTCGTTATCCTGAGGCATGGGAGCCTTGCCCTTAACAAAGTTAGACAAATTTTTAGGAGGGGCATTAAGTTTGACATTGTCTCCCCTTTGGAAGCCAATGCCATCCTTGATGCCCGGGCGTCTCCCATTATAGAGCATACTTCTAGCAAATTTAAACTTTTCATTTTCCAAGTTATGCTCGGCAATTTTAGCATCTAGTTTTGCTATATGATCATTTTGTTGTTTAATTAAAGACATGTGATCATGAATAGCATTAACATCAATATCTCTACATCTAGTGCAAATAGAAGTGTGCTCAACAATAGATGTAGAGGGTTTGCAAGATTTCAATTCTACAACCTTAGCATGTAATAAATCATTTTTAGTTCTAAGGTCGGAAATAGTAGCTTTGCAAACATCAAAATCCTTAGCCTTAGCAAGCAATTTTTCATTCTCAATCTTAAGGCTAGCAACAGAAATGTTTAATTCTTCAATCATAGCAAGCAAATCATCATCATTATTTCTATGATTGGGAATTGAAACATCACAAACATGAGAATCAACCTTAGCAATTAAACTAGCATTTTCATTTCTAAGGTTGGCAATAGTGTCATGGCAAGTGCTTAGCTCACTAGATAGTTTTTGACATTTTTCTACTTCTAGAGCATAAGCATTTTTAACCTTAACATGTTTCTTGTTTTCTTTAATTAGAAAATCCTCTTGGGAATCCAAAAGGTCATCCTTTTCATGAATAGCACTAATCAATTCATTTAATTTTTCCTTTTGTTCCATGTTAAGATTGGCAAAAAGGGTAAGCAAGTTATCCTCCTCATCACTAGCATTATCATCACTAGAGGATTCATATTTTATGGAGGATTTAGATTTAACCTTCTTCCTTTTGCCGTCCTTTGCCATGAGGCACTTGTGACCGACGTTGGGGAAGAGAAGCCCCTTGGTGACGGCGATGTTGGCGGCGTCCTCGTCGGAGGAGGACTCGGTGGAGCTCTCGTCGGAGTCCCACTCGCGGCACACGTGGGCATCGCCGCCCCTCTTCTTGTGGTACCTCTTCTTTTCTCTTCTCTTGCCCTTCTTGTCGTTGTCCCTGTCACTGTCACTTGATAATGGACATTTAGCTATAAAGTGACCAGGCTTACCACACTTGTAGCAAACCTTCTTGGAACGGGATTTGTAGTCTTTCCCTTTCCGTTGCTTGAGGATTTGGCGAAAGCTTTTGATGATTAAAGCCATCTCCTCATTGTCGAGCTTGGAGGCGTCAATTGGTTGTCTACTTGGTGTAGACTCCTCCTTCTTCTCCTCCGTCGCCTTAAATGCCACCGGTTGTGCTTCGGACGTGGAGGGATCATCAAGCTCGTTGATCTTCCTTGAGCCCTTGATCATACATTCAAAGCTCACAAAATTCCCGATAACTTCCTCGGGGGTCATTTGAGTATATCTTGGGTTGCCACGAATTAATTGAACTTGAGTGGGGTTAAGGAAAATGAGAGATCTTAGAATAACCTTAACCACCTCGTGGTCGTCCCACTTCTTGCTCCCAAGGTTGCGCACTTGGTTCACCAAGGTCTTGAGCCGGTTGTACATATCTTGAGGCTCCTCCCCTTGGCGAAGACGGAAGCGACCGAGCTCCCCCTCGATCGTTTCCCGCTTGGTGATCTTGGTGAGTTCATCACCCTCGTGCGCGGTCTTGAGTAGGTCCCAAATCTCCTTCGCGCTCTTCAATCCTTGCACCTTGTTATATTCCTCCTTATTTAGAGAAGCAAGGAGTATGGTTGTAGCTTGAGAGTTGAAGTGCTCGATTTGGGCCACCTCGTCCTCATCATAGTCTTCATCCCCTACAGATGGTACCTGTACACCATACTCAACAACATCCCATATACTTTTGTGGAGTGAGGTTAGATGAAATCGCATTAAATCACTCCACATAGCATAATCTTCACCATCAAACGTTGGTGGTTTGCCTAATGGGACGGAAAGTAAAGGTGTATGTTTAGGAATGCGAGGGTAGCGTAGGGGGATCTTACTATACTTCTTACGCTCTTGGCGCTTAGAAGTGACGGATGCCGCGTCGGAGCCGGAGGTGGATGTCGATGAAGAATCGGTCTCGTAGTAGACCACCTTCCTCATCCTCTTCTTCTTGTCCCCACTCCGATGCGGCTTGTGGGAAGAGGATTTTTCCTTCTTCTCTTTGTGATGTGAAGAAGATATTTTCTCCTTCCCTTTGGAGGAGTCCTTCTTCTTCTCTTCGTGGTGTGAAGAAGATCTTTTCTCCTTCCTCTTGGTGCGGGACTCTTCCGATGAAGTGCTCTCGTGGCTTGTAGTGGGCTTGTCGCCGGTCTCCATCTCCCTCTTGGTGTGATCTCCCGACATTACTTCGAGCGGTTAGGCTCTAATGAAGCACCGGGCTCTGATACCAATTGAAAGTCGCCTAGAGGGGGGGTGAATAGGGTGAAACTGAAATTCTCAAAAATAATCACAACTACAAGTCGGGTTAGCGTTAGAAATATAATCGAGTCCACGAGAGAGAGCGCAAAACAAATCGCAAGCGAATAATGAAGTGAGACACGCGGATTTGTTTTACCGAGGTTCGGTTCTCTCAAACCTACTCCCCGTTGAGGAGGCCACAAAGGCCGGGTCTCTTTCAACCCTTACCCTCTCTCAAACGGTCCCTCGGACCGAGTGAGCTTTCTTTTCTCAATCACTTGGAACACAAAGTTCCCGCAAGGACCACCACACGATTGGTGTCTCTTGCCTCAATTACAAGTGAGTGTTTGATCACAAGAAAGAATCAAGAAAGAAGAAAGCAATCCAAGCGCAAGAGCTCGAAAGAACACAAGCAAATCACTCTCTCTAATCACTAGGGCGATGTGTGGAATTTGGAGAGGATTTGATCTCTTTGGTGTGTCTAGAATTGAATGCTAGAGCTCTTGTAAGTAGTTGGGAAGTGGAAAACTTGGATGCTATGAATGGTGGGTGGTTGGGGGTATTTATAGCCCCAACCACCAAACTAGCCGTTTGGTGAGGCTGTCTGTTCGATGGCGCACCGGACAGTCCGGTGCACACCGGACATGTCCGGTGCGACAGCCACGTCACCAAAGCCGTTGCAATTTGACCGTTGGAGTTCTAACTTCTGGGCCCGCCTGGATGTCCGGTGCACAACGGACATGTACTGTTCAATGTCCGGTGCACACGAATGGGCGTGCCTGCCTTCTGCGCGCTTCTGGCGCGCATTGAATGCGCCTGCGGGTGACCGTTGGCGCGAAGTAGCCGTTGCGCTGCTGTTACACCGGACAGTCCGGTGTACACCGGACATGTCCGGTGAATTATAGCGGAGCGCCTACTGCAAAAACCCGAGGCTGCCAAGTTCCAGAGTCGCGTCCCTTTGGAGCACCGGACACTGTCCGGTGTACACCGGACAGTCCGGTGAATTATAGCGCGCCGGCTTCTAGAAATTCGCGAGGCTGAGGAGTTCTGTGTGCGGTTCCCTGGTGCACCGGACACTGTCCGGTGCCCCACCGGACAGTCCGGTGCGCCAGACCAGGGAGCCATCCGGGTTGCCTTTAGCTTTCTAATTTGAACCCAACTTTAGTCTTTTTAATTGGCTTGTTGTGAACCTTTGACACCTGTATAACTTATACACTAGAGCAAACTAGTTAGTCCAATTGTTTGTGTTGGGCAATTCAACCACCAAAATTAATTAGGGACTAGGTGTAAGCCTAATTCCCTTTCAGCCGCTGTGTACGACAAGCTCCCGCGAAGCCATCACTTGGACGCGGTCTAGAGCAGCTGCACCGCGCTGTCCATCGTTAAGCAGGGGGGCCTCATGGTTGTCGCCAACATCGACGACTCTCGGGTTGTTCAAGACACCGCATCCGACGACGACGCCATTACGTCGTCTAGCTCATCGTCCACCTGAAGCCCAACCTACCACGTAAGTCGCTACTGACCGGACATAAATTCTTGTGCACTGGGACGATGGACGTTGCTGACGTTGTGTGAGTGTCCTCGAACATGATGTATGTAGTGGAGTAGCGCATCTGGTGGTGCAACGGCCAGGGGTACTACCTCGCTGATGAGCCCAGGGTGCACTTCGTTTGGCAGCCCAACCAAGAGTCATCGATACTCGTCATGTCGCGCGCGTTCGACGACTACTATATCGAGAATTGTGGCGTCATCTTAGCGTTGGAGGTGACGCAGAGGAGGATCGACAACAGTGACCAGTTCGTCATCCTCACCACCGTCAGGATAGCTTTTGTGCCGACCTGCATTTAATTCTCTTTGCAAACACACACACACTTACTTTTTTGTTTAAGCAAGAGCGTATGGTGGTGCGTGTCTGATGCCTAACGATGTACGAGGAAATTTCTTCCAGCATGTGTGGAACGTGCTCTCAAATGATGAGACCATACAAATCGTGGCATATATCGAAGTCTGCATGATACTGATGGTTGCAGTGTAGTGGTGAAACAACTAGATTAAAATAACAAAATTTATGTATGGCTAGGATCACAAATTGATTATAAAACATTTTCTCATAACAATATAACACACATTATATATATAAGTTATCGTAGTATACTGGTATTACATATTACCGTTGCAACGCACGGGCACTTAGCTAATTAATCTGAAGGGGTTGGAGAGGATTAGTACAAGGGAATGAGGAGGGAGATGTTGGCTGGTATTTCCTGACCTAATCCTGGTCCTGATCTGATCTCCACGGCAGGCAGGCAGCCCGGCTTGTCAGCGACAGCGGTAGGAGTCGGGATCTGATTCTGATCTACTTGTGCCACTTGACCGTGCGCCAGGACGCCGGCAACTAGCACCCCCAAAGCGGTTGCTCTCCCTCGGCCTCGCGATCGCGGCCTGTGCGCTACCAAAAGAGAACGCCTGCGCTGTCACGGCGCACGCTGCCTCACATGCAAGGCCACACGTAGACGCCGCAGCAGGAGGCAGGTAGCACCGGCGCCGCGGCCCCCCCAGGCCCCAGCGGACACGCCAGCTTTACAGTACCCCGCTCGGCACGCCCATCGAAACCCGCTTGCTCACCTCCGCTGTCTGCTCTATCCACCACCCCCGCCCACATCACCAGAGCACCCGAGGCTTGTCTTCCTTCCTCTCACATCCGTACATAGAAAAAAAAGAAGAAATAGGGATACCGGAGCCGAACTCCGGCGGACCATCTGGTATTCTGGTCTGGCCTCTGGCGTGAGAAAAGGAAACTGAACTTAAGCACAGGTTCGCGGTCTATCTCGCACTCTCTCCCACCCACCCACTTCCTCTCCTCTCGCTTTCTCCTCTCTCGTTCTTGACACTCCTTGTGATCGCCACCCGCGCGGCCACTGCAGATCGATCGAGAGGGGCTAGCGGCAGTCGAGACCGCGAGAAGGAAGTGCTGACGCCTCGTTTCCGTCGTACGTCTCCTCGGGCCTTCAACCTCCGCCTCCATCGTCTTCTTGTCTCTTCCTAGTTCCTACGTCCTGCTGATAAGGATCACAGCTGTTGCTGACAGGCACGCACCACTACTACTCGCCCAGTCCGCCGCTCTCCCGCGGATCCTTCACCTCCACTCCACTCCGAGGATCTCATCAGCACGCTCTCCGGCGCGGCGGCGGCCCTTCCTCCGAGACCAGGAGCTCGCCGCCGGCGTCAGTGAGGGGTACGTGGTCGCCGTCCGTTTCCGACAGTCCGCGGGGCCCGCGGAGCGTAAAGCAAGGACGCAGCCAAGCGATCGAGAGAGGGGGAGGGAAGCAAGTGGAACTGTGCTAGCTGTTGCGGTATTCTCCGGAACACTCTCCACCAGGCAGCAGAGCAGGTCAGAAATCCCTCCCTCCTTCCTCCTCCGGCCCTCCTTATCCTTCCCTTGCAATTGCAACGCATTCACATAAGAAGAAGAAAAAAGAAAGAGAAGGGGGGTTAGGCGAGTGATGTGACGCCACAAGATTCGAAAGCGCCAAAGCGGGTTTGGGAAAAGCCGTGTAGCTCGCCCTCGCAGCGCGTCGCATTCGCATCAACGGCGAACGGTCTGGAAGGGAATGGGGTTCTGTATGTCTCCGTGGACGAAGCCATGAATGGGCTCCGTCGTTCGTTTCCGGGCTCGATCTGCCTCCCCTGCGTGTCTCAGCGAAGTTTTGAGGTGGAAGAAAGCATATTGATCTCTCTCTCTCTCTCAACCAAATTGCAGGCACTAGGGACGGACGTACTGCACTGTTTTCCTGACCTGAGCTGAGACCTCACCCGAGTCACCGCATTGATGCTATGCTATCAGCACTCCGCCTCACTTTTCTTTAGACGCATCGGCTTGGTAAACGCATACTACGAGTAGTCGGCGGCTTAGCTAGATGATAAACGAGTGTGTGCGCGCGCGCGGGCGCATTGAGATGTACTCGCATATACTGTGGCTTTCATAAGCGCCAAGCCCATGGATGATCCAAGTCCATGGGAGCCGGGCACGGGCTCCCTTTTTATCGTCTGAAAAATAATTTAAAAAGAGAGAGAGAGAGAGATCGTCACGGTCACGGCATAGGAAACTGCCAGCGCGCTGCTCGGAATCTCCAACATGTGGCTCTTGTTGCTCGGCGTCTGCACTCTGCACTGTGCAGCTGGAAAAAGGCGACACGCACGCTGGACCTCTAGTCCTCTACTAGCTTCTGGGGCTGTGAGGCTATCCGCAACCGTTCCCCTTAAATTTTTCCCCCTATATCACTTTTTTGGGTCACATCATCAACATTTCACCCCCTATTTTTTCATCTCCCACAGCGGTTCCCTCTAAATACTCTCCCTATATCCCACTACACTATAAAATATCATTTTTATACATACTTTTCATCTACTATAAATTTTTTATCTACTAACAATTGAAAGCGGACCCACGTGAACAGTGTTTAGAGGGAGAGAGAGGCATACGCCATAACGAGGGGGAGAGAGAGCCTTACCTCCGCGTAGAGTGCTCGCTAGGGAGAGCCGCTGCAGCACTAGCGGCTGTCCTGTAGCCGCCATGCAGGTACAGTCGAAGGGGAGAGGGCGTTCCACGGCATCCGTTGCGGACAGCCTGAGAGTGTCATATGAGCCTAACTGGGCCCACGTTCAGTGACCACTACCCCGATTATTGTTGCCCTGTTCATTCGACGAAGGAATCTTCATGAGCTGGGAATATTCCGTGGAATCTGTTCGAGGCAACGGGGTGCCATGCAATGCAATGCATCGCCCTCTTCCCAAGTTCCCATATTATTTTTTTACTATGGTGGATCCAAGTTATCCGCTGAGACTGAGATCTTGATACAACTTAGATCCAATCTCACACCAACGTCCCCCTTTTATTACTTTTCGCTCACAAATCGTCCAGACTCACTTGCCTAGTCCAGGATGCCCATGAGGCCATGATTCGTCTCCAGTAATCGGTGCCTAAAAGAAACCCACAAGAAGCAACTGGACACTAGGTAGTTCGTGCAGCTTAGCAAGTAGCTAGCCAGAGTCTACGACGGGATTATAAGACTTTTAGCAATGCGGCATTGGCAATGCCAACACTTTCAAGTTATACATTTGCTATTCTTCAGCATGTACACTCTAACACTTCAAAGTTCTACGCTTGCTATTCTTCAGCATGTACATACACTTCTTGTTTGTTACCGCACATGCATTGGCCCTGATAATTTGCTTTGCCATGCAGGTGTGCTCAGAATGCAGTCATCTGCGACGGCGTTCTTCCCTAGCGTTGCCACGGCGAAGCTGGAGCTGAACTCTCTGTACAGGAAGTACGTGGACATGTTCGGTGTATCATCAAACAACTCTACCGTTGGCTCTCACACCATCCACAAGATGTCGCACCTTCCTGTCCTGCTGGTCGATCGTACATTCTTCAGCGCCGGTACTGCTATTCAGAGCATTGCCATCAGCTATGGAGCTCTTATTCGTAGGTGGTTACTGGGCGGAACTTCTGTTGCACAGGTCAGTCGCTGAATGCGCTGGACAGAACGGGCTTCATATGCTGCTTTATCTCTGTTTATCCGTGATATTAATTAAGTGATCAATTAACACATCTCTAACTGGACAAAATTTGGCAGCACACGATGATATCCCGTGCTGCTATGAACTCGCTTCCTTGCTGTGGCTTCCTGCCATTCTTTGCCAGCGTTGGTGCTCTAATGACCAAGCTCTGTGGCTGCACTATGATTCCAGACCGTTTTTCTGGTTGGCAATCTATGCTTGGCCAAAGTGCTAACCTCCGTGGAGAACCAGTTCTGGTCGTGGACAATAATGAGCTGGGCAATGATCAGACATTATCGAGCTTTCTTGGGCGCAAGCGAGATTACGTCGGTCTAGCGCTTCAATGCATCTGTTACTCTGCATGTCTGAAGGTTGCTGACATCCCCCAGAAGAAGCTCAGCTTCATCAGGCAGTGGATGCGAAGTGGCCATGACACGAGCGCAATCTGGAGGGTCATGGCGAGGAATGAGCAATACCTGGCATTCGTGGTAGTCCTGGCGGCCTTGCAGCTCTTCCTGCGGCTAGCCCGGGTGAACGTCACCATCCTGTTCCTGCCAATGCTGTCCCAGGCCGTGAGTTCCAGGAGCAGCCCAGCGGTGATCGGCAACGTTCTGCTGGTTCTGGTGACCTCCTGCGGAGTTCTCGGATCTGCGCTCTCAGCGAAACAGTTCGGCCGGGAGGTGACGTTCGCCATCGGTGCCATCGTGATGGTAATTTGCCAGGTAACCGAAAGAAGAGTCAAATTTTTTTTGTAAAAAAAAAAACTAAGACACTCAAACGTGTTCTTGAAAAAACAAGCAACTGATACTGTTCATGGTCGAAATTTTGTCTGCAAGGTCGCGATTCCACTGATCATGGAAGTCCAGATCGGGGTTGGCGGAGGAACGCGCATGCCGGTGGGTTACGCGGCCGCGACGTTCGCACTGACGTGCGTCGTGTCCTGCGGCCTCAGCTGGTCGTGGGGCTCGTTCTTCTGGACCTTCCCTGGCAGGAAGGTTCACTCGGCCGGACACCTTCTGGCCGTGGCTCTGAACCTGGGCGTCTGCTTCGCCCAGATGCGGTACTTCCTGCTGATGCTGTGCAGGCTGAAGAACGCCACCCTTGCGTACTATGCGCTGTGGATCTGGTCGTGATTGGGATTCAGCTGAGGGAGAATGCGTAGCTAGATGAGTGCGTGTTAACTCTGGTTACTTGAGTAGGAGGCTAGTTTGGTGGATGTAAATACTTCTCTTGGCTTGGCTTGTACAGAGTTCTGGCGCTATTTCTGATGGCTCCGTAGATAGCAACTGTAGGGCTTGGTTGCACTTCCTATGCTAATGGCTGTTCTACTAACTGTGTGGCGCTCAATAAAGCTGTTATGGTTGGCATGGTCGCTACAGGGTTATCAATTAGCGGATATGTGGCTGACCAATCGGACACTTTCAAATTCAGGGATGGGATATAATTTTTTTCTCCCACGGGTAATTTTTTTATGTCTAAGGTTTGTTATTCAATTCGAGGCAATCCAAACATGACCGCCACGGCCGGATGGTATTTCGACGTGGGCCATAGGAAACGCGGGCGTGAAGAAGCGCTTCCAGTACCAGTATCGCCACGGCCGGATGGTATTTCGACGTGGGCCATAGGAAACGCGGGCGTGAAGAAGCGCTTCCAGTACCAGTATCAGTGCTTTGACCCATATGATAATACTAGGTGAGTGCCCGTGCGTTGCAACGGAACCGTATAATAACACGAAAACTAATGTACATATGTGTGTTATAGGTACGTGCCCGTGCGATGCCACGAAACACAAATTGACGAGCCTTAAACGGCTCAGGGCCCTGGAGATGGACGACGTGAGTATAATGGTGACGACAAAATCCATGATGGATCGCTAGCGATGACCTCCGCTAATGCAGGGCGACGGGCGAGCGGCTGTGCACGGTTGTTCACAGCTATCCGACGTCGTTTGAACTCACCACTCATGTAAGGGTGCTTTTTTAAAACATCAATACTAAAGGTTTCTACCTACATTCTCGAATATTTGTCGTCCGCTAGTTTATTTTTGAACTAAACCGTGACAAATAAAAAGAACGGAGAGAGTATATTCTAATTTTCTAATGGGAGCAGCTGACATTTCCAGGATGACACATTCTCACACCTTGCTCTTCAGTTGGCGGTGCGTGACAGTGAGGCCGCTATTGTTGGTTACGGTGAATAGACTTATGTATACCATCCAGCTTTGCTCCCGTGGCTTATTAAGATTCCTAAAAGAGAGAACATTCATTGGTCCTAACGAGAACCAGAAAACATGAATAATCAGAGCCAAGCCAATAATGATATTCGAAGTAAATGTTCCTCAGTTTCATAACGATGATTTTTCGTTGCTAGGTACGTGCCCGTGCGTTGCTACGGAAGTAAAAAAATATGTATGAAACATAGATACATAACGACAAACATCACTATGATTTGCAAAATCCGTGTAGCAAAATATCGTCATAACAATAATATTATATTGACGATATATAAATAACTGAAAGTAGAAAAATGAATGTGTAATTCAGATAAACATAGACAAAAACAATAGCGCTACTGATGCAGACAATAACAATCCATTGAGGTGGGTGCATGCGTGGTTGAGGGCTGATTTTGGAATGGGGCGGGGAAGGCGGTGCAGTGCATGCCATGGCAGTCAAATATGGAAGGGGGCTGCCTACCATGGCCGCAGATCTCGCCTACCATGGAAGGGGCCGCAGATCTCGCCTACCATGGATCTCGCCTACCATGGCCGCAGATCTCGCCTACCATGGCAAGTCCATGAGCACCGACGCGACCGGACTTGCGACGGCGGTCGGGGTCGACGACGCAGCGGCTACATGCGCGTGGATGAGCGAGGGAGGGGCGCTAAATGCCGGCGGGGATTGGGGGAGCGGTTGCATATCCACCGCCTTGTGCCACCGCTCCGCGACGGTGAGGGCCAGCGCTCCAAATCCACTGGCGGCGTGGGATTGAGGTCGTCCATCGCATCTAGGTCAGGCTCCAGCCGCCAGAGGACGTGGCTGCGGCATGGCGAAGGAGGTGAGGGATGGAAGGGGGAGGCGCGGATGATGATCTGGTTTAGAGGTGCGGGAGGGGAGAGGGGCAAGGGCGAGTGGTGGTGGTCGCTGCGTCGTCGGCGACGGAGGCTCCGGAGCCGGGGCTCGGGAGGCCCCAGGGCGCGCCGGCCTGCAGCGGGCCGAGCACGGGCGACGGCGGGGATGGAGTAGTATAGATTATAGAAAAAAGGGGAGGGTTCATGTCATGGTTTGGTTAGGCGCCACGGCTGACAAGTGCCCGCACTGCGTATTGCGTTCATGGAGGCCGTTGTCCATGATGATCATGAGCCATGAACAGAGGCCAGCGGAGACACCTCGATCTCGATCTGCATCGCTGAAAATGAGGCGTGAAAATCCAGCAGGGATCGGCCGCATGCGTCCCGGGCTCAGAAATCTCTGCGCCGCATGCGTCCCGGGCTCAGAAATCTCCGCGGTCACGTGTCCAGGGGAGGGGCGCGGATTTGCTAGCTTCACGCATGCAACAGGCCAGGCTTATCCCATCGTCGGTGGATATACGTACCAAGCTTTGTTCTTTCTATCAAGAATTTCGTATGTGATCTTGGAGAAGGGACAAGGGGTGTTTGGAATGTCCAATCCAAGCTCTGGGTCAGCAACGCAACATCAGACCAGCTGGAAGAGGACGTGAGCGAAGGCGGGGAAACAACGGCCTTTCCAAGTGCGCGCGTCGAGCGGGCCGATGTGGGCCAAGTAGGCATAGTGGGCCGACTCGAGTGAAGAGAGAGACATATATATATACTTCTCTTTTGTAATAAGGTTACAACTTTGATGAGATTAATGAGAAACTCCCGAGACGCCGGTGGCTCTCGTCTCCCACCTCTGCCTCTAATTCTTACTCCTTCCCCAATATAGTTTCTCTACTCGTTTCCCCTATCTTAGCGCTAACACTCTGCCACTTCATGAGACTGACATCCACATGTATACTTGTATAGAAATAGAATGTCCCAAAAAAACAAGGACATGTACAGAAAGAAGAGAAAGAATATCAGAACAGCATTGTGTTGGGAAAGGATACATTGGGCATTAGTTGTACACAGTATGTAACGCTGAGCCCAACCAGCCCAGCTCAGTATGGCCTTAAGACTTCGAAAGAATTGCCTGCTAGTAAGTGAGCTACTTTTCGTGCTAATCCGCACCTATGTATTGCCAGCTGATGATCATGTTTAGCCTGCCTGCTTTACCTTTCTCTTTCTCTTTTGGAACTCGAAACTCTTCATGGTACAAGTGTAACAGAACCAGACTCTACCCGCCAGGTTCACTCAAGATCCCCGCTGGCACTCAATCTGCACGTATGTAGTGTACACAGCAAAATCACCGACATCAGAAAGTATTTCAGCAGCACAAAGAACATTGGTATGCAGAACTGTACTGTGTCAGTGGTGAGTGGGCACCGTCAGATGCACCGTGGAGCCTGAAAGTTGATAGGCCATAGCTGTGAAGTGCGTGGGAGTGGACATTGTATCCAAATTGGAATTATGGTATTCTAAAATGGGTTGATGTGCATTTCAAAGACACTTTGAGCAATGTTTTATTCTCTCCTGCGTCTTTGACGCACATGATTATTGGCTGATTTGATCAGTGTTAATGAAAATACAACTTTGACGCATGGGATACTCAAGGACCTATCTTGATATGGATGATTAGGATCCAAACCACCAGGATTTATAAAAATACTCCCTTATCTAAACAGGTCATTTTGTTTTAATAACTGAACGAGCCAACTCTTCCTTCCTGGAAATATTTATTAGCAGAGCGAACTCTTCCTTTGTCTTTTACTAAAGAATGCAGCTACACGAATAGGAGCAAAAGGAAAAAGGAAGAATTGCAGTTAAATTTATGGGATTCTATGTAGTTCATGAACATAGGAGCACATACACTCATGGACGTCAGTTCTTGTTAGCACAACAATCTGCAGAAGGACTTTACAAAGGAATTCTTGATACACCCTTCAGATTTGAATAAGTTGCAATGTCGATGCATACCTAGCAATCTCGATGCAAGGCGGGGAGTACGCCTGGACATGGAGTCGTCCTCTTCGCCATCAATCTATCTGCTGGATCTGACCACCGTCGATATGAATCCGACCACCACTGAGACGAATCTACCTGGTGGCTAGATTGAAGGACCGGAGGCTCGAATCTGTACCTTGCACCGTCGATGGATGCCGGTGGAGCAGACTTGGAGGCAATGTCGTCCTCATCTCCACGGATACAACGCGAGGCACGCATGGCAGTCTATTGTCTGCCACTCTGCCGGCGGCACTGGCCCTGTCTGTTGTACGCACAGGCAGGCAGACCGTAGATCCGAGCAGATCAGGCAGCCGTCAGGGCAGACAGGCACGACGCACGGCCACCACCCATGTGCCCTCTCCTCGCAGAGTCGCAGAACCGGATGCCCTTCTTCTCCGCATCACCCACTTGTTGTGCCTCGGCCCTTCGCAGGCGGGGCAGGGTTCTGCATTGCCCATGCGCCTCGCCGCCACACCACTTGCTCGTTCCCAGCGGTCCAGTCCCATCCCCGCCGGCGACATCGTTGCACTGGAGTACAAAATCCTTCTACCGGTTGTGCGTGGATGGATGACGAATATGCGCCTCGCCGCCACACCACTTCTCACTTATTTCAGGTTGAGAAAGAAGAACAAGCTGATAGTCGGCGCCATTCATCCCGGCTCCTTCCCCCGCGCTCTTCTGTGCTCTCCTTAGATTCGCGGCCACTTCTCAGACGAACCCAAGGCCCCGCCACCGACACGTCGGTCAGATCCGAGACGCTATCCCGGTGGCGGTGGCACAACGCGCACGCCCAATGCGGTGTATTGCGACGGGAATTAGGGCCCAGCGGGTGGAGAAGTTTCTTTGGAGCAGAGGTCGAGGGGGGAGAGGTCGAGGGGGGAGGAGGGACGAGAGGGCCGAGGGAGGGGAGAGTGAGAGCAAGGGGGCACGGAGCAGTCCAAACCAAAGGAAAGCACGCGCAGGCGCCGCGATTGAAGGGAGCAGAAAGACGCTGGTGGGATTGCGGCGAAGATTTCGGGGTTGGCCTCGCCATCGCTGGGATTTGCGGCGTTTTGCGGCTTCTCCAGCTTGCGACTTGCGCGATGGCGTGATTTGTGGGCGCGGAGACGGCGGCTAGAGATCCAGCAGAGAGAGGAGAGCCGAGAGAGGAGAGCGGGGGGTGGGGATGGCGGGATCGGACCTTCCATGGAACACGGGGACCTTCCTTTGGAGATTACCTTCCATGATGGCGGCCGAGAGAGGAGAGCGAGGGCGCGAGAGAGAGCGGGCGACTGCAGGCAGAACCGTGCACCAAAATGTGTGTACGTCTACACTATTGTCTTATATAGTAGTAGAGATATGGAGGGCAATAGTGCTAGTATAGGTAAGCATAATCGAACAATTCTGTTCCTTTACAAGTTTCTTCTCTATGCAGCTCATATCTTTTATTGGTTTATTACGAAATAATTAATTCAGGTGAAACCACCGAAAAAAGTATTTTACAAGTACGAGGGCAATTGTCAGTCTTGCAAACTTTAGAATTTCCCTGTTTCATATCATATGCGCACACAGAATTACTACGCCTGGTGAAGCGAGTGGTGGAGGACCTATACATTGCCCCCTCCGCTTTTGTTGCAAGGAGGAAACAATGCATAAAACAATTTATGCAAATTCTTTTCTTATCTGTAATAATGTGCTTGATAAAAGATTGACATCAAATTTCATACATATATATAATTTAAAAATATTATTAGACTTGTCCTAACAATTCGGGTATCAACATTCGTCCCTAAATGTGGTAGGATATACATGCATACCCTATCCATAAAATAAAGGAAAGTTACGAGGATGACACTGATGACTGTGGCGGGGACGACGACCCTGGCATGAATGATGACGACTGTGGCGGGGACGACGACCCTGGCATGAACGATGACTGTGGCTCGAACGATGGGTGTGGCGGGGATGATGGCGGTGTCCCTTGATCTTCGTCGTGGAACAATCTTTTAAGTAGATCCAAATTCTTAGGTGGTTCATTTATCATATGCTTAAATACGTTCGCACATTTCTAGAAAAATGAAACAAACAAACAAACATATATATAATTAGAATATACTAATACTTGAACAATACAATTAATTAGATTTAATCAAAGAGATACGTGCAAGAGAATACCTTTGTCTTTTTTATGTACATCCTGCGGCTTTTCAACTCTCCCATATTTGACGAGTGGATACGAAACAGAACATAACTGTCATACAGCTGTTTCATACAGTTCCATTTGTTCATGAGAGTCTTTTTTGAAACCGTTGAATTCACCGTAGAAAATTTTTGCGACAAGTATTCCAGAGCCTCGTCATGTAAGGAGGGCTGTCTCTGGGTTATTAGCCCATCGTCAAGCAATTGAACACAGCTCCTGCAAAAAAAGTGTCCAGATTCGAATCCCAGCGGAACCTACCCTCGTTCTCGGCCATATTTTTTCAATCTACAAAAAAAAAAAAAATCGAACGAACTCACCAAAAAAAAAACTTTAAATTACGACGAAGCATATACGTAAGTCTTTCCTCTATCGTGTAATAACACATCAGTACAAAGTATGTATTTACAGATAGCACAGGGATAAGAGAACTCACTTAAAACTGCCGTGTACGTACAAGAGGGCAATAATGCACGACTGATGAGGTGCCTCTCTATCTGACTGTCTGGACTGATGAGGTGCCTACGGCCAGCAGCTGGAGATTGATGTGGAATTTTCAGATCGCGTTTTGTCTCTTGAGGCCATGCCCATGGGAAGAATAAATAGAAGCCAGAAGCCACGAATTAATGGCGTGCATGCATGGGCAGCAAGCAGCGCATGCAGCAACAGCACTCTTCCGTGAAGAGGACTGAGTCCGTTCTTATCCAAGCGAACAACAAGAATTGGTCTTGGTTCTTGTGTGATCTCGCTGGCGCGGGCGCGGGAAGCCTGGCTCACGTCATCACCGCGTGCTTCCCAAATGGCGTGCATGGCGCTCAATCTTTACTACTACTCTATAAGAACATAGTGTAGACCGTGGTGCACGGTTCTGCCCACGCCATCCAGCGCTCCCCTCTCTCTACCTTATGGACCTCCAGCGCTTTACTCTATGCGTTCTGGGCCTCACTGTCTCAGCCCACGCCCATCCTCCCCACAGCGCGCCACAACCCATCGGAGCAGCTCCTCCACTGATGGCGTCGTCCACCATTCCTATCTCCATAGAACACGCCATCCCTTTCCTTACATGGCGCCCCCTTCCCATCCTCCATACGAAGCGCCCTCCCTTCATACCATCGGAGCTGCTCCCCCACTGATGGCGTCGTCCACCATTCCCATCCTCCACCGAGACGAAAATGGACGGCAATCCCAAGCGCCATCCCTTCCTTACACGGCGTGGTCCCAACCATCTGCGCTCCCTTCCTTACATGGCGCCCCCTTCCCATCCTCCATATCCGGCGCCGTCCACCACTCCCATCCTCCGCTCCCAGGGCAGAGATCTGGGTCGAGGAGACCTGGTTGCACATGAGCTGCGTAGGGGGTGTGGCGCAGGCGGTGTGCCCCGGGGATCAGCGTGGCGGTGCTGGCCCTGCTCGCCGTCGCGGCTGCCGCAGGAGCCGCCGCAGGGGATCCCGATCCCAACGACCTCGAGCGCGCGTAAGTGTCTTCGCTCTGTGCCGCGTCTCCGCCTGTCTAATCGGTGCTGTGGCGCCATTCTTCCCGTTGCTTGCGTTGGGGCGTCGAATCGAACTTCACGCTGGATTGCGTGCGTTGCGTCTTCTATGGAGATGGCGATGATAGTCTGTTCGATGTACTTTGTTGATACGCTGATTAGCCTATAACACCAGCAGCATCACCAACAAGGGCGAGGCCGAATTAGTTACCTCTAGGAAGCTCTTCATAAATTTCTTGTCTAGTGGGCTACTCTTGTTGGGGTTCGGCCTCACCCTTGTTGCCACAAGCACCTGGCTGCTTCTGGACCAGCCACTTCCTTATTGTACCCAACCTAATTAATAAGGAGATGTCTTTGCTACCATTCAACATAAAAAAAGAAAACTACTCGATCTGGTGTTGACGTCTACTCTCTATTCTATGTTTTGATATGGTGCAGTTGAATTTTTCTTGAGATATGGTGCAGTTGGTGTATCTCTTGTGCTTCGCAATTGCATGATAAATAGCATGTTCATTCGATATCATTTTAATTTCCAAGAAATACTTTGTAAGTTCCTCAACATATATACTGCACAGAGAACTAAGCCCCAACAACTGAATGAGCATCTATTACATGTTAAAAAATATGATTCTCATGATCTCTCTGTCTATATATTACAGAATTAAGATGTGTTGATGCCAGAGCTTGGTAAATGTTTTTTTTTCCATTGCATTGATCTGATCTGCTAAGCTGTTAACTTTTATAATCTCCTTTTGGAAATAGGTTGTAAAGATCGCAGACTTTGGTGTGGCGCGACATGGAAGTCAGCAGGGGCAGATGACTGCTAAAACTGGAACTTACCGATGGATGGCACCAGAGGTATGATTGAGATCTTGTTTCTTTCCCTCTTGGAGATGTGGTTTGTTTTTCATTAGTATAGTATAGTATTTCATTCTTTTCATTCTGACTTGTAGTTTATTGTTCATCTAACAGAAACTTCTAATTGTTACTAAATGTGGCAAAAAAATTCCAATCTTTTATATTTAGTTAATATTCTATATGCAAGGTTAGCAAGTATTGATTCAAGTGTTGCATGTGAACTTGAGTTTCCTCAGGACTTGTATGGTGACAAGGAAACCCCTCCAATCCCCCTCAATTCCCTTATCACCAAAGGAGTCGTTCAAGAGAATTCTTTGCATCTCCAAGGTTTGGTCTAGATGAATAGAATGATTTAGCATGGCATTTTGTTAGACTCTTTGACTCTTTAGAAGACTATTTAAACTCCTTGAAATTCAGGGCCCAACCCGGCAGTTTGGTTTACATGTACGCTTTAATTCATTTCTATTTGTTCCACGGTTTAACATTCAGCAGATGTGTTTCCATTTTTTTCACTGAAACAAACAGGCAAACAAATGAAGTTTATTTTGTATCTCTATGTCTCAGGTTCAGGAAGTTCTGTTCCCAAAGATAACAAATCCTCTTATCCCCCTTAAAAAAAGTTTCTACCTTGAACATTGTATTTGAATAGCGTGCTCATAAGAGTCGGTTGTCTTGACAGATAATTAATCATAAGCCGTATGACCACAAAGCGGATGTATTCAGCTTTGCCATTGTTCTTTGGGAGCTGGCAACTTCAATGGTAGGTCTTGGTGTTGAATGCAGCTTGAGATTACTTCCAGGCCGTTTAAACATTAGTTTGCAGAGATCTGATGTGATGTGTTTATTTTGGTAGGTTCTAGAGGGGTTTGAAGAGGAAGCCCATGGAGATCATCAAGAAGCTACGCAATGTAGTCAGTTTCCAACCGCTCAATTTTCATTACCTCCTTACCTCTGTTTGTTAGTGTTTTAGTGCAGTCTAATCGAAAAAATGCATGGATCTGTTGTGCATGATTTTATAAGTCTGTAATTTTCATTACCTCTGTCTGCTCTCTATTAATTCAATGAGGAAAGGAAAGGGGTCATAGAAATTAGTCTTGGCAGATGGAGGGGAACGTCTCAATGACCGAGGCACATTTTCTCTTGTTAGTTAGCTCATGGATTTTTATGGTCTAGGAGGAGTTGCTGCTATATGAATATGACAGCACCCATTAATCAACATAACTATATGAATACAATCTGAAAGGAAGGTCGGTTTGGTCAGAAACACATGGAGGTACTGATGGAGGCTATGAAACAGATAAGGTATGCTTCACTAAATTATCCCTGAAACATTTGTATTTTTTAAAATAACATGTAATCTTGGTGATCTGGTTTACTCAAGCTGCATCGAGTTTGTGAAAGGGAAATGTGCCCTTGGGCCATTTCTAAGTATTTTGGTGATTGAGTGCCAACACATGTGCTTAATTGTGAATTTATGTACATGGATGAACAAGGTGCAAATCATGAGATAAAGGTATGTTTCTAAGCCTTAGTACATTGGTTTTATGGACTAACATATTTGTCTAAGTGTTAGAAACAGAAAGAAGAAAAAGAGAAAAGGGGAGAGAAAGACTTCGCTGTGTGCAGCCAAGGCTCAGCTCGGTCTGGAGCACCGGACTGTCCGGTGTGCACCGGACAGTGTCCGGTGCGCTAGGCCGACTCGGCGCGAACTGGCCGCTCTCGGGAAATTGGCCGACGGCATACGGCTAAAATTCACCGGACTGTCCGGTGTGCACCGGACTGTCCGGTGAGCCAACGGTCGGCCAGGGCCAACGGTCGGCCGCGCAATCGGCGCGGGACACGTGGCCGAGCCAACGGTCGGAAGACGGCACCGGACTGTCCGGTGTGCACCGGACTGTCCGGTGCGCCAACGGCTCTCAGATCTCCGCCGGTCTGCAACGGTCGGGAAGCGCTGGATAAGGAAAGAAATCGGTCACCGGACATGTCCGGTGTGCACCGGACTGTCCGGTGCCCCCGACGACAGAAGGCCAGGATAGCCTTCCAGAATTGCTCTCAACGGCTCCTAGCTGCCTTGGGGCTATAAAAGGAGCCCCTAGGCGCATGGAGGAGACACACAAGCAACTCTTGAGCATTCTTGATCATCCACACAAGTTCTTTGCGCATTCGTTTGTGATTCTAAGTGATTCGAGCTCTGTTCTAGTGTGAACTCTGAGATAGTCATTCGAGCTCGAGTCTTGGCCGTGTGTGTGCGCTTTTGTTGTGGATTTGTGTGTGTTGCTTCCCTCCCTTACTCTGTGCTTTCTTTGTGATCATATACTTGTAAGGGCAAGAGACTCCAATTTGTGGAGATTCCTTGCAAACGGGATAGTGAAAGGAACAACAAAACACCGTGGTATTCAAGTGGGTCTTTGGACCGCTTGAGAGGGGTTGATTGCAACCCTCGTCCGTTGGGACGCCACAACGTGGAAGTGGGCAAGCATTGGCTTGGCCGAACCACGGGATAAACCACTGTGTCCCTCTGTGCTTGATTCTTGTGGTATTGTGTTTTGTTGAGACTTCATCTTAGCCACTTGGCATTAATCGTGCTAACGCTTAACAAGTTTTTGTGGCTTAAGTTTGAAGTTTTTACAGGATCACCTATTCACCCCCCCCCCCTCTAGGTGCTCTCAATTGGTATCGGAGCCGTTCTATTCACAAAGGGACTAACCGCCCGAATAGATGGATCCTAAGGGGAAGGGTATAGTGATCAACGACAAAGAAAAGGAGACCTTCGTCAACGAGCCGAAGGACGACAAGCCTACCGACTCCGGCTCGGGCCAAAGACGGAAGGAAGGGAAGAAGAAGAAGACAAGGCGCATCAAGGAGATCATCTACTACGACAGCGACGAGTCTACTTCTTCCCAAAAGGACGACGACAACGACTACAGGAAGACGGTCAATTCGAACTTTTCATTTGATTATTCCCGTATTCAACATAGTTCGAATTCGCATTTGCTTTCCATTCCTCTTGGCAAACCTCCACACTTCGATGGGGAGGACTACGGATTTTGGAGTCACAAAATGCGTAGTCACTTATTCTCTCTCCATCCTAGCATATGGGAGATTGTGGAGAACGGAATGAAATTCGATAGCTCGGATAGCCCTATGCTTATAAATGAACAGATTCATAAAAATGCACAGGCTACTACTGTTCTCTTAGCATCTTTGTGCAGGGAAGAGTACAATAAGGTGAGCGGCTTGGACAATGCCAAGCAGATATGGGACACCCTCAAGATCTCTCACGAGGGGAACGACATCACCATGCTCACCAAGATGGAGTTGGTGGAGGGCGAGCTTGGACGGTTCGCCATGATAAGGGGAGAGGAGCCAACTCAGACGTACAACCGGCTCAAGACCCTTATCAACAAAATAAGGAGCTACGGAAGCACGCGTTGGACGGATCACGATGTCGTCCGCCTAATGCTCAGGTCTTTTACCGTACTTGATCCTCATCTCGTGAACAATATTCGTGAGAATCCCAGGTACACGATGATGACGCCCGAGGAAGTGCTTGGAAAATTCGTAAGCGGGCGGATGATGATCAAGGAGGCAAGATACGTCGACGAAGCGTTGAACGGTCCGATCAACGAGCCGCAACCCCTTGCTCTCAAGGCAACACGAAGCAAGGAGGCGCTACCTAGCAAGGTGGCACAGATTGAGGCGGCTGGCCTTAATGATGAAGAGATGGCTCTCATCATTAAAAGATTCAAGACGGTGCTTAAAGGTCACAAGGGACAACCAAGCAAGACCAAAGCCAAGGGGAAGCGCTCATGCTTCAAATGCGGTAAGCTTGGTCATTTCATTGCTAACTGTCCCGATAATGAAAGTGACCAGGAAAAGGGGAACAAAAGAGAGAAGAAGAAGCAATACAAGAAGGCAAAAGGCGAGGCGCATCTAGGAAAGGAGTGGGACTCGGATTGCTCCTCCTCCGACTCCGACAACGAAGGACTCGCCGCCACTGCCTTCAACAAATCGGCTCTCTTCCCCAACGAGCGTCTCACTTGCCTTATGGCAAGGGAGAAGAAGGTGAGTATTCAAGACTCCACTTATGCTTCTTCTAGTGATAGTGAGTCTAGTGATGATGACATAGATTATTCTTGCTTGTTCAAGGGCTTAGATAGATCTAAGATAGATAAAATCAATGAATTGATTGATGCATTGAATGAAAAGGATAGGCTTTTAGAAAAGCAAGAAGATTTATTGTATGATGAACATGATAAATTTGTAGAGGCACAAAAATCATATGCTTTAGAAGTGAAAAGAAATGAAATGCTTTCTAGTGAAATATCTTCCTGTCATGAAACCATTTCTACCTTAAGAAGTGTTAATATTGATTTAAGTGCTAAACTAGAAGTAGCTAGTAAATCAAATTCTTGTGTTGAACATGTTGAAATTTGTACTAGGTGTAAGGATTTTGATGTTAATGCTTGTAGTGAACACCTAGTTCTAATTTCCAAATTAAATGATGAAGTGGCTAGTCTTAATACCCAACTTAAGACTAGCAAGAATGAAGTTGATAAAATAAAATTTGCAAGGGATGCCTACACGGTTGGTAGACACCCCTCAATTAAGGATGGGCTTGGCTTCAAGAGAGAAGCCAAGAACTTAACAAGCCATAAGGCTCCCGTCTTCGTCAAGGAGAAAGGGAAGGCCCCTATGGCTAATAGTGCTAAAAAGAACCATGCTTTCTTATACTATGATAGGAGACATGCTAGAAATATTTATAATGATTTTGATTCACATGTTTATAATTCTCATGCCATGTTTGCCTCTAGTTCCTCTCATAAGCATGATAGAAATATGAGTAGGAGAAATGTTGCGCATATGCCTAGAAAGAATGTTATTCATGCTCCTAGGAAAGTAGTGAATGAACCTTCTACCATTTATTATGCTTGTAATGCTCCTTTTGCTATTTGTAGAAAGGGTAAGAAGGTTGTTGCTAGGAAATTAGGGGCTAGATGCAAGGGAGATAAATCTTGCATTTGGGTCCCTAAAGATATTTGTGCTAACCTTGCAGGACCCAACATGAGTTGGGTACCTAAGACCCAAGCCTAAATTTGCCTTGCAGGTTTATGCATCCGGGGGTTCAAGCTGGATTATCGACAGCGGATGCACAAACCATATGACGGGGGAGAAGAAGATGTTCACCTCCTACGTCAAGAATAAGGATTCCCAAGATTCAATTATATTCGGTGATGGGAATCAAGGCAAGGTAAAAGGGTTAGGTAAAATTGCAATTTCTAATGAGCATTCTATCTCAAATGTATTCTTAGTGGAGAGTCTTGGATATAATTTGCTATCTGTTAGTCAATTATGTCAAATGGGATATAATTGTTTATTTACAAATGTAGATGTGTCTGTCTTTAGAAGATGTGATGGTTCACTAGCTTTTAAGGGTGTACTAGACGGCAAGCTTTATTTAGTTGATTTTGCAAAAGAAGAGGCCGGTCTAGATGCATGCTTAATGGCTAAGACTTGCATGGGCTGGCTGTGGCATCGCCGCTTAGCACATGTGGGGATGAAGAACCTCCACAAGCTTCTAAAGGGAGAACACGTGATAGGTCTAACCAATGTTTATTTCGAAAAAGATAGACCTTGTGCAGCTTGTCAGGCAGGTAAACAAGTTGGAGGAGCACATCACAGCAAGAATGTGATGACCACGTCAAGACCTCTGGAGCTGCTGCATATGGACCTCTTCGGACCCGTCGCCTATCTAAGCATAGGAGGAAGTAAGTATGGTTTAGTTATTGTTGATGACTTTTCCCGCTTCACTTGGGTGTTCTTTTTGCAGGATAAGTCTGAAACCCAAGGGACCCTCAAGCGCTTCCTCAGGAGAGCTCAAAATGAGTTTGAGCTCAAGGTGAAGAAGATAAGGAGCGACAACGGGTCCGAGTTCAAGAACCTTCAAGTGGAGGAGTTTCTTGAGGAGGAAGGGATCAAGCATGAGTTCTCCGCTCCCTACACACCACAGCAAAATGGTGTGGTAGAGAGGAAGAACAGGACGCTAATCGATATGGCAAGGACGATGCTTGGAGAGTTCAAGACCCCCGAGTGTTTTTGGTCGGAAGCCGTGAACACGGCTTGCCACGCCATCAACAGGGTCTATCTTCATCGACTCCTCAAGAAGACTTCGTATGAGCTACTAACCGGTAACAAACCCAATGTATCTTATTTTCGTGTATTTGGGAGCAAATGCTACATTCTAGTGAAGAAGGGTAGAAATTCTAAGTTTGCTCCCAAAGCTGTAGAAGGGTTTTTATTAGGATATGATTCAAATACAAAAGCGTATAGGGTCTTCAACAAATCATCGGGTTTGGTTGAAGTCTCTAGCGACGTTGTATTTGATGAGACTAATGGCTCTCCAAGAGAGCAAGTTGTTGATTGTGATGATGTAGATGAAGAAGATGTTCCAACGGCCGCTATACGAACCATGGCGATTGGAGACGTTCGGCCACAGGAACAGGATGAACGTGATCAACCTTCTTCCTCAACGACTGTGCAACCCCCAACTCAAGACGATGAACAGGTTCATCAAAAGGAGGCGTGTGATCAAGGGGGAGCACAAGACGATCATGTGATGGAGAAAGAAGCGCAACTGGCACCTCCAACCCAAGTTCGAGCGATGATTCAAAGGGATCATCCCGTCGACCAAATTCTGGGTGACATTAGCAAGGGAGTAACTACTCGGTCTCGATTAGTTAATTTTTGTGAACATTACTCGTTTGTCTCCTCTATTGAGCCTTTCAGGGTAGAGGAGGCCTTGCTAGATCCGGACTGGGTGTTGGCCATGCAGGAGGAACTTAACAACTTCAAGCGCAATGAAGTTTGGACGCTGGTGCCTCGTCCCAAGCAAAATGTTGTGGGAACCAAGTGGGTGTTCTGCAACAAACAAGACGAGCACGGAGTGGTGACAAGGAACAAGGCTCGACTTGTGGCAAAAGGTTATGCCCAAGTCGCAGGTTTGGACTTTGAGGAGACTTTTGCTCCTGTGGCTAGGCTAGAGTCTATTCGTATCTTGCTAGCATATGCCGCTCACCATTCTTTCAGGTTGTACCAAATGGATGTGAAGAGCGCATTCCTCAACGGGCCAATAAAGGAAGAGGTGTACGTGGAGCAACCCCCTGGCTTCGAGGATGAGCGGTACCCCGACCACGTGTGTAAGCTCTCTAAGGCGCTCTATGGACTTAAACAAGCCCCAAGAGCATGGTATGAATGCCTTAGAGATTTCTTACTTGCTAATGCTTTCAAGGTTGGGAAAGCCGATCCAACTCTTTTCACTAAGACTTGTAATGGTGATTTGTTTGTGTGCCAAATTTATGTCGATGACATAATATTTGGTTCTACTAATCAAAAGTCTTGTGAAGAGTTTAGCAGGGTGATGACGCAGAAATTCGAGATGTCGATGATGGGCGAGTTGAACTACTTCCTTGGGTTCCAAGTGAAGCAACTCAAGGACGGCACCTTCATCTCCCAAACGAAGTACACGCAAGATCTGCTAAAGCGTTTTGGGATGAAGGACGCCAAGCCCGCAAAGACTCCGATGGGAACCGACGGACACACCGACCTCAACAAAGGAGGTAAGTCCGTTGATCAAAAAGCATACCGGTCAATGATAGGGTCTTTACTTTATTTATGTGCTAGTAGACCGGATATTATGCTTAGCGTATGCATGTGTGCTAGATTTCAATCCGATCCTAAGGAGTGTCACTTGGTGGCGGTGAAGCGAATTCTTAGATATTTAGTCGCTACGCCTTGCTTCGGGATCTGGTATCCAAAGGGGTCTAACTTTGACTTAATTGGGTACTCAGATTCCGACTATGCTGGATGTAAGGTCGATAGGAAGAGTACATCGGGGACGTGCCAATTCTTAGGAAGGTCCCTGGTGTCATGGAATTCTAAGAAACAAACCTCCGTTGCCCTATCCACCGCTGAGGCTGAGTACGTTGCCGCAGGTCAGTGTTGCGCGCAACTACTTTGGATGAGGCAAACCCTCAGGGACTTTGGCTACAATCTGAGCAAAGTCCCACTCCTATGTGACAATGAGAGTGCTATCCGAATAGCGGAAAATCCTGTTGAGCACAGCCGCACAAAGCACATTGACATCCGGCATCACTTTTTGAGAGACCACCAGCAAAAGGGAGATATCGAAGTGTTTTATGTTAGCACCGAGAACCAGCTAGCCGATATCTTTACCAAGCCTTTAGATGAGAAGACCTTTTGCAGGCTGCGTAGTGAGCTAAATGTCTTAGATTCGCGGAACTTGGATTGAATTGTAGCATACATGTATTTATGCCTTTGATCATGTTCATTCTGCACTTTGTTGCTTATTATGGTGCTCAAGTTGTACAAACACTCCCTGGACCTCACAAGTCCGTTGCAATGTGATGCACATGTTTAGGGGGAGATGAGTTACAACTTGACCCTTTGAGACTAACCATATGTTTGAGTTTGCTTGTGTTAGTCACAAAGGAGAATTGAAAGGGAAAAGGTGGACTTGGATCATGCAAGACTTCCACTGCACTCCGATGAGAGGGTAACTTATTCCAAGTCCATCTCTGAACTCTTATTGCCATTTGCTCTTAATTGAAGATTTTGGTGAGGCAATGGGGTTAAAGGGCCAAAATTGATCCCGTTTTGGTGCTTGATGCCAAAGGGGGAGAAAATAAAGGCCAAAGCAATAAATGGATCAGCTACCACTTGAGAGATTTTGAAAATAGTAGAATAGAGTTTTTGATTTGTCAAAATTCTTAAGTTGTCTCTCTTGTCAAAAGTTGGCTTCTTGTGGGGAGAAGTATTGATTATGGGAAAAAGGGGGAGTTTTTGAAATCCTTGATCAATCTCTTTTTGAATGACTCTCTTTATGCTTAGACATGTGTGTTTAACTTAGAGATAGAGATTTGTGTTTGATTTGCAAAAACAAACCAAGTGGTGGCAAAGGATGATCCATATATGCCAAAATTGATTCAAAATAAATTTAAGTGTTATTTGAATTGAGTTTGCACTTGTTCTAGTGGCTTTATGTTGTGTTGGCATAAATCACCAAAAAGGGGGAGATTGAAAGGGAAATGTGCCCTTGGGCCATTTCTAAGTATTTTGGTGATTGAGTGCCAACACATGTGCTTAATTGTGAATTTATGTACATGGATGAACAAGGTGCAAATCATGAGATAAAGGTATGTTTCTAAGCCTTAGTACATTGGTTTTATGGACTAACATATTTGTCTAAGTGTTAGAAACAGAAAGAAGAAAAAGAGAAAAGGGGAGAGAAAGACTTCGCTGTGTGCAGCCAAGGCTCAGCTCGGTCTGGAGCACCGGACTGTCCGGTGTGCACCGGACAGTGTCCGGTGCGCCAGGCCGACTCGGCGCGAACTGGCCGCTCTCGGGAAATTGGCCGACGGCGTACGGCTAAAATTCACCGGACTGTCCGGTGTGCACCGGACTGTCCGGTGAGCCAACGGTCGGCCAGGGCCAACGGTCGGCCGCGCAATCGGCGCGGGACACGTGGCCGAGCCAACGGTCGGAAGACGGCACCGGACTGTCCGGTGTGCACCGGACTGTCCGGTGCGCCAACGGCTCTCAGATCTCCGCCGGTCTGCAACGGTCGGGAAGCGCTGGATAAGGAAAGAAATCGGTCACCGGACATGTCCGGTGTGCACCGGACTGTCCGGTGCCCCCGACGACAGAAGGCCAGGATAGCCTTCCAGAATTGCTCTCAACGGCTCCTAGCTGCCTTGGGGCTATAAAAGGAGCCCCTAGGCGCATGGAGGAGACACACAAGCAACTCTTGAGCATTCTTGATCATCCACACAAGTTCTTTGCGCATTCGTTTGTGATTCTAAGTGATTCGAGCTCTGTTCTAGTGTGAACTCTGAGATAGTCATTCGAGCTCGAGTCTTGGCCGTGTGTGTGCGCTTTTGTTGTGGATTTGTGTGTGTTGCTTCCCTCCCTTACTCTGTGCTTTCTTTGTGATCATATACTTGTAAGGGCAAGAGACTCCAATTTGTGGAGATTCCTTGCAAACGGGATAGTGAAAGGAACAACAAAACACCGTGGTATTCAAGTGGGTCTTTGGACCGCTTGAGAGGGGTTGATTGCAACCCTCGTCCGTTGGGACGCCACAACGTGGAAGTAGGCAAGCATTGGCTTGGCCGAACCACGGGATAAACCACTGTGTCCCTCTGTGCTTGATTCTTGTGGTATTGTGTTTTGTTGAGACTTCATCTTAGCCACTTGGCATTAATCGTGCTAACGCTTAACAAGTTTTTGTGGCTTAAGTTTGAAGTTTTTACAGGATCACCTATTCACCCCCCCTCTAGGTGCTCTCAGTTTGTACTCGACAAACCTAATTGGATCTCTATTCTAATCCAGACATTGCTTGTGTGTTGATGAAGAAGTTCAGGATTCCAAACCAGTTTTCATGTTTGTTTGATAAAGTTGTTCATGCTCTGTGCAATATGCAGGTGAAGCTAGATTTTCCAAATGAAGACCTCGTGTCTGTAAGTGGACACTATGGATATGCTGCTATATTTAGATAAGAAAATGTGTTCCAATTGACAACTTGTGAATCCATTAAATATATACGTGTGTATTTAGTCTTTGTACGATGGCATATCCTGATTCGCATTGCTACTGAGATGTGTGAACTGTTGGAGTTGGCAGAGCTGACCATATTTAGTTGTCATGCTGTGCTAGGCCTAAATTGTCTGATGATGTAATTGTTGTCTGTTGGCTATTGAGTCTGCCTGACAAACCTACCAATTCAAATTTAGTTATGCTATATGTTCTTTTTGTGAAATTACAAATCCGCATTGTTACAACATCTGAAATCTTGATTTTTATTAGGTCTCTTCATTCCCTTTTCAGATTTAATTAACCTCTGATTGGATTCGGAGCTATATATTGACAGCCATATTGATTTGATTTCTCGGTACACAGGGGAACTACAACATTTGGTGTGAGTCGTACTACTTCGGGTTTTGGATCTTCAAGCTCACCTTCATTTGGCACATCAATTAGCGTGTTCAGTTTTGGTTCTTCACCATCTTTTGGACAAACAACATTTTCTTCTAGAAGCACTCCCTTTGGAATAAATCCCTCACCCTTTGGTGCACCAGTTCCTGCATTTGGTAGGTTTTCCCATTTTATTGTAGATCTCCCTTTTCAACTGTTTTTACACTGGCTAGCTCATCTATTTTTACCTGTTAGACTAATTGTTTATTCCCTTTGAGTTTCAGGCTCACAGACAGCATCACCAGCTTTTGCACAACTGTAATTTGCTAATCAAGCTGGAGGAACCAGAATAAAACCTTATTCTCAAACACCAAAAGCTGATAGTGAGCTTAATTGATTTTGCACATTTTAATTTGATAATGTTGTGATTGAATAGAGCAACCAGCATCCTTGCATTGGGATAGGATAACAAGAAAGATTTGGGAGATCTGCTTTAGGAGATACCTTGTTTTTTTAATACAATTACTTTTTGCTCTCTCACAAGTATAGACAAGTGGACAAGTGCAGTCTTGAATCCCATCCTAAACTACTTTCAATTCCTTGGAGATTATGCTCCATATATATAGAATAGCTCTCTGCCAACCATGTAATCACTCTACCTATTTCTTTTACATTCGTATATGCTAAGATGCATTTCTCTACTCCTAAAAAGGATCTAACTTATTTTGACTATCGATAACCACATCATTTTGCTCCTGTTTTTTTTTTGGAAAATTCAGGCGGGAGACGAAGGGCGAGCTTAGTGATCTAGAGTCAGATCTGGTGGTGAAGGAGATTGGCAACGCTGGCTGCAGAGCTGATCGTGCCACCAACACAAGAGATCTAGGAGTTCTTCATCATCACCGACGCGGTCCAGGCCAAGCACTTCGCTTCCAGTAAGACTCCTCGCCAAGCTACCGACATGACTAGAAAATTTTAGTTTTATAGTGTGGTATCGTGGGGCATGTAGAAATTACTATCTTAATTACTCGATCTCTCACCGCACATAAGTTTCTTCTCTCCATGTTAATTTCGTGCAAGGACACTGTAAGCCTTTTCTTAATTTCCGAGTGTTTAGATATTTCTGCTTTTCAGGTGATTGCTGGCTCATTTCCATCTTTTTCACCTTCTGTGATATCAATTCCAATCCTTCTATAGGTAAATGGCTATGAGGAACTCAAGAAGAAGGTACAATCTATTGTGTCCAATGAAGAAATCAAGAGCATTGTCCTCCATATGGAGCTGAACGAGAAGCTACAGCAGCACAAGATACATCCCATGTTAATTTCGTGTGGACACTGTAAGCCTTTCAAAAATTTCCCAGTGTTCAGATATTTTTGCTTTCTTGGTGATTACTAGCTCATTTTTACCTTTTCTACCTTCTATGATGTCAATTCCAATCCTTCTTCATGTAAAAGGTTGTGAGGAACTCAAGAAGAAGCTTCAGTCTATGGTGTCCAATGAAGAAATCATGAGCATTCTCCTCCATATTGGGTTGAACGAGAAGATGCAACAACACAAGATACATGGGCTTAAAGACAATGGGAACAACCGGTCAGCCATGTTGCGACTGAGAATTCTTTTCTACGAGGAATAGGAACAAAGGGACTATTAGATTAATATGGTTTCTATACACAATTAAGAACTGTAGTTAGGGTGATTGTTGGCAAAAAAATTATGAGATACTAAGGCCGATAATAATATATGTTTCAATGATAATATATGTGTTTGTTACC
This sequence comes from Zea luxurians, assembly GCA_029449295.1. Taxonomy (NCBI): domain Eukaryota; kingdom Viridiplantae; phylum Streptophyta; class Magnoliopsida; order Poales; family Poaceae; genus Zea; species Zea luxurians. Next base: position 1,802,514 of record JAOPSE010000047.1, read on the forward strand.
ATGTAATCGTTGTGCACTATCGTTTTGTTGAATAATTTGTATGCCGTTGTAACGCACGGGCATTTAACTAGTAAAACTATTATTACGGATAGCATGGTCGCTACATGGTTATCAGTAAGCCCGTTTTTTTCAGATGCGTGGCTGACCAATCTGGCAATAGAACAACTGTAGGTCTAGTACACAGAATTTCAGTCACGGAAGGCGAAAGATGGTATTTTTAAGGTGGGCCATAGGAAACCCCGACACAAACGAACCCCATCCGCCAAATTAGCTCGTGTTGCCGGGCTACACAAACGAGCCCATCCAAAGATTCTTTATTTCATCGCATATTTTAAACTTTACACTACAAAATAGAGTTTTAGTCGTATTTAATAATTTAGAAATTATAACATAATAAAAATAAAATGACTAAAAATTAGTCACACTAAACCAAACATCCATTCCTTCATCCCGTGTCCGCCGCCGGCGAGTCTACCCAGCCGCGGGGCTCGGTGCCCCGGCCATCCATCCCCTGCGAATCTCGGTGAGTCCACGACTTCCTTTCCCTCTGCTCTCCTCATCATGCTCCCTGTGCCTCACTGAATCCTGCGCCCGGCGCAGTGGTCGTGGCGCTGAGCCTGGCGGCGCGGTGCGTGGACGCCGCGAGGCACGTGCGGCCGAGCCTTCTCGTTGGCTGGCTGCCTTTCTCGGAGTTGGACCTGGACCCTCCGTGGGTTTAAGGAATAGTTGCTAGAGGCTAGAGCAGGGACAGAAGGCAGAGAGTGTCTCCATTAGACCGTGTAACGCTGAACTGTAGATGGGATCTGCTGGAGATAGCCTCAGTCTTTTTTTTTCCGAAAGGAGATAGCCTCAGTCTTTTTTCACGAAAACAGGGGAGAACAGATGGAAAGGCGATGGTCTGAACCTCCGCTTTGGATCTGTTGGGCAGTGGGCTGCTGGAGTTATGTACGGAATATGGATGCATCAGCAGGAGATGCCTTCAGCTAGATTTTAATTTTTTTTCTTACATCTTTCTATAGGAACAGCCATGATCATGATGGCTGATGATCAGCTGAGATGAGATAGTCACGATCTGGAAGGGGTCCTGGATTCCTCTCCAAACGTTTTAGGGCATTATTGAGTGAATTCTTGCTCTTGAAATTTAAATGCCGTGATAAAAAGAGTAGCGTATCCTACTAGCTCCCTCTACCTGTTCTACTATGAAAAGTTGCTTTATAAAATGTTTTCTAAAACAGTTTCATCCAATGAACAAAAATATCTCTCTCTACTCAAATCTATAAACTGCAGCTGATGTGTTGGAGCAGAGCTACATGTTTCTTTTTCTTTTCTAGAACCATAAGTATTTTTGCACATGTGCCAAGCTTCTTGTGGCTCATTTAAATAAAAATATCTCTCTCTACTCAAGTCTACATTGCATAGTAGCTTTTAGTATGTCTCCAGCACGATTACTATCACTTTTAGAAACCCCACAAAAATTTTAGGGCCTTTGGCTGCTTTCATCTTTGTTGCTTGAAACAGATTTTTTGTCACCTGAGGTTCGTCAACAACTTGTCTGCAAGTATTAAAAAATCATCACGCAATTCTTTTGAAACAGAATGTTTCAAAGGAACAAACGTGGCCTTTCGAGAGATACGACTTGCATTTTCGAAGTTTCATTATTATCTATTATTTGTTGCTTCACAGTAGAAACATCGTTTTGTATATGTTGTCTCACATTCTCATCCAATGAACAGATCCGCCCTCAAAGGGAGTCAAGCCTCCTCCAGCCTTTCCTTTCAAATCGGATTTGTTTGCTCAAGTTGCAAGGTACAGATTCCCTAACACATTGCATATATACAGATCAGTTCGATTGTTGCTTGCTTGAGATTATTTCCCCAAACAATGAACTTATATGTACTTGTGAATACATAGCATAATGATGTGATTCCAGATTCATTATGACGTGCCATATGTTTTTTTTTGTATTTGATGCTTAAATGTAGATGGATAAGAGGACCAAGGTTGCAGTTTGTGTTGCTGCTGCACATAACTTACTGTCAATGATGGCCGTGATTATTGCGTCTAGAAAAAGAAAACGAAATGCAAGGAGCGCACAGATTACCTATGCACCATTGCATGTGAGTGGTACAGGCTGGGATGAAGATAATTTTGTTATTACTCTGGATGAAGAGCACTATAATGGTTATGTTAAGGTACCATTGGAACATCCTCTACCTGCAATATGTTTATACTCACCACTTCATGCCGATGGTTCTGTCAGTTCCTATCTTTTCCTCAGTCCTTTATAAAAGGGGCTGCTTTAGATTTGTTGCCTGGTCTTATCTTTTTGGCTGTTTGGACCAGCATGTTTTCACGCTTCTTGATGTGTTGTAACCTGTAAAAACTTATCTAAGCAAACAATCTATGATAGATGTATAGCAGTCGCAGGTGGTGAATACTGAGATTGTTACTGGATACCGTCAGGCTTGCTATCAGATTGTGCTGCTAGAGGTAGTAGTTCCTGAGTGAATTGAGCTGTGACAGCGTGCTGACGAGAGGCAACAGGTTTTGCTGTCGCTGCAGCCATCACTTGAGCTTTTCATGTAGTTATTGTGTTGTTGGTCCATACTCCATAGTTATCTTTAGTTCATCACAGGTGGACTAGTGCCACTCATTTCTGAATTTAACATTTCCTCTTTCTGAAAGTTTCTTTCTTCTGTAAGTATATAAGTTATGGTAGGACATATGAGTTGTTTGCTGACTATTATTGTTTCCTATCCAACTGTAGGATGACAAAAGCGATGCTGATTGTTTAAACAAGCCTTTTGAACACTTTGATGAGATGCAAACAATATTTGGAAATACCATGGCCACATGTAAGTTTGCAAAGGATTCCAGTGCAGGTCTAGGTGAAGATGATGAAACTGAAAATGAAGAGGTGACGGCACGTGCTTTCACTAAAAGGCAGTTCGCTTGTGATGATAACGTCGCAACATCTTCTGCAAGCAAGAGCAACAAGAAGGCAAAAAAACGTGACAGTGAAGAGGAGTTGATTGCTGCATTCAAAAGTGTCGGGGATAAGCTATCCAATGCTATTGAGAAGGTTGCCACATGGGACACTGATGTACCAGATGATCTTTTTGACAATTTGCTAAACCTTCCAGGTGTGTGCTCTGTTTGTATGTTGAAACATGAATCCTGTTTTCTATGTTGTGTATGTTGCTTTTGGTGGTTTGTGGAAACCTGAAACCTGTTTTCTATGTTGTCTATGCTTTTGGTGATTTTTGGTAAAAAGAAAGATGTTGTGTATAATGTAACCTGAAACCTGTTTTGCATGGTGGTTTATGAAACCTGAAATGTATTTTGGACATAGGTTGCTGTCCGAACCATACAAGCAGCATGCAAAATAGCACCTTCTTTGCTAACCTTGTATAACCATGTGCCATACAAAACAGCAGCTTCTTTGGTCTGAACCACAGAAGCTTTATCTTCCCCTTTACTATCTTCTGTTGAATCTTATGATGCAGTTGCAATGCTCTATTGATCTTTGATAGTACCTACACAATGCAGCCACTAAATCTGGTTGTAACTCTAGTTACCACTTACCAGCATATATTGTTTTTGACAATTTGCTAAACTTTGCAGGTTTTGAGCAGACCCACATATCTCTGTATTTCAATTATTTGGTGGCGCACCCTCACATTGCTAGAGCCTTCAACAAGTTGCCGTTCGACCACAAGTTAATTTGGGCTCGCAATTTCGCCAGTGAGAAGTTCTCTAGAGTGTGAGGGTAATTAGTAGGTAGATTTGGACGGCTCTTTTGCTTGAACCACATCGAACAATGAATTGTGGGCTAAGTACGTGTAGATTTTGTAGAAGCCTTGAACTTGATATTATGTGCAAGGCTAGGACACATTATTATGTGTGCTGTGTGGAGTTAATAATATGTGTTTTGTGGACTTAATATTAGTTGTAACATATCCTGAGATGGGGGCAATGGCTATAAGCTTTTTGGTTGAATTCCAGTTTTTTGTTCTCATGGTTGCTGCTTGTGGAGTGACACTGAAAATGGGTTGCTGCTTGTGAAGTTTTTTTGTTCTCATGGTTGTTGCTTTGTTCTCATGGCTGTCTTTTGCTTGACTAGTTGACATGGGATTCTGTCAATATAGTAAACGACCAGCCACTTGCCTAGATTCTGTCAATGTGGACTTAATATTAGTTGTAACAGTTCAGGTGTGAAGGAAAGGTTTGTGAAAGATTTCAGATTTCAGGTTTGACGTCTCAGCAGCAGCCGTTCAGAGTAACAAGTGTTTCAGCCAATTCCCTACCACTGTACATGTTCATTTCTCTTTCGTTCGTCTGTCCCATGGTATGTCTCCATATTTAAATAGTAAAAAAGTTAAAATTATGCATGTGCTCACAATTATCTACTCAACAGAACACATCTGTCTTAATGTTTTCATTTCGCCGTGAACCGCCGTAATTCCCAACTCATACGGGCCCATCCGCCTGTTTTGCTGGTGCCATCGCTGTGGTGGGCGCGGAAGACGGCCTGAGCTTGACGAAGCGCTTCCAGTACCAGTGCTTCTCCCACACCACGCCCATGGACTCGATAGGCACGCCCCGGGTCTCCGGCAGGAACGCGGCCACGGCCGCCGCCATAACAACCACCCACCCGGCGTAGAACAAGAAGGTGCCGTACTTGAAGCTGCACAGCATCTCCAGGAACGACTGTGACTGCACGAAGATGAGCACCCCCGATATGGCGCCACCTAGGCCCAGCGCCGCCGGCCTCACCTCCAGCGGGAAGATCTCGGTCGTGACCACCCACTTGATCGGGCCCCACGACACGCCGAACCCGGCAGTGTACACGCACACCAGCGCCACCACCGCGACCGCGTACCCACGCGGCATGGACTTGCCGCCATCGGTGCCCAGCTGCGCGCCAAAGATCCACGCCATGGCCACCTGGGAGAGGATCAGAACGGCGCTTCCCAGCATGAGGAGGGAGCGGCGGCCGTAGCGGTCGACGGCCAGACCGGCCACCGCGATGGACGCCAGGCTGACCACGTCGGTGATGATGGAGCCCAGGATGGCCTTCTGGTTGGTGAACCCGACGGTGTAGAAGAGGAGCGGCGTGAATACGGAAACGACGATCACGCCCGTCAGGTCGAAGAACACCGGAGTGGCCACGGCGATGAGGAGGTGGGGGCGGTACTCGCGCCGGCACAGGCGCCGGAACGCGCCGGACTCGTGTCTGCGGTCTTGCTCCACTGCGCGGACGATGTCCTTGAGCTCCGCATCGGTGTCGGCCGACGCCGCCCCAGCCCCGCGGATGCGCCGCAGCGAAGCGCGGGCCTCGTCGAGCCTCCCACGCAGCACCAGGCTGCTGGGCGTGTCGGGGATGACCGCAGCGCCGACAATGACGACGGCGGCCGGGACGAGGCCGACGCCGAGCGAGAGGCGCCAGCCCCACCTCGGGATGGAGTTGGTGCCGTAGTTCACCATGTCCGCCATGAACATGCCCAGGTTGAAGAAGAAGTGGTAGCAGGTCGTGAACGCGCCTCGCCACCGTGCCGGTGCGATCTCCGCCAGGTACACGGGTGCAGACTACAACCAACGCGCCACTGTCACAATGCGCCTTCCTACATCAGCATGCCGAGCGCGTTGGCTGAGCAGTGATCACCAGGCTGGTGAAGCCGACGGCGAAGCCAAGCAGGATGCGGCCGATGATGAGCATGCTGATGTGGACGGCGGAGGTGTTGAGGATGGCGCCGGCCAAGAAAAACATGCCGCCTATCAGCATGGAGTTCCTCCGGCCCATCGTCCTCGTCAAGTGGCTGGATACCAGATTGGAGAGGATGGCTGCGAGATATAACGAGGAAACGAACAAGGTGAGCACCTGGTTTTTAAATATGCAGTACGTGTCCTGCTGCGCGTTGTTTGTCTTCTTGAGGATGTTTGGGAAGAATGCCTGGAGGAACGATTCCATCTGCATCAGTCCCCCTGAAATTAAACAGAACAAGCTGAAATTTAACCGGTGCTATTCGAAAAAGAAATAAACAGACTCGTATCACATATATGACTAAGTAGTTTCAACTTTTATGGCGATCAAAGATCACACCAGATTTATTTGATCATATCATATCACATGGATCAAACATACATGCAGGCTGTGACTGGTCCAAACTGTTAAGAAAATGTTATTGCCACAAATACATTGGTGTTGTCACGTAATTGATCTTATGCAGCGCCACAATATCCATTGAACAGCTAGTTTATAGTCGATTTTTAAATTGTTTTATAATAATTTAAATATCTTTAATTTATGCAGTAAAAAAAGATAAAGTTTATGAATCTATGATAACATTAACTTGATATATAGTTAGTGCGTTGAGGCTGAGTTGGGTCACACACCAGCAAGGTCTAACAAGTCCGAGCTCGCAAACATGCATGCTTAATCGCATCAAGAACGCAACAGAATGGCTTCATGGAAGACTTTGGTGAGGAGCACATAGAGGTTGCATAGAACGATCAATGCCACCTAGAACAATGGGATACGTTATCAGTGTCTCTAGAAATGGATCAAAAGAGGGACTACTAAGATAAAGTACGTTTAGCGGATGCGCTAGTGGATGTGGTGACTGTCTTTGGGCGGCGGGTTGACGATGAGCGCCGTGGCGACATTCTCATATGCCTGGCGCGCTGCAGCATCCTGCAGGTCTATCAGTATCACGGTGCCGCTTGCAGCTTGTGCCTTGCGCTGGGCGCCTGAGCGTTGCTAGTCACTGGAGGTGCGGTGCGTAACGTGTTGGCTCGTGGTTGTATCTTGTGTGATGGCGTGGGTGCGTAGTACACATGGCCCTACACGGCGTTTTTGGTATGGCTGCAGTACTGACGCACGGACATGGTTCGACGTGGATGTGCATGCTGGGAGTGCGCGCTGATGGCGCGGATAAAGTCTGGACACTAGTGTTGAATATCATGATCAGGAAGGATGTTGTGGCATATTTTAGTTAAACTTTGTAGACTATATTTATAGCATAATATATATATTACTGGGATGTGATATAATATAAATATTATTGGGGTATGACTGGAGCGTGACCTTAGCTGCAGCCCCGATAGCCTTCTCCTAGATCTGCCCCCTGGACGTGACGAACGACAAGTTAGAGAGAAAGTTGAAAGTTAGGACAAAAGAGATATGTCATGTTTTGATGGCTGTCTCATTTGACATTATCCTTGTAGAAAACGAGTTAAATACACGTTCTCTAAGTTTTCTTACGCTTAAAAGTATAAAAAAACGATTTTAAAATAAATTGCTTCGGACAAAATTTTTAAAAACAGTCTAACCGGTTTCCTAAGGTCTGCCATATGGATTGGACAAGTCACGCAAGCAAACCAATCTTAGACTTGTTCGGTTATTTCTAATGGATTTATTGGGATTAGAAAATTTATAAAGATTTTTTTTGACTTACTATGGATTAAATTACATCCAATCCCCTCCAATTCAGGCATTGTTTAGTTACCAGAGATAAAATCCCACCATAGATTTAATTCAGATCTGGATTGGGTAAATCCACTCACACTCAATCCCATGGTGAAATTAAATCAATCATTTAATCTATGTATCTCTCAAAACTAATTATTCTTTTGATTCATGAATTCTAATATAAACTCATGCAATATCTTTATGGATTTGTTCCATATCTAATGAGTTATGGATAGAATTCATGTTTTCCATAGTTTAAAAAATTCTTAAACTCTTGGGTTATAATCCACGATGGGTTTAACCGAATAAAAAAATTTGGGTAGACATAAATTATTTTGGGGTATGGATTATGATATGGATTTAATTTCAATCCATGATAATTTAGAGCTGGATTGATGTAAATATATAAGGCCTTATATGGATTTTGATGAAACCGAACATGGTTTAGGAACTTGCCTTACTTGTTCTAGGGGACGCATTTCTCGCTCCGGTTTCTGTATTATTTTAGTTCTAAATTCAGAACTACAAACACCGTTTTTTGTCAAACGAATTTTTGGAAGGGTAAAAAACGAAAAGGTGAACCCTGCTTGGGTAGTGAAACCGTCCATGCTCGTTTGGCAAACTGGCTAGATTGACTTGTTTAAGTAGACGTCATTTCTTCTTCTTTTTTTTACTTTGCGCCTATAATTTTGTTGTTCCAAATATTTTTTAGTGCGTTATTAATATTTTCGTTATTTTTTTTACATTGCTTGGGTAGTGAACACATTATCAGGCACGAGATCTCTGGATGTATCCTTATTTCTTGACAAGTGGGGACTGTGTCTAGAGTGACGGTGGGCTCTAATTTTTTACATTATATAATTTAAGGATCAAATTATATTAAGATCAATGTTTATTTCTATTTATTTATCTATTTGTTACCTAGTTAATTGTACTGAGCCAACTAACTATTAGCTTTATTACATTCAAACACCCTCTAAGGCCATGCTTAAATACTACTTAGCTACTAAAATTAGTTAAATACATTCAAACAATGTAGCTAATAGTTTAACTATTAGCTACTTTTAGCACATTCATTTATCAGTTAGCTAGCTAATTTTACTAGCAAATTTTTAGCTAACTAATATTAAGGCCCCGTTTCAATCCCACGGAATAAACTTTAGCTATATGAATTGAAGTGCTAAAGTTTAGTTTCAATTACCACCATTAGCTCTCCTGTTTAGATTACAAATGGTTAAAAGTAGCTAAAAAAAGTTGCTAAAGTTTATCTCGCGAGATTGGAACATGGCCTAACTCTAGTGCATGCAAACACCCATATTATTTAGATATATATAGGTATTGAGCAAGGTTAGAGAATATATATATATATATATATATATGAAAATCTAGATAAGGTTGTATATATGTGTGTGTGTTTTGAAAAAAAACGTAGGTTTGTGATCCAACGATAAAAAAACGTATGTATTACTCCTAAAACATTCTTTTTTTTTGCAAAATGTTATCCGTCATGGTAGAGTTAGTTAGGCTATCTACTGGAGTTTATCCATCTTAATCTGCATATTCAAACTCCAGCGAGTAAAGTCTATAGTGCAAGACAGTGGGTCTTATACCTTGGACTTACATTCTCGAGAAGACTATGCCCGTGTTTGGTTCAACTTTTCAGCCGATTCTGGCCGCCATAAGCGGGTTTTGGTGTCCAAACGTCTAGATTCTGAGGTGATTCTAGCCACTGCGGAGAAGCAGCTCAGCACCCACGTCCGTGAGAAGTCTCGTGAATCCTGGTCTCATCTGCTTCGTACGTACGTCTGACTCTCTCTTTATCTTAACCCACATCGATTATATTACTGGTAAATACGCACTAACTGTACTAGGACGATCAGTAATCATCAACACTTTAACCGTGATGTTAATTACGAGCATTATATTAGATAGATATACGGGCCATTTACATCCATGCCGAAAAAAAGCTAATGCTTAGTGTCATGGTTTGTTATCTGAACCGGTCAATAGTTATATTGTAATAGACAAATCATGTATAGTTTTAATCAGGTTTTAATTATTGTGTCTTTGCCTATTTTCTTTTTTCACTAAGAATCTACAATCTCATAATCTACGTATCCAAATACCTAGATTCTAACCGGATAAAAAAACAAACACAAACTTACATGATATTTAAAAAATAAACTAATTCGAGCGGAATTGATGTCAAATACAGTTGGTATAAAAATTAATACAGAATACCAACTCATAGCACTAAGAGAATGCCAACATGTATTTCTAATGTCTTACTGTCAATGCACACAACAGGCCCCAACGAAATTAATGCACTAGTTGGTTGTTTGTATTTATCTGTTTTCTTTTTTTAATCAGAATCTACAATCTCATAATCTGCGTATCCAAACACCCAGATTCTACCCACCAGCTTCTCTCCACAGCAGTCGAACCAAACACCCAGATTCTAATCACCAGCTTTTTCCCACAGCCAACTTTTCCCTACAGCCAGCTTTTCAGAAAAGCTCTTTAGAAAAAAGCCGAACCAAACAGGCCCAATGACTTATGAGCCGGAGATGCTTTGTTTAACGTGAGATGTATGTAGCTGCACATCTTGTAATGGTACGCATACATCATGTATACCGTGCAGTGTTGACTATGGATAAGAAAACTGTAAGCATTGGAACACTGTTAAGAAAAATAAGTTCCCAAACACTTTAAAGTATATAATATATTGTTTAATACTGCAGTATTGCTTTAATACTAAAAAAACTTAGTTCCCAAACACCCTCTTAGAACTTACTTGGATATATAAATAGTTGGGAACGTATCAGGTGCAACCAAATTATTTGGCACAATCGGTGCAATCAATGTGTGCAACCAAGACAGAAGGATAGAGATAGGAAAGTCTATTTAAAAATATACAGGAAGAGATAGGAGAGTTGTTTTGAAAAATGATATTTTAAACAGGCTATCCTACTTTCATCACTGTGTCTTGGTTGTATACTTGTATGGTTGCACTAATTGGTTCGATTGCACATGATATGTTTTCTATATAGTTTGGAGTAAAATTCGAAATAAAATTTACCCTAAACCGCCCCACCATATATAGATTGATATGACTATATGGACATCAAATAATGTCTTAGGCCTTGTTTGGATGTTAATATCCACTGTTTAAATACCCATGCAATTATCTTAATTCAAGGCTAATAGATCTGAATTAATATATGAGCATCCAAGCGATTTCTTAGTGATTTAACGATCTAATCTAAGTGTATGAGCACATCGAAGTTTAACATATAAACACGGCTCACAAACCATTGTGGCAGGCCGGCTTGCGGCTAGACAAGAGAATCGAACAAATGCAACGACCATCAGAACAAGTTGTACCGAGCGTCAAGAGTGAGGGAGAGACTGACCTGTAACACTGATGTCGTATCCAAGTAGAAGGCCGCCTGAGGCCGCGGTGAGGCAGCTCATCGCAACCGCGAACGTTATCGAACCGCCGCCGCCTCCCGAGCCGACGGCGAGCGCCTCCCCTCCGGTCATCTTGTCTCGTCCAGCCAGCCTTGCGAAGGCGAAGCAGAGCAGGTGCTTCAGAGCTTGCACTTGCTTGCTAGACAGCAACTGAGCGTTGGGTGATAGGGAAGATGACAATGCGCCAGGCCTACCACACGGAGAGAAAAAAAAAAGGGTGGGAAGTCCATTTGGTCACACGAGCGTACGTCAGCAGTTGATTTATTTTTTTTTAAAAAAAACGCTTTCGCTCCGTCTCCGTCCCTACAGGTTTCTGCGGTGATGTCCACTTGCATATACGTGGTAATGGATTCTAGTTGTACAATATAAAATTTAATGATCAAATTGGATTAGAATGGGTATCTATTTATTAACTTTTAAACTAAAAATAATTAAGAGCTCTAATTTTAAATAAACATCTAGATGGTGATCCATTTCCACCTCTTGCGTATGCACTTCTAATTGTTTTTTTAAAAATATCAGGAGATATACGGCAACAAAATATCTATAATGAGTGTAAACTCAGTACTAACACTTTATTATGGTGCACAAGTTTGGTGTATTGACATGACATGTTTTGCAGGTTGTGAGCATCCGATCGGGACTGTTTAGCTTAATTTTATGGAGATGTATGGGAAACACTTGAATTGGCAAAACGACGAAGAAATGGCATATTTGAGTCTACCTTGACGAAATCATCGTTCAGATGTTCAAACAAGTATTTAGTTTTTATCTCTCTAGAACCTAAAGGCCTTTTTAGTACGGCTCTTTAGGCGGCTCTAGCTCGAACTCATCATAAAATCCTACCAAACGGTAAAAAAAAACGGCTTCTCATCGAGAGTCTTTCCAGAGCTAGAGTCATTTTGTTGCGAGTCATAGCACAAAAAACATGGCTTCTACCGGCTCCTTTAGGATATCCTGACATGGGTAGGCTGTGTTATATAATGGTCTAAGGCTTAATAGAATTGATAGAATATTCATACCAACAAAGTGCATATTTTTTCGGAAGCTTATCCCGAAAAAACCTCGAGGTTAAACGTGCTTGACCTAGAGCAATCTTGAGATGAGTGATCGACCGGAAAGTCTTTTCGGATGCACATGATTAAGGATAAAGTGCACATAAAAGACTCATATTGGTTTGTGGGGATAGTCTATGATTCTAGAGGGCTGACAGGAGTAAGTACCGCGGGTCCGAGAGTGGACAAGGTTTATAAATGGTAGTAGAACCGATCCTTGCGGTTTCACAGGCGTGTGTAGGCTAGTGGTTCGGACATATGGCGCATGACGATGTGGGCCTAGAGTGTCACATGGCATGGCATATGACAACACTAGATACATAGACGTGGCTAAGAGGAAATGTTCCTGGCTTGGGGTTGACTGACAAGGATGTCGGTCTTGTAAGGGGAAGGATTGCGATATCATGGTCCGGGTGGATTGTGTTATATCCTAACCCAAGACTTAATATGATTGATAGAATACTAGTACCAACAAGCTGCATTTTCTTTTTCGAAAGCCTATCTCGAAAGAACATCGAGTTAAACGTGCTTGGCCCAGAGTAACCCAAGACTTAATAGGATTGATAGAATACTAGTACCAACAAGCTGCATTTTCTTTTTCGGAAGCCTATCTCGAAAGAACATCAAGTTAAACGTGCTTGGCCCACAGCAACTCGAGACTTAATAGGATTGATAGAATACTAGTACCAACAAGTTGCATTTTCTTTTTTGGAAGCCTATCTCAAAAGAATATTGAGTTAAAAGTGCTTGGCCCAGAGTAATCTTGTGATGGATGATTGACCAATAAGTCTTCTCAGGTGCACATGAGTGAGGACAAAGTGCACAAAAGGCTTGTATTGGTTTGTGGGACTGGTCTATGATCCTAGAGGGCTGCCTGCCATAGGTACCATAGTCCGGTAGTAGACGATGTGTTACATCCTTCTACATTTACATCATTCGGAAAACACATGAGAAATTGTTTTACCAAACAAATTGTAAAACATCTTTGATTCCTCGTAGAAGCAAGAAGCCATTTTCAAAGGAGGCGAAGCCCTGATAAATGGGGTCAAAATACTTCTCCCAACACTTTCTATAATTTCTTCGTTTCTCTGTAGCGGTTTGAGGTGTTCTAGCTAGACCTAAATGCATGAGTCCCTACAGAACTGTCGTCATGGTACATAACCATAATACTATAGTACAAAAAGAGAAAAAAGTTTATAAATACAACAATGGCGTACGCTGAAGACACGATGATCCTAGATGTCGCATGATTACCAGCATACCAACAGTTTATAGTAGTTCAGGTTGTAAGATGCTATATACCCTATGTCCTCTTTGAGCACCCTGTGTCCTCTTTGAGTATTTGATAAACACAAAAGTGATTAAGATTACAAGCTCAAATATCAATTGAGCATCATAATCTTTTAGCTCTATCTTTTGATTTGGTTCTAGTAAGAGTTCTAAACTATTGGTCTTTAGCCCATCTCTCTGCCCTTATTATTCTTCCAACCGAAGCTCATTGAACCTTGTCGCGAGCATGTCAAATTGAGTTGAATATTACTAGAATCTCATAGATTACAAAATAATTGCCTTTCAATACTTGTAGAATTTATCCCTTTTACTTCAAGATTTTAAACAGCCTTTGTAAACATAAGAATTTTTTGCTTCTATTGTCGATGCTTGATTTATTTCTTGTCCTTCTACGAATAGAGAACACTTCCCCATTGAAAGCATAACCTTTAGGATATGTCATATGTTATATCTTTTCCTTAGGGTGCAAAGCTTCAGAAACCTCATCCAGTGTTAGAGTATCATGACTATATAATAACATATCTAGTTTGCAAAAGAACAAGGCAAAGAGAATAAAATAAGACCTAAATCCTCATTGTCATAATCTCTATATAGATTTAGTCTAAAATGATCTTCTTGAAGACCGAAAGATAGTTAAGTACAAAACCACCCTCTTGCAACTTGTGTGTAAGTTCATCTTCACATGTATCTTGCATGTTAAATCCTTAGACATACAAATGCACTCTTGTTTGAGGCATAAAGTAGTAGCAATTTTCTCTTGCAAAGAATCTTGCAAAATATTATTTAAAACATTAAGTAAATTTGAGTCAAGGCCTTACCATCTTTTCTCTTCTTATCGGCCCAAAATTTTGAATATTTTTATTAAATTTATTAAGAGCATCATCAATTTTAGCATGTGCAATAATAGCATTTATCCCAACTTGCCACAGTGAATCTTGTGTCACAATCTAGTGGCGGAAGATTATCACCAACATGCCGAAGAAATAATAGAAAAAATACAGAAATTTAGGTGTAAACCTAGCAAGTTTGTGTATGTTCAGCAATAAACTTCAAACTTTCTGATGATCTACTTGGTGCGTGTAGCAAACATGTTGGAATTTAAATTATTTTCTTCACTATTGATCAACAATAGCATGGTCAGAGAAACTTATTACTTTCTCCATCCGCGTGCACTTGATTGTTGCCGAAGAACGCAACAACATGAGCCTCACAACTTCTGCAGACAGGGACAACAGCGACATGAGTTTTTTCTTCTCTTTTTTTAGATGGAGAGACATCATTGAGTAGAATTCGATGATCAAAATCAACTCTGTCTCTCGGCTGTCGCTTTTTCAAATAAATTGGCAACATTGTACCATCGACCGATGATGATACGGAAATTGACTGCATTTTGAAGACGTCAAACAATCGATTCAAACGGCCACGCGACAAACTTGCAGATTGATTAAACATCTAGATTTTTTCAATATCGTGTTTGGCTCTAATACTACTTGTTAGTAAATAAATATAGATCAAACATGAGATACAAAACATTACGTGAAAAAGCCCAGCAAAGCTCAAGTTAAAATTCGGATCATCACTACACGACGGTTAATCTTTAACGACCGTTATTAAGGACCGACAGTTGATTGCTAAATGTATAGAATGACGACTAACAATTGGTCGCTAAATTGCTAATACAACAGCCAACAGTTGGTCGTTAAATGTACAACATCAGCAACCGACGGTCGGTCGCTAAAAAGATGTCGGTTGCTAAAGCCTTTAGCGACGACAGTTATAGCGACCATCAGGTCGTTAAAAGTCTTTAGCGACTAACCGTAGATCGCTGAAGGCATTTTTAGCAACCAACCGTAGGTCGCTGTAAATTAATCGTCGTGTAGTGCATGTTACAGTGCCGCTAGTTGCTGCAGACATAGGCTTCAAATAAACATCGCTGACTTATTCGATTCGATAATCGATATCCTGTGCTGCCATCGTCATCATCTGCGGAAGTGGAATGTACTTGTACGTAAAATATTTCTACAGATAGGCAACTCATCGCCAAATAATGCCCACCAACAAGTAATTTCCAGATCAACACACTTGCTCATGACTGTCATAATTCACAACACTAAGCTATTTTGATTTATTTTTACCTTTATTTAGAGATTAAGAACCGGAGTTTCTTGTTTTGTTGATAGAACTAATGTAAGCTCAATAAATATTGTGGAGCTCGTTGTTGTGTGACGATTTATTTTCACGTTCATCATCTCGGCGAAGTGTAAGGAAACTCACTGCCTAGTCATTCCCCACACTCTTTGCCCTGTTCGCTGCGGCTTTAATCCGGCTGCGGCTGCGGCTTCTACAGTATTTTTCTCTCTATGGATTGCAGCTGCAGCAGTCCAAACGGCTTTAATCCAGCCGCAGCGAACTATGCAGTAGCTAGCTAGCTATTTCAGATGGCTTCTAAAAGTCAAGTGCACATCTTTTCCCTTTTTAGCTTTGAAGTTTCCACTTCTCGAGCTCTGAAATTTGACTCGTGTTGTTTATTGATTGCAAGTGTCATTTGTAACTTGACCGAAACAAACTTCTCATGACTTTATGCAGGCTGAAGATCTACACATCATCGTTGCCAAAGATTCTAAACATTCCGCGATGCAATCAAGCTAGTCCCTGTGTTACAAAAAATCAGGGCCGGGCCAGAGAAATTTGAGGCCCTGTGCCAAATCTAAAGCAGTGTAATGTATTTTTATTAAAAATCAGTAATAACAATCTACAAGTTACAGTAATATATATTGCAATATAATATCTAAAGAAACATTTCTATTTTATTTGAATAACATCATTCTTTTGACGGGTTTTAAAGAAAATCTTGTACAATATGCTTATATTTGATTTTCTCCAAAGCTTCACTCTCGAGTGTTAGGTCATATTTGGTTTCTTTAGTCTAGGGACTAAAGTTTAGTTAATGGACTAAAGTCTAGTCCCCAACATGTTTGGTTTAGGGGCTAAAAATAGTAAGAATATACTAAATGACTCATAAGAAGACTAAAATGACATTTAACATTCTCCTGCTACTAGTACAATTGAACTAAATGAGTGGTAAATGTGGAATTAATATGGTTTAGTCCATTTTAGCACATATGTGAAGGACTAAAGACTAAATCATTTTAGTCAATATTTTAGTTCTAGTGTTTGGCAAAAAAGGGACTAAATGGGACTAAAAACTAGAGACTAATCTTTAGTCCCTCTAACCAAACACCCCCTTATTGTGGCTAAATAATACGTCTTTATCATAGTAGAACACAAATATGAATTTAGTAGCTTTAATTTAGAGAACTTCATTCACGCGGACAGATATGTTAAGATTCTACGAAGATTTATTCTTTAGTGCAGCGCTCGATAGTTTCGCTTCAGCGCAGCGGTATGGTAGAGAGAAAAATATGTGCTACATATTAACATGTATAGAAGATTATAAAACTAAAATATATACATCTGCTAAGTTTTGGGGCCCTTAATTTTTGGAGGCCCTGTGCGAGCGCGCGGCTCGCACATGCCTCTACCCGGCCCTGCAAAAAATACAAAATACAATGTGTTTAAGTTTGGTTGCCAAACATTTTATAATTTTTGACATGGTTTACAGTTACATCTATAATATCAAACAATACTCTTTTCGTTCTTTTTTATTTCTCGCATTTTAGTTGAAAAATGAATTAACGGACGACACATATTCGAGAACGGAGCTAGTATCTTATAGTGACTTTAAGGAAACTAGCTTGATATTGTAGATGTTGGTGCATTTTCTATAAATTTAATCAAAGCTAGAAAGGTTTAACTTAGCACATAATGTTTTACAATTGAGAAAATATTGTTAATGACTAAAGCAGAGGAGAACGTAAATAAGCTGTTGAGATATATTATATTTATAGCATGGATAAGTATAGTACGTTTGAATTTTTCTATTTATAGCATGGATAAGTATATAAAGTTTGGATTTTTGTTGTTGTTGTAACCAGCTTGCACATAACTTGTGTACTAAGTTTAGCTTAATGTATAAACCTCCTAGGAAGCACACCGCTTTCCGCTAACTCTCATATTGTTACATGGTAATCAGAGCGTATGTTCCAAATCACATCTAGCTATAGTGAGTTCTTCTGTCTCGATTATACCAATGTTATTCTCCATTTTGATTTTTGAAAAGTTGACAATGGAGAATTATCTTCAATGATGTGCCTAGGTTTTGTTGGCAATCTGAGCTGCACAGTTTGAAGGCTTTTTTTATGGCTCTAAACGTGAGCCATTGAAGACGTTGTCAATTAAAAACGATTCTAAGACGATGGAGGTTGCAAACCCTGTTATATAAATTGGCATGTTCCCGATACATAAGTCCTGATATATCTGGTCACCTTACTCTCTTATAAGATGCTCTCTAGAATTCCTTTATGTTTCATAGCACCTCTATGGACAACAATCATAAGATCGTTTGCCTCTCAATCTTGGCCTCATATCCTCCATCTACTGTCTCGGATTGGAAGTACATGCAAAGAAAATGTCTATGTCAATACTCTCAATCAGGGGTACCTTCTGCTACTGCATAAAGGCGCCGCACCCGTGCAACGCTTCAAAACCACGTGGAGAATGACGTCCAATGGGCAGGCCCAGGAGCGCCGCGTGGCAAGGAAGGGAGTATATCCCGATGTTCGTCGCTAGGACCGGACCCCCGCAGGAAGACACCGGACCCCTATACATACTAGTCCGGGACCCCAAGAAGGTATGCCGGACCCCCTGGAAGGCCTCAACATTGGCAGGGTCTCGGGACAGGGAGGACCCCGACGAAGGTAAGGGTCCGGTGCTGGCACGTGTCCAGACCTTGTCCTGCACTGCCCACTGCTGTCGCATGGCTTGTGGCCCGACACTTAAACCAGCGGGCCAAGCCTGGCATAAGGCCCACTCAGCCAAGCGGCCTCTGCATTTATTGCTGAAAGGACGCGCCGCCTGCCACCACACCAGCGGGCGACACGCCCTCCTAGCATTTAATGCGTCCTATCCAATCCAATGGCAGGCGACGTCAGGGTCACCCAGCAGGCAGCACGTCTGATCAGTCAGCTGGTGAACAGTGCGCCCGTGCCGAGCAGTGCCTCATCCCTTCTACAAGAAGCCTTCCCTGCACGCCGAGGATATGAAGATCTCATGGGTCAGAGCGCTAGAAGATCGCCTCAGCAGCACACGATCGTGGCTTCAAGTACAATATTCGTTAAGCCCCTGTGTCCACATGTTGGGGCTCAATACCTTTGTGCATGCCCCTTCGGCTATAAAAGGGGAGGCATGCAACGTTACAAGACAGGTTCAAACACACTCAATCTTAGGCAGACACTCACAAGTTCATACAAGCTCCCAAAGCAATACATCACACAGTGGAGTAGGGTATTACGCTCCGGCGGCCCGAACCACTCTAAACCCCCACGTGTTCTTGTGTTCGTCCATCCATCTCGCATAACAAGCAAAACGCTTAGGCCCCTCCTCTTTTTAGGATTTAGGGCGGGTGCAATCCGCCACCCGGCCGGAGAGATTTTCCCCTCCGACAGTCTATAATGATGTACTTCTCCAAGATGCTAGGAAGTAGCTCGATGATGACGATATTGTGTCCCATATTCTCAATGGACTTGATACTGAATACAAGTCGCTAGCTGAATAGGTTGTGGGTAGGGATGGTAATGGGAATTCCCCTTTAGGGAATAACTCCCCATTCTCGTCCACGCGATGAAAAATTTACCTGCAGGGATCCCCATGAACGCTTGCGGGAACACTTATTCCCCATTCACGTTCCCCCGTGGGGATAAATCCCCAATGTGGTTCCTCGTTCCCACTTAAATTATAATTAGAAAGTACTTTCTTTGTTATTAATGCAAAATATTATCACTTATACATATTGTCAGATATAAGAAATCATTATGTCTACATAAAAATGTACACATTTGAATAATGAGTGATCACTCGACAATGCAATTATTTATTTTTATCATTAACTATTAGACGAAAACATCGTCACATGCAAGTTTAATGGGTCCCGAGGGAAACAAGGATGGGGAATGTCCGTTTACCCGTCAGGGGATAATTTTGCCTGTTTACATCCTCGTGGGGGAAGAAATTTCACCATCCCCATCCTCTAATAGAAGAATTCTCCACGATGAATCAAGGGATCGAGGCCCATTGCCATTTTCTAGTTGCGGGTACGATCGATCTGATCAGTCTTGATGAACTCTATGTGAGTCTTCTCTCTACATAAGCACATTTTGAGTCACAAAAGGATGTCAATGATTCATTTATATGGTGGCAAACACTGTTGCACGTGGTTGTAACGACGTCTTTTGGAACGACAACAATGGTAGTTCTGATGTTGGTTGTGGCAATCAAAGAGGTCATAGGGGTATGGGTCATGGTGGTACTAGTCGTGGGGGTAATCCTAATAATCCATACACAAATCACTAATGCCAAGTCTGTGGCAAGCTTAGTTACACTAATCTTAGGTGTTGGAAGCGGTTCGACAAAAACTTCAATGCCCCTTAGAAAGATAACTTCAGCCGTTGTGGCCTCATACAACGTAGACACAGTGTGGTATGCTAACAGTGTAGCCACATACCATATTACTGAAGATCCTAAAGAGCGGACCGTGAGGAAAGATTACGATGGTCATGATCAGGGGCATGCGACCAATGGATCATGCATGCCGATAAAGCATATAGGTCAATATCACAATATGCTGCTATTATCCCTTGTTGTAATATCTCTCTTAATGATATCTTGCATGTTCCTCAAGCCACTCAAAATTTAGCCTCTGCTCATCATCTCATGTCTTATAATGATGTTTTTCTTGAAGTTCACCCTGAGTATTTTCTTGGCAAGGATCATCAAACGAGATGAATGCTTTTGCACGAAGGTGTAAAAATGAGCTGTCCCATCCCCTTCCTAGAGCGCACATCTAGCAAGCATGTTCTCAGTGTTGTCAAAACCTCCACATCTTGTGGCATGACCGCCTTGGTCATCCTTCACTAGTTGTAGTTCATCATGTCCTTCGTGATCATAGTTTGCCATTTGAGTCTAATAAATTATTTGTGCATGTTTATTATGTTTGTCATCAAGCTAAGAGTCAACAACTTCCTTTTCTAAGTTTGTTAGTGTCTCTAAGGCACCTTTAGAATTGGTGTTTTTTGATGTATGTGGTTCTGCTCCTACTTCTACACCATGACACAATTACTATGTCAATTTTATTGATAATTATAGTAAATTTACTTAGGTTTATCTTATTAAACATAAGATTAAGGTGTTTCAGAAATTCTATGACTTCCAAGCACATGTTGAACGCTTGTGAGAGCACCTAGAGGGGGGGGGGGTGAATAGGTGATCCTGTAACACTTCAAAACTTAAGCCACAAAACTTGATTAATTGTTAGCACAATAATTGCCAAGTGGCTAAAGAGGAATCCTCAACAAAACACAATAACCAACAAAGATCAATCACAGAGATGGCGCGGTGGTTATCCCGTGGTTCGGCCAAGACCAACGCTTGCCTACTCCACGTTGTGGCGTCCCAACGGACGAGGGTTGCAATCAACCCCTCTCAAGCGGTCCAAAGACCCACTTGAATACCACGGTGTTTTGTTTGCTTTACTCAATCCCGTTTGCGAGGAATCTCCACAAATTTGGAGCCTCTCGCCCTTACACTTGAAATTCACAAAGAACACGGAGCAAGGGAGGGATTAGCAACGCACTCAAGACAAGAAATCACAGTGACACCACGCACACAAGTCACAACGAGAGCTCACAACACAACTCAATGAGTTCACCACTCAACTAGAGCTCTAATTGCTATCGCAAAGAATCAAAGGCGCGGAATTGATGTCTTGGTGCTTAGGAATGCTTAGGAGATGCTTGGTGTACTCCTCCATGCGCCTAGGGGTCCCTTTTATAGCCCCAAGGCAGCTAGGAGCCGTTGAGAGCAATCTAGGAAGGCTGATCTTGCCTTCTGTCGACTGGCGCACCGGACAGTCCGGTGCACACCGGACATGTCCGGTGCCCGATTTCTTTCCATAAACAGCGCAGTCGACCGTTGGCAGCCTGGGAGCCATTGGTGCACTTGACATGTCCGGTGCACACCGGACAGTCCGGTGCCTTCTTCTAGCCGTTGGCTCGGCCACGTGTCCCGCGCAGATTGCGCGGCCGACCGTTGGCCCGGCCGACCGTTGGCTCACCGGACAGTCCGGTGTACACCGGACAGTCCGGTGAATTTTAGCCGTACACCGTTGATGGTTTCCCGAGAGCGACGAGTTCGCCTGTGAGCGGCCCACCGGACAGTCCGGTGCACACCGGACAGTCCGGTGAATTTTAGCCGTACACCGCCGTCGAAGTCTCGAGAGCAGCCTTTTCCCTCGAGCCAGCCTGGCGCACCGGACACTGTCCGGTGCACCACCGGACAGTCCAGTGCTCCCAGACTGAGCATACTTTGGCTGCTCGAGCTATCTCTTCTCCAACTCGATTTTTTCTGTTTCCAGCACTTAGACACAATATATTAGTCCATAAAACAATGTACTAAGTCTGAGAAACATACCTTTATCCTTGATTTGTACTTTGTCCACCTTTTTACAATTAGGCACTTGTGTTGGACACTAAGTCACCAAAATACTTAGAAATGGCCCAAAGGCACATTTCCCTTTCAATCTCCCCCTTTTTGGTGATTTATGCCAACACAACATAAAGCAAGTAGGACAAGTACAAAATCACTTCAAAAAAGAACTCAAATTGTTTTGATTCAAATTTGACATATATGGATCACTCTATGCCACCACTTGGTTTGTTTTTGCAAATCAAACTCAAATTCCTATCTCTAAGTCAAAACCACTTGTAGAGACATAAAGAGAGGTTTTCCAAAGAAATTTGATCAAGGATTTCAAAAACTCCCCCTTTTTCCCATAATCAACACTTCTCCCCACAAGAGGCCAACTTTTGACATAAGAGACAACAAAAGAGTTTTGACACACCACAAGCTCTAATCTATTATTTTCAAAATTTCTCAAGTGGTAGCTGATCCATCTATTGCTTTGGCCTTTATTTTCTCCCCCTTTGGCATCAAGCACCAAAACGGGATCAATCTTGGCCCTTTAACCCCATTGCCTCACCAAAATCATCAAATGAGAACACAAAGGCAATAAGAGTATGAAGATGAACTTGGAAAGTTACTCTTTGCATCGGAGTGCAGTGGAAGTCTTGCATGGTCCAAGTCCACCTTTTCCCTTTCAATCCTCCTTGAAGACTAAAACAACCAAACTCAAGTACATGGTTAGTCTCAAAGGGTCAAGTTGTAGCACAGCTCCCCCTAAATATGTGCATCACTTGCAAAAAGGACTTGTGAGGTCCAGGGAGTGTTTGTACAACTTGAGCACCACAATAAGCAACAAAATGCAGAATGAACATGATCAAAGACATAAACACATGTATGCTACAATTCAATCCAAGTTCCGCGAATCTAAGATATTGAGCTCACTACGCAGCCTGCAAAAGGTCTTCTCATCTAGAGGCTTGGTAAAGATATCGGCTAGCTGGTTCTCGGTGCTAATATGAAACACTTCGATATCTCCCTTTTGCTGGTGGTCTCTCAAAAAGTGATGCCGGATGTCAATGTGCTTTGTGCGGCTGTGCTCAACAGGATTTTCCGCTATTCTGATAGCACTCTCATTGTCACATAGGAGTGGGACTTTGCTCAGATTGTAGCCAAAGTCCTGGAGGGTTTGCCTCATCCAAAGTAGTTGCGCGCAACACTGTCCTGCGGCAACATACTCGGCCTCAGCGGTGGATAGGGCAACGGAAGCTTGTTTCTTAGAATTCCATGACACCAGGGACCTTCCTAAGAATTGGCACGTCCCCGATGTACTCTTCCTATCGACCTTACATCCAGCATAGTCGGAATCTGAGTACCCAATCAAGTCAAAGTTAGACCCTTTTGGATACCAGATCCCGAAGCAAGGCGTAGCGACTAAATATCGAAGAATTCGCTTCACAGCCACTAAGTGACACTCCTTAGGATCGGATTGAAATCTAGCACACATGCATATGCTAAGCATAATATCCGGTCTACTAGCACATAAATAAAGCAGAGAACCTATCATGGACCGGTATGCTTTTTGATCAACAGACTTACCTCCTTTGTTGAGGTCGGTGTGTCCGTCAGTTCCCATCGGCGTCTTTGCGGGCTTGGCATCCTTCATCCCAAACCGCTTTAGCAAGTCTTGCGTGTACTTCGTTTGGGAGATGAAAGTGCCGTCCTTGAGTTGCTTCACTTGGAACCCAAGAAAGTAGTTCAACTCGCCCATCATCGACATCTCGAATTTCTGCGTCATCACCCTGCTAAACTCTTCACAAGACTTTTGATTAGTAGAACCAAATATTATGTCATCGACATAAATTTGGCACACAAAAAGATCACCATCGCAAGTCTTAGTAAAAAGAGTTGGATCGGCTTTCCCAACCTTGAAAGAATTTGCAATTAAAAAGTCTCTAAGGCATTCATACCATGCTCTTGGGGCTTGCTTAAGTCCATAGAGCGCCTTAGAGAGCTTACACACATGGTCGGGGTACCGTTCATCCTCGAAGCCAGGGGGTTGCTCTACGTACACCTCCTCCTTGATTGGCCCGTTGAGGAAAGCGCTCTTCACATCCATTTGGTACAACCTGAAAGAATGGTGAGCGGCATATGCTAGCAAGATACGAATTGATTCTAGCCTAGCCACAGGAGCAAAAGTCTCCTTAAAGTCCAACCCTGCGACTTGGGCATAACCTTTTGCCACAAGCCGAGCCTTGTTCCTTGTCACCACCCCATGCTCGTCCTGTTTGTTGCGGAACACCCACTTGGTTCCCACAACATTTTGCTTGGGGCGAGGCACCAGTGTCCAAACTTCATTGCGCTTGAAATTGTTGAGTTCTTCCTGCATGGCCAACACCCAGTCCGGATCTAGCAGGGCCTCTTCTACCCTGAAAGGCTCAATAGAAGAGACAAAAGAGTAATGCTCACAAAAATTAACTAATCTTGAACGAGTAGTTACTCCCTTGCTAATATCACCCAATATCTGGTCGACGGGATGATCCCTTTGAATCGTCGCTCGAACTTGGGTTGGAGGTGCCTGAGGTGCTTCTTCCTCTTCAACTTGAACATTCTGTGCTCCCCCTTGATCATGCGCCTCCACTTGAGGTACTTGTTCGTCATCTTTGGTTGGGGGATGCACCATAGTTGAGGAAGACGGTTGATCTTGCTCCAAATGTTCCTGAGGCCGTACATCTCCAATCGCCATGGTGCGTATCGCGACCGTTGGAACGTCTTCTTCATCTACATCATCAAGATCAACAACTTGCTCTCTTGGAGAGCCATTAGTCTCATCAAATACAACGTCGCTAGAGACTTCAACCAAACCCGATGATTTGTTGAAGACCCTATACGCCTTTGTATTTGAATCATAACCTAATAAAAACCCTTCTACAGCTTTGGGAGCAAATTTGGAATTCCTACCCTTCTTCACTAGAATGTAGCATTTACTCCCAAATACACGAAAGTACGATACATTGGGTTTGTTACCAGTCAGCAGCTCATATGAAGTCTTCTTGAGGAGGCGGTGAAGATAGACCCTGTTGATGGCGTGGCAAGCCGTGTTCACGGCATCCGACCAAAAGCACTCGGGGGTCTTGAACTCTCTAAGCATAGTCCTCGCCATATCAATGAGCGTCCTGTTCTTCCTCTCTACCACACCATTTTGCTGAGGTGTGTAGGGAGCGGAGAACTCGTGCTTGATCCCCTCCTCCTCAAGGAACTCCTCCACTTGAAGATTCTTGAATTCGGACCCGTTGTCGCTCCTTATCTTCTTCACCTTGAGCTCAAACTCATTTTGAGCTCTCCTGAGGAAGCGCTTGAGGGTTCCTTGGGTTTCAGACTTATCCTGCAAAAAGAACACCCAAGTGAAGCGGGAAAAGTCATCAACAATAACTAGACCATACTTACTTCCTCCTATGCTCAGATAGGCGACGGGTCCGAAGAGGTCCATATGCAGCAGCTCCAGAGGTCTTGACGTGGTCATCACATTCTTGCTGTGATGAGCTCCCCCCACTTGTTTACCTGCTTGACAAGCTGCACAAGGTCTATCTTTTTCGAAATGAACATTGGTTAGACCTATTACGTGTTCTCCCTTTAGAAGCTTGTGGAGGTTCTTCATCCCCACATGTGCTAAGCGGCGATGCCACAACCAGCCCATGCAAGTCTTAGCCATTAAGCATGCATCTAGACTGGCCTCTTCTTTTGCAAAATCAACTAAGTAAAGTTTGCCGTCTAGTACACCCTTAAAAGCTAGTGAACCATCACATCTTCTAAAGACAGACACATCTACATTTGTAAATAAACAGTTATATCCCATATTACATAATTGACTAACAGATAGTAAATTATATCTAAGACTCTCCACTAAAAACACATTAGAGATAGAATGCTCATTTGATATAGCAATCTTGCCTAAACCTTTCACCTTGCCTTGGTTCCCATCACCGAAAATGATTGAATCTTGGGAATCCTTATTCTTGACGTAGGAGGTGAACATCTTCTTCTCCCCCGTCATATGGTTTGTGCATCCGCTGTCGATAATCCAGCTTGAACCCCCGGATGCATAAACCTGCAAGGCAAATTTAGGCTTGGGTCTTAGGTACCCAACTCTTGTTGGGTCCTACAAGGTTAGTCACAATTTCCTTAGGGACCCAAATGCAAGTTTTATCGCCCTTGCATTTTGCCCCTAATTTCCTAGCAACTATCTTCCTATCCTTTCTACAAATAGCAAAGGAAGCATTCAAAGCATGATAAATTATAGAGGGACCATTCATAACTTTCCTAGGAGCATGAGCAAAATTCTTTCTAGGCACATCTCTACAGTGCATATAGGAAGAACTAGAAGCATACATAGCATAAGAATCATAGGCATGCGAGTCAAAAGCATTACAATTCCTATGAGACTGTCTTCTATCATTGTACATAAAAGCATGGTTCTTTTTAGTACTACTTGCCATAGGGACCTTCCCTTTCTCCTTGGCGGAGATGGGAGCCTTATGGCTTGTTAAGTTCTTGGCTTCCCTCTTGAAGCCAAGTCCATCCTTAATTGAGGGGTGTCTACCAATCGTGTAGGCATCCCTTGCAAATTTTAGCTTATCGAAATCACTTTTGCTAGTCTTAAGTTGGGCACTAAGACTAGCTACTTCATCATTTAATCTCGAAATTGAAACTAGGTGTCCATTACAGGCATCAATATCAAAATCCTTACACCTAGTGCAAATCATAACATGTTCTATACAAGAATTAGATTTATTTGCTACTTCTAATTTAGCATTTAAATCATTGTTAACACTTTGTAAAGTAGAAATGGTTTCATGACACGTAGATAGTTCATAAGAGAGCATTTCATTTCTTTTAACTTCTAAAGCATAGGATTTTTGTGCCTCTACAAATTTGTCATGTTCATCATACAACAAATCCTCTTGCTTTTCTAAAAGCCTATCCTTTCATTCAAGGCATCAATCAATTCATTGATTTTATCAATTTTATTTCTATCCAATCCCTTAAACAAGCTAGAGTAATCTATTTCCTCATCACTAGATTCGTCTTCACTTGAAGAAGCATAAATAGAGTCTCGAGTACATACCTTCTTCTCCCTTGCCATGAGGTATGTGTGACGCTCGTTGGGGAAGAGGGATGACTTGTTGAAGGCGGTGGCAGCGAGTCCTTCATTGTCGGAGTCGGACGAGGAGCAATCCGAATCCCACTCCTTGCCAAGATGTGCCTCGCCCTTTGCCTTCTTATAGTTTTTCTTCTTCTCCCTCTTGTTCCCTTGATCCTGATCACTATCATTGTCGGGACAGTTAGCAATAAAATGACCAAGCTTACCGCATTTGAAGCATGAGCGCTTCCCCTTGGCTTTGGTCTTGCTTGGCTGTCCCTTGCGACCCTTAAGCGCCGTCTTGAATCTTTTGATGATGAGGGTCATCTCTTCATCATTAAGTCCGACTGCCTCAATTTGTGCCACCTTGCTAGGTAGCGCCTCCTTGCTTCTTGTTGCCTTGAGAGCAAGGGTTTGCGGCTCGTTGATCAGACCATTCAAGGCGTCGTCCACGTACCTCACCTCCTTGATCATCATTCGCCCGCTAACGAATTTTCCAAGGACTTCTTCGGGCGACATTTTGGTGTACCTGGGATTCTCACGAATATTATTCACCAAATGAGGATCAAGAACGGTAAAGTACCTTAGCATCAGTCGGACGACGTCGTGGTCCGTCCATCGCGTGCTTCCGTAGCTCCTTATTTTGTTGATAAGGGTCTTGAGCCGGTTGTATGTTTGAGTTGGCTCCTCGCCCCTTATCATCGCGAACCGTTCAAGATCGCCCTCCACCAACTCCATTTTGGTGAGCAAGGTGACGTCGTTCCCCTCGTGAGAAATCTTGAGGGTGTCCCTTATTTGCTTGGCGTTATCCAAGCCGCTCACTTTGTGGTATTCATCCCTGCACAAGGAAGCTAGAAGAACAGTAGTAGCTTGTGCATTCTTATGTATTTGCTCATTAATGAACATGGGACTATCCGAACTATCAAAGTGCATTCCACTCTCTACAATCTCCCATATACTAGGATGGAGAGAGAATAGGTGACTACGCATTTTGTGGCTCCAAAATCCGTAGTCCTCCCCATCAAAGTGTGGGGGCTTGCCGAGTGGAATGGAGAGCAAATGTGAATTTGAACTTTGCGGAATACGAGAGTAGTCAAAAGAAAAGTTCGAATTAACCGGTTTCCTTCTCTCGTAGTCGTTGTGGTCGTCGTCCTTTTGGGAAGAAGTAGACTCATCGGTGTCGTCGTAATAGACGATCTCCTTGATGCGCCTCGTCTTCTTCTTCTTCCCTTCCTTCCATCTATGGCTCGAGCTGGAGTCGGTAGGCTTGTCGTCCTTCGGCTCGTTGACGAAGGATTCCTTCTCTTTGTCGTTGATCATGATACCCTTCCCCTTAGGATCCATCTCTTCGGGCGGTTAGTCCCTTTGTGAAGAGAACGACTCTGATACCAATTGAGAGCACCTAGAGGGGGGGGGTGAATAGGTGATCCTGTAACACTTCAAAACTTAAGCCACAAAACTTGATTAATTGTTAGCACAATAATTGCCAAGTGGCTAAAGAGGAATCCTCAACAAAACACAATAACCAACAAAGATCAATCACAGAGATGGCACGGTGGTTATCCCGTGGTTCGGCCAAGACCAACGCTTGCCTACTCCACGTTGTGGCGTCCCAACGGACGAGGGTTGCAATCAACCCCTCTCAAGCGGTCCAAAGACCCACTTGAATACCACAGTGTTTTGTTTGCTTTACTCAATCCCGTTTGCGAGGAATCTCCACAAATTTGGAGCCTCTCGCCCTTACACTTGAAATTCACAAAGAACACGGAGCAAGGGAGGGATTAGCAACGCACTCAAGACAAGAAATCACAGTGACACCACACACACAAGTCGCAACGAGAGCTCACAACACAACTCAATGAGTTCACCACTCAACTAGAGCTCTAATTGCTATCGCAAAGAATCAAAGGCGCGGAATCGATGTCTTGGTGCTTAGGAATGCTTAGGAGATGCTTGGTGTACTCCTCCATGCGCCTAAGGGTCCCTTTTATAGCCCCAAGGCAGCTAGGAGCCGTTGAGAGCAATCTAGGAAGGCCGATCTTGCCTTCTGTCGACTGGCGCACCGGACAGTCCGGTGCACACCAGACAGTCCGGTGCACACCGGACATGTCCGGTGCCCGATTTCTTTCCATAAACAGCGCAGTCGACCGTTAGCAGCCTGGGAGCCGTTGGTGCACTTGACATGTCCGGTGCACACCGGACAGTCCGGTGCCTTCTTCTAGCCGTTGGCTCGGCCACGTGTCCCGCGCAGATTGCGCGGCCGACCGTTGGCCCGGCCGACCGTTGGCTCACCGGACAGTCCGGTGCACACCGGACAGTCCGGTGAATTTTAGCCGTACGCCGTTGATGGTTTCCCGAGAGCGACGAGTTCGCCTGTGATCGGCCCACCGGACAGTCCGGTGCACACCGGACAGTCCCGTGAATTTTAGCCGTACACCTCCGTCGAAGTCCCGAGAGCAGCCTTTTCCCTCGAGCCAGCCTGGCGCACCGGACACTGTCTGGTGCACCACCGGACAGTCCGGTGCTCCCAGACTGAGCATACTTTGGCTGCTCGAGCTATCTCTTCTCCAACTCGATTTTTTCTGTTTACAGCACTTAGACACAATACATTAGTCCATAAAACAATGTACTAAGTCTGAGAAACATATATTTATCCTTGATTTGTACTTTGTCCACCTTTTTACAATTAGGCACTTGTGTTGGACACTAAGTCACTAAAATACTTAGAAATGGCCCAAAGGCACATTTCCCTTTCAGCTTGTTTAATTGCAAAATTTTGTCCATGCAAACAGATTGTGATGGCGAGTATCAAAAATTGAGTTTCTTTTTTTGAGAATATGAGTATTTCTAATCTTGTTTCATGCCCTTGCAACACCAATAAAATAGATTTGATTAATGTAAGCATCGCCATATTGTTGAAGTAGTTCTTGCACTTTTCGCTCATGCCTCAATGCCATTAAAATTTTGGAGTGAGACATTCATGACAGTTGTATTTCTCTTTAACTAGATAAATGCCCGTGCGTTGCTACGGAGTGAAAATACTTAAAAATGTTGATAGAAAAGGCATATAGATAACTCTATTTCATCATACAATTGATACAAAAGTAGCAGTTAATTTGCCAATGACATGTGATGCTAAGCATCACCCCTCTAGGAGATGTCCAAATCTCAGAATCGCTTCATCTGAAATACCAGAAGGTGTAGACTGGATTATAGGCTTTTAGAACATAACTATTGTATTTGTGTATGTTCACTAACTCAATGCTCCCAATTAGAATAAACCGAAGTAGCACCAAAGGTGCAAAGAGCCATCCAATTTTGTCCTATAGTGTTGCATCTAGAATAAGCCAATTAATATGAACATTGCGACAACTGCAACCACATCTGTCATAAATGGAAGATATTACACCAATTAGTATAGGTAAAGTAAGTTATACTCCTCATCAGATCATGGAAAATAGTACACCAGATTCAACAACGAAAACAATATAACCATACAGAGAAGGAAAAAATACATGTATCTCAAGTTCTGATTTTGAACCTTATTTGACTTGTTATAGAAGAACTGCATACAACATAAACAATTATTCTGAATACATCAGATTGCAGGAGTAAGGATCCTCTCTCCAATGGCAGTGAGGGGGTTGGCCGCCTCGACGACTTCGATGACGACGTTGGTGGTGCCAGGCAGCTCGAGCGGCCACGCGTCAAGCGCGGTCTTGACAGCGTCGAAGATGTCGAGACCGTGCAGCCGCACAGTAGAGACACTGGCGGCGTGGAGCAGCTCGGCGACCTCCGCCTCGATGAGATCGTCCTACGTCCTGGTGTTTCCCTTGATGATCACGTCGTGGACGCAGATGCCCACTGGGTCCGATGACAGCCGCCGTTGCACGGACTACATCCGCTCTCGCTCTGTCGCCGAGAGAAATGTTTTCACTGCTGTTGCAATTAATCAGGTAGTTTGCACTTAATTCAATGGCAACAGTTTGAGCTCTAGTACAGGTAGGAAAAGAATGTTCTATCAAAACAATAAAGAGACAAATCAACATAGGCTCTATATAACTTGAATAAAAAGGTAAAATGATCAGATATTCTCGAGGAAATGCTGGTGACACATACAAATATCTAGAAATAAGTTAGATGCAAACAAATTAATAACTTTATAAGCATAGGTCGAGTGGAAATTTAGTGAATATTATAGGGCATTTGAAAAGAAATAAAGGAACAAATGTTAAAGAAAGGGACTCTGAGGCACAGAAAAAATGAATTAAGAATGAATTCGCTAGCACATTAATTGTTCATGGAAAATGTTATAACAGTAGTCCATTAACTAAAATCATAATGACACCGAACACTTAGGGATGAGAAAAATGTCGTCCACACAGTAAATTAAGTGAGGACAAATAAATCATGCAAGTAACGGGTTAACAATTAATAATACTGGTACATGACAACAAATACATATCATATCATTAGTAAACATAATAATGGCCATAGACAGACATCGCAGAAGCTTCTTTAAGAATGAACTCAACGATCTAGAGGGCTAAAGCCTAAAAGGGAGTAAGGGACCCAAATAGCAGCATGCTCTGCAATTCTCACAATCACAGCAGCATAATAATCTAAACTTAGAAGACCTACCGATGCAGCACCTTTACAATTGATCAATAACACAGAGACATGCAAGTCATAACAATTAGAGAAAAAACAAATGATTTTGTATTGTTGAAACCTTTTAACCCAGCCCATTGTGTTGTTTATAAAAATATAAGTAAATTCCAGTTACGTTTATAGAACATGTAAATTCCATTTACGTTTATTAATTTAGTTTAAAATAAATATAATGTGACACATTGTAGATAGATACCAAGAAAAGCACTGAAATGTAGCCAAAGCTATAAAATATAAGTAGCAAATCCTTATGCTCACTTCATCCTAAACGTATCCACACATAGTGTATATCTTAGTGTATAGAAAAAAACTTTGTATAGAAAAGCCAAAGTGTCTTCATAATTTAGAACATATGTAGTAAATAGGTATGAAGAAAAGCTAAAAACAATCTATAATTTGGAACAGAGGGACTAATACATAGTCACTGTTAGAATGTCGATGGTAATTACTGGTTGAGAGCTAAACTGATAGCACCAAACATTCTGAAGATTGTGAAGTTTAACAGATATTTAAAGTGGAAATGTACCATTTAGAAAATGAGGAAACTAATAAATGGACAAGTTATAGAAGGGTATTATGTATCTTGTAACTGAAAAATTATTCAGTGTTGGCCAGTTCCAAGTTGTAGAATATCATGCATAGGATTCTTGCCGTACTGATAGTACAAAATCAAGCACCCATGTTGCCTATGCCAGCCACATGGTAGCTAGGTAGGTGTGCTGAAACTCATGCTGAACAACACGGTTGTGTCTTGCAGCATGCTAACGTCCCTCACGACGACAATCACATGTCGCACAAGCAGAAGGAGCATCAACTGTAGCAGGCAGGCAGGCAGAGACAACGTTAGGTTCTACCGCCGCGCCCAGCAGAAACAGGAGTTCGAGTCAGTGGAGGAGGAAGAGCTTCTTTGAACGTACAGTTAAAGCAATGGTTCAGCAGCACGTGGCGCCGCTAGAGTTTGCCGATACACAGTCGTCGAACTCAGCCTGCAGCAGCAGCTGCTCTGCGATGGCGATGGCTAGAAAATGGGAGTCGTGAGGGTAGATTCGTCCAACCCAGTTTTGCCTGTTTGCCGGAAAAATAAGAAGAAGAAGAAAGACCACCCATTCAGAATACCCACATTGGTGGTCATTATCGTTTTTTCATCTAGAAACGACTGGTTTCCGCAAATTGAGCAAAGCATGAAGAATTGCATTGGCAGGTACCTAAGATCCATGCCCGTTTCATCTAAGCAACACTTGGGTGGAGGGATGGCATAATTTAGGGAGTATACCTGTAGAACAACGAGGCATACATGAAAACTTCAATAAGAGCAGCAAAATACAAGATACACGACAGAGTTTTCCCGTTTCTCCTTATTTCTTCTGTACCACTTCAGTTGCTTTGGAATGGATTGCTCATAAACCTACCACATCTATCCGCAAGGTCAAACTGCGTGCCACCATCTAGAAATGGTACGGTACCTAGTATAAAAGAGAAATGTGTCTTTTGGTAATGTAGCAAAGTAACAGAGGCACACACCTGGTTGCAGATTTCACATGTAATGTTGCCCTTCTTATTGCACCATCTGTGTATGCATTTCCTATGGCCAAACTGTATACAACCAACGCCCGTAGGTGAACACACAATTAGCATTTTTCTTCAACAGATACTCCAAAGTCACGTGTACAACAACATTAAGGGGGACGTTTGTATAACTGAAAATGGGTGTATATGCTAGGATTAGGATTATCGCGGTTCAAAATTCAGATAATTGGATGTATCTGAAGAAAAGAATATAATGTGTCCACAAAAAATGGTTCCTCTAGACCTCATTCAGTCGTAGATGAAGATAAAAACAATCCCATTTCTCAATAGAACACTTATGCTCCTACAGTACCAGTCATAGAGCTATTAGAGATGTCCACAATAAAGAACAGCAACATAAGAGCATCTCCAAGAGATCCCAAAACTAAATCTCCTATTACATGGGAATGGAGATCTCCTTAATTCTTTTTGTTTCAAAAAAAGTGAACCGTCTCCAACAACTCCCAAAATCTTCAGATGTTTCAGTTCTATAAACAGCTATAAACAATCGTAGGTAGATATTGCCTGTATAAGCTGCGTGGACATCACTAAACATACAATAGAATTTGCAAATTTCTACTCTAAATCCTTGGGCATGTTCCGTTGTCTAGCTCTGCAGTTGCAGCAGCCAACCCGCTCGCCTCGCAGCTGCAGAGTCCAGCGACACCCGCTGCCCGCAGCTCGCAGCGTTCGGCCAACCCACTCGCTTTGCAGCCTGCGGCGTTTGGCGAACCCGCTGCCCGCAGCGTTCGACGACGCTGGCAGGCCCAGGAACACGGTCGTGAGACGATGGTGGACGCCGATGACCGACTCTGGCTGCTGCACCTTCGATACGACGCCGGCTCCAGCCAACTGCTTCTTGTCGATCCGACGACCGTGAATCCCCTGTGTCTACGATTGCGAGCACGGGCGGGCGCGGCAGTTTGCGGCGCGGCGGGGTTTGCAGCGGTCGGGGTTGGGCGGGGTTGGTGGGCGGGGCTGGCGGGCGGTTTGCGGCGCGGTGGGGTTTGCGGCGGCCGGGGTCGGGCTGCCGTGGAGCGGGCTCGTGATTTTCGGGTGCGGGGGCGGTCTACATATCGCCCTTAATAGTTAGTAGAGATAGATTGACGACGCTTGTTTGGATATAAAATATTTAAGGTGATCCTTTATGATTTAATAAAATGTTTGATGTGGGAACTTTTGAATCATAGTTTCTTTGTTGTTGTTGGTTCCATGCTTTGTTGTGTTTATTGGTTTATATTGCGAAGTTTATACTATGGCACGATGGAAAAGACGTTAGTGATATCTTAATATTTTGTGATTCCTAGGATGCCACATTTTCTTACATGCAATATCTAATCTAACAACAAAAAATGATTTTATAATAATAATGGACAAATTCTAGTGCTCGTAATGTGTGTTGAGCAAAATTTGCCTAAACTGAAAAAAATCACCTAATGGTAAAAATAAATTGAGAGGTTTCATTCTTTTATTGTACTAAATATATAAAAATATTACAAAGGTCATTAAAAAATACTCTTGAACCCTATATTACCAATATATTGAAGTTGTTGTATGATGAAGCTGGAAAATATGAAAGCCCCCAAACAGGGCATAAGAGTCAAACTTTCTAAAATTTAATTAAATATATGATAGTATCATTAAATTAAGCAAGAAATATTCTTTATATATATATTTACTTGAAGGTATAAATGTTAATATTACTTTCTGTATTTTTAGTCAACTCAAAAAAGAGTTTGATTTCTCGTAAACGGGACGTGCATTTATTTTGGGGCGTAGAGTCGTAGAGAGCTAGAGATACACGCAGAAGGAACCTTCTCACATGGAAAAAAACATCGCAAGTTCGCGACAGAATAGTGACATCCTGAAGCAGTCAAGCACTCAACCTCTCCTTCAGTCCTTCCCATCCCATCCTCCATCTCGATCTCTTCGCTCCGTCGGACTTTCACCTAGTCAGCCTGCCGCGCTACCCCTCCACCGCCGTCTCCACGCCCGTGGCCAAGCCAGCGGAACCCTAGCATGGCGAAGCTAGCGCGATCGCCAACGACCTCTCCGCCGGCGGCGGCCGCGGATAAGCACCGCTCCGCGGCCGGGTCGGGGCTCCGGTCCCTCGCCAGTGCCGCCTCCGGATGGTGGGACCGGTGGACGGTCATTGGTTCCGGACTCTCCAAGCTCGAAAGGGCCTTCGGCGACCAGTTCCCCGAGGGCGAGCGCTACTTCGGGCTCGAGAACTTCGGCAACACCTGCTACTGCAACAGCGTCCTCCAGGTGAGGTGACTACTGATCCCCACATCGGGGGAGGGAGGCGATAGTCGGCGTGTTGACTGGTTCGCTGCGTGCTCCGTCGCAATCCGTTTAGTTTTTCGTTGCTGTTAACTGTTATGGTTGGAATTCGGTGAAACTTTGATTACGTAATTGTTTTAGGAACCGTTTGGGTGGCCTCTTTTTAGCTTTTGATGAGGTAGGTGTACCATTCTGTTTGTCCAAAGTTTGGTGCAGTGTGGCATGTAGGGGACCAGTAAGTGGAGTTGAATTTGTTTAGGTGCATGGGGGCAGACCAGCAGGGACGACGCCTATCAATATGTTTGTGTTTGTCCCATATTAGGATTGTGAATAACAAGATTAGGGTGTGATTGACGTGTGCTGTATTCAGCATTCTGTGCTTATTCAGTTATTCTGATTGGTGGTTTCTAATATGATGCTCACGTATATGTGTGCATGGGTGTTTCACAACAGCTATATTTTTGACGTTACATCATCATCAGTTGCAGGGCCCTTATGTCAATGGACAACAACAGTTTTTAGGTCTTTAGGGTTCTCATTGATTCACAAATGCATCATTTCTTTCACACATTGCTCTCATCCCATGGTATCATGGAACTGATGAGGTGTTAAAATGGAAGGATTTGCCAAACTAAACTGTTATACAAGTTTGGGATGCTTCATTTAGGAAACTACAAACTAGCAATGTTTATTTTTGTAGTGGAATAATGTGATGCTTACTATTTACTAATGTACATACTGCAACCGGGCCCTGCTTAGTCACTTTATGGATGAACCATGGGTACTGCAATTTAATGCAAATATACAGTAAATCCCGTGCATTTTGGTATAACAGGTGCCAAACTTAGTTATGCTTCTGAAGTTTTAGATGTGACTAATAGGTATTCTTTTAAAGATGCAAGTGATTATTGTTTTTTATCTACCTTACAAGAAATCAAAGTCAAAGAATGCCGCAATTCATTTTTGTGTTCCTCCACATTGTGATACATATTGCTGACATATTCATCAATGAATTAACACCTTAAGTCTTCTTCCTCGTGTTTTGGAATGGCACAGGCAGCTTTTTATTTGACAGATCACATGCCTGTTAGATCTTACTTTTTTGTGGATTAGTGTTATTTCCCAAATATAGTGGAAATTAAACGTATCAGGAATACAATTGGTGCTATCTGATGTTTTAACTGAGGAAAAAAATGGTGTTATCTGAATACAGTTTAGAGGGGGACAGACCTAGTCAGTGGCGGATCCAGGATCTATGGCAGGGGGGGGGGGGCTAGAAGCTAACTATCTTTTTTCCCTCATATTCTTGCTCTTTTTTTCTTCACCTTCTTGTTCCTTCCTCTCCCTTTCCCCTCTTCTTCCTTCCTCTCCCTTCTTCTTTCTCCCTTCCTCTCTCTTTCTCCTCTTCTTTCTTCCTCTCCCTTACTCCCTCCTACTTGTAAGCTGCCGGCGCAGGGGGGGCTGGAGCCCACCCAGCCCCCCTCGTGGATCCGCCGCTGGACCTAGTGATGGAGGCCCCCACATGACTACATGAGTGGGGTTTAGGGAAGGGGACAAACCAAGGCAAGCTTTCTTCCTGCAAATGTGAAGAGGCTGCTTTGAACGCCGTGACCTGGTGACTCAGTGAGACAACTCTTGCCACTGAACCAGGCTCGCCCTTATGAATACAGTTTTAAAAAGCAAATTATTATGGTGGAGCAAATTGATGGTTGACTCTTGACTGTTCATGCATTGGCTATTTGGCAGCATGCAGACCTTCTGTTGATAACTTTGCGCAGAGCCTGATATCACCTTCAGTATTTTCTGAGCAGGATTAGTTCATGAAACTAGGAAAGTTGTACCATAAAAAGTTTATTTTTTTTAAATCATTAGTATTAATACTATTGTTTTGCCATTTTGTTTTATTTCTAGGTACTGCATATTCATTCCGATTCTGTGCTACGTTTTATGGTGCATAACTGTTGGGGGTTAAAAAGTTATACCTTTTTCAGGCATTGTATTATTGTGCTCCATTCCGGGAACAGTTGCTGGAATACTATAGCAAAAACAGAAATCTCGAAGATGCTGAAGAAAATTTGTTGACCTGCCTAGCAGATCTTTTTTCACAGGTGAAGAAATTTAATTTCCCATTTAGTTGATATACTAAGGCCTTGTTTGTTTACCCTCTAGATTAAATAATCCAGCTTAAGTAAGTTAAGAGACAAACAAACAACTCAGATTATTAGGTGGATTATACAATCTAAATACCTAGATTATGATAATCCATAAACGGATCATTAGTTGCTTATATAATCCATAAGTTGGATTATATAATCCTGGAAGGAAACAGACAGGGCCTAATTTGTTGTATTGTTGCAGTGTTGCTCTATGAAATGAATTTATGTACAGAATGGTTCTGGATAATATTCTTTCTTCTTTGGACCTAGAAAATGTTCTTTGCAGTACATTGCTGTTGCTCATGCATTTGTGAAGTGGTGTAATATGTTGCAAGCCGTAAGTGATAAACCATTTGTGGTCTCTTGCTGTTTCCAAGAAATGATTGATACAACTTGCATACAGTTTGGAGTGTACAAATTGGTTCATACACACTAGTTGTTTGCATGATATTGACTTGGTGCACTGGCAGATCCAGTGTCGGAGGCTCAGGATAAACCAAGGCAAGCCTTCCCCTGTAAATGCGGAGGGAGAGAGACTTTGTGCATTGCTTGTTAATAAATCTGTATTGATTCGATTAACTCATTTATAGCTCACTTGAAGCCGCACTTGTATATTAGTTATTACTGATTAGTTTAGAGAACCTGAATATTTTGCTACCAAATGACATATAGCTCTCATGCATTATTAGAAGAAACAACACCTGGAAATTTGTAAATTGTAATGTTGCGAATTGAAACTAAAGCAAGAGCGTAAGCATCCATGAACATGACTGTACAGATTGGTACTGCATGATCTTGCCCATGTAACATGAAACTTTCTGCAATTCGTTTTTCTAGTAATAATGGTTGATAATTTTGCAGATAAGTGCATCAAAGAAAAAGACTGGTGTTATTGCTCCAAAACGTTTCATTCAAATGGTTAGGAAACTAAATGAATATTTTCGTGGCTACATGCATCAGGTAACTTCCACACGTTTAACAGTGGCCCATATCAGGTCAATCACATTAGCACTTCATAAGCTCAAGCTGATTAGCTTATTCCTGCCTTAAGGCATAGTACTTCCTCTGTCCCAAATTATTGGCTGTTTTGGTTTTTCTAGTTCTAGGCACATAGCCTTTTGCTATACTCCTAAATATATGTCTAGAAAAGACAAAACGACCTATAATTGGGAATAGTGGGAGTATGATTTAGTGGCGCAAGCTCAGGCCCTAGCTATTATTGTGATCTGCTTTACTTTTGTTACATGGTACATGGTTCTTAACAGAAAATCATCCCCTTTGATCCAATTCACTGTAGGCCTCAACATTCTTTTCTCTTCGTTTCTTTTGATAAACCTTCCAGCAATAATGTAGTTTTTGTGTTCTACTTTGTAGGATGCCCATGAGTTTTTGAATTTCTTACTGAATGAAATTGTTGATATTCTGGAAAAAGAGTCTAGTTCTGCAAAGGATTCTCCTGGGACCACATCTTCTGAAAAGGTTTCAAATGGCGCAGCTGTTGATGGAGTTAGAAAAGAACCACTGGTTACATGGGTACATAAGAATTTTCAGGTAACTCTTATAAGGAATTAAACCTAACTTGATTAACTAAGGTGGCTTTATACTGACTTAGCCAGGTTTGAGTTGAAATTGGTGCCATTCTTCTTTACTGTAAAAGATGTGAAGTTTTGCTGTACACGCACTTTTTGCTGTACTAGCCAGGTTCGAAGTTTTGCTGTACGTGCACAGTTACCCTTTATCTTGCAGGGTATTTTGACCAATGAAACCAGATGCCTAATGTGTGAGACAATCACCGCAAAGGATGAGACATTTTTTGACTTGAGCGTTGACATTGAACAGAATAGTTCACTCACAAGCTGTCTGAAGAATTTCTTTTCTACTGAGACTTTAAATGCAGATGACAAGTTCTTCTGTGACAAATGCTGCAGGTAACAAAGCTAGATGCCATTTTGGTTTCCTAATGGTTTGTCTCTGTTGTGAACTTGTGATAATATGTAATCCTTGGTTCATTGTCATGTCAATATTTTCAATCCTTGTTCTGTTCATTAAGTTCATCAAGTACTTCAATCCAGATAATTATAAAACAGATCTAACATCCAAGCAACTTCTCTGTTCCTTAGAAGGGATGCATTACAGGTCAATCCCTTGTAATCTGTCAATTTCTTCTATTCTACACTTCTATCCTGCACTTTTTCTATGATATTGAGAAATTTGTTCTGTCGAGATCACAACAGAATATATGTAATGGCAACATCGGAATACAAGTGGTTCTAAGTATGTGCATCCATTTTTCATCAGGAAATTTGAATGTCCAGTTTCAACTGGGATGCTAACCTTCCACAAGTGGGGTGGAAATATTCATTGAGAACAACCATATGTAGGAACTACTTAGCTTGATTTCCCTTTGTCATGTACTGAACTCGAAATTTTGGCTTCTCATCATGCAGTTTGCAAGAAGCAGAGAAGAGAATGAAGATAAAAAAGGCGCCACAAATATTAGTGATCCACCTAAAGCGCTTCAAGTTCATCGAGCAGCTTAACCGGCACAAGAAGCTGTCGTACCGAGTGGTGTACCCCTTGGAGCTTAAGCTCAGCAGCAACTCCGCTGATGCCGACTGTGAGTACTCCCTCTTTGCCGTGGTGGTCCACCTGGGGAGCGGCCCCAACCAGGGGCACTACGTAGCCATGATCAAGAGCCATGACCATTGGTTGTCCTTCGATGATGACAATGTCGAGATAATCCCGGAGTCTACCCTACAGACCTTCTATGGCTCTTCTCGTGAATATTCGGGCAACACTGATCATGGCTACATCTTGTTCTACGGGCGCATTGGTGGGAGTGGAAATGAGAAGACCGACTCTTCCGATGGAGTGTGACCATTGACATGGGATCCTGGGTGGTTTGATGTACATGGGCTTTCCTGGCCTTCGTATACTTCGGTTGGATAGGATATATTTACATTTTCAACAAGAAAGAATTTTTTTGCGGAAGACCGTGGGGGAAAACATAAAAGTTTAGTTTGTTGTTAGTTGCAGTTCTTTGTAAAGGATTAGCTGGCAGGTCAGTATATCATTTTATTTTGTTTTCATAATTCTAACTTGTCATCGGGACCACATTGCGCACGTTTTTTTGTGAAAAAGTGGTCCTGTTCGGAAGCACTGCTTTTTTTATGAGATTGATTTGTTGATGTAGAAAGGGAACATCAGCTTCTCTTCTATCATATGGTTTGTACATCCGATATCAATGATCTGGCTTATGCCTCCGGATATATAAACTTACAAAACAAGACAAGTTTTATGCTTGGTGTTTAGGTATCCAACTAGAGTTGGGTCCTGTCACATAACCTTTGGCACCTAAACTCAGGTCTTGCCATTCTTGCGCTTGGGTCTCTTATGCGCTTAGATCCCACATAAGAGGCAACGGCCTTGCCAGATTTATAATAAAAAATATATGATGCATCAAAATTACGATATGAGATATGACCAAAAAATACATACCTAGCCTCAGACACATGAATAGGTCTATCATAAGAAATATCGCGTCTATACCTACCATGAGTAGCAGATAATTGAGAAGAGCTAGCAATCATGGCATGACGTATAGCATGAACATGATGATCAACACAAGCAACATCATGAACATTCTT
Source organism: Zea luxurians (assembly GCA_029449295.1). Taxonomy (NCBI): domain Eukaryota; kingdom Viridiplantae; phylum Streptophyta; class Magnoliopsida; order Poales; family Poaceae; genus Zea; species Zea luxurians. The sequence continues at coordinate 1,843,835 of JAOPSE010000047.1, forward strand.
AACATACGCATAAATATAAACATGACTATTACGAGCATGTGAAGAATGGACACTAGTAGCCATAGGCGTCTCTCTCTTTTCCTTGATGAATTTGGGGGCCTCTTGGCTCTTCATGGATTTGTCATTGGCTCCCTTTTGGAAATTAAGACCATCCTTAATTAAGGGGTGCCTATCACTTGTATAGGCTTCCCTAGCAAATTTTATTTTATCACACTCATCATTATAAGTTTTAAGTTGAGCATTTAATTTGGCAATATCATCATTCAACTTAGCAACGATAGAAACATTTTCATGGCAAGCATTGACATCAAAATCTTTGCATCTAATATAGATAACAACATGCTCAATAGATGAAGAATAAGCATGACATTCATTCAATTTCACTATCTTAGCATTTAGATCATCATTAGCAATCTTAAGACAGGAAATAGAAGAATGGTAATTAGATAGCTCAGTAGACAATAATTCATTCTTTTTAGTTTCTAAGCAAGAGCCTTTTCTACATTAACAAACTTATCATGTTTATCATAAAGTAATTCATCTTGCTTTTCTAGGAGTCTCTTTTCATTAAGGACATCAATTAATTCATTAATTTTATCTACTTTAGATCTATCTATCTTGTAATCTTCTTCATCATCACTAGATTCTTCATCGCTAGAAGAGGTATACTTAGGAGTAGTTCTAGAGAATACCTTCTCCTTTGCCATCAGGTAGGTGTGACGCTCGTTGGGAAAGAGGGAGGACTTGTCCAAGGCGATGGTGGCAAGGCCCTCGTCATCGAAGTTGGAGGAGGAGCAGTTCGAGTCTCATTCCTTTCGAATATGCGACTCGCGCCTCTTGTAGAACCTTTTCTTCTCAAACTTCTTCCTCTTTGTGTCCTTTTCCTAGTCATCATTGTTAGGGCAGTTTACAATAAAATGACCAGACTTAGCGCACTTAAAGCAGACACACATTCCCTTTGATTTGTTCTTGTTGGAGAAGTCCTTGCGCCCCTTCAATGAGGTTTTGAAGCACTTTATGACAAGTGCCATCTCCTCATCATTGATACCAGCAGCCTCGACTTGTGCCACCTTGTTGAGGAGCGTCTTCTTGTCGTTTGAGGGGAAGCTCCCGTTAGCGAGGTTGTCAATATACTTTGCATTTCTAACCATCATTTGATGGCTCATGAATTTTCCAAGCACCTCCTCGGGACTCATCTTAGTGTACCTGAGATTTTCATGAACTAAGGAAACGAGATTTGCATCAAAATAGCAAATGACCTTAGCATGAGTCGGATGACTTCAAGATCCGTCCATATTATGCTTCCATAGTTGCAAACTTAGTTCACCAAGGACTTGAGCCTGTTGTACATTTTTTGTGGCCCTTCACCCCTCTTCATGGAGAACCTCCCAACGGAACAGTAGTAGATTGGGCATTTGTATGGATTAGTTCCTCTACTTCTAATTTTCATCATCGACATTAGGTATATTCATTCCATTCTCTACAATATGCCGAATGCTAGGGTGAAGCGAAAAAGATGACTACATATTTTATGGCTACACCAAGAATAATCCTCCCCGTCAAAGTGAGGAGGTTTGTCAAGATGAATTGAAAGCAATTGATCATTTGAGGAACAAAAAATGCGTGAATAATTAAAAGGAGTATGATTGAATGTATTTTGACCTTTTTTGCTTGGAAGAAGAGATAATGTCCTTTTGCGAAGAAGTTAAAGAAGTGTCGCTCTTGTAGTAGACTATATTCTTGATGTGCTTCTTCTTCTTCTTTCCCTCCTTCTTATGTGATCCCGAGTCGATGGGCTTCTCGCCTTTGGGCTCTTCATTGATGGGATCTTCTCCTTGTCGTCATGTATGTCAGCCACCTTCCCTTTGGAGTCTTGTCCCGCCATCCCTTCGGGTTGTTAGACCCAATATAAAGAGATCGGAGCTGATACCAATTAAGAGTCACCTAGAGGGGAGTGAATAGGTGATGCCTGCAAAACACAACTTCAAGCACAAACTTGGTCCAAATTAAGAATTAGTGCAAAGTAAGACCAAGTTAGAGTGAGAAGAAGAGAGAAGAACTCTTCACTTGATTGATATTTCTAGATATGTAATAAACTAAGAGTAATATTGCAAGTGAAAGATAGAACTTAGATAGAGGAAGAACAATCACAAAGAAGCAAGAACAAGAGATATTGTGATTTTTCTTGTAGTTCGGTCAAGCCTAAAATGCTTGCCTACTCCATGTTGTGGTGTCTCAATAGATAAGAGTTTCACTCAACCCCTATCAATTGATCCAATGATCTACTTGAGTGCCATGGTCTTCCTTATATAAATAGTAATCCCATTGCAAGGAATCTCCATAAGTTGGAGTCTCTTGCAACCATACATAGTTTGATGGAGTTTATAACTCAAAAGCAAAGTAAGAGAGAGGAGAGAGTACATACACCAGAGCAAATGCAACAACACAACACAAGTAAGAAGATCACAAGAGCGCAATCACACATAACAACAAGAACACCTTAGAATTGTGTTCTAATCTCACTAGAATCGCTAGAATGTGTTGTGGCAGTGTCGGAGTGATCAAGTGCTCTTGGTATGCTTGGGGTACAGAAGGAGGTCGCCTAGGGGGACCTTTTATAGCCCAACGAGCTCCCATAGTCGTTGCTCCTTCCTCCTAAAACTTGTTGAAATTCTGCACTGCTCGTGGGCATCGGACCGGTCCAGTGCACCACCGAACTGGGTCCATGTGCACCTTCTTGATCTAACTGGACACCTTCCTTAGCTGACTGACACTAGACCGGTCCAATGCACATCCAAACCAGGTGCCACGTTAGCTAGGCCAGCACGCGGCCACGAGGAAGTAGCTATTGGAGGCGGTCCGGTGCACCACCGGATAATGCACAATGAAGGCCCGGTGATTTTTATAAATAAAAAACCCGAGAACTCACTGTTCAGCCGAACGAGTGGTACGGTGCACATGGACTCGATCCAGTGCACTAGGCCGCCAAAAGTCCTATGTTCTAGGCCTCTGCAGACACGGGCCGGTGCACCACCGGACCAGTCCGGTGAGGCCCAGAACAACCTAAGTTAAGCTCTTTTGAGCCTAATTTCTTCAATCTTCTTTGTATGTCCTTGGGAGCTTCCCTATGACTTAGACAAACATCATTAGCACATAAACAAATGAACTAAGTACAGGGAACTCACCTTTTCCATATCTTTTCACTAGGATTTACAGTTTAGCTCAAAACAAGCCCATAAGACTATCTCTAGTGGGTAGTGTAAAATAAGGGACGCAGAATTGTAGATGACAATGTTTGACACCGTTTGTAGAGTGAAGTTTGAAATAAGGGATATGGGGTGGGATAGGGGATCTGATGGAGATAGCCTAAAGCACTTTTCTCTATAAAAGGAGTTAGAGAACAAATACAAGTGCTAGAAACATGGTAATGAACCTATGCAACATGTATAAGGATGCAAACCTCACAGATTTACCAAGTTGCATCTTTTGGACTTAGCACCTTCAAATTGCATATAAGTAAACTTGTGCACATACTCATAGCAAACAAGTTAGTCCATGATGGTGTGTTGGACACTCAATCACCAAAACATGTAGAAATAGCTATCTAGCCTATTTCCCTTTCAAAAGTACATATTTTTTCCTTAATCTGGATGCATGAATTATAGTATTGAATATGACATTCGCATACAAGATTGAGAAGCCATCGGATGAAGAATCTGTGAATTATGTTATGTCCTAGCTCAGGAAGATCCTACTGGAGGCAACTGAACTGGTAAATCGAGCACATAAAAAACACATACTTTGGTTCATCTACTAATGTGCAGATCATAGTATCAAAACCCACACATTGAAGGTTGTGACTTGCACGTGCAATGGGAGTGTCATTTAGAAGTTCTTTTTTTCATATTTGGGTCTAGTAAAACCATCTGAATACTGTAAGGCAATACTTGGACTATATTTTTGCGGCGCTTCTTCCCTTAAGGTTATTCCGCAATGGCTTGTTTCATACATTATTTATCTTTATGTTATGTTTTATTGTAGATTTTTAACTGTTATTTTCTGTTGTAGTTTTATCACATTAAATTTGGCTCAGGTCTCAGGACTTTAACCAATCCTAGATGCACACTTGAGGAGATGCTGAAACCATGGTTACCTTCCAGATATCCATCCTGTAAGAGAAATCTATTCTCTTAAACATCGTGTTATCCTAAAGCAGTGAAGATGGTTAACAGTTTAACACTTAACAGTATAGTAGATGCTCCTCGACATATATTGACTCCAAAACTGTTGTAAACTAAAAATATGTAATGGGTGTTGTTGTTCGTTTGTGACCAAAGTATTTTGTTCGACTCAACTGTTAATGTTGTCTACCATCTTGTTCTGAATATTTTTTATAGATAATGACGGGTCTTAAAACCACTCAACAAATTTGTAATTAATTTTTCAATTGAGATTCATCATTTATTACAACTAGCATTTGTTACGAGCCTGACTAAGTCCAATTAAATCTCTACTCCTTTAAAATTAGTCGTAGCCTCATAGGAAATTAATAATTACCTCATTGGTGGAATTATTATTTTTTATAAGAAACCGTGAATTTAAATGATAATTCTTTGTATTGCATCTACACAGACTTTTTGGTTATTATGGTCGTGACTCGTGACAATGCATTCATTTTATTATACATAATGAAATTAGATAATGACCATCTTATTTTTAGAAACGACAACATGGAATTCCTCATTGAGGAATACCTTCTTATTTCCGTCCCGCAACGAAAATTTTCCCACAAAGACCCTTTTGATTTGCGGGGGAAATATTTCTTCTCTATCCCCTATTCCCTCTAGAGATAGGGAACCTATCCTCGTTTAAATTATAATTAGAACACACATTCTTGGTTATTAATGCAAAACATTATCACTTATAAAATAAGTGATCTCTCTTGATAAAGTAATTATTTATTTTTATCAATAGCTATTTTATAAAACATCGTCACATTCAAGTTTAACATGTCCCCATGAGAAACAGGGACATTCCCATCCCTGTTTAACCATCCAGGGATAATTTTCTCCGTTTACATGTGCGTGGAGGAAGAAATTTCCCCATCCCATCCTCTAATGGAATAATTCCCTGCAGGAAATTAGGGGATCGGACCCTATTGCCATCTCTACTTATTTTAATGCCTCATGCTAATGTCAAAATCATGATAATTTGTTCGATACCTTATATGATATATTGATTTCGTAGCAACGCACAGTTATCTAACTAGTATCAGTTTATGCTTTAGTTTTTAAAACTATATTTTCAATTTCTAGTTAACCAAGAAGCTTTTCTAACTAAAACCAGTTTTTGCCCAATAATTTACCTAATGTTCTTAGTTGGCTTGGTAGAAATTATGATGATTATGCACGTGACTCTCACGTCTCCGGATTTAAATGTTTAATTATTAACTTCAAAATTTTGAACTAAAAATACGAGTGTAAGCTATATTTAAAATTGACGGTAAAGACAAATAAAGAGAACAATTAAATTAATCACTTATAAAATAGAGCAAGCATATATTTGTCTTTGTATATCAAAAAAAGCTAGAAACTGGTTTTCAAGAAACTAGGTTTAAAACATATGTCCAGTTCTTTTCCATAATCCATTTTCTAAAAATTAGCGAGAGAAATTAGTTTTTTAGAAACTATGGTGCTTTCAAATAGGCTCTATACCTAGTCTGAGTTAGCAAAAGTCGTACAAAGCATGTAGAAGGATCTATTTTTCTATCTAGATACACAGTTTTACTAAATGTCTATATGTATCTAGATATAATATATATTTAGATGTATAATGAAAATAACATATCTAAAAATTAGATTAACTTAAGATTTTTAAGGAGAGAGTAGCTACAACCCAACCATCACCCCAATACAAATCTAGTTCGACTCCTTCATTCTTTGTCGGTGGCGTGCTCGCTAAAATAGGGAAAAGTTCTCTAGAGCGAGTTGTAGGAAGCGGCCTTATATCTTGCTTTGGATTTGCGACACATCTACCTACCAATTATCGTGTGGCTTATCGGCTTTGGCTTTTTTGTGTCATTTGTGCTGGGGCAGAAAGAAACAATTGTTGATTATTGGTAGGTAAACACGTGTCACAAGTCCAAAATAAATTACAAGGCCACTTCTCTGCAGCTAGGTGCAAAGAATTTTCCCCAAAACAAGGGGGATGACCACCTTGTCAACTCTCTTCCTAGCCAGAAGGGTTTGTTCTCTCTCCCTAGGCAGCGAGAGCCAACATGTTTGTTCCCTCCCTTCTCCATCATTACAGTGTGATTGCTAGAGACAAGAGAGAGGGATTACATTTTTCCTACCTATAGATTTGTAGATGTTGTGTCGTAGGTAGTTTAGTGCCTCTTATTATGGCTATAATACGACAACATGTTTTAGTTTCTATTCATCTTGCTAGTGTTGTCTTCATCATCGTTATACTTTTCTGTCCTCTGCTACATTCTTATTTTATCTTGCAAGGTTAACTTCATGGTTGGTTTTAACTTTTTTGGTTCTTTACTCCCACATAAGATATGTTCACCCACAAAATATCATCGACATGATTGGCTCGTCTCTCCATTGAGACATTTAGTCATCTTTATCGTCAATAAAGACTGATGTGGTAGATCTAGTCACTTGTATGGCAAATTTTAGGGTCTGCACCAAAGATTTGGCTAGCTCTACATTGAATCAATTGTCTTCATTGACTCCATAGAAAGGCACCAACTTCTTGGTCATCCACAACACAGGGAGAGAGGTGGTGGTAGGTAGATTGAGTCTCTCAATTCTAGTATGTTAGCTCCTTGTATATATAGACTCTTGCTAATAAACTTTTACTCTAAAGGCCTATTAGCATTCTCATATATCATGATTGTCTCTTGAGTATATAATCAACAATATCACATTTGCACTAGAGTCAATCATCTTTGCAACTATCCCAACCCACTAAGTGTGTGATATGTTAGGTTCACGTGTACACAATCATGATTCATAACAATTTTCAATCCATTAGTCAATAGCAGCGTCTAGCAGCATATATTGAATCTCAAACCTAAGATCATATGATCCAAACCTTGATATAAACATGTATTGACCTTTGTACTACACTAAAATGACCGAGATGCTCAAGAGGGAAGGTGAATTGGGATAATCTAAAAATTCTTTTAGCAATAAAATCTTACTAGATAGCCCACTTCGTCGCTTATGCCTAAGAGTGTTTCCTATTTCATTAAACGTTTTGCACCCTAGGTTCTAAACCTATTATAGCATGATAATTCTAGTAATCTAAAACCAAGAATTGAATTGCTCATATGTAAATTCGTAAAGTAAAGAAGGGTTAGAAACACGACGATGTCTGAGAAATCAGAGAATCGACACTTGCCACTAGTCCTTGTTGGAGCACAGGCACAAGGGTGTTGCTCTCCCTTGATCCATGCAAGTATCAAAGTGCTCTATATGAGTTGACTATTCACAACTTCAACATGCTAAATCACCCACAATCGTTTACACCTTGAGTTGGGCTACCTAAAATCTTAATCGGATGATCACTGAACTCCTTATCGCCATCAAGGTAGATGATGTTGATCACCAAGAATAATCAACCAAATTCTCACTTGAAGTAACTAGGGCTAATTAGAATGGTGGGTGTACAATTTCTTCTCCCTCAGTGCACTAATGACGCACTAATATCAAGATTATCAACTTTCCATCACCTCACTAGGCAAAGGGTCCCCTTTCTGTCCAAATGGGCTCTCTAGTTGAACAAATGAGCAAGAGGTTGTCACACCCGGGCTTTAAGGGACAAAGCCGGGTGCATCTCATACATGCGCCAAAGAAGACAACATATATAAAAACAGAGTGTATAGAGATAAATGTCACAATAACATCAGAGTATTTATTACATAGCGGAAGTCTTATTACATAATAAAAAATAAATATAAAACGAACTAAGGATCATCCTTGGTGCCAAAGTCAACTGAGAAACGCAACCTAGATCAAATCAAACTCCTCGCTTTGTGGCTCCTCCTGAACCACCTGTTCTTCTCCTGTTGGGGGTGTGAGATAGCAAGAGTGAGCTCACACATGATCATAGCTCAACAAGTTGTGGGGAAATCAGTGGGCATGAACTCACCGAAGGTGGGAGTTCATTTGATATGTAAGGCTAATCAACAACAGGGGTTTAAGCTGAGCATTGCTTTTAATTAGTTGGTCAAAATTTTATTAGCAGTTACTAAATGTAAGTAAATACCAAACCTTAATAAAAAGTAATAGAACAAAATTAATAAATATTCCCATGCATATGAAAATGACAAAATTGAATTTAAGTTACATAAATTAATCATGCGAGAGTCCTGAGCTGCTCATGACCGTGAGCTCGGCTAGTATACCAGTTTTACACTCTGCAGAGGTTGTAACCCTTTACCCACAAGTCATGTTACCCATTTGCCATGGGGTTGTACGGGCCCCATACACCTCTACCAAGGAAGCGAGGCAGGACAACACTACGAGGCCTTTACAAAATTCCACTAGCTTCCGAAAACCCGCTACAATTTATGGGAAGAGCACTTACAAGAATCCCACGTCTGACCGCCATCGCAGCAAAATCAACCCGAGAACCTCCTTGCATGCACTCCCCTACTGGCCTTGCCCCTTTTGGATAAGGTAGTCTTTCACTAACTTTCCTAATTAGTTAGCCAAGGGGTCCCATTCCTCCCTTGTGGTGACACGTGTTTCTCAAGTTAAGCTCCATGTTCGAATTAACATTAATGATCTTGACATGAACATAAATAGAATAACAAAATAACTGGAACATGGATATAATGAAATATTATCCCAAAACCATGTAAAGCAATAGCAAAACTACCCATGTGATTCAGGGGTAAATAAGGAACATGGATAATCAGACTAGGATGACCTATTGGGTCCCATCAAAATTAAACCTATGCATGAATAAGTGACATGAAAGAACATTATTGGGTAAAAAGTGGTCAAAAGCACAACTTGCCTTCAATGAGCTCCTGCCCAGCTACTTCTATCTGCTGGTCACCAGGATCCACAGTCACGGGCTCCTCTACTCGCCACAATACAAATAAGCACAATATATAGAGAAAATTAACATCACACCAAACATGTAAACAAAATACATGATAATAATCTACACATTAAAATAAAATCCTAGGAATAGGAATCATAATTTTTGGAGTTATAGATTTTAAAATATGAATTACCAAAGGTTTTATGTGCTTGAAATAGGATTAAGTGAGAAATAAATTTTATTACTGTTTTCATGCCAAAACAGAGACTCTAAGTGATAGAGAATAATATTACAAAATTTTAGAAACTAGAATGGGTTAATTTGGAGTTCATATGAATTTTCTATGAATTTAGCAAGTTTCTAGTAATTATTTATACATTAAAAATATATTTCTATTTTATTTTCTCTGATTTTCGAGTTTTCTGGACTGGGCCTCATTTTCTAAAAAGTACAGGGGTCTCGGGGTAAGAATCTATAGACACAGAGCACAACTCTAGTGGATGGTGGGTTCTATTCCAAGGAAACCTAGGGTTTCATATGCTAAAATGCCAGACCGAAGGGGTATCAAGCGTTTCTGATCACCCGATCGCACGTGAACGACCTCAATTAGATTGTCACGGTTTACGAATCGGTAAGCCCTATTGATCGTCGGATCAAAGATCCACGATCCACTATGCCCGACAACCCACGCTCCCCCTCGACCGCACGATGGTCGAATAGCGGTCCCGATTTAAAACAGTGAGACACGCCCCCAGACGCTCACGATCTCGATCGGACGGCCATCGCGCCGTCGGCCGAATCGTTAACCGGCTTCTAATCATGGCCATCGATTGAGGATCACATGACCCAGACCTAATCCCCTACTCCACTCGCCAGAGTACGACGACGCACTCGATCCCGCGGCGGCGCCATTGCCGGAAATCCGGGTTGGGTGATTTAGCACCCTAAACACGATTCTGTTGGGTGCTACACAATAGTAAGGGACGAGCGAATATGGTGTGGTGTTTACTCACCGAAATTGAGAGCCGAACGAAGCCACCCGCGACGCATGACAGAGATGCAGCGACAACGAGAAATCCAGGGCGTTTGGGCGGACGACCAAGCGTAATACTTCACGCCAACAATCCCCACATGCCGATGAACGAACCAGACACCCCACTGGCCACCAATCGGTGATACAGGCCTGGGCCTACGGTGGCGGATCTATCCCTTTCCGCGAGCACAGTACTGGCAGCGGCGGCGGTGCGTTTCTATGCAGGGAAACAAGGTAGGAGGACCCACAGGCGTCCAGGGGGTTCTTATCCCCAGGTCAAAGCAGACCTCAACGGAATCCCGAAGCCGACGGGTGGCGGGCGGCATGCACAGAGGTGGACATCGCGCGAGGAAGACGGAGTCGCGCCGTTGAGCGTCTGTCCCATGGGCCCGCTATCGCAGAGTAAGGCGCGAGTGAGGAAAGCGGCTGACCGCGGGCCCGAGAGCCAGTGAGAGGGTGTGGAATGAGTGACTGCACGGGCTGGCCCACATGTCGGCGCGCAGCAGGTGGCGTGCAGGCGAGGTAATGGGTCGAGCGCGAGCGCGTTCCTGTAGGTGGGCCAAAACGTGTGCCGAGGCCCAATTAGGTTTTCTTCTCCCTTTTCTTTTATCTTTTCTTTTCTTCTCATATTTCTTCTCTTTTAAATTTAAATTTCCAATTTGAATCTATGTGTGTGAAGTTCAAATTCAGGTTAAATGTCTATATTTAAATAACAATATGAACTGAATTTTAATTCATTTATATTTTTATTTTATCCTGTTTGTATAGTGTTTTCTTCTCTTTTTCTCAATTCTAGGCTTTACTTTAGGATTTAAATCCCCATTTGGATATTTAACATATTTTTACATTATTTTTATATTATCATAAAATACACACGAAATAAAACCTCGACATGATGCATAATTTAGTGGCATATCTTTTTATTAGTTGTTTGTTTTTTACTATGGTGTTCACATGTGATGATAAGTAGATTCAACACACACATAAAATATAGGAAAATGACTTTTCTCCTCTCCTATTATCTATTACAAATTGGGTATTATAAATCCTACCCCCCTTAAAAAGAATCTCGTCCTCGAGATTTAGGAGGAACGAGGGAAAAGATGGGGAAAATCTATGTGAAGCGCTTCTTCTCTCTCCCAAGTAGCTTCATCTTCTCCGTGGTAACTCCATTGCACTTTGCACATCTTTATCACCTTATTTCTTGTAACACGTGTCAATGTGTCAAGGATCTTGATAGGATACTCCGTGTAAGTCAAATCACCCTGAACACTAAGCTCTTCCATTGGTAATTGTTCCTCGGGGACACGGAGGCGCTTCTTTAGTTGAGACACGTGAAACACATTATGCACATTAGATAGATTAGCAGGTAGCTCCAGTTGGTATGCCATCTTCCCAACTTGCCTAATGATCATGAATGGTCCAATAAAGCGAGGAGACAATTTGCCCTTAACTTTGAATCTCCTCATTCCACGAAGTGGTGACACCTTGAGGTATACATAATCTCCTTCCTCAAACTTCAGTGGTCTTCTTCTATTATCAGCGTAGCTCTTTTGCCTGGTTTGAGCTACCCTCAAATTCTCTCGAATTATATGGACTTGTTCTTCTGCCTCTTGAATCAGTTTAGGCCCAAAGAACTGTCTTTCTCCAGTCTGATCCCAATATAGAGGAGTCCTGCACTTCCTCCCATATAAAGCTTCGAAAGGTGACATCTTCAGACTGGCCTAATAACTGTTATTATATGAGAATTCAGCATATGGTAGACTTTTATCCCAACTTCCTCCATGCTGAAGGGCACAAGCTCTCAACATATCTTCCAATACTTGATTAGTCCTTTTAGTCTGTCCATCAGTCTGAGGGTGATAAGCCGTACTAAAATTCAACTTTGTATTCATATTCTCATGAAAGCTTCTCCAGAATCTTGAGGTATGCGAACCTCGATCAGACACGATCTTCTTTGGTACTCCATGTAAACACACAATCCGAGCCATATATAACTCTGCCAGCTGAGAACCTTTATAAGTAGTCTTGACCGGAATGAAATGAACTACTTTAGTCAATCTATCCACAATCACCCATATAGCATCATATCCTTTCTGGGTGCGAGGCAATCCAGTAATGAAATCCATACCAATCTCTTCCCACTTCCACTCGGGTAGTTTAAGCGGGTGCAGTAGTCCAGCTGGCCTCTGGTGTTCAGCCTTAACTCTTTAACACACATCGCACAAAGCCACGTGCGCAACCACATCTCTCTTCGATCCATACCACCAATACTTCTGCTTCAAATCCTGATACATCTTGGTACTACCAGGATGAATAGAATAATCTGAGTCATGGGCCTCCTTTAAAATAGTCTCCCAAAGGCTTTCAATATCAGGAACACATATCCTGTCCTTGAACCATATGGTGCCTTGCTCATCCTCCGTGAATTCCGGACCTCGCCCTTCAATAATCAGATCCTTAATCTCTTGTATTTTAGCATCACCAATTTGTCCTTTGCGGATTTCTTGCTCCAAAGTAGGTTCCACATCAATAGTAACTCCTTCAGTGTGAGCAACTATCCCCAGGTTAAGTCTCCTGAAATCCTCCACAATCTCATCAGGTAGCTGGGCAACAATAGCTGAATGAATGTGCTCCTTTCGACTCAAGGCATCTGCAACCAAATTCGCCTTGCCCGGGTGATAGTGAATCTCCAAATCATAATCCTTAATAAGCTCCAACCAACGGCGTTGCCTAAGGTTGAGATCCTTCTGAGTGAATATATACTTCAAACTCTTATGATCCGTGTACACTTGGCACTTGGTTCCCATAATATAATGTCTCCAAATCTTAAGGGCCTGCACTACGACTGCCAGTTCTAAGTCATGAGTGGGGTAGTTCAACTCATGCTTCCGCAACTGATGAGACGCGTAGGCGATCACATGTCCTTCTTGCATGAGCACACATCCCAAGCCTTGGCCACATGCATCACAATAAATGTCAAATCCCTTCTGTAGATCTGGCATAACCAACACTGGTGGCGACATCAATCTCTTCTTTAATTGATCAAAGCTATTGTAGAAAATGGGTGATGCCTAAGAGGGGGGTGAATTAGGACTTCAAAAACTTTTACTAAACTAGGCCACAAATAAATCCCTGGAGCAAAACCTATGCAAATAATCAAACTAGAATGTGCAAACTAGGTTTTGTCTAAGTGTTACTATCTCTACCGCAATGGTTAAGTTTCAATCTACACTATATAAGTATGAATACAAGATTGAAACTTAAATGCTTAATATAAATGCAGAAGCTTAAAGAACAAGGTAGAGAATGCAAACTCTCGTGGATGACGTCGGTATTTTTACCGAGGTATCCGGAACCGCGCAAGGTCCCGACTAATCCTCCTTGGTGCCCCTACGCAAAGGGAAGCCCACGTGAGGGCCAAGCACCTCGGTCGAGTAACTCTGTAGAGAGCCGCGGGCCTTCTCCACGCACAAGTGGTGCTCCACTTCTGGCTCCTCTCGGACGCTCCCCGCCGTCTCCACTATTGAGCTTCCGGCCGAAAACGCCGCGGGCCTCGTTCCCTCCGGTACACGGTGGCGGCCGTGACACAAACGTGGTTGTCACGGTCTCGCAAGGCTCTCGCCCCACTCGGTACAATTACAACGGCTCACGCAAGAGCCAGGGGTTGTGTGGTTTTACAAAACTCACTCAACTAACTAGGGTTTATATAGAGCAAGCGCTAAAGCGATCTAACTAACCTAAGCACTTTGCAAAGCACCTACGCTAATCACCGAGTGATTCTATTAAGCACTTGGGTGTAAGAGCACTTGTGAATGTCTACTATATGCCTTGGTATGTCTCTTGGGCTCCCACACTTGGAAATGGCCGGTTGGGGGTGTATTTATAGCCCCCAACACAAATGTAGCCGTTGGAGGAAAGCTGTTGCTTTCTGCGGTCACACTGGACAGTCCGGTGGTGCACCGGACAGCGCACTGTTCTTTGTCCGGTGCGCCTAGTCGTTACCCTGTCAGAGCAGGTGACCGTTGGCGCCGCGGTCTTTTTCACACTGGACAGTTCGGACTTCACACCGGACAGTCCGGTGGTCTTCCCTCCGGGTGCCACCTGGAACTAGCCGTTGGGGCTGTGGTTCCTGGTGCACCGGACAGTCCGCAGGCAACACACGTCTTCATTCTTGGACTTTTCTTGGATCTTCTTAATGTCTTCTTTTGAGGTGTTGCTTTCCTCAATTCCTTAGTCCAAGTAACTCTAGCATCCTGTGAACTACAAACACAAACACTAGGAAACTTATTAGTTCACAGATTGTGTTAATCATCAAACACCAAAACTCAATTAGCCAAATGGCCCGGGGTCCATTTTCCTTATAGCTATCTTGGCACTTCTCATCCCACTTAAACTCTCTTTCCTTCTCCAGAAGCGAGGTCATAGACTTAGCAATCTTAGAAAATCCTTCAATGAATCTCCGATAGTATCCTGCAAGTCTCAAGAAACTCCGGACCTCAGTAACTGTAGTGGGTACGCTCCACGCCATTATCGTCTCCTTGACTTTAGCAGGATCCACTGATATTCCTCCATTAGAAATGATATGTCTAAGAAAGGCCACCTCGCTAATCCAAAACTCGCATTTGCTATACTTGGCATAAAGTTGATTATCTCGTAGCTTCTGTAGCACCAATCCCAGATGTCCCTCATGATCACTATCACTCTTGGAATAAATAAGAATATTGTCAATGAATACTACGACGAATCTGTCCAAATACTCCATAAACACCTTATTCATCAAATTCATAAAATAAGCTGGTGCATTAGTTAGTCCAAATGACATAACCGTGAACTCATATAAACCATATCGGGTTGAGAAAGCTGTCTTGGGAATATCCGATGGCCTAATCTTCATTTGATGGTAACCCGATCGGAGATCAATCTTTGAGAATACCCTTGCACCTCTCATCTGATCAAATAAATACTCAATGCGGGGTAACGGATACTTGTTCTTCATAGTAACATCATTAAGAGATCTATAATCCACACACATTCTTTGTGATCCATCTTTCTTCTGTACAAACAGAACCGGTGCTCCCCAAGGTGAGGAACTTGGACGAATGTACCCAGCCTCTTGTAACTCCGTTAACTGTTTCTTAAGTTCCTTTAACTCTTCTACGGACATCCTATATGGCCGTTTAGAAATAGGAGTAGTCCCAGGTAAGAGATCAATGACAAACTCAACCTCCCTATCTGGTGGCATCCCTGGCAATTCCTCTGGAAAGACATCGAGAAAATCCCTAACCACACGGATGTTGTCACCAACAAACTCCTCAGCTGTAAAGAACATCGCACATCTGGAAGAGGTGGTTACCGCAATTTGAACTTGAAATCTTTCTCCTTTAGGGGTGGTGAGTTCTACAGTACCCCTACCACATTGTATAATGGCCTTTGCCTTCCTTAACCATGACATACCAAGGAACAGATCTATACTACTTGCCTCTAATATTATAGCAGTAGCTCCAAATTCTCTTCCCATAATTGTTAATGTCAATCTATGTGTCGGCGTTCCGAGACCGGGGGGTCCCCGAGCCGACGAGTGAGTGTGCCGCGTGCCCCAGCCCAGATGGGTCGAGCGCGTGGGCGAGCGCGAAGGGGGGAACAGAGAGAGCGGTCGGTGGCCGGAGCCGGGTCGTGAGGGAGTCGGAGAATTCCCGCGGCCTTCGTGTTCGTCCCGCGCCCAGGTCGGGTGCGCTTGCAGTAGGGGGTTACAAGCGTCCGCGCGAGGTGAGGGGAAGCGAGCGGCCCCGAGAGAGCGCCTGCCCCTGCCCTTCGTCCCCGCGAGGCCAACCTTCTCTAAGAAGGCCCTGGTCCTTCCTTTTATAGTCGTAAGGAGAGGATCCAGGTGTACAAGATGGGGGTGTAGCAAGGTGCTACGTGTCTAGCGAGGGAGAACTAGCGCCCTAAGTACATGCCAAGGTGGCAGCCGGAGAGATCTTGGCGCCCTGTTGGTGTGGCGTCGTGGCTGTTGGAGGAGTAACGGAGCCGGACGGAGGGACAGCTGTCGGAGTGGCTGGGCCCTTGCTGACGTCCTCCTGCTTTCGTAAGGGAGCTGAGAGCTGCCGTCGTCATGGTCTAGCGGGGCGCCATCATTGCCTATCTGGCGTTGCTGGCCAGATGGGACGCCGGTCTTGTTCTCTGCGACCCAAGTCGGCTCAGGGCAGAGTGATGATGACGCTACCTGTTGACGTGGCGGTCTCGTGTCCTAGGTCGGGCGTCGTGGAGGTTCCTCCGAAGCCGAGGTCGAGTCCGTCCTGCAAGACAGAGACAGAGTCCGAGCCCTGGGTCGGGCGAGGCGGAGATCGTTCGGCAGAGGCTGAGGCGGAGTCCGAGCCCTGGGTCGGGCGAGGCGGAGTTCGTCGTCTTCCGGGGCCTTAGCCCGAGTCCGAGCCCTGGGTCGGGCGGAGCGGAGTTCGCCGTCTTCCGGGGTCTTAGCCCGAGTCCGAGCCCTGGGTCGGGCGGAGCGGAGTTCGCCGTCTTCCGGGGCCTTAGCCCGAGTCCGAGCCCTGGGTCGGGCGGAGCGGAGTTCGTCGTCTTCCGGGGCCTTAGCCCGAGTCCGAGCCCTGGGTCGGGCAGGACCTCCTATGGCACCTCTGGCGAAGTCTGGTCGCCCGTCGGTCTTACCTTTTGTGTTAAACGCCCCGGTGACTGGGTCGGTTGGCGCGGTGATTTAGTCAGGGTTTCTTCTTATCGAAGGCGGGGCCTCGGGCGAGCCGGAGATGCGTCTGCCGTGAAAGAGGAGGCCTCAGGCGAGACGGAGTCATCTTAGGGTCGGCTGCCCTCGCCCGAGGCTAGGCTCGGGCGTGGCGTGATCAAGTCACTCGTATGGACTGATCCCTGACTTAATCAAACCCATCAGGCCTCTGCAGCTTTATGCTGATGGGGGTTACCAGCTGAGAATTAGGCGTCTTGAGGGTACCCCTAATTATGGTCCCCGACAGTAGCCCCCGAGCCTCGAAGAGAGTGTTAACACTCGCTTGGAGGCTTGCGTCGCACTTTTTTGCAAGGGGACCAGCCTTTCTCGGTGGTACTTTGTTCCGGTGGGTGCGCGCGAGCGCACCCGCCGGGTGTAGCCCCCGAGGCCTCGGAGGAGTGGTTTCACTCCTTCGAGGTCTTAATGCCTTGCGTAATGCCTCGGCTGGTCTGGCGGTTCCCTCATGCGAGCAGGGCGTAACCCAGGTGCACTGTCGGGGCCCAAGTTCTCGGGCTGGTATGTTGACGCTGTCAACGGTTTGGCCGGAGCCGGTTTTGCGAGAGCAGCCCTCGAGCCTCTGCACGGAGCGAGAGGACGATCAGGGACAGACTCGGCTTTTTTATATACGCCCCTACGTCGCCTTTCCGCAAGGAGGAGGGGGGGAGTGCGCCATGTTACCCTCGATGGGCACCGAACATGGTGTCTCCGGTGAGCTGCAATCGGGTAATCCGAGTGGACGTCCGTGCCCCGTTCGTTGGGGGTCGGCTAGGGGCCTGGAGGCACGCCCAAAAGTACCTGCGGGTGATCTGCCGGACCCGGTCTCCTAGCAACGGGGTCCGAGGGCTCGTTGCCTCCCTCCGATGGGATTCCGTTACAGAGTCGTTCCCGCTGGTCTCGGAAATGTCCTAGGGTACCTCGGGAGCGCAGCCCGAGCCTTGGTTATGTATCAAACGTACCCCTGGTCATCCCTCGCTCGGTGTCTGAGGCGACTGTGAACCCTTCGACAGGCCAGCCTTCGAACCCCTGATCAGTAGGGGGCACGGAGCCCGAGTAGCCTGAGGCGGTCGTGGGACCTTTCGGGGGCCGACCTTCGAACCCCTGACCAGTAGTGGGTGTCGGGCCCACGCGATCTGAGGCGGCTGTTGAACCCTTGGGGGGCCAGCCTTCGAACCCCTGATCAGTAGGGAGGCTCGGAGCCTAGTTCCTTCACGGGGAAGGATCCCTTTGGGGTTATCCCCCTTCTCGGTCCCTGTTGCAAGAGATAGAGAAAGAAGGAAAAGGGAAAAAGGATTCGAAATTGAACGTCGTGGCGTACCTTTTTCCGGCGCGGTTGTTTTGGCGAAGGCGAAACGTCACCAGCCGCTCCCGCCCGTAGCGCTGTCCGTCGAGCCGCGGAGTTAATGCGCCGGGGTGAGTAGTTGGCGAGGTTGCCGTTGCTCGTGCGCGAGCCGTTCGAGGTACGGGCCACGGGCGCGTCGTCTTCACGCCGTGAGAGGGGGTTCTCTTGCTGCCTCCGGATGGGACATGAGCTTGGCAGATGGCGTGACCGCTGCTCTCGCGCGCCTGCCACCGTCATTACTGCCGGCCCATTTTTGACCGCTTTTGACCGCTGCGCCAGGCTGGCGCTGCTGGGTCGCGGGCTGGGTCGCCTCGAATCGCGGTATCGGTTCCGCAATCGAGGAGGTGCGGTGGTGGAGCGAGTGGCACAGCGGCTCGCATGCAGCACCCGGCGCGCCAGTTGCACGACGCGTGGGCTTGAGCCGTCGCGCTGGCTTGTCAGGAATCGGAGAGGCGCGTCCACTTGGCGCGGTTGCATGCCGCCTGCATGGCCGCCTGCCCCTTTCGCCCGCTGGTCCGGGCAAAAGTGGAGGGTTACTTGTAACCGCTGGGTGGTTGCGTGCGTCGTGCGCGGCGGTTCGGCTTCTTCTGCTTAGAGCCGGTCTGCATGACAGGCGGGCCCCAGCCCCCGCGCCGCAGGGGAGGACTTTGGAGGCGTGTTGGAGAAGACTCAGCCCGTGACGGTTGAGGGCGCAAGCAGGGGGAGGTGCCTTTAAAAGGAGGGCGACCCCTTTCGTAAGGTGACCATGTCTCCTTCCTCCCCTATGCATTGTGTCTCTCCATCTTCCGAGCCCCCGGATGGGGGGAACCACCGTCTTTTCGCTCCATCGCTGGAGGAACGCAACTCCGTGGGAGTTGGTACCTTTCAGCCATCGTTCGGCTTCAAGGATTTTCATCATGCAGCCCGGCTGCACCCCTCCACCGGCGGTCACCCAGGGTGGTGACCTCCGGCTTGATGGTGGGGGAAAGCGAGCCGGGCTGCGGCCCCCGCCCCTCCCTCAGCCTCAAGGATTTTCATCACCTGGCCAAGAGGGAGGACGAGGCGAGTCAGGGAGCTGTCTCCGTGCGGGTCGGTTGCCCTCTTCTTCCCCGCGCGCCTGGGGGAGAACGGCATCCTCCAGCATCACGGAGACTTCCTCCAGCCATGTCGGAAGTGGCGGGTCCCGAGGCGTCGGCGGACGGAAGTGGCTTCTCTACCGACGAGATTGCCAACTTCGTCAGTAGCCCTGGGTCTCCGTCTCCCGGCCTGAATGGCTGGCTCTCGTCCTCGGGGGGTGAGAGTTTTTCCGCTGCCCCGCAGGCCCGCCCCTATCGAGTGGGGTTGTTCGTACCTGCGGGGGGGGGGGGGAACCGGAGTTCTGTCTGTAACGGCACTTTGAGTGCCGAGTTTTTTGTTCATTTTGGCTTTCGGGGCCTGAACATGTATGTAATTACGGCGCGGAGCCGTATTTTTTCCTCATTTCCGAGCACTAAGACTCGTCTGCTGATTGTCTGAACCGCTTCACCAAGCGTGAGTTGCCCCGTGTCAAGGTGACGAGTGAGGTATCCGTATCCCGGAGGCGTAGGAATCCCTCGGCTCGGTCGGACCTGTTGTCCGAGGCTTCCTCTAGCTTAGTTAAAGAAACCCCTCGGCCGCTCTTCGACGAGCCGAGGCCGGGGGTAGCGATATCAGCATGAGCAGAGGCGGAGTTGGCTCGAAAATGAAACCTGGTTGGCCGGAGCCTAGCCAGGTTGTCCGTTGGCAGGATTGCCGTCGGAGTTGATCAGCCGAGGCTTCAGACCGAGCAGGCGCCCTCGGAAGGCGGTCGGCCGAGGCCCCGGAGGTGGCCGGCCGAGCCGTCCGCTCGGGCCGGGTTCTCGGAGAAGTCCCTGGCAGAGATTGCTCGAGCGTGGTGATGACGTCGTCCTTCGGAGCAGAGGCCCTCGGACCGCGTCGCCGTCCGAGGCTAGGTCGGGCCTTGCTGAAGGTGCTACCCATGCCGAGGGTGTCATCGCCCTCTTCCAGCGTCAAGATCCGAGCCTGCAGGGTCAAATCGTCTTGTAGCGTGGGCCTTGTGCGGCCGTCGAGGCCAGAACACACACCCTTGCTGCGTTATAAAGCTGCGTCTCTTTTCCTCTTGTTTCGAGTATCTGGACTTTTTGTCGGTAGCAGGGATGCTAGTGCGAGCAAGAGTTGCTTCTCGCGGAAGGCGATGAGTGAGGTATCCGTATCCCGGAGGCGTGGGAGTCCCTCGGCTCGGTTGGCCTTGCCGCTTACGCGTACCTTTACCCGTCCATGAGGCCCTGTCACTGGCTCAGTCGAGAAGGCTCGAAGAATCACTTCGGCAGAAGAGCTTCCGTACGTAAAGACTCGTTCGATCCACGGATTCGCCTTATCCGAGCGCGAGTTACTTATCGCAGAAGGTGATGAGTGAGGTATCCGTATCCCGGAGGCGTAGGAGTCCCTCGGCTCGGTCAGCCTTGACTGCTTACGTGTACCCCGTCGTTTCCAGGACCCGCTTTTCGAAGTAGTCAAAAAGCACGAAAGACGTTCTGGTAAAAGAGATTTTCTTTTCGAGGAAAATTTTGACGCAGAGGGGGTTTCCCCCCTTTTAGCCCCCGAGGGAGGGTCGGGCTTTGCCGAGGCGAGGCCGACCCTTCCTTGTTGACTAAACTTTGCGTGGGTGCGAGGTATATGAACAATCTTGGAAATATCTCAAGGGTAGAAACGACGTAGCTGTTGGATGTTCCAAGCGTTGCCGTAGACCTCGCCTTGACTGTTGGCCAGCTTGTACGTTCCGGGCTTCAGAACTTTGGCGATGATGAACGGCCCCTCCCAGGGGGGCGTGAGCTTGTGCCTCCCTCGGGCGTCTTGCCGCAGCCGAAGCACCAGGTCGCCCACCTGGAGGTCTCGGGGTCGGACCCCTCGGGCGTGGTAGCGTCGCAGGGACTGCTGATACCGTGCCGAGTGTAGTAAGGCCCTATCCCGAGCCTCGTCCAGCTGGTCCAGTGAGTCTTCTCGGCTAGCTTGGTTGCTTTCTTCGTTGTAGGCCCTCGTCCTCGGGGAGCCGTATTCCAGGTCCGCGGGCAGGACGGCCTCGGCCCCGTAGACCAGGAAGAACGGCGTGAAACCCGTGGCTCGGCTTGGCGTCGTCCTCAGGCTCCAGACCACCGAGGGGAGTTCCTTCACCCACCGCTTGCCGAACTTGTTGAGGTTGTTGTAGATCCGAGGCTTGAGCCCTTGTAGGATCATGCCATTGGCACGCTCTACTTGCCCATTCGACATGGGATGAGCTACGGCGGCCCAGTCCACCCGGATGTTGTGATCCTCGCAAAAATCCAAGAATTTTTTGCCGGTGAACTGGGTGCCATTGTCGGTGATGATTGAGTTCGGGACTCCGAAGCGATGGATGATGTTGGTGAAGAACGCCACCGCCTGCTCGGACCTGATGCTGTTCAGGGGTCGGACCTCGATCCACTTGGAGAATTTGTCGATGGCGACCAGCAGGTGCGTGTAGCCCCCGGGCGCCTTCTGCAGAGGGCCGACGAGGTCCAGACCCCACACAGCGAAGGGCCAGGTGATGGGTATCGTCTGCAGAGCCTGAGCGGGCAGGTGGGTCTGCTTCGCATAGAATTGGCACCCTTCGCAGGCGCGGACAATTCTAGTGGCGTCAGCTACCGCCGTTGGCCAGTAGAAGCCTTGGCGGAAAGCGTTCCCGACGAGGGTTCGAGGTGCTGCATGGTGACCGCAAGCCCCCGAGTGTATTTCCCGCAGGAGTTCCTGGCCTTCGGCGATGGAGATACATCGCTGGAGGATGCCCGAGGGGCTTCGGTGGTAGAGCTCCTTCTCATCGCCCAGCAAGACGAACGATTTGGCGCGTCGCGCTACCCGCCGAGCCTCGGCTCGGTCGAGGGGCAGTTCTCCTCGGTGGAGATATTGCAGGTATGGGGTCTGCCAATCTTGATCTGGCACGACCCCATCCTGCTCCTCCTCGATGCGCAGCGCTTCGCCCTCGGGTTCCGAGGGTTCCTCGGGTTGAGCCGAGGATGGCTCGGGCTGGGCCGAGGTCACCTCGGACGAGGCCGAGGGTGCCTCGAGCTCGGGCGCGTCGCCTATCTTGACGGAGGGTTGATGCAGATCTCGGGAGAAGACGTCCGGGGGAACCGTCGTTCGCCCCGAGGCTATCTTCGCCAGCTCGTCTGCAGTCTCGTTGTAGCGCCGGGCGATGTGGTTAAGCTCGAGCCCGTAGAACTTGTCTTCCAGGCGTCGAACCTCCTCACAGTAGGCCTCCATCTTCGGGTCGCGGCAGAGGGAGTTCTTCATGACTTGGTCGATGACGAGCTGCGAGTCGCCGCGTGCATCGAGGCGTCGGACCCCTAGCTCGATGGCGATTCGCAATCCGTTGATCAGAGCCTCGTACTCGGCCGCATTGTTGGACGCCGGGAAATGGAGGCGGAGCACGTAGCGCAGGTGTTTCCCGAGGGGCGAGACGAAGAGCAGGCCCGCGCCAGCTCCCGTCTTCATCAGCGACCCGTCGAAAAACATGGTCCAGAGCTCTGGTTGGATCGGGGCCGTTGGCAGCTGGGTATCGACCCATTCGGCAACGAAATCCGCCAGTACCTGGGACTTGATGGCCTTCCGAGGGGCGAATGAGATTGCTTCGCCCATGATTTCCACCGCCCACTTCGCGATCCGCCCCGAGGCTTCTCGGCACTGGATGATCTCCCCCAGGGGGAAGGATGACACCACAGTCACCGGATGCGATTCGAAGTAATGTCGCAGCTTTCGTCTCGTCAGGATCACTGCATATAGCAGCTTCTGGACTTGCGGGTAGCGGATCTTGGTCTCGGACAGCACTTCGCTGACGAAGTAAACTGGCCTCTGACTGGGCAAAGCATGCCCCTCTTCCTGCCTTTCGACCACGATCGCGGCGCTGACCACTTGAGTGGTTGCGGCGACGTAGACCAAGAGGGTTTCTCCATCAGCTGGGGGTACCAAGACGGGCGCCTGGGTGAGGAGCGCCTTCAGGTTCCCGAGGGCTTCCTCGGCTTCGGGAGTCCAAGTGAAGCACTCGGCCTTCCTTAAGAGGCGGTACAGGGGCAGGCCTCTTTCGCCGAGGCGCGAGATGAAACGGCTCAAGGCCGCGAGGCATCCCATGACCCTCTGTACGCCTTTTAAGTCCTTGATGGGCCCCATGCTTGTGATGGCCGCGATCTTCTCCGGGTTGGCTTCGATGCCACGCTCGGAGACGATGAATCCCAAAAGCATGCCCCGGGGCACCCCGAAGACGCACTTCTCGGGATTGAGCTTGACGCCCTTCGCCTTGAGACACCGGAATGTCAGTTCGAGGTCGGAGAGAAGGTCGGAGGCTTTCCTCGTCTTGACTACGATGTCGTCGACGTAGGCCTCGACCGTGCGACCGATGTGTTTGCCGAACACATGGTTCATGCACCGCTGGTACGTTGCACCCGCGTTCCTCAAACCGAACGGCATTGTGACATAACAGTACATGCCGAAGGGCGTGATGAAAGAGGTCGCGAGCTGGTCGGACTCTTTCATCTTGATTTGATGATACCCTGAGTAGGCATCGAGGAAAGACAGGGTTTCGCACCCTGCAGTGGAGTCCACGATCTGATCGATGCGAGGTAGAGGGTAGGGGACCTTCGGACATGCTTTGTTGAGACCAGTGTAGTCTACACACATCCGCCACTTCCCCCCTTTTTTCCTCACAAGTACAGGGTTGGCAAGCCATTCGGGATGGAATACCTCTTTAATGAACCCTGCTGCCATCAACTTGTGGATCTCCTCGCCTATCACCCTGCGCCTTTCCTCGTCGAATCGGCGCAGAGGCTGCCTGACCGGTCGGGCTCCGGCCCGAATATCTAGCGAGTGCTCGGCGACTTCCCTCGGTATGCCGGGCATGTCCGAGGGACTCCACGCAAAGACGTCGGCGTTTGCGCGGAGAAAGTCGACGAGCACTGCTTCCTATTTGGGGTCGAGCCCGGATCCGATCCGAATCTGCTTGGAGGTGTCGCCACTGGGGTCGAGAGGGACGGCCTTAACCGTCTCCGCTGGCTCGAAGTTGCCGGCATGTCGCTTCACGTCCGGCACCTCTCGGGAGAGGCTTTCCAGGTCGGCAATGAGGGCCTCGGACTCGGCGAGGGCCTCGGCGTACTCCACGCACTCCACATCGCATTCGAATGCGTGTTTGTACGTGGGGCCGATGGTGATGACCCCGTTGGGGCCCGGCATCTTGAGCTTCAGGTAGGTGTAGTTGGGGATGGCCATGAACTTCGCGTAGCATGGCCTTCCCAACACTGCGTGGTAGGTTCCTCGGAACCCGACCACCTCGAACGTCAAAGTCTCCCTTCGGAAGTTGGAGGGTGCTCCGAAGCAGACAGGGAGGTCGAGCTGTCCGAGGGGCTGGACGCGCTTCCCGGGGATGATCCCGTGGAAGGGCGCGGCGCCTGCTCGGACGGATGACAGATCGACGCGCAGGAGCCTGAGGGTCTCAGCGTAAATGATGTTGAGGCAGCTGCCCCCATCCATCAAGACCTTGGTGAGCCTGACGTCGCCGATGACGGGGTCGACGACGAGCGGGTACTTCCCCGGGCTCGGCACGTGGTCGGGGTGGTCGTCCCGGTCGAAGGTGATGGGCTTGTCGGACCAGTCTAGGTAGACTGGTGCCGCCACCTTCACCGAGCAGACCTCCCGACGCTCTTGCTTACGATGCCGAGCCGAGGCATTCGCCGCATGCCCTTCGTAGATCATGAAGCAGTCGCGGACCTCTGGGAACTCTCCTGCTTGGCGATCCTCCCTTTTGTCGTCGTCGCGGGCCTTGCCACCCTCTGCAGGTGGCCCGGCCCTGTGGAAGTGGCGCCGAAGCATGACGCACTCCTCGAGGGTGTGTTTGACGGGCCCCTGATGGTAGGGGCACGTCTCCTTGAGTGCCTTGTCGAAGAGGTTGGCGCCTCCGGGGGGCTTCCGAGGGTTCTTGTGCTCGGCGGCGGCGACAAGGTCTGCATCGGGAACGTCGCGTTTCGCTTGCGACTTCCTCCTGCCTTTCTTCTTGGCGCCGCGCGGAGTAGACGCCTCGGGAGCATCTTCCGTCGGGCGGCCCTGGGGCTGCTTGTCCTTTCGGAAGATGGCCTCCACCGCCTCCTGGCCGGAGGCGAACTTGGTGGCGATGTCCATCAGCTCGCTCGCCCTGGTGGGGGTCTTGCGACCCAACTTGCTCACCAGGTCACGGCAGGTGGTGCCGGCGAGGAACGCGCCGATGACATCGGAGTCGGTGACGTTGGGCAGCTCGGTGCGCTGCTTCGAGAACCGCCAGATATAGTCTCGGAGAGACTCTCCCGGCAGTTGCCGACAGCTTTGGAGGTCCCAGGAATTCCCGGGGCGCACGTACGTGCCCTGGAAGTTGCCAGCGAAAGCTTGGACCAGATCTTCCCAGTTGGAAATCTGCCCCGGAGGCAGGTGCTCCAACCAGGAACAGGGGGAGGTTGCGGATGATGAGGTTGTCGTCGTCCGTCCCACCCAGTTGACAGGCCAGGCGGTAGTCCGCAAGCCACAATTCCGGTCTCGTTTCCCCCGAGTACTTTGTGATAGTAGTTGGGGGTCGGAATCGGGGCGGAAACGGCGCCCGCCGAATGGCTCGGCTAAAGACCTGCGGACCGGGTGGTTCGGGCGAGGGACTCCGATCCTCCCCGCTGTCGTAGCGTCCCCCACGCCTGGGGTGATAGCCTCGGCGCACCCTTTCGTCGAGGCGTGCCCGACGGTCGCGATGAGGGTGTTCGTCGCCGAGGCGGCCCGGGGCCGCCGGCGCGGTGTTGCGCGTGCGCCCGGTGAAGACCGAGGCTTCCCGCGTGAGTCGGGAAGTCGCGGCATGAGGTTCCGAGGGGTACCCCTGCCTTCGGGAGGCAGAGCTTTCGGCCCGCCGAGCCGCAGCGCCTTCCAGGAGATGCTTGAGTTCTCCCTGGATTCGCTGACCCTCGGTGGTTGATGACTCCGGCATTGCGCGGAGGAGCATCGCTGCGGCGGCCAGGTCCTGACCGGTTCCGCCGGACGCGGGTGGCGGTCTGTCCCTGGCATCGTTGGTGATGCGGTGCTGGAGACCTTGGGGCAGGTGACGTATTCCTCCGGCCGGGGGCTGGCTCGCCCATACCTGCCCGATGTTCTGGCGGATTACCTCGAGCGCTCCTGCTTCCTCATCGAGCCCGGCCTGCGCCCCGCGGACTTGCTCGAGCTGTGGGTCGTGACCCCCCGCTGGAACGGGGACCATAGCTAGCTCCCGCGGGATGTCGGCGCGAGGCGCTGGCCTAGGGGGATCACCATCCTCCGGCATGCCGAGACAGCCGCCTCCGGAGGGATCCCCTAGCTCGATGTGGAAACATTCGCGGCTCGGGCCGCAGTCCTCGTCGCCAAGGCTGCGGCTGCCGTCGGAACAGTCGGAGAGGCAGTAGTCACATGCGGTCATGAAGTCCCGCATGGCACTAGGGTTGCCAGATCCAGAGAAATCCCAGCAGATGCTGGGGTCGTCATCTTCCTCGGACCCAGAGGGTCCGTAGGTCGAGACACCCGTCAATCGGTCCCAAGGCGACCGCACACGAAACCCCAGAGAGGTTGCACTCGCCTCAATGTGAGCGCCCGCCAAAGCGAGGTCGCCAGGCGGGCTGAGGTCGAGTCGAAATGACGAAAGATGGGGAGCAGTCGGTACCTTTTTGTCGACGAGGAGCGATGAAGTCACGTCGGGGGCTGACCGCGCCGTCGTCTTGGGTACGAGGGCGACGTCCTGTAGGCCCTCCGTGAGCGTGCTGGCGTCGTCCATCTGCTCGGGGTCGACGTGTTGCGGGGGGATGGCGCCCGCCTTTGCCTCGAACGCGAGGGCGACGCTTGGCGTGTCCTCCGTTGGGGCGCTGGGGGTGTCGATTTGCTCGACAGCCGTCGGAGCGCAGCCTCCCGCTCGGCTTTGGTTGCCCCGCCTCCTCCTCCGATGGCGAGGGAGAGGACGGAGCGAGCTCGAAAGTTGTCCTTCCCCTACGCGGGAAAGGCGTCGTCGATTCCGCCGCCGGCGGGCGGGCTGTCCGCCACCATTGTCGCTGTCGCGCGGCGGTGGAAGGAGTATCATGTCGTAGCTGCTGTCGAGAGACATGAACTCGAGGCCCCCGAAACGGAGCACCGTCCCGGGTTGAAGAGGTCGTTGGAGACTGCCCATCTGGAGCTTGACGGGAAACTGCTCGTCAACACGCAGCAGGCCCCTACCTGGCGCGCCAACTGTCGGCGTTCCGAGACCGGGGGGTCCCCGAGCCGACGAGTGAGTGTGCCGCGTGCCCCAGCCCAGATGGGTCGAGCGCGTGGGCGAGCGCGAAGGGGGGAACAGAGAGAGCGGTCGGTGGCCGGAGCCGGGTCGTGAGGGAGTCGGAGAATTCCCGCGGCCTTCGTGTTCGTCCCGCGCCCAGGTCGGGTGCGCTTGCAGTAGGGGGTTACAAGCGTCCGCGCGAGGTGAGGGGAAGCGAGCGGCCCCGAGAGAGCGCCTGCCCCTGCCCTTCGTCCCCGCGAGGCCAACCTTCTCTAAGAAGGCCCTGGTCCTTCCTTTTATAGTCGTAAGGAGAGGATCCAGGTGTACAAGATGGGGGTGTAGCAAGGTGCTACGTGTCTAGCGAGGGAGAGCTAGCGCCCTAAGTACATGCCAAGGTGGCAGCCGGAGAGATCTTGGCGCCCTGTTGGTGTGGCGTCGTGGCTGTTGGAGGAGTAACGGAGCCGGACGGAGGGACAGCTGTCGGAGTGGCTGGGCCCTTGCTGACGTCCTCCTGCTTTCGTAAGGGAGCTGAGAGCCGCCGTCGTCATGGTCTAGCGGGGCGCCATCATTGCCTATCTGGCGTTGCTGGCCAGATGGGACGCCGGTCTTGTTCTCTGCGACCCAAGTCGGCTCAGGGCAGAGTGATGATGACGCTACCTGTTGACGTGGCGGTCTCGTGTCCTAGGTCGGGCGTCGTGGAGGTTCCTCCGAAGCCGAGGTCGAGTCCGTCCTGCAAGACAGAGACAGAGTCCGAGCCCTGGGTCGGGCGAGGCGGAGATCGTTCGGCAGAGGCTGAGGCGGAGTCCGAGCCCTGGGTCGGGCGAGGCGGAGTTCGTCGTCTTCCGGGGCCTTAGCCCGAGTCCGAGCCCTGGGTCGGGCGGAGCGGAGTTCGCCGTCTTCCGGGGTCTTAGCCCGAGTCCGAGCCCTGGGTCGGGCGGAGCGGAGTTCGCCGTCTTCCGGGGCCTTAGCCCGAGTCCGAGCCCTGGGTCGGGCGGAGCGGAGTTCGTCGTCTTCCGGGGCCTTAGCCCGAGTCCGAGCCCTGGGTCGGGCAGGACCTCCTATGGCACCTCTGGCGAAGTCTGGTCGCCCGTCGGTCTTACCTTTTGTGTTAAACGCCCCGGTGACTGGGTCGGTTGGCGCGGTGATTTAGTCAGGGTTTCTTCTTATCGAAGGCGGGGCCTCGGGCGAGCCGGAGATGCGTCTGCCGTGAAAGAGGAGGCCTCAGGCGAGACGGAGTCATCTTAGGGTCGGCTGCCCTCGCCCGAGGCTAGGCTCGGGCGTGGCGTGATCAAGTCACTCGTATGGACTGATCCCTGACTTAATCAAACCCATCAGGCCTCTGCAGCTTTATGCTGATGGGGGTTACCAGCTGAGAATTAGGCGTCTTGAGGGTACCCCTAATTATGGTCCCCGACACTATGTGTCATATGATTTGCCTCAATAGGCCCTTTAGGTGTTATTACTATCATTGGTGTTTTCATATTTATCAGTGGTATCTCATTTGTGTCGGCATATCAAGCAGACATGAATGAATGTGTAACACCAGAATCAAATAATATTGTTGCAGGAATTGCATTAATGTAAAACATACCAAGTGCAATGTCGGCTTCTTCCGCAGTAGCATCAGCGCTGACCTGATTAACCCTGGCAATAGAGTATCCCTTGCCAGATCCTGGAGTCTGCTGCTTATTCTGAATTGGTGTAGTAGCAATCCTCTGTGGGCAAACATTTGCATAATGTCCAGTCTTCCCACACTTGAAGCAAGTAGTGCATGCGCTTTATCCTAAAAACTTCGTCGGGGTGCCAGTGGGGGTAGCCTGACGAGTCGGTGGAGTCCTCTGAGGTGATTGCTGAACTAGGCGCTGGCCTCCGCTAGTGCAAACCGGTGTACCCTGCGGTGATGAACTGTAGCGTAGACAAACACTGCTGATTCCTTGTCCTTAGGATATAGCCTTACTCTTCAAATCTCCCAGCTAAACAAGCTTGTGCTCAATAACTAGGGCCTTGTCAAGCAGCCTCTGGAATGATGGAAACGTATGTGCCACTAGAGCATACTGCAGGGGTCCATTGAGTCCTTCAATAAAATGCTCCTGCTTCCTCTCATCTTTAGCAACTTCATTCGGTGTATATCTTGAAAGGGAAATGTGCCCTTGGGCCATTTCTAAGTATTTTGGTGATTGAGTGCCAACACAAGTGCTTTTATGCTAATCTATGCAAAGTGGTGGACAAAGTGAAAATCTTGTCAAAAGGTATGTTTCTAGACTTAGTACATTGTTTTTATGGACTAATGTATTGTGTCTAAGTGCTAGAAACAGGAAAAGTTGAATTGGAAATGAGATGGATTTGTTCAGCCAAAGTCTGCATAGTCTGGGTGCACCGGACAGTGTCCGGTGCTCCAGGCTGGCTCTGGCGAACAGGCTGCTCTCGGGACTTCGACGGCGGTGTACGGCTAAAATTCACCGGTCGGTCCAGTGGTGCACCGGACTGTCCGGTGGGCCATTCACAGGCGAACTCGTCGCTCTCGGGAAACCATTAACGACATACGGCTAAAATTCACCGGTCTGTCCGATGGTGCACCGGACTGTCCGGTGAGTCAACAGTCAGCCGGGGCAACGGTCGGCCGAGGATTCCGCGCGTGACGCGTGGCCGAGCCAACGGTCACATTGGTGCACCGGACTGTCCGGTGTGCACCGGACAGTGTCCGGTGCGCCAACGGCTCTCAGACTCCAACGGTCGGCTTCGCCAAATAAGAAGGAGATCTGCACCGAACAGTGTCCAGTGGTGCACCGGACTGTCCGGTGCGCCAGTCGACAGAAGGCAAGATCTGCCTTCCAGGAATGTTCTCAACGGCTCCTAGCTGCCTTGGGGCTATAAAAGGGACCCCTAGGCGCATGGAGGAGTACACCAAGCATTCTTACAACATTTCTAAGCACCAAGACCTCAATTCCGCGCATTTGTTTCTTTGTGATAGCATATAGAGCTCTAGTGGAGTTGTGAACTCATTGGGTTGCGTTGCGAGCTCTTGTTGCGACTTGTGTGCGTATTGACACTCTGATTTTTGTGTCTTGTGTGCGTTGCTAATCCCTCCCTTGCTCCGTGCTTCTTTGTGAACTTTAAGTGTAAGGGCGAGAGGCTCCAAGTTGTGGAGATTCCTCACAAACGGGATTAAGAAAAGCAAGCAAAACACCGTGGTATTCAAGTGGGTCTTTGGACCACTTGAGAGGGATTGATTGCAACCCTCGTCCGTTGGGACGCCACAACGTGGAGTAGGCAAGCGTTGGTCTTGGCCGAACCACGGGATAACCACTGTGCCATCTCTGTGATTGATATCTTTGTGGTTATTGTGTTTTGTCAAGACTCCTCTCTAGCCACTTGGCAATTATTGTGCTAACACTTAACCAAGTTTTGTGGCTTAAGTTTCAAGTTTCACAGGATCACCTATTCACCCCCCTCTAGGTGCTCTCAATTGGTATCAGAGTCGTTCTCTTCACAAAGGGACTAACCGCCCGAAGAGATGGATCCTAAGGGGAAGGGTATCGTGATCAACGATAAAGAGAAGGAATCCTTCGTCAACGAGCCGAAGGATGACAAGCCTACCGACTCGGGCTCGGGCCATAGACGGAAAGATGGGAAGAAGAAGAAGACAAGGCGCATCAAGGAGATTGTCTACTACGACGACAGCGACGAGTCATCTTCTTCCCAAAAGGACAACGACGACAACGACTACGAGAGAAGGAAACCGGTTAATTCGAACTTTTCTTTTGACTACTCTCGTATTCCGCAAAGTACCAATACTCATTTGCTCTCCATTCCACTTGGCAAACCTCCTCACTTTGATGGAGAGGACTACGGATTTTGGAGCCACAAAATGCGTAGTCACCTGTTCTCTCTCCATCCGAGCATTTGGGAGATTGTGGAAAGTGGAATGAAATTTGATAGCTCAGATAGTCCTACGTTTATCAATGAACAGATTCATAGAAATGCACAAGCTACTACTGTGTTGTTAGCCTCTCTGTGGAGGGACGAATATCATAAAGTGAGCGGCTTGGACAATGCCAAGCAAATCTGGGACACCCTCAAGATCTCTCATGAGGGGAATGATGTCACCTTGCTCACCAAGATGGAGTTGATAGAGGGAGAGCTTGGAAGATTCGCGATGATAAGGGGCGAGGAGCCAACCCAAACATACAACCGGCTCAAGACCCTTATCAACAAAATAAGGAGCTACGGAAGCACGCGATGGACGGACCACGATGTCGTCCGCCTAATGCTAAGGTCATTTACCGTTCTTGATCCACATTTGGTGAATAATATTCGTGAGAATCCCAGGTACACCAAAATGTCGCCCGAAGAAGTTCTTGGAAAATTCGTAAGCGGGCGAATGATGATCAAGGAGGCGAGGTACGTGGACAACGCGTTGAACGGTCCAATCCATGAGCCTCAACCCATTGCTCTCAAGGCAACAAGGAGCAAGGAGGCGTTACCTAGCAAGGTGGCGCAAGTTGAGGCGACAGGGCTCAATGATGAAGAGATGGCCCTCATCATCAAGCGCTTCAAGACGGCGCTTAAGGGTCGCAAGGGACAGCCAAGCAAGACTAAGACAAAGGGGAAGCGCTCATGCTTCAAATGTGGTAAGCTTGGTCATTTTATTGCTAACTGTCCCGATAATGAAAGTGACCAGGAAAAAGGAAACAAGAGGGAGAAGAAAAAGGACTACAAGAAGGCCAAGGGCGAAGCACATATCGGGAAGGAGTGGGATTCGGATTGCTCCTCCTCCGACTCCGAAAATGAAGGACTCGCCGCCACCGCCTTCAACAAGTCTTCCCTCTTCCCCAATGAGCGTCACACATGCCTCATGGCAAAGGAGAAGAAGGTATGTACTCGAGACAGTACTACTTATTATTCTTCTAGTGATAATGATTCTAGTGACGACGATGAAATAGACTATTCTAGTTTATTTAAAGGATTAGATAGAACTAAAATTGGCAAAATTAATGAGTTAATTGATGCCTTGAATGACAAAAATAGGTTACTAGAAAAGCAAGAGGATTTGTTATATGAAGAACATAATAAATTTGTAGAAGCACAAAAATCTCATGCTTTAGAAGTGAAAAGAAATGAAATGCTTTCTTATGAACTATCTACTTGTCATGAAACCATTGGTACTTTAAAAAGTGTTAATGATGATTTAAATGCTAAACTAGAAGTAGCTAGTAAATCTAACTCTTGTGTAGAGCATGTTACTATCTGTAAGAGATGTAAAGATTTCGATGTTGATGCTTGTAGTGATCACTTAGTTTCAATTTCAAAATTGAATGATGAATTGGCTAGTCTTAATGCTCAACTTAAGACTAGCAAAAATGATTTTGATAAACTAAAATTTGCAAGGGATGCCTACACTAGTGGTAGACACCCCTCTATTAAGGATGGTCTTGGCTTCAAGAGGGAAGCCAAGAACTTGACAAGCCATAAGGCTCCCATCTCCGCCAAGGAGAAAGGGAAAGCCCCTATGGCTAGTAGTGTGCAAAAGAACCATGCTTTTATGTACCATGATAGGAGACAATCTAGAAATGCTTATAGGAATTATAATGCTTATGATGCTTTTGATTCTCATGCCATGTTTGCTTCTAGTTCTTCCTATGTGCATGATAGAAATGTTGGTAGGAGAAATATTGTTAATGTTCCTAGGAAAGTTAATGAACCATCTACAATATATCATGCTTGCAATGCTTCTTTTGCCATTTATAGAAAGAATAAGAAAGTGATTGCTAGGAAGTTAGGGGCAAGATGCAAGGGTGACAAAACTTGCATTTAGGTCCCTAAGACTATTGTAACTAACCTTGTAGGACCCAACAAGAGTTGGGTACCTAAGACCCAAGCCTAAATTTGCCTTGCAGGTTTATGCATCCGGGGGCTCAAGCTGGATTATCGACAGCGGATGCACAAACCACATGACGGGAGAGAAGAGGATGTTCTCTTCCTACGTCAAGAACAAGGATCCCCAAGATTCAATAATATTCGGTGATGGGAACCAAGGCAAGGTAAAAGGGTTAGGTAAAATTGCTATTTCGTCCGAGCACTCTATATCCAATGTGTTTTTAGTTGAGTCTCTTGGATATAACTTGTTATCCGTTAGTCAATTATGCAATATGGGATATAATTGTCTATTCACAAATGTAGATGTGTCTGTCTTTAGAAGGTGTGATGGTTCACTAGCTTTTAAGGGTGTACTAGACGACAAACTTTATTTGGTTGATTTTGCAAAAGAAGAGGCCGGTCTAGATGCATGCTTAATGGCTAAGACTTGCATGGGCTGGTTGTGGCATCGCCGCTTAGCACATGTGGGGATGAAGAACCTCCACAAGCTTCTGAAGGGAGAACACGTGATAGGTCTAACTAATGTACATTTCGAAAAAGATAGACCTTGTGCAGCTTGTCAAGCAGGGAAACAGGTGGGAGGCTCTCATCACACCAAAAATGTGATGACCACATCAAGACCCTTGGAGATGCTTCATATGGACCTCTTCGGACCCGTCGCCTATCTAAGTATAGGAGGAAGTAAGTATGGTCTTGTTATAGTTGATGATTTTTCCCGCTTCACTTGGGTATTCTTTTTGCAGGATAAATCTGAAACCCAAGGGACCCTCAAGCGCTTCCTCAGGAGAGCTCAAAATGAGTTTGAGCTCAAAGTGAAGAAGATAAGGAGCGACAACGGGTCCGAGTTCAAGAACCTTCAAGTGGAGGAGTTCCTTGAGGAGGAAGGGATCAAGCACGAGTTCTCCGCTCCCTACACACCACAACAAAATGGTGTGGTAGAGAGGAAGAACAGGACGCTCATCGATATGGCGAGGACTATGCTTGGAGAATTCAAGACCCCCGAGCGTTTTTGGTCGGAAGCTGTGAACACGGCTTGCCACGCCATCAATAGGGTCTATCTTCACCGCCTCCTCAAGAAGACTTCATATGAGCTGCTAACTGGTAACAAACCCAATGTGTCTTATTTTCGTGTATTTGGGAGCAAGTGTTATATTCTTGTGAAGAAGGGTAGAACTTCTAAATTTGCTCCCAAAGCTGTAGAAGGGTTTTTATTAGGTTATGATTCAAATACAAAAGCGTATAGGGTCTTCAACAAATCATCGGGTTTAGTTGAAGTCTCTAGCGACGTTGTATTTGATGAGACTAATGGCTCTGCAAGAGAGCAAGTTGTTGATCTTGATGATGTAGATGAAGAAGACGTTCCAACGGCCGCAATGCGCACCATGGCGATTGGAGATGTGAGGCCACTGGAACAAAAGGAGCAAGATCAACCTTCTTCCTCAACAATGGTGCATCCTCCAACCCAAGATGACGAACAGGTACCTCAAATGGAGGCGTGTGATCAAGGGGGAGCACAGGATGTCCAAGTTGAAGAGGAAGAAGCACAACCGGCACCTCCAACCCAAGTTCGAGCGACGATTCAAAGGGATCATCCCGTCGACCAAATATTGGGTGATATTAGCAAGGGAGTAACTACTCGTTCAAGATTAGTTAATTTTTGTGAGCATTACTCCTTTGTCTCTTCTATTGAGCCTTTCAGGGTAGAAGAGGCCTTGCTAGATCCGGACTGGGTGTTGGCCATGCAGGAGGAACTCAACAACTTCAAGCGCAATGAAGTTTGGACACTGGTGTCTCGTCCCAAGCAAAATGTTGTGGGAACCAAATGGGTGTTCCGCAACAAACAGGACGAGCACGGGGTGGTGACAAGGAACAAGGCTCGACTTGTGGTAAAAGGTTATGCCCAAGTCGCAGGTTTGGACTTTGAGGAGACGTTTGCTCCTGTGGCTAGGCTAGAATCAATTCGTATTTTGCTAGCATATGCCGCTCACCATTCTTTCAGGTTGTACCAAATGGATGTGAAGAGCGCTTTCCTCAACGGGCCAATCAAGGAGGAGGTGTACGTGGAGCAACCCCTGGCTTCGAGGATGAACGGTACCCCGACCACGTGTGTAAGCTCTCTAAGGCGCTCTATGGACTTAAGCAAGCCCCAAGAGCATGGTATGAATGCCTTAGAGACTTTTTAATTGCTAATGCTTTCAAGGTTGGGAAAGCCGATCCAACTCTTTTCACTAAGACTTGCGATGGTGATCTTTTTGTGTGCCAAATTTATGTCGATGACATAATATTTGGTTCTACTAACCAAAAGTCTTGTGAAGAGTTTAGCAGGGTGATGACGCAGAAATTCGAGATGTCGATGATGGGCGAGTTGAACTACTTCCTTGGGTTCCAAGTGAAGCAACTCAAGGACGGCACTTTCATCTCCCAAACGAAGTACACGCAAGACATGCTAAAGCGGTTTGGGATGAAGGATGCCAAGCCCGCAAAGACTCCGATGGGAACCGACGGACACACGGACCTCAACAAAGGAGGTAAGTCCGTTGATCAAAAAGCATACCGGTCTATGATAGGATCTTTACTTTATTTGTGTGCTAGTAGACCGGATATTATGCTTAGCGTATGCATGTGTGCTAGATTTCAATCCGATCCAAGGGAATGTCACTTAGTGGCTGTGAAGCGAATTCTACGATATTTAGTCGCCACGCCTTGCTTCGGGATCTGGTATCCAAAGGGGTCTAACTTTGACTTGATTGGATACTCAGATTCCGACTATGCTGGATGTAAGGTCGATAGGAAGAGTACATCGGGGACGTGCCAATTCTTAGGAAGGTCCCTGGTGTCGTGGAACTCTAAGAAACAAACTTTCGTTGCCCTATCCACCGCTGAGGCCGAGTACGTTGCCGCAGGACAGTGTTGTGCGCAACTACTTTGGATGAGGCAAACCCTCTGGGACTTTGGCTACAATCTGAGCAAAGTCCCACTCCTATGTGACAATGAGAGTGCTATCCGAATAGCGGAA
The DNA here is from genome assembly GCA_029449295.1 of Zea luxurians. NCBI lineage: Eukaryota > Viridiplantae > Streptophyta > Magnoliopsida > Poales > Poaceae > Zea > Zea luxurians. The sequence goes on from JAOPSE010000047.1 coordinate 1,880,176, forward strand.
AATCCTGTTGAGCACAGCCGCACAAAGCACATTGACATCCGGCATCACTTTTTGAGAGACCACCATCAAAAGGGAGATATCGAAGTGTTTCATGTTAGCACCGAGAACCAGCTAGCCGATATCTTCACTAAGCCTTTAGATGAAAAGACCTTTTGCAGGCTGCGTAGTGAGCTAAATATCCTAGATTCGCGGAACTTGGATTGATTTATAGCATACATGTGATTATGCCTTTGATCATGTTCCTTATGCATTGTGTTGCTTACTATGGTGCTCAAGTTGTACAATCAATTCCCGGACCTCACAAGTCCTTGTGCAAGTGATGCACATATTTAGAGGGAGTTGTGCTACAACTTGACCCTTTGAGACTAACCGTGTGCTTGAGTTTGCTTGTTTTAGTCTCAAAGGAGGTTTGAAAGGGAAAAGATGGACTTGGACCATGAAAGACTTCCACTGCACTCCGATGAGAGGGTAACTTATTCCAAGTTCATATCATTGCCTTTGTATTCTTATTTGAAGATTTTGGTGAGGCAATGGGGTTACAGGGCCAAGATTGATCCCGTTTTGGTGCTTGATGCCAAAAGGGGAGAAAATAAAGGCCAAAGCAATAGATGGATCAGCTACCACTTGAGAAATTTTTGAAAATAGTAGATTAGAGCTTTTGGTTTGTCAAAACTCTTTTATTGTCTCTTTTGTCAAAAGTTGGCCTCTTGTGGGGAGAAGTGTTGATTATGGGAAAAAGGGGGAGTTTTTGAAATCCTTGATCAATTTCCTTTGGAATACCTCTCTTTATGTCTCTACAAGTGGATTTGACTTAGAGATAGGAATTTGAGTTTGATTTGCAAAAACAAACCAAGTGGTGGCAAAGAGTGATCCATATATACCAAAATTGATTCAAAACAACTTTTGGTTTTCATTTGCATTGATATTGCACTTGTTCTAGTTGTCTTATGTTGTGTTGGCATAAATCACCAAAAAGGGGGAGATTGAAAGGGAAATGTGCCCTTGGGCCATTTCTAAGTATTTTGGTGATTGAGTGCCAACACAAGTGCTTTTATGCTAATCTATGCAAAGTGGTGGACAAAGTGAAAATCTTGTCAAAAGGTATGTTTCTAGACTTAGTACATTGTTTTTATGGACTAATGTATTGTGTCTAAGTGCTAGAAACAGGAAAAGTTGAATTGGAAATGAGATGGCTTTGTTCTGCCAAAGTCTGCGCAGTCTGGGTGCACCGGACTGTCCGGTGGTGCACCAAACAGTGTCCGGTGCGCCAGGCTGGCTCTGGCGAACAGGCTGCTCTCGGGACTTCGACGACGGTGTACGGCTAAAATTCACCGGTCCGGTGGTGCACCGGACTGTCCGGTGGGCCATTCACAGGCGAACTCGTCGCTCTCGAGAAACCATTAACGACGTACGGCTAAAATTCACCGGTCTGTCCGGTGGTGCACCGGACTGTCCGGTGAGTCAACAGTCAGCCAGGGCAACGGTCGGCCGAGGATTCCGCGCGTGACGCGTGGCCGAGCCAACGGTCACATTGGTGCACCGGACTGTCCGGTGTGCACCAGACAGTGTCCGGTGCGCCAACGGCTCTCAGACTCCAACGGTCGGCTTCGCCAAATAAGGAAGGAGATCTACACCGGACAGTGTCCGGTGATGCACCGGACAGTGTCCGGTGCGCCAGTCGACAGAAGGCAAGATCTGCCTTCCAGGAATGTTCTCAACGGCTCCTAGCTGCCTTGGGGCTATAAAAGGGACCCCTAGGCGCATGGAGGAGTACACCAAGCATTCTTACAACATTCCTAAGCACCAAGACCTCAATTCCGCGCATTTGTTTCTTTGTGATAGCATATAGAGCTCTAGTGGAGTTGTGAACTCATTGGGTTGCGTTGCGAGCTCTTGTTGCGACTTGTGTGCGTATTGACACTCTGATTTTTGTGTCTTGTGTGCGTTGCTAATCCCTCCCTTGCTCCGTGCTTCTTTGTGAACTTTAAGTGTAAGGGCGAGAGGCTCCAAGTTGTGGAGATTCCTCGCAAACGGGATTAAGAAAAGCAAGCAAAACACCGTGGTATTCAAGTGGGTCTTTGGACCGCTTGAGAGGGGTTGATTGCAACCCTCGTCCGTTGGGACGCCACAACGTGGAGTAGGCAAGCGTTGGTCTTGGCCGAACCACGGGATAACCACCGTGCCATCTCTGTGATTGATATCTTTGTGGTTATTGTGTTTTGTCAAGACTCCTCTCTAGCCACTTGGCAATTATTGTGCTAACACTTAACCAAGTTTTGTGGCTTAAGTTTCAAGTTTCACAGGATCACCTATTCACCCCCCCCTCTAGGTGCTCTCATATCTGGAGAGCTGAATAAACTTATCGCGGTACTTGCTGACTGACATGCTCCCTTGCTTCAACGATAGAAATTCCTTCTTCTTAATCTTCATTAGTCCAGCTGTATATGATAGTTCCTGAGCTATGTAGCAAATTCCACCCATGTGATAGTATCAGCAGCATCGTGGGCAGCAGTATATGAATCCCACCAATCAGCAGCGGGACCCGTCAAACGACCAGAAGCATATAGAACCTTCTCCCGGTCAGAGCACTGAGCAATGTTCAACATCTTCTCTACAGACTTCAGCCAATCATTTGCATCCAGTGGATCAGGAGAACTAGCAAATGTCGGTGGCTTATGGCTCATGAACTCCCGGTGCTTGTCCTGGGGTGGAACTGGTGGTGGTGGTGGAGGCAGTGGTGCTTGTTGCTGTTGCTGCTGTTGCACCCTGCTCTCCTAGTGTATCTCTTCTCGCTCCTGACGTAGCTCCTGGCGTATCTCTTCTCTCTCCTGGCGCATCTCCTGGTGTTCCTGCTGCATCTGCGCATGCATATTCACCATGGTATCAGCCATCTATTGCTCATCCTCATCTGAGCTGCAACCAGTGGGTCAACTTCGACTGGTGGAGGCGGTGGTGGAGGATCCATCTCTACTGGTTGTGGCTGGGGTTGTCTAAATATCCTCCGAGTGTGTCGACTGGGAGGTAAATCAATTCCACCACCCCTCCTGGTATTGACCATCTGAGTTAGAAACATATGGTAAGAGAGAATAGTAGACAAGCCAGGTAGTTACGACTCATGTTACTTTGGGAGATTTATTAGCTAAGCAGATTAATGTTTTACCTACTAAAGCTAACTCAATACCTTATGGTGGTACATGCTAAGATGTCCATTTATAATATCTCAATCAATCAAAGAAGCAAATCAGGCATTTATCATCAGAACAATCAACCAACATTTTTTTAGATATAGAAAATAGTTTTAATTTTGTCTTAGGTTCCCTATCTCATAAAAAGATCAGAGCTGTAGGATTCCAAGGTGTGAAATCCATCTTGTCTTAGAGTAGTAAAGGTAAGAATAATCAGAGTAGAACAACAAAAGGTGAGACAGGATCAAGATAAGGTAAGTATGGAATGAATCAGAGTAAGGTAAGTAGGTAAGGGTTTGTCCATTTCTATCTAGGTTTCGTCCTACAGTCAACATTTCCTCTGATACCACTTCTGTCACACCCGGGCTTTAAGGGACAAAGCCGGGTGCATCTCATACATGCGCCAAAGAAGACAACATATATAATAACAGAGTGTATAGAGATAAATGTCACAATAACATCAGAGTATTTATTACATAGCGGAAGTCTTATTACATAATAAAAAAATAAATATAAAACGAACTAAGGATCATCCTTGGTGCCAAAGTCAACTGTGAGAAACGCCACCTAGATCAAATCAAACTCATCGCTTTGTGGCTCCTCCGGAACCACCTGTTCTTCTCCTGTTGGGGGTGTGAGACAGCAAGAGTGAGCTCACACATTATCATAGCTCAACAAGTTGTGGGGAAACCAGTGGGCATGAACTCACCAAAGGTGGGAGTTCATGTGATGTGTAAGGCTAATCAACAACAGGGGTTTAAGCTGAGCATTGCTTTTAATTAGTTGGTCAAAATTTTATTAGCAGTTACTAAATGTAAGTAAATACCAAACCTTAATAAAAGTAATAGAACAAAATTAATAAATATTCCCATGCATATGCAAATGACAAAATTGAATTTAAGTTACATAAATTAATCATGCGAGAGTCCTGAGCTGCTCATGATCGTGAGCTCGGCTAGTATACCAGTTTTACACTCTGCAGAGGTTGTACCCTTTACCCACAAGTCATGTTACCCATCTGCCACTGGGTTGTACGGGCCCCATACACCTCTACCAAAGAAGCGAGGCAGGGCAACACTATGAGGCCTTTACAAAGTTCCACTAGCTTCCGAAAACCCGCTACAGTTTATGGGAAGAGCACTTGCAAGAATCCCCCGTCTGACCGCCATCGCAGCAAAATCAACCCGAGAACCTCCTTGCATGCAACTCCCCTACTGCCCTTGCCCCTTTCGGGTAAGGTAGTCTTCCACTAGCTTTCCTAATTAGTTAGCCAAGGGGTCCCATTCCTCCCTTGTGGTGACACGTGTTTCTCAAGTTAAGCTCCATGTTTGAATTAACATTAATGATCTTGACATGAACATAAATAGAATAACAAAATAACTGGAACATGGATATAATGAAATATTATCCCAAAACCATGTAAAGCAATAGCAAAACTACCCATGTGATTCAGGGGTAAACAAGGAACATGGATAAACAGACTAGGATGACCTATTGGGTCCCATCAAAATTAAACCTATGCATGAATAAGTGACATGAAAGAACATTATTGGGTAAAAAGTGGTCAAGGGCACAATTTGCCTTCAATCAGCTCCTGCCCAGCTACTTCTATCTGCTAGTCACCAGGATCCTCAGTCACGGGCTCCTCTACTCGCCACAATACAAACAAGCACAATATATAGAGAAAATTAACATCACACCAAACATGTAAACAAAATACATGATAATAATCTACACATTAAAATAAAATCCTAGGAACAGGAATCATAATTTTTGGAGTTATAGATTTTAAAATATGAATTTCCAAAAGTTTTATGTGCTTGAAATAGGATTAAGTATGAAATAATTTGTCTTACTGTTTTCATGCCAAAACATAGAATAATATTATAAAATTTTAGAAACTAGAATGGGTTAATTTGGAGTTCATATGAATTTTCTATGGATTTAGTAAGTTTCTAGTAATTATTTATACATTAAAAATCTATTTCTATTTTATTTTCTCTGATTTTTGAGTTGTCTGGACTGGGCCTCATTTTCTGAAAGTACAGGGGTCTCAGGGATAACAATCTGTAGACACAGAGAACAGCTCCAGTGGATGGCAGGGTTCTATTCCAAGGAAACCTAGGGTTTCATATGCTAAAATGCCAGACTGAAGGGGTATCAAGCGTTTTTTGATCACCCGATCGCACGTGAACGGCCCTGATTAGATTGTCATGGTTTACGAATTGGTAAGCCCTATTGACCGTCGGATCAAAGATCCACGATCCACTATGCCCGACAACCCACGCTCCATCTCGACCGCACGATGGTGGAATAGCGGTCCCGATTTAAAACAGTGAGACACGCCCCAGAAGCGCACGATCCCGATGAAAGCATCTAGGCCCCTAGTTGGTTTTAGTGATTTATGACAACGTAATGTTATATGTGACTAACGTGTGTTTTACAGAGACAAATGGTAAGTTAGGTCACTGTCGGCGTTTCGACCCCGGGGGGTCCCTGGACCGACGAGTAAATTGTCGCCACGTGCCCTAGCCCAGATGGGTCGGTGCGAGACGGAACACGAAGGGGGGAAGGCGTGGGAGGTGGAACCCGCGGCCTTCGTGTTAGCCCCGCGCCCAGGTCGGGTGCGCTTGCAGTAGGGGGTTACAAGCGTCCACGCGGGAGGGAGCGAGCGGCCTTGCGCGAGCGCCGTCCCGTCCTTCCCCGCGCGGCCAACCCTCTGTAAGAGGGCCCTGGACCTCCCTTTTATAGGTGTAAGGAGAGGATCCATGTGTACAATGGGGGGTGTAGCAGTGTGCTAACGTGTCTAGTGGAGGAGAGCTAGCGCCCTAAGTACATGCCATCGTGGCAGCCGGAGAGGTTTTGGCACCCAGTTCGTGTGGTGTCGTGACCGTCGGAGGAGCGCTGGAGCCTTGTGGAAGGACAACTGTCGGGGCTGTCGAGTCCTTGCTGACGTCCTCTTGCTTCCGTAAGGGGGCTGAGAGCCGCCGTCGTCATAGAGCATGCGGGGCGCCATCATCACTTGTTTAGCGGAGCGAGCCAGATGGGACGCCGGTCTTGTCCCCCGTAGCCTGAGTCAGCTTGGGGTAGGGTAATGATGGCGCCTCCTGTGACGTGGTCGGTCCGAGCCCTGAGTTGGGCGAGGCGGAGGCTCCTCCGAGGTCGAGGTCGAGTCTGTCTTCCAAGGCCGAGGTCGAGTCCGAGCCCCTGGGTCGGGCGAGGCGGAGACCATCGGCTGAGGCCAGGGCTGAGTCCGAGCCCTAGGGTCGGGCGAAGCGGAGTTCGTCGTCTTTCGGGGCAGAGCCCGAGTCCGAGCCCTGGGGTCAGGCGAGGCGGAGTTCGTCGTCTTCCGGGGCTGAGCCCGAGTCCGAGCCCTGGGGTCTGGCGAAGCGGAGTCCGTCGTCTTCCGGGGCTGAGCCCGAGTCCGAGCCCTGGGGTCGGGCGAAGCGGAGTTCATCGTCTTCCGGGGCGGAGCCCGAGTCCGAGCCCTAGGGTCGGGCGAGGCAGAGTTCGTCGTCTTCCGGGGCTGAGCCCGAGTCCGAGCCCTGGGGTCGGGCGAGGCGGAGTTCATCATCTTCCGGGGCTAAGCCCGAGTCCGAGCCCTGGGGTCGGGCGAAGCGGAGTTCATCGTCTTCCGGGGCTGAGCCCGAGTCCGAGCCTTGGGGTCGGGCGAAGCGGAGCTTCCTATGGTGCCTGAGGCCGGACTTGGTTGCTGACAGCCTCACTCTGTCGAGTGGCACAACAGTCAGGGCGGCACAGGCGGCGCTGTCCCCTTGTCAGGCCGGTCAGTGGAGCGGCGAAGTGACTACGGTCACTTCGGCTCTGTCCACTGGAGGACGCCTGTCAGGATAAAGGTGTTAGGCCACCTTTGCATTAAATGCCCCTGCGATTCGGTCAGTTGGCGTGGCGACTTGGCCAAGGTTGCTTCTTGGTGAAGACTGGGCCACGGGCGAGCCGAAGGTGTGTCCGTTGCTGGAGGAGGTCCTCGGGCGAGACGTGAATCCTCCGGGGTCGGCTGCCCTTGCCCGAGGCTGGGCTCGGGCGAGGCGTGATCGCGTCCCTCGAATGGACCGATCCTGAACTTAATCGCACCCATCAGGCCTTTGCAGCTTTGTGCTGATGGGGGTTACCAGCTGAGATTTAGGAGTCTTGAGGGTACCCCTAATTATGGTCCCCTGACAGTAGCCCCCGAGCCTCGAAGGGAGTGTTAATACTCGCTTGGAGGCTTTTGTCGCACTTTTTTGCAAGGGGACCAGCCTTTCTCGGTTGCGTTTTGTTCCGGTGGGTGCGCGCGAACGCACCCGCCGGGTGTAGCCCCCGAGGCCTCGGAGGAGTGGGTTGACTCCTTCGAGGTCTTAATGTATTTCGCAACGCTTCGGCCGGTCTGGTTGTTCCCTCATGCGAGCTGGCCGTAGCCCGGGTGCACGGTAGGGTCCCAAGTTCTCGGGCTGGTATGTTGACGCTGTCAACGGATTGGCCAGAGCCGGGTTTGCGGGAGCAGCCCCCGAGCCTCCGCACAGGGCGAGAGGACGGTCAAGGACAGACTCGGCTTTTTTTCATACGCCCCTGCGTCTCCTTTCCGCAAGGAGGAGGGGGGGGGGGGAAAGCGCCATGTTGCCCTTGGAGGGCGTCGAACATGGTGTCTCCAGTGAGCTGTTGACGGGTAATCCAAGTGGACGCCCGTGCCCCATTTGTTAGGGGTCGGCTAGAGGCCCGAAGGCGCGCTCCAAAAGTACCTGCGGGTGATCTGCCGGACCCGGTCCCCTTTTGACGGGGTCCGAGGGCTCGATGCCTCCCTCTGATGGGACTCCGTTACAAGATCGTTCCCGCTGGTCTCAGAAATGTCCTAGGGTACCTCGGGAGCATAGCCCGAGCCTTGGTTATGTATCGAACGTACCCGGGATCATCCCTCGCTCTGTGTCTGAGGCGGCTGTGAACCCTTCGTGGGCCAGCCTACGAACCCCTGATCAGTAGTGGGCACGGAGCCCGAGTGGCCTGAGGCAGCCGTTGAACCCTTCCGAGGGGCCGGCCCTCGAACCTCTAACCAGTAGCGGGCGCGGAGCCCGAGCGCTCTGAGGCGGCTGTTGAACCCTTCCGAGGGGCCAGCCTTCGAACCTCTGATCAGTAGGGGGGCTTGGGGCCCGTTTCCTTCGCGGAGAAGGATCCCTTTCGGGGTATCCCCCTTTCTCGGTCCCTGTTGTAAGAGAGAGAAAGAGGAAAAGGAAAAGGACACGAAACCGAAATGACGTGGCGTACCTTTTTTGACGCGGTCATTATGGCGAAGGCGAAGCGTCGCTCGCTTCTCCTGCCAAAGGAGCCGCCTGTCCCGCCACGGAGTTAATGCGAACGGGACGAGTGGTTCGCAGAGCAGCCGTTGCGCGTGCGCGAGCCGTTCGAGGAGTGGAACACGGGCGCGCCATCTTCACGCCGTGGGAGAGGGTTCTCTCGCTGTCCCACGAGGGGACGTGAGCTTGGCTGACGACGTGACCGCTGCTTCCGCCCGCCTGCTACCGCCATTACTGCCGACCCATTTGTGGCTGCATCGACCGTCGCGCCTTCTCCCGCGGCTGACCGGCCCGTGACCGATGCGCCTGGCTGGCACTGTTGGGTCATACACAGGGTTGCCTCGAGTTCGTGGTACTGGTTCTGCAGTCGAGGAGGCGTGGTAGTGGCGCGAGGGGCGGTGCAGTTGCTCGCATGTAGCAACCGGCGCGCCGGTTGCATGACGTGTGGGCCTGGGCCTCCATGCTGGGCGCGTTGGAGTCGAAGGGGTGTGCCCACTTGGCGCGGTTGCATGCCGACTGCATGGCTGTCCACCCTTTCACCCGCTGGTCTGGGCGAAAGTGGAGGAATGCTTGTAACCGCTGGGCAGTTGCATGCACCGCGCTGCGGCGGTTTGGCTCCTTCTGCCCTGGACCAGCTTGCATGACGCGTGGGGCCCAGCCCCCGTGTCGTAGGGGAAGGACCTTGGAGCATGTTGGAGAAGACTCAGCCCGTGATGGCTGAGGACGCAAGTGGGGAGAGTCGCCTTTAAAAGGAGGGTGACCCCCTTGAAAGGCTACCATGTCTTCGCGTTCCCTTATGCGTCGCGTCTTTCCGCCTTCCGAGCCCCCGGATGGGGAACGCCCGCAATCCTTCCGCCTTGTCGTTGGAGGGACGCAACTTCGAGGAAGTTGGTACCTTTCAGCCATCATTCGGCTTCAAGGATTTTCATCAGGCAGCCCGGCCGCATCCCCTCACTAGTGGTCACCCAAGACGGTGACCTCCAGTTTGATGGTGGGGAGAAGCGAGCCGGGCTGCGATCTTGGTTCCGCCCTCAGCTTCAAGGATGTTCATCATCCTGGCTAGGGCGGGGGCCGGGCTGAGCCGGAGCTCTACCTCCCGCGCGGGTCGGCTGGTCACCTCCTCTTCCAGCTTCTGGTGGTGGAAATCATCCTCTGGCTCTACGGAGGAGGCGTCCTCCAGCCATGCCGGGGAAGGCGAACTGTTGCTGCCCAGCTAGGATGCAACATTCCGTCCTCCTCCTCGCTTTCGTGGCGAGGACGGGAGTGAGGACCTGCCGGTGCGCCTCGCCAACTGTCGGCGTTGGTGGAGAGGCGGACGCCGCCGTCTGTGCTGACGTGGTGGCAGCTGGAGGAAGCTTCCCCACCATCGAGGCCGTCGGTGCCGCCTACGGACCGGCCCCCGGCTCTTTGGCTTTAATGTCTGGTTCGTGTCCCTTGAGTGGGGACGCGAATGAGAGCCTTCCGGTGGCCGCGTCCGTCCTGGGGCCATAGCTGCTGCTGTGGGGACGGAACCGGAGTTCCGTTTGCAATGGCACCTTGAATGCCGGTGTCTTGTTCATTGCGGCTGTCGGGGCCTGAACATGTATGTATTTTCGGCACGGAGCCGTGTTTTTTCTTTATTTCGAGCACTAAGACTCGCCTGTCGACTATCTGAACCGCTTCACCGAGCGTGAGTCGCCTCGTGCAAAGGTGACGAGTGAGGTATCCGTATCCCGGAGGCGTAGGAGTCCCTCGGCTCGGTCGGCCTTGCTGTCCGAGGCTTCTCTTGCTCAGTTAAAGGAACCCTCGGCCGCTCTTCGATGAGCCGAAGCCAGAGGTAGCGGTGTCAGCACGGACAGAGGCAGAGTTGGCTCGAAAAGAAGATTTGGTTGGCCGGAGCCTGACCGGGTCGTCCACTGGCGGGACCAACGCCGGAGTTGAGCTGCCGAGGCCACAAGCCGGGCTGATGTCCTCGGGGAACGGCTGGCTGAGGCTTCGGGGTGGCCGGCCGAGCCGTCTGCCCGAGCCGGATTCCTGAAGAAGACCCCGCCGGCGCTGGTCCGGGCGTGGTGCTGCTGTCGTCCTTCGGGGAGGAGATCCTCCAACCGCATCGCCGTCCGAGGCTAGGTCAGACCCCGCCGAAGGTGTAGTTGACGCCGAGGGTGCTGCTGCCCCCTTCAACTGTCGACGTCCGAGCCTGCAGGATCGGGTTGTCTTGTAGTGTGTGTATGTTTTCTGCGGCCGCCGAGGCCCAAACACACTGTCGTCGTGTTGTAAAGTTGTGTCGCTTTTCCTCTTGTTTCGAGTATCTGGACTTACTTGTCGGTAACAAAATTGTTTGTCCGAGCGAGAGTTACTTTTCACGGAAGGTGATGAGTGAGGTATCCGTATCCCGGAGGCGTAGGAATCCCTCGGCTCGGTCGGCCTTGCTGCTTACGTGTACTCTTACTCGCCCATAGGGTTCTGTCACCGTCGTAGTCGAGAAGGCCCAAAAAATCGTTTCGGTAGAGGAGCTTTCGAGCGTGAAGACTTGTTCGGTCCGCGGAGTCACCTATCCGAGCGTTAGTTACTTATCGCAGAAGGTGATGAGTGAGGTATCCGTATCCCGGAGGCGTAGGAGTCCCTCGGCTCGGTCAACCTTGGCTGCTTACGTGTACTCCGTCGTTTTCAGGATCCACTTTCGAAGTAGTCGAAAAGCACGAAAGGCATTCTGGCAGAAAAGATTTTTTTTCTTTTTTCGAGGAAAATTTCGACGCAGAGGGGGTTCCCCCCTTCTAGCCCCCGAGGGAGGGTCGGGCTTTGCCGAGGCAAGGCTGACCCTTCCTTGATGACCAGACTTTGTGTGTGAACGAGGTGTACGAATAACTTGGAAGCATCTTAAGGGTAGAAGCGACGTAGCTGTTGGATGTTCCAAGCGTTGTTGTAGACCTCGCCTTGACTGTTGGCCAGCTTGTATGTTCCGGGCTTCAGAACCTTGGTGATGACGAACGGCCCTTCCCAGGGAGGCGTGAGCTTGTGCCGCCCTCGGGCGTCTTGTCGCGGCCGAAGCACCAGGTCGCCCACCTGGAGGTCTCGGGACCGAACCCCTCGGGCGTGGTAGCGTCGCAGATACTGCTGGTACCGCGCCGAGTGTAGTAAGGCCATGTCCCGAGCCTCCTCCAGCTGGTCCAGTGAGTCTTCTCGATTAGCTCGATTGCTTTGGTCGGCGTAGGCCCTCGTCCTCGGGGAACCGTATTCTAAGTCTGTGGGCAAGATGGCCTCGGCCCCATAGACTAGAAAGAACGGTGTGAAGCCCGTGGCTCGGCTCAGGTGTTGTCCTCAGACTCCAGACCACCGAGGGGAGCTCCTTCATCCATCGCTTGCCGAACTTGTTGAGGTCGTTGTAGATCCTCGGCTTGAGCCCTTGCAGGATCATGCCGTTAGCACGCTCTACTTGCCCATTCGTCATGGGGTGAGCCACAGCGGCCCAGTCCACCCGGATGTGGTGATCCTCGCAGAAGTCTAGGAACTTTCTGCCGGTGAACTGGGTGCCGTTGTCGGTGATGATGGAGCTCGGGACCCCAAAGCGATGGATGATGTTGGTGAAGAACGCCACCGCCTGTTCGGACCTGATGCTGTTTAGGGGTCGGACTTCGATCCACTCGAAGAATTTGTCGATGGCGACCAACAGGTGCGTGTAGCCCCGGGTGCCTTCTGCAAGGGGCCGACGAGGTCCAGACCCCACACAACAAACGACCAGGTGATGGGTATGGTCTGCAGAGCCTGAGCGGGCAGGTGGGTCTGCCTCGCGTAGAACTGACACCCTTCGTAGGTGCGGACAATTCTAGTGGCGTCGGCCACCGCCGTCAGCCAGTAGAAACCTTGTCGGAAGGCGTCTCCAACAAGGGCCCAAGGATGCTGTGTGATGGCCGCAAGCCCCCGAGAGTATCTCTTGTAAGAGCTCCTGGCCTTCGGCGATGGAAATACATCGCTGGAGGATGCCCGAGGGGCTGTGGTGGTAGAGCTCCTTCTTGTCTCCCAGCAAGACGAACGACTTGGCGCGCCGCGCCAACCGCCGAGCTTCGGCTCGGTCGGGGGGTAGCTCTCCTCGGTGGAGATATTGCAGGTACGGGGTCTGCCAGTTTCGATTAGGCGTGACCTCGCTCCGCTCCTCCTCGACGCGCAGTGCCTCACCCTCGGGGGCCGAGGGTACCTCGGGCCGAGCCGAGGGTGCCTCGGGCTGTGCCAAGGACGCCTCAGACCGAGCCGAGGGTGCCTCGGGCTGGGCCGAGGCCTTCTCGGGCTCGGGCGTGTCGTCGGTCTTGACGGAGGGTTGATGCAGGTCTTGGGAGAATACGTCCGGGGGAACCGTTGTTCGCCCCGAGGCTATTTTAGCCAGCTCGTCCGCAGTCTCGTTGTAGCGTCGGGTGATGTGGTTGAGCTCGAGCCCGTAGAACTTGTCTTCCAGGCGCCGAACCTTATCGCAGTAGGCTTCCATCTTTGGGTCGCGGCAGTGGGAGTTCATCATGACTTGGTCGATGACGAGCTGCGAGTCACCGCGAGCGTCGAGGCAGTCGGACCCCTAGCTCGATGGCGATTCGCAACCCGTTGACCAGAGCCTCGTACTCAGCCACATTGTTGGACGCCGGGAAGTGGAGGCGGAGCACGTAGCGTAGGTGCTTCCTGAGGGGCGAGATGAAGAGCAGGCCCGCGCCTGCCCCCTGTCTTCATCAGCGACCCATCAAAAAACATGGTCCAGAGTTCCGGTTGGATCGGAGCTTGTTGGGAGCTGGGTGTCGACCCATTCAGCCACAAGGTCCGCCAAGACATGGGACTTGATGGCTTTTCGAGGGGCGAACGAGATCGTCTCACCCATGATCTCCACCGCCCACTTTGCAATTCTACCCGAGGCCTCTCGGGACTGGATGATCTCCCCCAGGGGGAAGGATGACACCACAGTTACCGGATGAGACTCGAAGTAGTGTCGCAACTTCCGCCGCGTCAGGATCACTGCGTACAGCAGCTTCTGAATTTGTGGGTAGCGGATCTTCGTCTCGGACAGTACCTCACTGATGAAGTAGACTGGCCTCTGGACGGGCAATGCATGCCCCTCTTCTCGTCTCTCAACCACAATCGCGGCGCTAACCACCTAAGTGGTAGCGGCGACGTAGATCAAGAGGGCTTCTCCGGCAGCGGGAGGCACCAAGATGGGCGCGTTCGTGAGGAGCGCCTTCAGGTTCCCGAGGGCTTCCTCGGCCTCAGGGGTCCAAACGAAGCACTCGGCCTTCCTTAAGAGGCGGTACAGAGGCCGGCCTCTTTCGCCGAGGCGCGAGATGAAACGGCTCAGAGCCGTGAGGCATCCCATGACCCTCTGTACGCCTTTCAAGTCCTTGACGGGCCCCATGCTGGTGATGGCCGCGATCTTCTCCAGGTTGGCCTCGATGCCCCGCTCGGAGACTGATGAACCCCAAGAGCATGCCTCGGGGGACTCCGAAGACACACTTCTCGGGATTGAGTTTTACACCTTTCGCCTTGAGACATCGGAATGTCGCTTCAAGGTCAGAAAGTAGGTCGGAGGCTTTCCTCGTCTTGACTATGATGTCATCGACGTAGGCCTCGACCGTTCGGCCAATGTGTTCACCGAACACATGGTTCATGCACCGCTGGTACATTGCACCCGCATTCCTCAAACCAAACGGCATGGTAACATAGCAGTACATGCCGAAGGGTGTGACGAAAGAAGTCGCGAGCTGGTCGGACTCTTTCATCCTGATTTGGTGATACCCTGAGTAGGCATCGAGGAAAGACAGTGTTTCGCACCCAGCAGTGGAATCCACGATTTGATCGATGCGAGGCAGAGGGTAGGGAACTTTCGGACATGCTTTGTTTAGACCAGTGTAGTCTACACACATCCACCATTTCCCCCCTTTCTTTCTCACAAGCACAGGGTTGGCAAGCCATTCGGGATGGAATACCTCTTTGATGAACCCTGCCGCCATTAGCTTGTGGATCTCCTTGCCTATGGCTCTGCGCTTTTCTTCGTCGAATCGGCGCAGAGGCTGCTTCACGGGTCGGGCTCCAGCTCGGATATCCAGCGAGTGCTCGGCGACTTCCCTCGGTATGCCGGGCATGTTCGAGGGACTCCACGCGAAAACGTCGGCGTTTGCACGGAGGAAGTCGACGAGCACTGCTTCCTATTTGGGGTCAAGCTCGGAGCCGATCCGGATCTGCTTGGAGGCGTCGTTGCAGGGGTCGAGAGGGACGGACTTAACCGTCTCCGCTGGCTCGAAGTTGCCTGGCGTGGCGCTTCACAGTCTGGCGCCTCCCTAGAGAGGTTCTCCAGGTCGGCGATGAGGGCCTCGGATTCGGCGAGGGCCTCAGCGTACTCCACGCACTCCACGTCGCATTTGTACGCGTGTCGGTACGTGGGGCCGACGGTGATGACCCCGTTGGGGCCCGACATCTTAAGCTTGAGGTAGGTGTAGTTGGGGATGGCCATGAACTTGGCGTAGCATGGCTTCCCCAGCACTGCGTGGTAGGTTCCTTGAAACCCGACCACTTCGAACGTGAGGGTCTCCCTTCGAAAGTTGGAGGGTGTCCCAAAGCAGACGGGTAGATCGAGTTGTCCGAGGGGTCGGATGCGCTTCCCGAGGATGATCCCGTGGAAAGGCGCAGCGCCCGTCCGGACCAAGGACAGATCGATCCGTAGGAGCCTGAGGGTCTCAGCGTAGATGATGTTGAGGCTGCTGCCTCCGTCCATGAGGACCTTGGTGAGCCTAACGTTGCCGATGATGGGGTCGACAACGAGCGGGTATTTCCCCGGGCTCAGCACATGGTCGGGATGGTCTCCCTGGTCGAAGGTGATGGGCTTGTCGGACCAGTCTAGGTAGACTGGCGCCGCCACCTTTACCGAGTAGACCTCCCGACGCTCTTGCTTGCGGTGCCGAGCCGAGGCGTTCGCCACTTGCCCACCATAGATCATGAAGCAGTCGCGGACCTCGGGGAACTCTCCTGCCTTGTGATCTTCTTTCTTATCGTCATCGAGAGCCTTGCCACCCTCCACGGGTGGCCCGGCCTTATGAAAGTGGCGCCGAAGCATGGCGCACTCCTCAAGGGTGTGCTTGACGGGCCCCTGATGATAGGGGCACGGCTCCTTGAGCATCTTGTCGAAGAGGTTGGCACCTCCGGGAGGTTTCCGTGGGTTCTTGTACTCGGCGGCGGCGACAAGGTCCGCGTCGGCGGCGTCGCGTTTCGCTTGCGACTTCTTCTTGCCTTTCTTCTTGGTGCCTGCGCTGAGTTGACGCCTCGGGGACATCTTCTGGTGGGCGGCCCTGGGGCTGCTTGTCCTTCCGGAAGATGGCCTCAACCGCCTCCTGGCCAGAGGCGAACTTGGTGGCGATGTCCATCAGCTCGCTCGCCCTAGTGGGGGTCTTGCGACCCAGCTTGCTCACCAGGTCGCGGCAGGTGGTGCCGGCGAGGAACGCGCCGATGACATCCGAGTCGGTGACGTTGGGCAGCTCGGTGCGCTGCTTCGAGAATCGCCGGATGTAGTCCCGGAGAGACTCTCCCGGCTGCTGGCGGCAGCTTCAGAGATCCCAGGAGTTTCCAGGGCGCACGTACGTGCCTTGGAAATTGCCGGCGAAGGCTTGGACCAGGTCGTCCCAGTTGGAGATCTGCCCCGGAGGCAGGTGCTCCAGCCAGGCTCGAGCGGTGTCGGAGAGGAACAGGGGGAGGTTACGGATGATGAGATTATAATCGTCCGTTCCACCCAGTTGGCAGGCCAGCCGATAGTCCGCGAGCCACAGTTCCGGTCTCGTCTCCCCCGAGTACTTGGTGATAGTAGTCGGGGTTCGGAACCGGGTCGGGAACGGTGCCCGTCGTATGGCGCGGCTGAAAGCCTGCGGACCGGGTGGTTCGGGCGAAGGACTCTGATCCTCCCCGCTGTCGTAGCGTCCCCCACGCCTGGGGTGGTAGCCTCGGCGCACCCTCTCGTCGAGGTGGGCCCGACGGCTGCGGTGATGGTGCTCGTTGCTGAGGCGACCCGGGGCCGCAGGCGCTGTGTTGCGCGTGCGCCCGGTGTGGACCGAGGCTTCCCGCATGAATCGGGAAGTCGTGGCACGAGGTTCCGAGGGGTACCCCTGCCTTCGGGAGGCGGAGCTTTCGGCCCATCGGACCGCGGCATCCTCCAGGAGGTTCTTGAGCTCTCCCTGGATACGCCGCCCCTCGGTGGTTGATGGCTCCGGCATCGAGCGGAGAAGTATTGCCGCTGCGGCCAGGTTTTGGCCGACTCCACTAGAAACCGGTGGCGGCCTTACCCTGACATCGTCGGCGATGCGGTGCTGGATGCCCTGGGGGAGATGACGCGCTTCTCCGGCTGGAGGTTGGCCCGCCCATTCCTGCCCGATGTCCCGGCGGATCGGCTCAAGTGTTCCTGCTCCCTCGTCGAGCCTAGCCTGCATCTCGCGGATTTGCTCGAGCTGTGGGTCATGACCCCCCGCCGGGACGGGGACCACAGCTAGCTCCCGAAGGATGTCAACGCGAGGCACAGGCCTAGGGGGATCACCGTTCTCCGGTATACCAAGATGGTTGCCTTCGCCGGGGCCCCCTAGATCGACGTGAAAACATTCGCGACTTGGGCCGCAGTCCTCGTCGCCGAGGCTGTGGCTACCGTCGGAACAGTCGGAAAGGCAGTAGTCGCATACGGTCATGAAGTCCCGCATGGCACTGGGGTTACCAAGTCCGGAGAAATCCCAACAGAAGTTGGGCTCGCCATCTTCCTCGGACCCCGAGGGCCCGTAGGTCGAGACGGCCGTCAGCCGGTCCCAGAGGTGACCGCATACGATACCCCAGAGGGTTTGGACTCGTCTCTATGAGAATGTCCACCGAAGCGGAGTCACTTGGTGGGTCGAGGACGAATCCAAAAGGCGCGAGATGGGAATCGGTCGGTACCTCTTGGTCGACGGGCGGTGGCGAAGTCACGTCAGGGACTGACTGCACCGTCGTCTCAGGTACAAGGGTGACGCCCAGCAAGACCTTCGCGAGCGTGCTGGCATCGTCCGTTTGCTTGAGGTTGGTGTGTTGCGGGGAGACGGCGCTCGTCTTCATCTCAGACGCGAGGTCGATGCCCGACGCGCTCCCCGTTGGGGCGCCGGCGCCGTCGACTCGCTCGACAGCCGACGAGGTGTCGTCTCCTGCTTGGCCTTGGTTGCCCCGCCTCCTCCTTCGTTGGCGGGGGAGGGGACGGGACAAGCCCGGATGTAGTCCTTCCACCACGTGGGGAAGGCGTCGTCGATTTCATCACCGGCGGGCGGGTTGTCGACCGCCATCGTCGCTGTCGCGCGGCAGGGGAAGGAGTATCATGTCATAGCTGCCGTCGAGGGACATGAACTCAAGACTCCCGAAACGGAGCACCGTCCCGGGCTGGAGAGGTTGCTGGAGACTGCCCATCTGGAGCTTGACGGGAAGCTGTTCGTCAACACGCAGCAGGCCCCTACCTGGCGCGCCAACTGTCGGCGTTTCGACCCCAGGGGGGTCCCTGGACCGACGAGTAAATTGTCGCCGCGTGCCCCAGCCCAGATGGGTCGGCGCTGAGACGGAACGCGAAGGGGGGAAGAAGCCGGAGGGAGACAGGCGTGGGAGGTGAAACCCGCGGCCTTCGTGTTAGCCCCGCGCCCAGGTCGGGTGCGCTTGCAGTAGGGGGTTACAAGCGTCCACGCGGGAGGGAGCGAGCGGCCTTGCGCGAGCGCCGTCCTGTCCTTCCCCGCGCGGCCAACCCTCTGTAAGAGGGCCCTGGACCTCCCTTTTATAGGTGTAAGGAGAGGATCCAGGTGTACAATGGGGGGTGTAGCAGTGTGCTAACGTGTCTAGCGGAGGAGAGCTAGCGCCCTAAGTACATGCCATCGTGGCAGCTGGAGAGATTTTGGCACCCAGTTCGTGTGGTGTCGTGGCCGTCGGAGGAGCGCTAGGGCCTTGTGGAAGGACAGCTGTCGGGGCTATCGAGTCCTTGCTGACGTCCTCTTGCTTCCATAAGGGGGCTGAGAGCCACCTGTCGTCATAGAGCATGCGGGGCGCCATCATCACTTGTTTAGCGGAGCGAGCCAGATGGGACGCCGGTCTTGTCCCCCGTAGCCTGAGTCAGCTTGGGGTAGGGTAATGATGGCGCCTCCTATGACGTGGTCGGTCCGAGCCCTGAGTTGGGCGAGGCGGAGGCTCCTCCAAGGTCGAGGTCGAGTCTGTCTTCCAAGGCCAAGGTCGAGTCCGAGCCCCTGGGTCGGGCGAGGCGGAGACCGTCGGCTGAGGCTAGGGCTGAGTCCGAGCCCTAGGGGTCGGGCGAAGCGGAGTTCGTCGTCTTTCGGGGCAGAGCCCGAGTCCGAGCCCTGGGGTCGGGCGAGGCGGAGTTCGTCGTCTTCCGGGGCTGAGCCCGAGTCCGAGCCCTGGGGTCGGGCGAAGCGGAGTCCGTCGTCTTCCGGGGCTGAGCCCGAGTCCGAGCCCTGGGGTCGGGCGAAGCGGAGTTCGTCGTCTTCCGGGGCGGAGCCCTGAGTCCGAGCCCTGGGGTCGGGCGAGGCGGAGTTCGTCGTCTTCCGGGGCTGAGCCCGAGTCCGAGCCCTAGGGTCGGGCGAGGCGGAGTTCGTCATCTTCCGGGACTGAGCCCGAGTCCGAGCCCTGGGGTCGAGCGAAGCGGAGCTTCCTATGGCGCCTGAGGCCGGACTTGGTTGCTGACAGCCTCACTCTGTCGAGTGGCACAGCAGTCGGGGCAGCGCAGGCGGCGCTGTCCCCTTGTCAGGCCGGTCAGTGGACCAGCGATGTGACTACGGTCACTTCGGCTGTGTCGACTGGAGGGCGCGCGTCAGGATAAAGGTGTCAGGCCACCTTTGCATTAAATGCCCCTGTGATTCGGTCAGTTGGCATGGCGACTTGGCCAAGGTTGCTTCTTGGTGAAGACTGGGCCTCGGGCGAGCCGAAGGTGTGTCCGTTGTTGGAGGGGGTCCTCGGGCGAGACGTGAATCCTCCGGGGTCGGCTGCCCTTGCCCGAGGCTGGGCTCGGGCGAGGCGTAATCGCGTCCCTCGAATGGACCGATCCTGAACTTAATCGCACCCATCAGGCCTTTGCAGCTTTGTGCTGATGGGGGTTACCAGCTGAGATTTAGGAGTCTTGAGGGTACCCCTAATTATGGTCCCCGACAGTCACATTACAGGTAGAAGTACTACAACGGTGAAAACAATCCCGGAGATAAGAACTCGAAGCGACGGCTAAAACGACGAAACGAATGGTGAAGGACTACAAAGTCCGAGTGTCAAGGAGATGTGGACACTCGTGATTTAGTTAGGTCTTTTATTCTCTTTTAGCCGTACTGTAAAGAGGGATTGTCGATGAGTAGTTTGACCAAGAGAGTTCTAGTGTAGTGTTGGTGCACATTGACACTCACATATATTGCTAGGTGACACTCTAGAACATACACTCAAGTTAGAACGAAAACCGATTTGAAAAACAACATATAAAAGAAAATAGGGTCTTTGGCCTTGGGGCACCGGACTGTCCGGTGTGCACCGGACTGTCCGGTGCACCATCTGCCTGGTGGGGCCAAGCTGGCCCTGGGGAAGAGTTTTCCCCCGAAGAAACCCGAGAGCGCCAGTTTCATAAATGAATTTTAGTGGCTCACCGGACAGTGCACCGGACTGTCCGGTGTGCACCGGACAGTGTCTGTTCACTGTCCAGTGTGCCATCAGCCCAACGGCTAGCTGTCAGAACTAGCCGTTGGAGTCGACCGTTGGCACACCGGTGGCGCACCGGACTGTCCGGTGCGCCCATGCGCAGAAGAGTGCTAGTAACGGCTAGTTGGTGGGTGAGGGCTATTTATACCCCCTCCACCCACCATATTCAATGTCTTGCTGCCCACATTAATTCCAGCACATTGCTAGAGCATTGCAAGCACCAAAAGCCTAGTGAGGAGATTAGAGAATCTTAATCCCACATTTGTTCCTCATTAGCGCTAGCGAGAGCCACCTAGAGCACACACCACTTGTATTAGGCTTCTCTTGGTCAAGCGAAAGTCTACGGTTTGTTACTCTTGGTGATCGGCATCACCTAGACGGCTTGGTGGCGTTGGGAGCTCGGTGATCACCGTGAAGATCTTGTTGGTGACCCGACTCAAGTTTGTATGCGGTCTCGAGGGATCCACCGCGCCGGAGTGGTAAAGGATCATCTCGTAGTGAGCACTTGGTTCTTGCGAGGACCAAGGGGGAGCGATACCCTTGCGCGGGTGCTCCAACGAGGACTAGTGGAGAGTGCCGACTCTTCGATACCTCAGGAAAAATTGGAGGAGTCTTCTAAACCTTGCTTTACATTCCGCACTTAATTCAAGCACTTTACATTGTGTATTTGTTTAGCAAGTATTTGAAGTATTGTCTTAGCATTGTTGTATTTCTAGTATTATTATCTTAGTGCTAGTTGTTGGGGTGAAGTTGGGCTCTTGCTTAGCTCTTGCTTAGGTTTTAATTAGTGTTGATTTTTAGAAAAGCCCAATTCACCCCCCCCCCTCTTGGGCATCGTGATCCTTTCACCCGATCGGACGGCCATTGCACCGTCGACTGAATCGTTAATCGGCTTCTAATCATGCCATCGATTCCGGATCACACAGCCTAGACCTAATCCCCTACTCCACTCGTAGGAGTATGACGACGTGCACGATCCCGCGGTGGCGCCATTGCCGGACATCCGGGTTGGGTGATTTAGCACCCTAAACACGGTTTTGTTGGGTGCTACACAATAGTAAGGGACGAGCAAATATGGTGTGGTGTTTACTCACCGGAATTGAGAGCCAAACGAAGCCACCCACGACGCACGGCGGAGATGCAGCGACAGCGAGAAATATAGGGTGTTTGGGCGGACGACCAAGCGTAATACTTCACGCCAACAATCCCCACACGCCGATGAATGAACCAGACACCCCACTGGCCACCAATCGGTGATACAGGCCTAGGCCTACGGTGGCGGATCTATCCCTTTCCGCGAGCACAGTACTGGCAGCGGCGGTGGTGTGTTTCTGTGCAGGGAAACAAGGTAGGACCCACAGGGCGTCCAGGGGGGTTCTTATCCCCAGGTCAAAGCGGACCTCAACGGAATCCAAAAGCCGACAGGTGGCGCGCGGCATGCATGGAGGTGGTCGTCGCGCGAGGAAGACGGAGTCACACCGTTGAGCGTCTGTCCCGTGGGCCCGCTATTGTAGAGTAAGGCGTGAGTGAGGGAAGCGGCTGACCGTGGGCCCGAGAGCCAGTGAGAGGGTGTGGAATGAGTGACTGCGCGGGCTGGCCCACATGTCGGCGCGCAGCAGCTGGCGTGCAGGCGGGGTAATGGGCCGAGCGCACGCGCATTCTTGTAAGTGGGCCAAAACGTGTGCCGAGGCCCAATTAGGTTTTCTTCTCCCTTTTCTTTTATCTTTTCTTTTCTTCTCATATTTCTTCTCTTTTAAATTTAAATTTCCAATTTGAATCTATGTGTGTGAAGTTTGAAAGGGAAATGTGCCCTTGGGCCATTTCTAAGTATTTTGGTGGTTGAGTGCCAACACAAGTGCTCTTGTGTTAATCTATGCAAAGTGGTGGACAAAGTGCAAATCAAGTCAAAAGGTATGTTTCTAGACTTAGTACATTGTTTTATGGACTAATGTACTGTGTCTAAGTGCTGGAAATAGGAGAAATCGAATTGGAAAAGAGATGGCTTTGTTCAGCCAAAGTCTGCGCAGTCTTGGTGCACCGGACAGTGTCCGGTGCGCCAGGATGGCTCTGGCGAACTTGCTGCTCTCGGGACTTCGACGGCGGTGTACGGCTATAATTCACCGGACTGTCCGGCGGTGCACCGGACTGTCCGGTGAGCCGTTCACAAGCGAAGTCGTCGGTCTCGGGAAGCCATCAACGGCGTACGACTATAATTCACCGGACTGTCCGGTGAGGCACCGGACTGTCCGGTGAGGCACCGGACTATCCGGTGAGCCAACGGTCAGCCGGGGCAATGGTCGGCCGAGGATTCCTCGCGTGACGCGTGGCCGAGCCAACGGTCACAAGGGGGCACCGGACTGTCCGGTGTGCACCGGACAGTGTCCGGTGCGCCAACGGCTCTAGATCTGCAACGGTCGGCTTCGCCAAATAAGGAAAGAAATCCGCATCGGACAGTGTCCGGTGGTGCACCGGACTGTCCGGTGCGCCAGTCGATAGAAGGCAAGAATTGCCTTCCTACAATGCTCTCAATGGCTCCTAGCTGCCTTGGGGCTATAAAAGGGACCCCTTGGCACATGGAGAAGATATCCAAGCATTCTTTGAGCATAGTTGATCACTCACACTTCGTTCTTGCGCACTTGTTCGACATTCTTGGTGATTTGAGCTCCGTTCTAGTGAGAAACTCATGATAGTCTCTTGAGCTCAAGTCTGGGTCTTGTGTGTGCGTATTTGTTGTGATCTTTGTGTCTTGTGTGAGTTGCTCATCCCTCCCTTACTTCATGCTTCTTTGTGAACTTCAAGTGTAAGGGCGAGAGACTCCAATTTGTGGAGATTCCTCGCAAGCGGGATATAGAAAAGCAAAACAAAACATCGTGGTATTGAAGTGGGTCTTTGGACCGCTTGAGAGGGGTTGATTGCAACCCTCGTCTGTTGGGACGCCACAACGTGGAGTAGGCAAGCGTTGGACTTGGTCGAACCACGGGATAAACCATTGTGCCATCTCTGTGTTGATCTCTTGTGGTTATTGTGTTTTGTTAAGACTCCTCTCTAGCCACTTGGCATTATTGTGCTATCACTTAAACAAGTTTTTGTGGCGTTAAGTTTAAGTTTTTACAGGATCACCTATTCACCCCCCCTCTAGGTGCTCTCAATTGGTATCAGAGCCGTTCTCTTCACGACGGGACTAATCGCCCGAAGAGATGGATCCTAAGGGGAAGGGAATTGTGATCAACGATAAGGAGAAGGAGTCCTTCGTCAACGAGTGAAAGGGAAATGTGCCCTTGGGCCATTTCTAAGTATTTTGGTGATTGAGTGCCAACACATGTGCTTAATTGTGAATTTATGTACATGGATGAATAAGGTGCAAATCATGAAGTAAAGGTATGTTTCTAAGCCGTAGTACATTGGTTTTGTGTACTAATATATTTGTCTAAGTGTTAGAAACAGAAAAGAGAAGAGGAGAAAATGACTTGGCTGTGTGCAGCCAAGACTCAGCTCGGTCTGGAGCACCGGACTGTCCGGTGTGCACCGGACAGTGTCCGGTGCGCCAGGCTGGCTCGGAGCGAACAGGCCGCTCTCGGGAATTCGCCGACGGCGTACGGCTAAAATTCACCGGACTGTCCGGTGTGCACCGGACTGTCCGGTGAGCCAACGGTCGGCCGGGGCCAACAGTCGGCCGCGCAATCCGCGCGGGACACGTGGCCGAGCCAACGGTCGGAAGACGGCACCGGACTGTCCGGTGTGCACCGGACATGTCCGGTGCGCCAACGGCTCCAGATCTTCCAACGGTCGGCAACGGTCGGAAGCGCCAGTTAAGGAAACAAATCGGGCACCGGACAGTGTCCGGTGTGCACCGGACTGTCCGGTGCCCCCGACGACAGAAGGCAAGGATGGCCTTCCGGATTTGCTCTCAACGACTCCTAGCTGCCTTGGGGCTATAAAAGGAGCCCCTAGGCGCATGGAGGAGATACACAAGCAACCTTTGAGCATTCTTGATCATCCACACTTAGTCTTTGCGCTTTCATTTGTGATTCTAAGTGATTCGAGCTCCGTTCTAGTGAGAACTTTGTGATACTCTTGTGAGCTCGAGTCTTGGCCGAGTGTGTGCGCGTTTCGCTGTGGATTTGTGTGTGTTGCTTCCCTCCCTTACTCTGTGTTTCATTTGTGATCATATACTTGTAAGGGCAAGAGACTCCAATTTGTGGAGATTCCTTGCAAACAGGGATAGAGAAAGGCAAAACAAAACACCGTGGTATTCAAGTGGGTCTTTGGACCGCTTGAGAGGGGTTGATTGCAACCCTCGTCCGTTGGGACGCCACAACGTGGAGTAGGCAAGCGTTGGTCTTGGCCGAACCACGGGATAAACCACTGTGTCACCTCTGTGCTTGATCTCTTGTGGTATTGTGTTTTGTTGAGACTTCACCTTAGCCACTTGGCAATAATCGTGCTAACACTTAACAAGTTTTGTGGCTTAAGTTTGAAGTTTTTACAGGATCACCTATTCACCCCCCCCCTCTAGGTGCTCTCAATTGGTATCAGAGCCGTTCTCTTCACAAAGGGACTAACCGCCCGAAGAGATGGATCCTAAGGGGAAGGGGATAGTGATCAACGACAAAGAGAAGGAGACCTTCGTCAACGAGCCGAAGGACGACAAGCCTACCGACTCCGGCTCGGGTCATAGACGGAAGGAAGGGAAGAAGAAGAAGACAAGACGCATCAAGGAGATCGTCTACTACGACAGCGATGAGTCTACTTCTTCCCAAAAGGACGAAGACCACAACGACTACGAGAGAAGGAAACCGGTTAATTCGAACTTTTCTTTTGATTACTCTCGTATTCCGCAAAGTTCACATTCACATTTGCTCTCCATTCCACTCGGCAAGCCCCCACACTTTGATGGAGAGGACTACGGATTTTGGAGCCACAAAATGCGTAGTCACCTATTCTCTCTCCATCCTAGTATATGGGAGATTGTAGAGAGTGGAATGCACTTTGATAGTTCGGATAGTCCCATGTTCATTAATGAACAAATTCATAAGAATGCACAAGCTACTACTGTTCTTCTAGCTTCCTTGTGCAGGGATGAATACCATAAAGTGAGCGGCTTGGATAACGCCAAGCAAATCTGGGACACCCTCAAGATTTCTCATGAGGGGAACGACGTCACCTTGCTCACCAAGATGGAGTTGGTGGAGGGCGAGCTTGGACGATTCGCCATGATAAGGGGAGAGGAGCCAACTCAAACTTACAACCGGCTCAAGACCCTTATCAACAAAATAAGGAGCTACGGAAGCACGCGTTGGACGGATCACGACGTCGTCCGCCTAATGCTCAGGTCCTTTACCGTTCTTGATCCTCATCTCGTGAACAATATTCGTGAGAATCCCAGGTACACGATGATGACGCCCGAGGAAGTACTTGGAAAATTCGTGAGCGGGCGGATGATGATCAAGGAGGCAAGATACGTCGACGATGCGTTGAACGGACCACTCCACGAGCCTCAACCCATTGCTCTAAAGGCAACGAGGAGCAAGGAGTCGCTACCTAGCAAGGTGGCGCAAGTTGAGGCGGCCGGGCTCAATGATGAAGAGATGGCTCTCATCATCAAGAGATTCAAGACGGCGCTAAATGGTCGCAAGGGGCAGCCAAGCAAGACCAAGACAAAGGGGAAGCGCTCATGCTTCAAATGCGGTAAGCTTGGTCATTTTATCGCTAACTGTCCCGATAATGAAAGTGACCAGGAAAAGGGGAACAAAAGAGAGAAGAAGAAGCAATACAAGAAGGCAAAGGGCGAGGCACATCTAAGAAAGGAGTGGGACTCGGATTGCTCTTCGTCCGACTCCGACAACGAAGGACTCGCCGCCACTGCCTTCAACAAATCGGCTCTCTTCCCCAACGAGCGTCTCACATGTCTTATGGCAAGGGAGAAGAAGGTAAGTACTCAAGACTCCACTTATGCTTCGTCTAGTGATAATGAATCTAGTGATGATGATGACATAGATTATTCATGCTTATTCAAGGGCTTAGATAGATCTAAGATAGATAAAATCAATGAATTGATTGATGCATTGAATGATAAGAATAGATTACTAGAAAAACAAGAGGATCTTTTATATGAGGAGCATGATAAATTTGTTAGTGCACAAAATTCTCTTGCTCTAGAAATTAAAAGAAATGAAGTGCTTTCTAGTGAATTATCTTCCTGTCATGAAACCATTGATACCTTAAGAAGTGTTAATAATGATTTAAGTGCTAAACTAGAAGTAGCTAGTAAATCAAATTCCTGTGTTGAAAATGTTACAATTTGCACTAGGTGTAAGGATTTTGATGTTAATGCCTGTAGTGAACACTTAGTTTCAATTTCCAAACTAAGTGATGAATTGGCTAGTCTTAATGCACAACTTAAGACTAGCAAAAGTGAATTTGACAAGTTAAAATTTGCAAGGGATGCCTATACAATTGGAAGACATCCCTCAATTAAGGATGGGCTTGGCTTCAAGAGGGAAGCCAAGAACTTAACAAGCCATAAGGCTCCCATCTTCGTCAAGGAGAAGGGGAAGGCCCCTATGGCTAGTAGTGCGAAAAAGAACCATGCCTTTATGTATAATGATAGGAGAAATGCTAGAAATGCTTATAATGATTTTGATTCACATGTTTATGATTCTCATGCCATGTTTGCTTCTAGTTCTTCTTATAAGCATGATAGAGATATGCGTAGGAGAAATGTTGTACATATGCCTAGGAGAAATATTGCTCATGTGCCTAGAAAGAATGTTATTCATGCTCCTAGGAAAGTAGTGAATGAACCTTCTATAATTTATTGTGCTTTAAACACTTCCTTTGCTATTTGTAGAAAGGATAGAAAAATAGTTGCTAGGAAGTTGGGGGCAAAATGCAAGGGAGACAGGACTTGCATTTGGGTCCCTAAGGACATTTGTGCTAACCTTGCAGGACCCAACATGAGTTGGGTACCTAAGACCCAAGCCTAAATTTGCCTTGCAGGTTTATGCATCCGGGGGTTCAAGCTGGATTATCGACAGCGGATGCACAAACCATATGACGGGGGAGAAGAAGATGTTCACCTCCTACGTCAAAAATAAGGATTCCCAAGATTCAATTATATTCGGTGATGGGAATCAAGGCAAGGTAAAAGGGTTAGGTAAAATTGCAATTTCTAATGAGCACTCAATTTCAAATGTGTTTTTAGTTGAGTCTCTTGGTTACAATTTGCTATCGGTTAGCCAACTATGCAACATGGGATACAATTGCCTTTTTACTAATGTAGATGTGTCTGTCTTTAGAAGATGTGATGGTTCACTAGCTTTTAAGGGTGTACTAGACGGCAAGCTTTACTTAGTTGATTTTGCAAAAGAAGAGGCCGGTCTAGATGCATGCTTAATGGCTAAGACTTGCATGGGCTGGCTGTGGCATCGCCGCTTAGCACATGTGGGGATGAAGAACCTCCACAAGCTTCTAAAGGGAGAACACGTGATAGGTCTAACAAATGTTTATTTCGAAAAAGATAGACCTTGTGCAGCTTGTCAGACAGGTAAACAAGTGGGAGGAGCACATCACAGCAAGAATGTGATGACCACGTCAAGACCTCTGGAGCTGCTGCATATGGACCTCTTCGGACCCGTCGCCTATCTAAGCATAGGAGGAAGTAAGTATGGTTTAGTTATTGTTGATGACTTTTCCCGCTTCACTTGGGTGTTCTTTTTGCAGGATAAGTCTGAAACCCAAGGGACCCTCAAGCGCTTCCTCAGGAGAGCTCAAAATGAGTTTGAGCTCAAGGTGAAGAAGATTAGGAGCGACAACGGGTCTGAGTTCAAGAACCTTCAAGTGGAGGAGTTTCTTGAGGAGGAAGGGATCAAGCACGAGTTCTCCGCTCCCTACACACCACAGCAAAATGGTGTGGTAGAGAGGAAGAACAGGACGCTAATCGATATGGCGAGGACGATGCTTGGAGAGTTCAAGACCCCCGAGTGCTTTTGGTCGGAAGCCGTGAACACGGCTTGCCACGCCATCAACAGGGTCTACCTTCACCGCCTCCTCAAGAAGACGTCATATGAGCTACTAACCGGTAACAAACCCAATGTATCGTACTTTCGTGTATTTGGGAGCAAGTGTTACATTCTAGTGAAGAAGGGTAGAAATTCTAAGTTTGCTCCCAAAGCTGTAGAAGGGTTTTTATTAGGTTATGATTCAAATACAAAGGCGTATAGAGTCTTCAACAAATCATCAGGTTTGGTTGAAGTCTCTAGCGACGTTGTATTTGATGAGACTAATGGCTCTCAAAGAGAGCAAGTTGTTGATTGTGATGATGTAGATGAAGAAGATGTTCCAACAGCCGCTATACGAACCATGGCGATTGGAGACGTTCGGCCACAGGAACAAGATGAACGAGATCAACCTTCTTCCTCAACGACGGTGCATCCCCCAACTCAAGACGATGAACAGGTTCATCAAAAGGAGGCGTGTGATCAAGGGGGAGCACAAGATGATCATGTGATTGAGGAAGAAGCGCAACCGGCACCTCCAACCCAAGTTCGAGCGATGATTCAAAGGGATCATCCCGTCGACCAAATTCTGGGTGACATTAGCAAGGGAGTAACTACTCGGTCTCGACTAGTTAATTTTTGTGAACATTACTCTTTTGTATCTTCTATTGAGCCTTTCAGGGTAGAGGAGGCCTTGCTAGATCCGGATTGGGTATTGGCCATGCAGGAGGAACTCAACAACTTCAAGCGCAATGAAGTTTGGACGCTGGTGCCTCGTCCCAAGCAAAATGTTGTGGGAACCAAGTGGGTTTTCCGCAACAAACAGGACGAGCACGGGGTGGTGACAAGGAACAAGGCTCGACTTGTGGCAAAAGGTTATGCCCAAGTCGCAGGTTTGGACTTTGAGGAGACTTTTGCTCCTGTGGCTAGGCTAGAGTCCATTCGTATCTTGCTAGCATATGCCGCTCACCATTCTTTCAGGTTGTACCAAATGGATGTGAAGAGCGCTTTCCTCAACGGGCCAATAAAGGAGGAGGTGTACGTGGAGCAACCCCGTGGCTTCGAGGATGAACGGTACCCCGGCCACGTGTGTAAGCTCTCTAAGGCGCTCTATGGACTTAAACAAGCCCCAAGAGCATGGTATGAATGCCTTAGAGATTTCTTAATTGCTAATGCTTTCAAGGTTGGGAAAGCCGATCCAACTCTTTTCACTAAGACTTGTGATGGTGATTTGTTTGTGTGCCAAATTTATGTCGATGACATAATATTTGGTTCTACTAATCAAAAGTCTTGTGAAGAGTTTAGCAGGGTGATGACGCAGAAATTCGAGATGTCGATGATGGGCGAGTTGAATTACTTCCTTGGGTTCCAAGTGAAGCAACTCAAGGACGGCACTTTCATCTCCCAAACGAAGTACACGCAAGATCTGCTAAAGAGGTTTGGGATGAAGGACGCCAAGCCCGCAAAGACGCCGATGGGAACCGACGGACACACCGACCTCAACAAAGGAGGTAAGTCCGTTGATCAAAAAGCATACCGGTCAATGATAGGTTCTTTGCTTTACTTATGTGCTAGTAGACCGGATATTATGCTTAGCGTATGCATGTGTGCTAGATTTCAATCCGATCCTAAGGAGTGTCACTTGGTGGCGGTGAAGCGAATTCTTAGATATTTAGTCGCTACGCCTTGCTTCGGGATCTGGTATCCAAAGGGGTCTAACTTTGACTTGATTGGGTACTCAGATTCCGACTATGCTGGATGTAAGGTCGATAGGAAGAGTACATCAGGGACGTGCCAATTCTTAGGAAGGTCCCTGGTGTCATGGAACTCTAAGAAACAAACCTCCGTTGCCCTATCCACCGCTGAGGCCGAGTACGTTGCCGCAGGACAGTGTTGTGCGCAACTACTTTGGATGAGGCAAACCCTCAGGGACTTTGGCTACAATCTGAGCAAAGTCCCACTCCTATGTGACAATGAGAGTGCTATCCGAATAGCGGAAAATCCTGTTGAGCACAGCCGCACAAAGCACATTGACATCCGGCATCACTTTCTGAGAGACCACCAGCAAAAGGGAGATATCGAAGTGTTTTATGTTAGCACCGAGAACCAGCTAGCCGATATCTTTACCAAGCCTTTAGATGAGAAGACCTTTTGCAGGCTGCGTAGTGAGCTAAATGTCTTAGATTCGCGGAACTTGGATTGAATTGTAGCATACATGTGCTTATGCCTTTGATCATGTTCATTCTGCATTTTGTTGCTTATTATGGTGCTCAAGTTGTACAAACACTCCCTGGACCTCACAAGTCCGTTGCAAAGTGATGCACATGTTTAGGGGGAGATGTGTTACAACTTGACCCTTTGAGACTAACCATATGTTTGAGTTTGCTTGTTTTAGTCACAAAGGAGAATTGAAAGGGAAAAGGTGGACTTGGACCGTGAAAGACTTCCACTGCACTCCGATGAGAGGGTAACTTATTCCACGTCCATCTCATGAACTCTTATTGCCATTTGCTCTTAATTGAAGATTTTGGTGAGGCAATGGGGTTAAAGGGCCAAGATTGATCCCGTTTTGGTGCTTCATGCCAAAGGGGGAGAAAATAAAGGCCAAAGCAATAAATGGATCAGCTACCACTTGAGAAATTTAAAAATAGTAGAGTAGAGTTTTTGGTTTGTCAAAACCCTTTTATTGCCTCTTTTGGCTTCTTGTGGGGAGAAGTAGCAATTATGGGAAAAAGGGGGAGTTTTTGAAATCTTTGATCAATCTCTTTTGAAATAACTCTCTTTATGCTTCAACATGTGTGTTTAACTTAGAGATAGAGATTTGAGTTTGATTTGCAAAAACAAACCAAGTGGTGGCAAAGGATGATCCATATATGCCAAAATTGATTCAAAATAAATTTAAGTTTTATTTGAAGTGAGTTTGCACTTGTTCTAGTTGCTTTATGTTGTGTTGGCATAAATCACCAAAAAGGGGGAGATTGAAAGGGAAATGTGCCCTTGGGCCATTTCTAAGTATTTTGGTGATTGAGTGCCAACACATGTGCTTAATTGTGAATTTATGTACATGGATGAATAAGGTGCAAATCATGAAGTAAAGGTATGTTTCTAAGCCGTAGTACATTGGTTTTGTGTACTAATATATTTGTCTAAGTGTTAGAAACAGAAAAGAGAAGAGGAGAAAATGACTTGGCTGTGTGCAGCCAAGACTCAGCTCGGTCTGGAGCACCGGACTGTCCGGTGTGCACCGAACAGTGTCCGGTGCGCCAGGCTGGCTCGGAGCGAACAGGCCGCTCTCGGGAATTCGCCGACGGCGTACGGCTAAAATTCACCGGACTGTCCGGTGTGCACCGGACTGTCCGGTGAGCCAACGGTCGGCCGGGGCCAACGGTCGGCCGCGCAATCCGCGCGGGACACGTGGCCGAGCCAACGGTCGGAAGACGGCACCGGACTGTCCGGTGTGCACCGGACATGTCCGGTGCGCCAACGGCTCCAGATCTTCCAACGGTCGGCAACGGTCGGAAGCGCCAGTTAAGGAAACAAATCGGGCACCGGACAGTGTCCGGTGTGCACCGGACTGTCCGGTGCCCCCGACGACAGAAGGCAAGGATGGCCTTCCGGATTTGCTCTCAACGGCTCCTAGCTGCCTTGGGGCTATAAAAGGAGCCCCTAGGCGCATGGAGGAGATACACAAGCAACCTTTGAGCATTCTTGATCATCCACACTTAGTCTTTGCGCTTTCATTTGTGATTCTAAGTGATTCGAGCTCCGTTCTAGTGAGAACTTTGTGATACTCTTGTGAGCTCGAGTCTTGGCCGAGTGTGTGCGCGTTTCGCTGTGGATTTGTGTGTGTTGCTTCCCTCCCTTACTCTGTGTTTCATTTGTGATCATATACTTGTAAGGGCAAGAGACTCCAATTTGTGGAGATTCCTTGCAAACGGGATAGAGAAAGGCAAAACAAAACACCGTGGTATTCAAGTGGGTCTTTGGACCGCTTGAGAGGGGTTGATTGCAACCCTCGTCCGTTGGGACGCCACAACGTGGAGTAGGCAAGCGTTGGTCTTGGCCGAACCACGGGATAAACCACTGTGTCACCTCTGTGCTTGATCTCTTGTGGTATTGTGTTTTGTTGAGACTTCACCTTAGCCACTTGGCAATAATCGTGCTAACACTTAACAAGTTTTGTGGCTTAAGTTTGAAGTTTTTACAGGATCACCTATTCACCCCCCCCTCTAGGTGCTCTCAACGAGCCGAAGGATGACAAGCCTACCGACTCGGGCTCGGGCCACAAACGCAAAGATGGGAAGAAGAAGAAGACTGAGACGCATCAAGGAGCTCGTCTACTACGACGACAGCGATGAGTCCACTTCTTCCCAAAAGGACGACTACGACTACAAGAAAAAGAAAACGGTCAATTCAAACTTTTCTTTTGATTACTCTCGTATTCCGCAAAGTACAAATGCTCATTTGCTCTCCATTACACTTGGTAAACCTCCTCACTTTGATGGAGAGGACTACGGATTTTGGAGCCACAAAATGCGTAGTCACTTGTTCTCTCTCCATCCTAGCATATGGGAGATAGTAGAGAGTGGAATGAAATTTGATAGCTCGGATAGTCCCATGTTTATAAATGAACAAATCCATAAAAATGCACAAGCTACTACTGTTCTCTTAGCATCTTTGTGTAGGGAAGAGCACAATAAGGTGAGCGGCTTGGACAATGCCAAGCAGATCTGGGACACCCTCAGGATCTCACATGAGGGGAACGACGTCACCATGCTCACCAAGATGGAGTTGGTGGAGGGCGAGCTTGGAAGATTTGCAATGATAAGGGGAGAGGAGCCAACCCAAACATACAATCGGCTCAAGACCCTCATCAACAAGATAAGGAGCTACGGAAGCACGCGATGGACGGATCACGACGTCGTTCGCCTAATGCTAAGGTCTTTTACTGTACTTGATCCACATCTGGTGAACAATATTCGTGAAAATCCTAGGTACACCAAGATGTCGCCCGAAGAAGTTCTTGGGAAGTTCGTAAGCGGGCGAATGATGATCAAGGAGGCGAGATACGTGGACGACGCGTTGAATGGTCCAATCAATGAGCCTCAACCCGTTGCTCTCAAGGCAACGAGGAATAAGGAGGCGCTACCTAGCAAGGTGGCACTAAGTTGAGGCGGCAGGGCTCAATGATGAAGAGATGGCCATCATCATCAAGCGCTTCAAGACGGCGCTAAAAGGATCGCAAGGGACAGCCAAGCAAGACAAGACAAAGGGGAAGCGCTCATGCTTCAAATGTGGTAAGATTGGTCATTTTATTGCTAACTGCCCCGATAATGATAGTGACCAGGAAAAAGGGAACAAAAGGGAAAAGAAGAAGAACTAGAGCTAACTAATATTATTACTAAATACTTAAAATTTTGATGATTCTATTAAGCAAGTTAACTGATCCTTCAATTTTACATTAGCAAACAATAATAAAATAATATCCATATGTACAAATATTTCTAGACTTTTCTAAGGACTTTATATTTGGGCCTATAATTTAAATAAATATTCCTGAGAATTTTTCCTTTTAGAAAATCTGAGAATTTTATATGGATCTCATTTTAAAGTTCTTAGAAAAAATTGAAAATATTTGTGTATGTTAGTTTAGCTAAGATAAGATGTATATAAAAATTGAAGATCATTTTATTACTGTTTGATAAGTGTTCCTAAAAAATGAATGTAGAATTGATTTAGTAAGTAATTAGAAAGAAAACCACTTTACTTGCTTAATAAAATAAAAAATCAATAATTTAGTAATACCATTAGTTAACTCTAGTTAATGTTTTAGCTTCATAATAAGAAATGAATTGAGGACAAAAATATAAAGTTTTTATGTAGTTTTTTATTCTTAGTAATCAAATTGTTACTTCTAAAATTTTATAAAAACTAGGTGAAATTTAATATTTAATTATCGGGTTTTGCAAAATTATATATATATATATATTCTAGATGATATAACTAAAATATACAAAACTGGTGTCACTTAAATCAATGTAAAGTCGACAAAATCGCCAATTAAAACTGGCAAGAGGTTATTTATCTTGTTTTGTAAAGCTGAGAGCTTAAACAACCATTTTTGAAAGTGAGGGTTTGAAGTAGACTATTTTTAGGGATTATGTAGACTTTTTCCTTTTAGAAAATTTGAGAATTTTATATGGATCTCATTTTAAAGTTCTCAAAAAAATTTGAAAATATCTATGTATGTTAGTTTAGCTAAGATAAGATGTATGTAAAAATTGAAGATCATTTTATTACTGTTTGATAAGTGTTCCTAAAAAATAAATGTAGAATTGATTTTTTTTATTTTATTAAGCAAGTAAAGTGGTTTTCTTTCTAATTACTAACTAATTGCTGGGCTGTTGTTTGTGTCTCTGGCCCTATTTGGCACAGCTGCTGCTTGTTGAAAAAGCAGCTTATCTAATAAGCTGGTGAAAAGCAGCTTCTGCTTGTTGGCTGCTTTTAGTGTATTCTGAGAAGCAGCTGAACTGATAAGCTGCTGTAGAAGCTACCTGTTTGGCAGAACTTATGCTTAAATTTGTGAAGCAGCTAAAAATAAGCTGTGCTAAACAGGGCCTCTATCTCGTGCCTGCCGTAGAAATCTGATCCCATATATCCCCACAGAGGTTCTTACTGCTTGGCCAAATCCTACGGATGACATTGTATTGGAGTGCAAATCGACGGTACCCAGAGGTCACGGTGACGTGGATGGCTTCCCTAGACAGCAAATGTGCGCTGATTTCTGTTAGACGGCGCTAAAAGGTCGCAAGGGACAGCCAAGCAAGACCAAGACAAAGGGGAAGCGCTCATGCTTCAAATATGGTAAGATTGGTCATTTTATTGCTAACTGTCCCGATAATGATAGTGACCAGGAAAAAGGGAACAAAAGGGAAAAGAAGAAGAATTACAAGAAGGCCAAGGGCGAGGCACATCTCCGAGAGGAGTGGGATTTGGATTGCTCCTCTTCCGACTCCGACAATGAAGGACTCGCCGCCACCGCCTTCAACAAGTCATCCCTCTTCCCAAACGAGCGTCACACATGCCTCATGGCGAAGGAGAAGAAGGTACGTACTCGAGACAATACTACTTATGCTTCTTCAAGTGAGGATGAGTTTAGTGATGATGATGAAATAGATTATTCTTATTTATTCAAGGGTTTAGATAGAACCAAGGTTGATAAGATTAACGAATTAATTGATGTCTTGAATGATAAAAATAGGTTATTAGAGAAGCAAGAGGATCTTTTATATGAAGAACATGATAAGTTTGTAGAGGCTCAAAAATCCCTTGCTTTAGAAATCAAAAGGAATGAAATGCTTTCTTGTGAACTATCTACTTGTCATGAAACCATTTCTACTTTAAAAGGTGTTAATGATGATCTAAATGCTAAACTAGAAGTAGCAAGTAAATCTAACTCTTGTGTAGAACATGTTATGATTTGCAATAGGTGCAAAGATTTTAATGTTGATACTTGTAGTGAACACCTAGCTTGCATTTCTAAATTAAATGATGAAGTGGCTAGTCTTAATGCCCAACTTAAGACTAGCAAAAGTGAATTTGATAAGCTAAAATTTGCAAGGGATGCCTACACGATTGGTAGACACCCCTCAATTAAGGATGGACTTGGCTTCAAGAGGGAAGCCAAGGACTTAACAAGCCATAAGGCTCCCATCTCCGCCAAGGAGAAAGGGAAGGCCCCTATGGCTAGTAGTGCTAAAAAGAACCATGCTTTCATGTATCATGATAGGAGACATTCTAGGAATGCCTATAGAAGTTATGATGCTTTTGATTCTCATGCCATGTTTGCTTCTAGTTCTTCCTATATTCATGGTAGAGATGTGTCTAGGAGAAATGTTGTTCATCATATGCCTAGGAGAAATGTTGTTAATGTTCCTAGGAAAATTAATGAACCTTCTACAATTTATCATGCTTGCAATGCTTCCTTTGCTATTTGTAGAAAGGATAAGAAGATAATTGCTAGGAAGTTAGGGCCAAATGTAAGGGAGACAAAACTTGCATTTGGGTCCCTAAGACTATTGTAACTAACCTTGTAGGACCCAACAAGAGTTGGGTACCTAAGACCCAAGCCTAAATTTGCCTTGCAGGTTTATGCATCCGGGGGCTCAAGCTGGATTATCGACAGCGGATGCACAAACCACACATGACGGGAGAGAAGAGGATGTTCTCTTCCTACGTCAAGAACAAGGATCCCCAAGATTCAATAATATTCGGTGATGGGAACCAAGGCAAGGTGAAAGGGTTAGGTAAAATTGCTATTTCGTCCGAACACTCTATTTCTAATGTGTTTTTAGTTGAGTCACTTGGATATAATTTGTTATCTATAAGTCAAATTTGTAATATGGGATATAATTGTCTATTCACAAATGTACATGTGTCCGTCTTTAGAAGGTGTGATGGTTCACTAGCTTTTAAGGGTGTACTAGACGGCAAACTTTATTTAGTTGATTTTGCAAAAGAGGAGGCCGGTCTAGATGCATGCTTAATTGCTAAGACTTGCATGGGCTGGCTGTGGCATCGCCGTCTAGCACATGTGGGGATGAAGAACCTCCACAAGCTTCTAAAGGGAGAACACGTGATAGGTCTAACTAATGTGCATTTCGAAAAAGATAGACCTTGTGCAGTTTGTCAAGCAGGCAAACAGGTGGGAAGCTCTCATCACACCAAAAATGTGATGACCACATCAAGACCTTTGGAGATACTTCATATGGACCTCTTCGGACCCGTCGCCTATCTAAGCATAGGAGGAAGTAAGTATGGTCTTGTTATAGTTGATGATTTTTCTCGCTTCACTTGGGTGTTCTTTTTGTAGGATAAAACTAAAACCCAAGGGACCCTCAAGCGCTTCCTCAGGAGAGCTCAAAATGAGTTTGAGCTCAAGGTGAAGAAGATAAGGAGCGACAACGGGTCCGAGTTCAAGAACCTTCATGTGGAGGAGTACCTTGAGGAGGAAGGAATCAAGCACTGAGTTCTCCGCTCCCTACACACCACAACAAAATGGTGTGGTAGAGAGGAAGAACAGGACGCTCATCGATATGGCAAGGACGATGCTTGGAGAGTTCAAGACCCCCGAGCGCTTTTGGTCGGAAGCCGTGAACACGGCTTGCCACGCCATCAACCGGGTCTACCTTCACCGCCTCCTCAAGAAGACTTCGTATGAGCTCCTAACAGGTAACAAACCCAATGTGTCTTACTTTCGTGTATTTGGGAGCAAGTGTTATATTCTTGTGAAGAAAGGTATAACTTCTAAATTTGCTCCCAAAGCTGTAGAAGGGTTCTTATTAGGTTATGACTCAAATACAAAGGCGTATAGGGTCTTCAACAAATCATCGGGTTTGGTTGAAGTCTCTAGCGACGTTGTATTTGATGAGACTAATGGCTCTCCAAGAGAGCAAGTTGTTGATCTTGATGATGTAGATGAAGAAGACGTTCCAACGGCCGCAATGCGCACCATGGCGATTGGCGATGTGCGACCACAGGAACAATTGGAGCAAGATCAACCTTCTTCCTCAACAATGGTGCATCCCCCAACTCAAGACGATGAACAGGTTCATCAAGAAGAGGCGTGTGATCAAGAGGGGCACAAGATGATCATGTAATGGAGGAAGAAGCACAACCGGCACCTCCAACCCAAGTTCGAGCGACGATTCAAAGGAATCATCCCGTCGACCAAATTTTGGGTGACATTAGCAAGGGAGTAACTACTCGTTCTAGATTAGTTAATTTTTGTGAGCATTACTCCTTTGTCTCTTCTATTGAGCCTTTCAGGGTAGAAGAGGCCTTGCTAGATCCGGACTGGGTGTTGGCCATACAGGAAGAGCTCAACAACTTCAAGCGTAATGAAGTTTGGACACTGGTGCCTCGTCCCAAGCAAAATGTTGTGGGAACCAAGTGGGTGTTCCGCAACAAACAGGACAAGCACGGGGTGGTGACGAGGAACAAGGCTCGACTTGT
This sequence comes from Zea luxurians, assembly GCA_029449295.1. Classification (NCBI taxonomy): domain Eukaryota; kingdom Viridiplantae; phylum Streptophyta; class Magnoliopsida; order Poales; family Poaceae; genus Zea; species Zea luxurians. Next base: position 1,918,327 of record JAOPSE010000047.1, read on the forward strand.
GGCGAAAGGTTATGCCCAAGTCGCAGGTTTGGACTTTGAGGAGACTTTTGCTCCTGTGGCTAGGCTAGAGTCCATTCGTATTTTGCTAGCATATGCCGCTCACCATTCTTTCAGGTTGTTTCAAATGGATGTGAAGAGCACTTTCCTCAACGGGCCAATCAAGGAGGAGGTGTACGTAGAGCAACCCCCTGGCTTCGAGGATGAACGGTACCCCGACCACGTGTGTAAGCTCTCTAAGGCGCTCTATGGACTTAAGCAAGCCCCAAGAGCATGGTATGAATGCCTTAGAGACTTTTTAATTGCTAATGCTTTCAAGGTTGGGAAAGCCGATCCGACTTTATTCACTAAGACTTGTGATGGTGATTTGTTTGTGTGCCAAATTTATGTCGATGACATAATATTTGGTTCTACTAACCAAAAGTCTTGTGAAGAGTTTAGCAGGGTGATGACGCAGAAATTCGAGATGTCGATGATGGGCGAGTTGAACTACTTCCTTGGGTTCCAAGTGAAGCAACTCAAGGACGGCACCTTCATCTCCCAAACGAAGTACACGCAAGACTTGCTAAAGCGGTTTGGGATGAAGGACGCCAAGCCCAGCAAAGACGCCGATGGGAACTGACGGACACACCGACCTCAACAAAGGAGGTAAGTCCGTTGATCAAAAAGCATACCGGTCCATGATAGGTTCTTTGCTTTACTTATGTGCTAGTAGACCGGATATTATGCTTAGCGTATGCATGTGTGCTAGATTTCAATCTGATCCAAGGGAGTGTCACCTTGTGGCTGTGAAGCGAATCCTTAGATATTTATTAGCTACGCCTTGCTTCGGGATCTGGTATCCAAAGGGGTCTAACTTTGACTTGATTGGATATTCAGACTCCGACTATGCTGGATGTAAGGTTGATAGGAAGAGTACATCGGGGACGTGCTAATTCTTAGGAAGGTCCCTGGTGTCATGGAACTCTAAGAAACAAACCTCTGTTGCCCTATCCACCGCTGAGGCTGAGTATGTTGCCGCAGGACAGTGTTGCGCACAACTACTTTGGATGAGGCAAACCCTCCAGGACTGTGGCTACAATCTGAGCAAAGTCCCACTCCTATGTGACAATGAGAGTGCTATCCGAATAGCGGAAAATCCTGTTGAGCACAGCCGCACAAAGCACATTGACATCCGGCATCACTTTTTGAGAGACCACCAGCAAAAGGGAGATATCGAAGTGTTTTATGTTAGCACCGAGAACCAGCTAGCCGATATCTTCACTAATCCTTTAGATGAGAAGACCTTTTGCAGGATGCGTAGTGAGCTAAATGTCTTAGATTCGCGGAACTTGGATTGATTTATAGCATACATGTGTTTATGCCTTGATCATGTTCCTTATGCATTTTGTTGTTTACTTGTGGTGCTCAAGTTGTACAATCACTCCCCGGACCTCACAAGTCCTTTTGCAAGTGATGCACATATTTAGGGGGAGTTGTGCTACAACTTGACCCTTTGAGACTAATCGTGTGCTTGAGTTTGCTTGATTTAGTCTCAAAGGAGGTTTGAAAGGGAAAAGGTGGACTTGGACCATGAAAGACTTCCACTGCACTCCGCTGAGAGGGTAACTTATTCCAAGTTCATCTCATGTACTCTTATTGCCTTTGTATTCTTATTTGAAGACTTTGGTGAGGCAATGGGGTTCTAGGGCCAAAATTGATCCCGTTTTGGTGCTTGATGCCAAAGGGGGAGAAAATAAGGCCAAAGCAATAAATGGATCAGCTACAACTTGAGAAATTTTGAAAATAGTAGAATAGAGCTTTTGGTTTGTCAAAACTCTCTTATTGTCTCTCTTGTCAAAGGTTGGCCTCTTGTGGGGAGAAATGTTGATTATGGTAAAAAGGGGGAGTTTTTGAAATCTTTGATCAATTTCTCGTGGAATACCTCTCTTTATGTCTCTACAAGTGAATTTGACTTAGAGATAGGAAATTGAGTTTGATTTGCAAAAACAAACCAAGTGGTGGCAAAGAGTGATCCATATATGCCAAATTTGAATCAAAACAATTTTGAGTTTTCATTTGCATTGATATTGCACTTGTTCTAGTTGCTTTATGTTGTGTTGGCATAAATCACCAAAAAGGGAGAGATTGAAAGGGAAATGTGCCCTTGGGCCATTTCTAAGTATTTTGGTGGTTGAGTGCCAACACAAGTGCTCTTGTGTTAATCTATGCAAAGTGGTGGACAAAGTGCAAATCAAGTCAAAAGGTATGTTTCTAGACTTAGTACATTATTTTATGGACTAATGTATTGTGTCTAAGTGCTGGAAACAAGAGAAATCAAATTGGAAAAGAGATGGCTTTGTTCAGCCAAAGTCTGCGCAATCTGGGTGCACCGGACAGTGTCCGGTGCGCCAGGCTGGCTCTGGCGAACTTGCTGCTCTCGGGACTTCGACGGTGGTGTACGGCTATAATTCATCGGACTGTCCGGTGGTGCACCGGACTGTCCGGTGAGCCGTTCACAGGCGAACTCGTCGGTCTCGGGAAGCCATCAACGGCGTACGGCTATAATTCACCGGACTGTCCGGTGAGGCACCGGACTGTTCCGGTGAGCCAATGGTCAGCCGGGGCAACGGTCGGCCGAGGATTCTGCGCGTGACAGCGTGGCTGAGCCAACGGTCACAAGGGGGCACCGGTCTGTCCGGTGTGCACCGGACTGTCCGGTGTGCACCGGACAGTGTCCGGTGCGCCAACAGCTCTGGATCTGCAACGGTCGGCTTCACCAAATAAGGAAAGAAATCCGCACCGGACAGTGTCCGGTGGTGCACCGGACTGTCCGGTGCGCCAGTCGACAGAAGGCAAGAATTGCCTTCCTACAATGCTCTCAACGGCTCCTAGCTGCCTTGGGGCTATAAAAGGGACCCCTTGGCACATGGAGAAGATATCCAAGCATTCTTTGAGCATAGTTGATCACTCACACTTCGTTCTTGCGCACTTGTTCGACATTCTTAGTGATTTGAGCTCCGTTCTAGTGAGAAACTCGTGATAGTCTCTTGAGCTCAAGTCTGGGTCTTGTGTGTGCGTATTTGTTGTGATCTTTGTGTCTTGTGTGAGTTGCTCATCCCTCCCTTACTCTGTGCTTCTTTGTGAACTTCAAGTGTAAGGGCGAGAGACTCCAATTTGTGGAGATTCCTCGCAAGCGAGATATAGAAAAGCAAAACAAAACACCGTGGTATTCAAGTGGGTCTTTGGACCGCTTGAGAGGGGTTGATTGCAACCCTCGTCCGTTGGGATGCCACAACGTGGAGTAGGCAAGCGTTGGACTTGGCCGAACCTCGGGATAAACCACTGTGCCATCTCTGTGTTGATCTCTTGTGGTTATTGTGTTTTGTTAAGACTCCTCTCTAGCCACTTGGCATTATTGTGCTAACACTTAAACAAGTTTTTGTGGCTTTAAGTTTAAGTTTTTACAGGATCACCGATTCACCCCCCCTCTAGGTGCTCTCAAAGTTCAAATTCAGGTTAAATGTCTATATTTAAATAACAATATGAACTGAATTTTAGTTCATTTATATTTTTATTTTATCCTGTTTGTATAGTGTTTTCTTCACTTTTTCTCAATTCTAGGCTTTACTTTAGGATTTAAATCCCCATTTGGATATTTAACATATTTTTTACATTATTTTTATATCATCATAAAATACACATAAAATAAAACCTCGGCATGATGCATAATTTAGTGGCATATCTTTTTATTAGTTGTTTGTTTTTGACTATGGTGTTCACATGTGATGATAAGTAGATTCAACACACACATAAAATATAGAAAAATGACTTTTCTCCTCTCCTATTATCTATTACAAATTGGGTATTACAGAGGTCTACAATGGACAAGTTTAGAGAGTATTTATACACTCCAACCACCTGACTAGTCATTATAGTAACTTTGGGCTAAAGACACATGCTTGGACCGTTCAATGCCTGAGCATCGAACCATGCCCTTGTGAGAGCACCTAGAGGGGGGTGAATTGGTGATCCTGCAAAATTCAACACTAATAGCACAAACTTGGTTTATAAAATGCTAGTTAGATTAAACCAAGTTGCTATAGAATGAGCTCTCGAGAAGAAATCAATCACAGAGAAAAGCAACACAAGAGACACGATGTTTTATCCAGTGGTTCGGCCAAGTAACACTTGTCTACTTCCACGTTGTGGCGTCCCAATTGACGAGGGTTGCACTCAACCCCTTTCAAGTGATCTAATGATCGACTTGAATACCACTGTCTTTTTCTTTAGAGTTCTTTTCCCGTTTGCGAGGAATCTCCACAATTTGGAGCCTCTCGCCCTTACAATATTGATCACAAGAGAAGCACAAGAGTAAGGGAGGGAAAGGAACACACATTAGACTCAATACAAAGCAAAACACGCACACAATCCAAGACTTGAGCACAAAAACACGGCACAGGAGTTCTCGACTCGAAAGGTGCTCAAATCTCTAACACAGTGATCCAAATGCGTGGCGGTGGAGTCTAGGTGTCTTAGATTGTTTAGAGAATGCTTGGTGTACTGCTCCATGCGCCTAGGGGTCCCTTTTATAGCCCTAAGGCAGCTAGGAGCCGTTGGAGATCAAATTGGAAGGCAATTCTTGCCTTCTGTCGGGTGGTCCGGTGCGCCACCAGACATGAACAGTACCTGTCCGGTGCCCGATCTCCTTCCTTTTCTAGGGCAGACGACCGTTGGCCCTTCGGTCCCGTTAGCGCACCGGACACTGTCCGATGCACACCGGACAGTCCGGTGTGACCAACCGACCGTTGGCGCTGGCCACACGTCGCCCGCTGATTGCGCAGCTAACCGTTGGCCGCGAGCGCCGTTGGCTCACCGGACAGTCCGGTGAATTTGAGTCGTGGCGTCTTAACTTTTTCCCGAGAGCGACGAGTTCGTCGCCGGAATCATGAGCGCGGGCGCTGATGGCTCACCGGACTGTCCAGTGCACCACCAGATAGTCCGGCGATTTATAGCCATGTCGCCCCCGCCGATTCCCGAGAGCAGCGAGTTCACCGCCGGGCCAGCCTGGGCACCGGACACTGTCCCGTGCACCACCGGACAGTCCGGTGCGCCACAAGCTGGTGCTGGTATGGCTCAGCATAGCCAATTCTTCTCCACTTCTTTTCCTCTTTCTCGGCAATGTCTCTAGTACTTAGATGAACATGTTAGTACCCAAAAACAATTTACTAGGGCTAAAACATACCTTGGTTCCTGATGTGCACTTCTAAATCACTTAGTGCATATAAACTTAAAACAATATGTTGGGCATCTAATCACCAAAACATTTATAGAAATGGCCCAAGGGCACATTTCTTTTTCAATCTCCCCCTTTTTGGTGATTTATGCCAACACATTAAAAAGCAACTAAAAGGGTGCAAATTGAAGACAAAATTTTCTTTACTTAGGATTTAGCATATTTGGATCACTTTTGCCACCACTTGGTTTGTTTTCGCAAATCAAATTCTTTTTCCTATCTTTAAGTCAAACACACTTGTTTGGGCAAATAGAGAGATGTTTCAAGAGAAATTTTGATCAAGTGCCAAAAACTCTCCCTTTTTCCCATAATCAAAATTCTCCCTCATAAGAGACCAAATTTTGCAATAAGAGTAATTTGGACAAAACTCAAATTCTAACTCTACTATTTTTGAAATTCACAAGTGGTTGGCTGATTCATTTGTTGCTTTGGCCCCTTAATTTCTCACCCTTTGGCATTAAGCACCAAAACGGGATAACTTGTGGTCCCTTTAACCTCATTGCCTTACCAAAATGTCAAATAGAAGCACAAAGGCAATGAGAACACAATAAGGAACTTAGGACAAGATACATTTTACCGGAATGCAGTGGAAACTCTTTCCTTGTCCAAGTTCACTTTCCCTTTCAATGTTCCTTAGAGACTACTTCAAGTGTACTCAATCAAACAGGTTAGTCTCAAAAAAGTCAAGTTGTAGCTAATCTCCCCCTCCTTTGTTGAGGTCTAGATGTCCGTCAGTTCCCATCGATGTCTTCGTGGGCTTAGCATCCTTCATTCCAAGCCTCTTGAGAAGATCTTGAGTGTACTTCATTTGGGAGATGAAGGTGCCTTTCTTGAGTTGCTTCACTTGAAAACCAAGGAAGTAGTTCAACTGGTCCATCATCGACATCTCAAATTTCTGCATCATTACCCTACTAAACTCCTCACAAGACTTTTGGTTAGTAGAACCAAATATAATGTCATTGACATATATTTGGCAAACAAAAAGATCACCATCACAAGCCTTTGTGAAAAGAGTTGGATCAGCTTTCCCAACCTTGAAAGCATTAGCAATAAGAAAATCTCTATGGCATTCATACCATGCTCTTGGGGCTTGCTTAAGTCCATAGAGCGCCTTAGAGAGTTTGTACACATGATCGGGATACCTGTCATCCTCAAAGCCAGGGGTTGTTCCATGTATACCTCCTCCTTGATTGGCCCATTCAGGAAAGCACTCTTCACGTCCATTTGGAACAGCTTAAAGGAATGGTGAGCAGCATAGGCTAATAAAATCTGAATTGATTCTAACCTAGCCACAGGAGCAAAAGTCTCCTCAAAATCCAAACCTACGACTTGAGCATAACCTTTTGCCACAAGTTGAGCCTTGTTCCTTGTCACCACTCCACGTTTGTCTTGCTTGTTGCGGAACACCCATTTGGTTCCCACAATGTTTTGCTTTGGACATGGCACCAGGCTCCATACTTCATTTCTTTTGAAGTTGTTGAGCTCTTCCTGCATGGCCAACACCCAGTCCGGATCCTGCAAGGCCTCTTCTACCCTAAAAGGCTCAATAGAAGAGACAAACGAGTAATGCTTACAAAAATTAGTTAATTGTGAGCGAGTAGTTACTCCCTTGCTGATGTCACCCAAAATCTGATCAACGGGGTGATTTCTTTGGATCGTCGTTTGGACTTGAGTTGGAGGGGCCCATGATGCTTCTTCCTCCATAACCTGTTGTTCCTGTGCTCCCCCTTGATCCTGCCCCTCTTCTTGAGGTACATGTTCATTTTCTTGAGTTGGGGGATGCACCATTGTAGAGGAAGAGGGCTGATCTTGTTCCTGTAGTTCCTGTGGTCGCACATCTCCTATCGCCATAGTTCGCATTGTGGCCATCGGAACCTCATCTTCATCTACATCATCAAGATCAACTTGCTCTCTTGGAAAGCCATTAGTCTCATCAAATACAACGTTGCTAGATACTTCAACTAATCCTGATGATTTGTTGAAGACCCTATACGTCTTTGTATTTGAGTCATATCCTAGTAAAAACCCTTCTACTGCCTTGGGAGAAAATTTCGAATGTCTACCTTTCTTCACCAGAATGTAGCATTTGCTCCCAAATACATGGAAATAAGAAACATTGGGTTCGTTACCAGTTAGGAGTTCGTAGGAAGTCTTCTTGAGGAGACGGTGTAGATAGAGCCGGTTTATGGCATGGCAAGTAGTGTTCACAGCTTCTGACCAAAACTGCTCAGGCGTTTTGTACTCTCCAAGCATCATTCTCACCATATCGATTAGCGCCTTGTTCTTCCTCTCTACCACACCCGTTTTGCTGTGGTGTGTAGGGAGCGGAGAACTCGTGCTTGATGCCTTCCTCCCCAAGATGCTCTTCAACTTGTAAATTCTTGAACTCGGACCCATTGTCGCTTCTTATCTTCTTCACCTTTAGCTCAAACTCATTTTGAGCTCTCCTTAAGAAGCGCTTTAGGGTTCCTTGGGTTTCAGATTTGTCCTGCAAAAAGAATATCCGAGTGAAGCAGGAAAAATCATCAACTATCACAAGACCATACTTATTTCCCCCGATGCTGAGATAGGCAACGGGGCCGAAGAGATCCATGTGAAGGAGTTCCAGTGGTCTTGACGTTGTCATCACATTTTTGCTGTGATGAGTGCTTCCCACCTGTTTCCCTGCTTGGCACTGAAAGGGAAATGTGCCCTTGGGTCATTTCTAAGTATTTTGGTGATTGAGTGCCAACACAAGTGCTTTTGTGTTAATCTATGTAAAGTGGTGGACAAAGTACAAATCATGTCAAAAGGTATGTTTCTAGACTGAGTACATTGTTTTATGGACTAATGTATTGTGTCTAAGTGCTGGAAACAGGAAAAATTGAATTGGAAATGAGATGGCTTTGTTCAGCCAAAGTCTGCTCAGTCTGGGTGCACCGGACAGTGTCCGGTGAGCCAGGCTGGCTCTGGCGAACAGGCTGCTCTCGGGACTTCGACGGTGGTGTACGGCTATAATTCACTGGACTGTCCGGTGGTGCACCGGACTGTCCGGTGAGCCGTTCACAAGCGAACTCGTCGCTCTCGGGAGATGATCAACGGCGTACGGCTAAAATTCACCGGTCTGTCCGGTGGTGCACCGGACTGTCTGGTGAGTCAACAGTCAGCCGGGGCAACTGGTCGGCCGAGGATTCCGCGCGTGACGCGTGACCGAGCCAACGGTCACATTGGTGCACCGGACTGTCCGGTGTGCACCGGACAGTGTCCGGTGCGCCAACGGCTCTCAGACTCCAACGGTCGGCTTCGCCAAATAAGGAAGGATATCTGCACCGGACAGTGTCCGGTGGTGCATCGGACTGTCCGGTGCGCCAGTCGACAGAAGGCAAGATCTGCCTTCCAGGAATGTTCTCAACGGCTCCTAGCTGCCTTGGGGCTATAAAAGGGACCCCTAGGCGCATGGAGGAGGATATCAAGCATACTCAAAGCATTCCTAAGCACCAAGACTTCGATTCCACGCATTTGTTTCTTCGTGATAGCATCTAGAGCTCTTGTTGAGTTGTGAACTCGTAGGGTTGTGTTGTGAGCTCTTGTTGCGACTTGTGTGCGTGTTGACATTCTGATTTTGTGTCTTGTGTGTGTTGCTCATCCCTCCCTTACTCCGTGCTTCTTTGTGAACTTCAAGTGTAAGGGCGAGAGGCTCCAAGTTGTGGAGATTCCTCGCGAACGGGATTAAGAAAAGCAAAGCAAAACACCGTGGTATTCAAGTGGGTCTTTGGACCGCTTGAGAGGGGTTGATTGCAACCCTCGTCTGGGTGTACGCCACAACATGGAGTAGGCAAGCGTTGGTCTTGGCCGAACCACGGGATAACCACCAGTGCCATCTCTGTGATTGATCTCTTGTGGTTATTGTGTTTTGTTGAGACTCCTCTCTAGCCACTTGGCGATTATTGTGCTAACGCTTAACCAAGTCTTTGTGGCTTAAGTTTCAAGTTTTACAGGATCACCTATTCACCCCCCCCCCTCTAGGTGCTCTCAATTGGTATCGGAGCCGTTCTCTTCACAAAGGGACTAATCGCCCGAAGAGATGGATCCTAAGGGGAAGGGAATCGTGATCAACGATAAGGAGAAGGAGAAGAAGGTATGTACTCAGGATACCACTTATGCTTCTTCAAGTGATGACGATTCTAGTGATGACGATGAAATAGACTATTCTAGTTTATTTAAAGGTTTAGATAGAATTAAAATTGGCAAAATTAATGAGTTAATTGATGCCTTGAATGACAAGAATAGGTTGCTAGAAAAGCAAGAGGATTTGTTGTATGAAGAACATGATAAATTTGTAGAGGCACAAAAATCTCATGCTTTAGAAGTTAAAAGAAATGAAATGCTTTCTTATGAACTATCTACTTGTCATGAAACCATTTCTACTTTAAAAGGTGTGAATGATGATTTAAATGCTAAGTTAGAAAAATCTAGTAAATTAACATCTTGTGTAGAACATGTTGTAATTTGCACTAGGTGTAAAGATTTTAATGTTGATGCTTGTAGTGAACACCTAGATTGCATTTCTAAATTAAATGATGAAGTAGCTAGTCTTAATGCCCAACTTAAGACTAGCAAAAGTGAATTTGATAAATTAAAATTTGCAAGGGATGCCTACACGATTGGTAGACACCCCTCAATTAAGGATGGACTTGGCTTCAAGAGGGAAGCCAAGAACTAATCAAGCCATAAGGCTCCCGTCTCCGCCAAGGAGAAAGGGAAGGCCCCTATGGCTAGTAGTGTGCAAAAGAACCATGCCTTCATGTATCATGATAGGAGACATTCTAAGAATACCTTTAGAAGTTATAATGCTTTTGATTTTCATGCTATGACTGCTTCTAGTTCCCATGTTATGCATGATAGAAATGTTGTTCATAATATGCCTAGGAGAAATGTTGTTAATGTTCCTAGGAAAGTTAATGAACCCTCTACAATATAGCATGCTTGCAATGCTTCATTTGCCATTTGTAGAAAAAATAAGAAGGTGATTGCTAGGAAGTTAGGGGCCAAATGCAAGGGAGACAAGACTTGCATTTGGGTCCCTAAGACAATTGTGACTAACCTTGTAGGACCCAACAGGAGTTGGGTACCTAAGACCCAAGCCTAAATTTGCCTTGCAGGTTTATGCATCCGGGGGTACAAGCTGGATTATCGACAGCGGATGCACAAACCACATGACGGGGGAAAAGAGGATGTTCTCTTCCTACGTCAAGAACAAGGATCCCCAAGATTCAATAATATTCGGTGATGGGAACCAAGGCAAGGTAAAAGGGTTAGGTAAAATTGCTATTTCATCCGAGCACTCTATTTCTAATGTGTTTTTGGTTGAGTCGCTTGGATATAATTTGTTATCTGTTAGTCAATTATGCAATATGGGATATAATTGTCTATTCACAAATGTAGATGTATCTGTCTTTAGAAGGTGTGATGGTTCACTAGCTTTTAAGGGTGTACTAGACGGCAAACTTTATTTGGTTGATTTTGCAAAAGAAGAGGCCGGTCTAGATGCATGCTTAATTGCTAAGACTTGCATGGGCTGGCTGTGGCATCGCCGCTTAGCACATGTGAGGATGAAGAACCTTCACAAACTTCTAAAGGGAGAACACGTGATAGGTCTAACTAACATACATTTCGAAAAAGATAGACCTTGTGCAGCTTGTCAAGCAGGGAAACAGGTGGGAGGCTCTCATCACACCAAAAATGTGATGACCACATCAAGACCCTTGGAGATGCTTCATATGGACCTCTTCGGACCCGTTGCCTATCTAAGTATAGGAGGAAGTAAGTATGGTCTTGTTATAGTTGATGATTTTTCCCGCTTCACTTGGGTATTCTTTTTGCAGGATAAATCTGAAACCCAAGGGACTCTCAAGCGCTTCCTCAGGAGAGCTCAAAATGAGTTTGAGCTCAAGGTGAAGAAGATAAGGAGCAACAACGGGTCCGAGTTCAAGAACCTTCAAGTGGAGGAGTTCCTTGAGGAGGAAGGGACCGAGCATGAGTTCTCCGCTCCCTACACACCACAACAAAATGGTGTGGTAGAGAGGAAGAACAGGACGCTCATCGATATGGCGAGGACGATGCTTTGGGAATTCAAGACCCCCGAGCGCTTTTGGTCGGAAGCCGTGAACACGGCGTGCCACGCCATCAACCGGGTCTACCTTCACCGCCTCCTCAAGAAGACTTCGTATGAGCTTCTAACCGGTAACAAACCCAATGTGTCATACTTTCGTGTATTTGGGAGCAAGTGTTATATTCTTGTGAAGAAAGGTAGAACTTCTAAATTTGCTCCCAAAGTTGTAGAAGGGTTTTTATTAGGTTATGATTCAAATACAAAGGCGTATAGGGTCTTCAACAAATCATCGGGTTTGGTTGAAGTCTCTAGCGACGTTGTATTTGATGAGACTAATGGCTCTCCAAGATAGCAAGTTGTTGATCTTGATGATGTAGATGAAGAAGATGTTCCAACGGCCGCAATGCGCACCATGGCGATTGGAGATGTGAGGCCACTGGAACAAAAGGAGCAAGATCAACCTTCTTCCTCAACTATGGTGCATCCCCCAACCCAAGATGACGAACAGGTACCTCAAGTGGAGGCGCATGATCAAGGGGGAGCACAGGATGTTCAAGTTGAAGAGGAAGAAGCACAACCGGCACCTCCAACCCAAGTTCGAGCGACGATTCAAAGGAATCATCTCGTCGACCAAATTTTGGGTGATATTAGCAAGGGAGTAACTACTCGCTCTAGATTGGTGAATTTTTGTGAGCATTACTCTTTTGTCTCTTCTATTGAGCCTTTCAGGGTAGAAGAGGCCTTGCTAGATCCGGACTAGGTATTGGCCATGCAGGAAGAGCTCAACAACTTCAAGCGTAATGAAGTTTGGACACTGGTGCCTCGTCCCAAGTAAAATGTTGTGGGAACCAAGTGGGTGTTCCACAACAAACAGGACGAGCACGGGGTGGTGACAAGGAACAAGGCTCGACTTGTGGCAAAAGGTTATGCCCAAGTCGCAGGTTTGGACTTTGAGGAGACTTTCGCTCCTGTGGCTAGGCTAGAATCAATTCATATTTTGCTAGCATATGCCGCTCACCATTCTTTCAGGTTGTACCAAATGGATGTGAAGAGCGCTTTCCTCAACGGGCCGATCAAGGAGGAGGTGTACGTGGAGCAACCCCCTGGCTTCGAGGATGAACGGTACCCCGACCACGTGTGTAAGCTCTCTAAGGCGCTTTATGGACTTAAGCAAGCCCCAAGAGCATGGCATGAATGCCTTAGAGACTTTTTAATTGCTAATGCTTTCAAGGTTGGGAAAGCCGATCCAACTCTTTTCACTAAGACTTGCGATGGTGATCTCTTTGTGTGCCAAATTTATGTCGATGACATAATATTTGGTTCTACTAATCAAAAGTCTTGTGAAGAGTTTAGCAGGGTGATGACACAGAAATTCGAGATGTCGATGATGGGCGAGTTAAACTACTTCCTTGGGTTCCAAGTGAAGCAACTCAAGGATGGCACCTTCATCTCCCAAACGAAGTACGCGCAAGACTTGCTAAAGCGGTTTGGGATGAAGGACGCCAAGCCCGCAAAGACACCGATGGGAACCGACGGACACACCGACCTCAACAAAGGAGGTAAGTCCGTTGATCAAAAAGCATACCGGTCAATGATAGGGTCTTTACTTTATTTATGTGCTAGTAGACCGGATATTATGCTTAGCGTATGCATGTGTGCTAGATTTCAATCCGATCCAAGGGAGTGTCACTTGGTGGCCGTGAAGCGAATTCTTAGATATTTAGTCGCTACGCCTTGCTTCGGGATCTGGTATCCAAAGGGGTCTAACTTTGACTTGATTGGATATTCCGATTCCTACTATGCTGGATGTAAGGTTGATAGGAAGAGTACATCGGGGACGTGCCAATTCTTAGGAAGGTCCCTGGTGTCATGGAATTCTAAGAAACAAACTTCCGTTGCCCTATCCACCGCTGAGGCCGAGTATGTTGCCGCAGGACAGTGTTGCGCGCAACTACTTTGGATGAGGCAAACCCTCCGAGACTTTGGCTACAATCTGAGCAAAGTCCCACTCCTATGTCATAATGAGAGTGCTATCCGAATAGCGGAAAATCCTGTTGAGCACAGCCGCACAAAGCACATTGACATCCGGCATCACTTTTTGAGAGACCACCAGTAAAAGGGAGATATCGAAGTGTTTCATGTTAGCACCGAGAACCAGCTAGCTGATATCTTTACCAAGCCTTTAGATGAGAAGACCTTTTGCAGGCTGCGTAGTGAGCTAAATGTCCTAGATTCGCAGAACTTGGATTGATTCATAGCATACATGTGTTTATGCCTTTGATCATGTTCCTTATGCATTTTGTTGCTTACTTGTGGTGCTCAAGTTGTACAAACACTCCCTGGACCTCACAAGTCCTCTTGCAAGTGGTGCACATATTTAGGGGGAGATGTGCTACAACTTGACCCTTTGAGACTAACCGTGTGTTTGAGTTTGCTTGTTTGAGTCTCAAAGGAGGTTTGAAAGGGAAAAGGTGGACTTGGACCATGAAAGACTTCCACTACACTCCGATGAGAGGGTAACTTTTTCCAAGTTCATCTCATGTACTCTTATTGCCTTTGTATTCTTATTGAAGATTTTGGTGAGGCAATGGGGTTCTAGGGCCAAGATTGATCCCGTTTTGGTGCTTGATGCCAAAGGGGGAGAAAATAAAGGCCAAAGCAATAGATGGATCAGCTACCACTTGAGAAATTTTGAATTTGGTTTGTCAAAACTCTTTTATTGTCTCTTTTGTCAAAAGTTGGTCTCTTGTGGGGAAAAGTGTTGACTATGGGAAAAAGGGGGAGTTTTTGAAATCCTTGATCAATTTCCTTTGGAATACCTCTCTTTATGTCTCTACAAGTGAATTTGACTTAGAGATAGGAATTTGAGTTTGATTTGCAAAAACAAACCAAGTGGTGGCAAAGAGTGATCCATATATGCCAAAATGATTCAAAACAACTTTTGGTTTTCATTTGCATTGGTATTGCACTTGTTCTAGTCACTTTATGTTGTGTTGGCATAAATCACCAAAAAGGGGGAGATTGAAAGGGAAATGTGCCCTTGGGCCATTTCTAAGTATTTTGGTGATTGAGTGCCAACACAAGTGCTTTTGTGTTAATCTATGTAAAGTGGTGGACAAAGTACAAATCATGTTAAAAGGTATGTTTCTAGACTGAGTACATTATTTTATGGACTAATGTATTGTGTCTAAGTGCTGGAAACAGGAAAAATTGAATTGGAAATGAGATGGCTTTGTTCAGCCAAAGTCTGCTCAGTCTGGGTGCACCGGACAGTGTCCGGTGGTGCACCGGACAATGTTCGGTGCGCCAGGCTGGCTCTAGCGAACAGGCTGCTCTTGGGACTTCGACGGCGGTGTACGGCTATAATTCACCGGACTGTCCGGTGGTGCACCGGACTGTCCGGTGAGCCGTTCACAGGCGAACTCGTCGCTCTCGGGAGATGATCAACGGCGTATAGCTAAAATTCACCGGTCTGTCCGGTGGTGCACCGGACTGTCCGGTGAGTCAACGGTCAGCCGGGGCAACGGTCGGCCGAGGATTCCGCGCGTGACGCGTGGCCGAGCCAACGATCACATTGGTGCACCGGACTGTCCGGTGTGCACCGGACAGTGTCCGGTGCACCAACGGCTCTCAGACTCCAACGGTCGGCTTCGCCAAATAAGGAAGGATATCTGCACCGGATAGTGTCCGGTGGTGCATCGGACTGTCCGGTGCGCCAGTCGACAGAAGGCAAGATCTGCCTTCCAGGAATGTTCTCAACGGCTCCTAGCTGCCTTGGGGCTATAAAAGGGACCCCTAGGCGCATGGAGGATATCAAGCATACTCAAAGCATTCCTAAGCACCAAGACTTCGATTCCACGCATTTGTTTCTTCGTGATAGCATCTAGAGCTCTTGTTGAGTTGTGAACTCGTAGGGTTGTGTTGCGAGCTCTTGTTGCGACTTGTGTGCGTGTTGACATTCTGATTTTGTGTCTTGTGTGCGTTGCTCATCCCTCCCTTACTCCGTGCTTCTTTGTGAACTTCAAGTGTAAGGGCGAGAGGCTCCAAGTTGTGGAGATTCCTCGCGAACGGGATTAAGAAAAGCAAAGCAAAACACCGTGGTATTCAAGTGGGTCTTTGGACCGCTTGAGAGGGGTTGATTGCAACCCTCGTCCGTTGGGACGCCACAACGTGGAGTAGGCAAGCGTTGGTCTTGGCCGAACCATGGGATAACCACCGTGCCATCTCTGTGATTGATCTCTTGTGGTTATTGTGTTTTGTTGAGACTCCTCTCTAGCCACTTGGCGATTATTGTGCTAACGCTTAACCAAGTATTTGTGGCTTAAGTTTCAAGTTTTACAGGATCACCTATTCACCCCCCCCCCCCCCTCTAGGTGCTCTCAGGCACGCTGTACAAGGTCTGTCTTTCTCAAAACAGACATTGGTTAGTCCTGACACATGATCACCCTTTAGAAGTTTATAAAGGTTCTTCATCCCAACATGTGCTAGACGGAGATGCCAAAGCCAGCCCATATTCGTCTTAGCGATTAAGCATGCATCTAGATCGGCATTCTCTTTTGAGAAATCAACTAAATAGAGCTTGCCATCTAATACACCCTTAAAAGCTAATGAACCATCACTTCTTCTAAAGACAGATACATCAATATTTGTAAATAAATAATTGTAGCCCATATGACAAAATTGACTTACAGACAGTAAATTATACCCGAGCGACTCTACTAAAAACACATATGAAATTGAGTGCTTGTTCGTGATGGCTATCTTGCCTAAGCCTTTGACCTTGCCTTAGTTCCCATCTCCAAAGATAATAGTATCCTAGAAATCCCTGTTCTTGACATAGGAGGTGAACATTTTCTTCTCCTCCGTCATGTGGTTTGTGCATCCGCTGTCGATAATCCAGCTTGAGCCCTCGGATGCATAAACCTGCAAGGAATTTAAGCTTGGGTTTTAGGTACCCAACTCTTGTTGGGTCCTACAAGGTTAGTCACAACAATTTTTGGAACCCAAATACAGGTCTTGTCTCCCTTGTATTTAGATCCCAACTTTCTAGCAACCACTTTTGCATTATTGCATGAGAGTACAAAAGAAGCATTACAAGTATGATAAACAGTAGTAGGACTATTGCATGTTTTTCTAGGCGCATGAGACACAACATGATTACACCTAGGCCTATTTCTACTATTAGCATAAGTAGAGCTCGATGCAAACATAGCATGTGAATCATGATAAATAGGTAAAGCAGCATGATTATAACTTTTATCATGATGAAAAACTTTTTTGACATGAGCATAAAGATAAGCATGGTTCTTTTGATCATGTACAGAATATGAACTACTAGTCATATGAGCCTTCCCTTTCCCCTTGTTGAGATCAGAAGTCCTTTGGCTTGTTAATTTCTTGGTTTCCTTTCGAAAACCAAGTCCATCCTTAATTGAGGGGTGTCTACCAACAGTGTAGGCATCCCTAGCAAATTTTAGTTTCTCAAAATCATCTTTGCAAGTCTTAAGTTGATCATTAAGACTTGCAACATCATTATTTAGCTTAGCAATAGTAGCAGCATGTTCATCAAAATCAACATCTTTACATCTATTGCAAATAACCACATGCTCTACACATGAACTAGTTGCATTTACTTTCTCTAGCTTAGCATTCAAATCATCATTTACATTCTTTAAGCTAGAGATAGATTCATGACAAGTAGACAACTCAGAGGATATCATTTCATTTCTCTTAATTTCTAGAGCAAGAGATTTTTGAACACTAATAAATTTATCATGCTCCTCATACAAAATATCTTCTTGCTTTTCTAGCAATCTATCCTTTTCATTAATAGCGTCAATTAATTCATTTATTTTGTCTACCTTAGTTCTATCTAATCCCTTAAACAAATCAGTGTAGTCTACTTCATCATCAGATGATTCTTCATCACTAGAAGAAGTATATTTAGGAGTGTCCCGAATACATACCTTATTCTTCTTAGCCATAAGGCATGTATGGCGTCCGTTGGGGAAGAGCGAAGATTTGTCAAAGGCTGAGGCAGCCAGTCCTTCATCGTCGGAGTCGGATGAGGAACAGTCGGAGTCCCATTCCTTTCTAAGGTGTGTCTCGCCCTTCGCCTTCCTATAGTTCTTCTTTTTCTCCTTCTTCCCATGCTTTTCTTGTGCCTTGTCATTCTCATTATCGGGACATTGAGCAATAAAATGACCAGTCTTACCGTATTTGAAGCAGGAGCGTTTTCCCCTTGACTTGTTCTTGTTGGGGTACTCCTTTCGTCCTTCTAGTGCGGTCTTGAAGCGCTTGATGATGAGCGCCATCTTATCTTCAATGAGCCTGGCAGCCTCCACTTGTGCTACCTTGCTAGGTAGCGCCTCCATGCTGCTAGTTGCTTTAAGAGCAACGGGCTGTGGCTCGTAGACGGGGAGTGGACCGTTCAAGGCGTCGTCCACATATCTTGTCTCCTTCACCATCATGTGCCTGCTTACGAATTTTTCGAGGATTTCCTCGGGCGTCATCTTGGTGTACCTGAGGTTCTCACGAATAAGATTTACAAGATGGGGGTCAATAACTATAAATGACCTGAGCATGAGTCGGACGACGTCATGATCCGTCCATCTTGTACTCCCGTAGCTTCGGATTTTATTGACCAGGGTCTTGAGCCTGTTGTAGGTCTGTGTTGGCTCCTCTCCCCTAATCATTGTGAACCTCCCCAGCTCGCCTTCCACCAGTTCCATCTTGGTGATCATGGTGGCGTTATTGCCCTCGTGAGATATTTTGAGGGTGTCCCAAATCTGTTTGGCGTTGTCCAAGCCGCTGACCTTGTTATATTCATCCCTGCATAGAGATGCTAGCAAAAAAGTAGTGGCTTATGCATTTTTATGAATTTGTTCATTGATAAACACAGGATTATCAGTACTATCAAAATGCATTCCATTCTCTACAATTTCCCAAATACTAGGATGGAGGGAAAATAGATGACTACGCATTTTATGGCTCCAAAATGAGTAATCCTCTCCATCGAAGTGTGGAGGTTTTCCAAGTGGAATAGAAAGTAAATGTGCATTTGAATTGTACGGGATGCAAGAATAATCAAATGAGTAATTTTGGTTAACCGTTTTCCGTTTGCACGAGGAGTCGTCGTCGTCATCCCTTGGTGAAGAGGAGGAGGCATCACTGTCGTAGTAGATAATCTTCTTGATGCGTCTCTTCTTCTTCCTGTCCCTCTTCTTGTGACTCGAGCCTGAGTCAGTGGGTTTGTCGTCTCTTGGCTCGTTGAAGAGGGACTCCTCGTTGTCGTTGATCACCATCCCCTTGCCTTTAGGATCCATCTCTTCGGGCGGTTAGTCCCTTAGATGAAGAGTACGGCTCTGATACCAATTGAGAGCACCTAGAGGGGGGTGAATAGGTGATCCTGCAAAATTCAACACTAATAGCACAAACTTGGTTTATAAAATGTCAGTTAGATTAAACCAAGTTGTTATAGAATGAGTTCTCAAGAAGAAATCAATCACAAAGAAAAGCAACACAAGAGACACGGTGTTTTATCCCGTGGTTTGGTCAAGTAACACTTGCCTACTTTCACATTGTGGCGTCCCAATGGACGAGGGTTGCACTCAACCCCTTTCAAGTGATCCAATGATCGACTTAAATACAACGGTCTTTTTCTTTAGAGTTCTTTTCCTGTTTGCGAGGAATCTCCACAATTTGGAGCCTCTCGCCCTTACAATATTGATCACAAGAGAAGCACAAGAGTAAGGGAGGGAAAGCAACACACGCAAGACTCAATACGCTTCAAACACATGCACACAATCCAAGACTTGAGCACAAAAACACGACGCAGGAGTTCTCGACTCGAAAGGTGCTCAAATCTCTAATACAGCGATCCAAATGCGTGGCGGCAGAGTCTAGGTGTCTTAGATTGTTCAGAAAATGCTTGGTGTACTACTCCATGCGCCTAGGGGTCCCCTTTATAGCCCCAAGGCATTTAGGAGCCGCTGGAGATCAAATTAGAAGGCAATTCTTGCCTTCTGTCGAGTGGCGCACCGGACAGTCCGGTGCACCACCGAACATGAACAGTACCTATCCGGTGCTCGATCTCCTTCCTTTTCTGGCGCAGTCAACTGTTGGCCCTTCGGTCCTATTGACGCACCGGACAGTCCGGTGTGACCAACTAACCGTTGGCATGGGCCACACGTCGCCCGCTGATTGCGCAACCGACCGTTTGCCGCGAGCGCCGTTGGCTCACCGGACAGTCCAGTGAATTTTAGCCGCGCGTCTTAACTTTTTCCCGAGAGCGACGAGTTCGTCGCTGGAGTCTTGAGCACGGGCGCTGATGGCTCACCGGACAGTCTGGTGCACCATCAGACAGTCCGGTGATTTATAGCTACGTCGCCCCCATCAATTCCTGAGAGCAGCGAGTTCACCGCCGGGCCAGCCTAGACACCAGACACTGTCCGGTGCACCACCGGACAGTCCGACGCACCACAGGCTAGTGCTGGTTTGGCTGAACATAGCCAATTCTTCTCCACTTCTTTTCCTCTTTTCTCGGCAATGTCTCTAGTACTTAGATGAACATGTTAGTACCCAAAAACAATTTACTAGGGCTAGAAACATACCTTGGTTCTTGATGTGCACTTCTAAATCACTTAGTACATATGAACTTAAAACAATATCTTGGGCATCTAATCACCAAAACATTTATAGAAATGGCCCAAGGGCACATTTCCCTTTCACCTTGGTCCAATGAGACTCTATGGTCATCATGACCTTATTGTGTCAAATATAATCATTAGAGTACACTCCTAGAGTGTATGATTCTATGACCCTCATCAGACCAGTCTAACACTCATGAAACCTCACTAGTAACACTCTAGAAGGCATTAGTCCAAGACTCAATGGTATGGCCGTCATCCTCTTAAGTCAGACCAGTGCAATGCATACATAATCTCTCTATTATATTTTTGGGACACTATTAGACTCACATGATATGGTCCCATGACCATATTCCTTAGGGTTTGATGATCAAATTTTATTTGGCAACCACCTGTAAGTTGTAAGTAAAATGGATCTACACCCATTGAAAGTCGCCTAGAGGGTGGGTGAATAGGACGAAACTAAAATTTACAAAGTTAATCACAACTACAAGCTGGGTTAGCGTTGGAAATAGAAATGAGTCCGAGAGAGGGCGTAAAAACAAATCGCAAGTGAATAAAGAAGTGAGACACAAGGATTTGTTTTACCGAGGTTCGGTTCTCTCAAACCTACTCCCCGTTGAGGTGGTCACAAAGACCGGGTCTCTTTCAACCCTTTCCCTCTCTCAAACGGTCCCTCGGACCGAGTGAGCTTCTCTTCTCAATCAACCGGGAACCAAACTTCCCCGCAAGGACCACCACACAATTGGTGTCTCTTGCCTTGATTACAATTGAGATGATCGCAAGAAAGAATGAGAAAAAGAAGCAATCCAAGCGCAAGAGCTCAAATGAACACAACAATCACTCTCTCTAATCACTAAAGCTTTGAGTGGAATTGGGAGAGGATTGGATCTCTTTGGTGTGTCTAGAATTGAATGCTAGAGCTCTTGTAAGTAGTTGGAAGGTGAAAACTTGGATGACTTGAATGTGGGGGTGGTTGGGGTATTTATAGCCCCAACCACCAAACTTGACCGTTGGTGGAGGCTGCAGTCGACGGGCGCACCGGACAGTCCGGTGCGCCACCGGACACTGTCCGGTGCGCCAGCCACGTCACCAGGCTGTTGGGTTCTGACCGTTGGAGCTCTGTCTTATGGGCCCACCTGGCTGTCCGGTGGTGCACCGGACAGGCCCTGTAGGCTGTCCGGTGTGCCACCCGCGCGTGCCCTGCTCCTCTGCGCGCGCTGGCGCGCATTTAATGCGTTGCAGACGACCGTTGCGCTCGAAGTAGCCGTTGCCCCGCTGTCACACCGGACAGTCCGGTGTGCACCGGACACTGTCCGGTGACTCACCGGACAGTCCGGTGAATTTTAGCGGAGCGGATTCCCGAAGCTGGCGAGTTCAGAGTCGCTCTCCTCTGGAGCACCGAACACTGTCTGGTGGTGCACCAGACAGTCCGGTGAATTATAGCGAAGCGCCTCTGAGATTTCCCAAAGGTGAAGAGTTCAGCTTGGAGTCCCCTGGTGCACCGGACACTGTCCGGTGGCACACAGGACAGTCCGGTGCGCCAGACCAGGGTGCCTTCGGTTGTCCCTTTGCACTTTTGTTTGAACCCATTCCTTGGTCTTTTATTGGCTTATTGTGAACCTTTGGCACCTGTAGAACTTATAGACTAGAGCAAACTAGTTAGTTTAATTATTTGTGTTGGGCAATTCAACCACCAAAATCAATTAGGAAATAGGTGTAAGCCTAATTCCCTTTCAATCTCCCCCTTTTTGGTGATTGATGCCAACACAAACCAAAGCAAGTATAGAAGCGCATAATTGAACTAGTTTGCATAATGTAAGTGCAAAGGTTACTTAGAATTGAGCCAATAAATATTACTTACTAGATATGCATGGATTGTTTCTTTATTTTTAACATTTTGGACCACGCTTGCACCACATGTTTTGTTTTTGCAAATTCTTTTTGTAAATGCTTTTCAAAGTCCTTTTGCAAATAGTCAAAGGTAAATGAATAAGATTTAGAGAAGCATTTTCAAGATTTGAAATTTTCTCCCTTGTTTCAAATGCTTTTCCTTTGACTAAACAAAACTCCCCCTTAATAAATATCTTCTTCTTAGTGTTCAAGAGGGTTTTTTTGAAAATACTAATCTCCCCCTTTTGAACACAATGAGATATCAATTTGAAAATCATAAGTTTTAAAATTTGGTGGTGGTGCGGTCCTTTTGCTTTGGGCTCATACTCTCTCCCCCTTTGGCATGAATCGCCAAAAACAGAATCATTAGAGCCCTTGACTAACTACTTTCTCCCCTTTGGCAAATAAAACATATGAGTGAAGATTATACCAAAGACAAAGAATTGCTCGGAGCAACGGCGAAGGTTGAGTTGTGGAGTGGAGTGGAAGCCTTTGTTTTTGCCGAAGACTCCAATTCCCTTTCAATACACCTATGACTTGGTTTGAAATTCACTTGAAAACACATTAGTCATAGCATATATAAAAGAGACATGATCAAAGGTATACTTATGAGCTATGTGTGCAAGACATCAAAAGAAATTCCTAGAATCAAGAATATTTAGCTCATGCCTAAGTTTGGTAAAAGTTTGTTTATCTAGTGGCTTGGTAAAGATATCGGCTATGTTAATGTATGCAATCTCGATATCCCCCTTTTGTTGGTGACCCCTTAAGAAATGATACCGAATGGCTATGTGTTTAGTGCGGCTATGCTCAACGGGATTATCCACCATGCGGATTGCACTCTCATTATCACATAGAAGAGGAACTTTGGTTAATTTGTAACCATAGTCCCTAAGGGTTTGCCTCATCCAAAGTAGTTGCGCGCAACAATGGCCTACGGCAATGTACTCAGCTTCAGCGGTAGAAAGAGCTACGGAATTTTGCTTCTTTGAAGCCCAAGACACCAAGGACCTTCCCAAGAACTGGCAAGTCCCCGATGTGCTCTTCCTATTAATTTTACACCTCGCCTAATCGGTATCGGAATAACCAATTAAATCAAATGTGGATCCCCGAGGGTACCAAAGCCCAAACTTAGGAGTATAAGCCAAATATCTCAAGATTCGTTTTATGGTCGTAAGGTGAGATTCCTTAGGGTCGGCTTGGAATCTTGCACACATGCATACGGAAAGCATAATGTCCGGTCGAGATGCACATAAATAGAGTAATGAACCTATCATCGACCGGTATACCTTTTGATCGACGGATTTACCTTCCGTGTCGAGGTCGAGATGCCCATTTGTTCCCATGGGTGTCTTGATGGGCTCGGCATCCTTCATCCCAAACTTGTTTAGAATGTCTTGAGTATACTTCGTATGGCTAATGAAGGTGCCTTCTTGGAGTTGCTTCACTTGGAATCCTAAGAAATACTTCAACTCCCCCATCATCGACATCTCGAATTTCTGTGTCATGATCCTACTAAATTCTTCACATGTAGATTCGTTAGTAGACCCAAATAAAATATCATCAACATAAATTTGGCATACAAACAAATCATTGTCAAGAGTTTTAGTGAATAGAGTAGGATCAGCCTTTCCGACTTTAAAGCCATTAGCAATAAGGAAATCTCTTAGGCATTCATACCATGCTCTTGGGGCTTGCTTGAGCCCATAAAGCGCCTTACAGAGCCTATAGACATGGTTAGGGTACTCACTATCTTCAAAGCCGGGAGGTTGCTCAACATAGACCTCTTCCTTGATTGGTCCATTAAGGAAGGCACTCTTCACGTCCATTTGGTAAAGCTTGAAGCCATGGTAAGTAGCATAGGCTAATAATATGCGAATTGACTCAAGCCTAGCTACGGGTGCATAGGTTTCACCGAAATCCAAACCTTCGACTTGTGAATACCCCTTGGCCACGAGTCGAGCTTTGTTCCTTGTCACCACACCATGCTCATCTTGCTTGTTGCGGAAGACCCATTTGGTTCCTACAACATTTTGATTAGGACGTGGAACTAAATGCCATACCTCGTTCCTAGTGAAATTGTTGAGCTCCTCTTGCATTGCCATCACCCAATCCGAATCTTGGAGTGCTTCCTCTACCCTGTGTGGCTCAATAGAGGAAACAAAAGAGTAATGCTCACAAAAATGTGCAACACGAGATCTAGTGGTTACCCCCTTATGAATGTCGCCGAGGATGGTGTCGACGGGGTGATCTCGTTGGATTCCTTGGTGGACTCTTGGGTGTGGCGATCTTGGTTCTTCATCCTCCTTGTCTTGATCATTTGCATCTCCCCCTTGACCGCTGCCGTCATCTTGAGGTGGCTCATCATTTTGATTTTCTCCTTCATCAACTTGAGCCTCGTCCTCATTTTGAGTTGGTGGGGATGCTTGCGTGGAGGAGGATGGTTGATCTTGTGCATGTGGTGGCTCTTCGGATTCCTTAGGACACACATCCCCAATGGACATGTTCCTTAGAGCGATGCACGGAGCCTCTTCATCACCTATCTCATCAAGATCAACTTGCTCTACTTGAGAGTCGTTAGTTTCATCAAACACAACGTCACAAGAAACTTCAACTAGTTCTGAGGACTTGTTAAAGACTCTATATGCCCTTGTGTTTGAATCATATCCTAGTAAAAAGCCTTCTACAGTCTTAGGAGCAAATTTAGATTTTCTACCTCTTTTAACAAGAATAAAGCATTTGCTACCAAAGACTCTAAAATATGAAATATTGGGCTTTTTACCGGTTAGGAGTTCGTATGATGTCTTCTTGAGGATTCGGTGTAGATACAACCGGTTGATGGCGTAGCAGGCGGTGTTGACCGCCTCGGCCCAAAACCGATCCGGCGTCTTGTACTAATCAAGCATGGTTCTTGCCATGTCCAATAGAGTTCTATTCTTCCTCTCCACTACACCATTTTGTTGTGGGGTGTAGGGAGAAGAGAACTCATGCTTGATGCCCTCCTCCTCAAGGAAGCCTTCAATTTGAGAGTTCTTGAACTCCGTTTCGTTGTCGCTTCTTATTTTCTTGATCCTTAAGCCGAACTCATTTTGAGCCCGTTCTCAAGAATCCCTTTAGGTCTCTTGGGTTTGAGATTTTTCCTCCAAAAAAAACACCCAAGTGAAGCGAGAATAATCATCCACAATAACTAGACAGTACTTACTCCCGCCGATGCTTATGTAAGCTATCGGGCCGAATAAGTCCATGTGTAGGAGCTCCAGTGGCCTGTCAGTCGTCATGATGTTCTTGTGTGGATGATGAACACCAACTTGCTTCCCTGCTTGGCATGCGCTACAAATCCTGCCTTTCTCAAAATGAACATTTGTTAGTCCTAAAATGTGCTCTCCCTTTAGAAGCTTATGAAGATTCTTCATTCCAACATGGGCTAGTCGGCGGTGCCAGAGCCAACCCATGTTAGTCTTAGCAATTAAGCAAGTGTCGAGTTCAGCTCTATCAAAATCTACCAAGTATAGCTGACCCTCTAACACTCCCTTAAATGCTATTGAATCATCACTTCTTCTAAAGACAGTGACACCTACATTAGTAAAGAGACAGTTGTAGCCCATTTGACATAATTGAGATACAGAAAGCAAATTGTAATCTAAAGAATCTACAAGAAAAACATTGGAAATGGAATGATCAGGTGAAATAGCAATTTTACCCAAACCTTTGACCAAACCTTGGTTTCCATCCCTGAATGTGATAGCTCGTTGGGAATCTTGGTTTTTCTCGTAGGAGGAGAACATCTTCTTCTCCCCTGTCATGTGGTTTGTGCACCCGCTATCGATGATCCAACTTGAGCCCCCGAATGCATAAACCTACAAAACAAATTTAGTTCTTGACTTTAGGTACCCAAACGGTTTTGGGTCCTTTGGCATTAGACACAAGAACTTTGGGTACCCAAACACAAGTCTTTGAGCCCTTGTGTTTGCCCCCAACAAACTTGGCAACTACCTTGTCGGATTTGTTAGTTAAAACATAAGATGCATCAAAAGTTTTAAATGAAATGCTATGATCATTTGATGCAGTAGGAGTTTTCTTCTTAGGCAACTTAGCACGGGTTGGTTGCCTAGAGCTAGATGTCTCATCCTTATACATAAAAGCATGATTAGTTCTAGAGTGAGACTTCCTAGAGTGAATTCTCCTAATCTTGCTCTCGGGATAACCGGCAGGGTACAAAATGTAACCCTCGTTATCCTGAGGCATGGGAGCCTTGCCCTTAACAAAGTTAGACAATTTCTTAGGAGGGGCATTAAGTTTGACATTGTCTCCCCTTTGGAAGCCAATGCCATCCTTGATGCCAGGGCATCTCCCACTATAGAGCATACTTCTAGCAAATTTAAACTTTTCATTCTCTAAGTTATGCTCGGCAATTTTAGCATCTAATTTTGCTATATGATCATTTTGTTGTTTAATTAAGACCATATGATCATGAATAGCATTAATATCAACATCTCTACATCTAGTGCAAATAGAAACATGCTCAATGGTAGATGTAGAGGGTTTGCAAGAATTAAGTTCAACAATCTTAGCACGCAAAATATCATTGTTATCTCTAAGATCGGAAATTGTAACATTGCAAACATCTAAGTCTTTAGCCTTAGCATTTAATTTTTCATTTTCACATCTAAGGCTATCAAGAGAAATATTCAATTCATCAATCTTAGCAAGTAAATCAACATTATCATCTCTAGGATTGGGAATTGAAGTATTACAAACATTAGAATCAACCTTAGCAATTAATTTTGCATTTTCATTTCTAAGGTTGGCATACTTCTAGTATCATGGCATGTGCTTAGCTCACTAAATAATTTTTCACATTTTCTACTTCTAGAGCATAAGCATTCTTAACCTTAACATGCTTTTTATTTTCCTTGATTAGGAAGTCCTCTTGGGAGTCCAAGAGATCATCCTTTTCATGGATGGCGCTAATCAATTCATTTAATTTTTCCTTTTGTTGCATATTGAGGTTGGCAAAAAGGGTACGCAAATTATCTTCCTCATCACTAGCATTATCATCACTAGAGGACTCATATTTAGTGGAGGATTTGGATTTAACCTTTTTCTTTTTGCTGTCCTTAGCCATGAGGCACTAGTGGCCGACGTTGGGGAAGAGAAGACCCTTGGTGACGGCGATGTTTGCGGCGTCCTCATCGGAGGAGGAGTCGGTGGACCTCTCGTCGGAGTCCCACTCCCGGCAAACATGGGCATCGCCGCCCTTCTTCTTGTGATATCTTTTCTTCTCCTTTCTTCTCCCCTTCTTGTCGTCACCCCTGTCACTGTCACTATAAATAGGACATTTTGCAATAAAGTGACCGGGCTTACCACATTTATAGCACACTTTCTTGGAGCGGGGCTTGTAATCTTTCCCCCTCCTTTGCTCGAGGATTTGGCGGAAGCTTTTGATGATAAGTGCCATTTCCTCATTATCGAGCTTGGAGGCGTCGATTGGTTGTCTACTTGATGTAGACTCCTCCTTCTTCTCCTCCGTCGCCTTGAATGCCACCGGTTGTGCTTCGGGCGTGGAGGAGGTGCCTTGCTCGATGATTTTCTTTGAGCCTTTAATCATTAGCTCAAAGCTCACAAATTTTCCTATAACCTCCTCGGGAGACATTAGCTTGTATCTAGGATCACCTCGAATTAATTGAACTTGCGTAGGGTTAAGAAAGACGAGGGATCTAAGAATAACCTTGACCATTTCATGGTCATCCCATTTTTCGCTCCCGAGGTTGCGCACTTGGTTCACCAAGGTCTTCAAGCGGTTGTACATAGCTTGAGGATCCTCTCCTTGGTGAAGCATGAAGCGACCAAGCTCCCCCTCGATCGTCTCCCGCTTGGTGATCTTTGTCACCTCGTCTCCTTCGTGCGCGGTCTTGAGTACGTCCCAAATTTCCTTCGCACTCTTTAACCCTTGCACCTTATTATACTCCTCTCGACTTAGAGAGGCGAGGAATATAGTGGTGGCTTGGGAGTTAAAGTGGTGGATTTGGGCCACTTCGTCCGAGTCGTAGTCTTCATCCCCTACGGATGGTACCTGTACACCAAACTCAACAACATTCCAAATGCTTGTGTGAGTGAGGTTAGATGATGTCTCATTTTATCACTCCACATATTATAATCTTCACCGTCAAAAACCGGTGGTTTGCCTAATAGAATGGAGAGCAAAGGAGTACGCTTTGAAATATGGGGATAGCGTAGGGGAATCTTACTATACTTCTTGCGCTCATGGCGCTTAGAAGTAACGGACGGCACGTCGGAGCCGGAGGTCGATGGTGATGAGGTGTCGGTCTCGTAGTAGACCACTTTTTCTCATCTTCTTGTGCTTGTCGCCTCTCCGATGCGACTTGTGGGAAGAAGATTTCTTCTCCTTCCCCTTGCCTTTGTTGCGGGACTCCTCCGATGAAGTTTTCCCATGGCTTGTAGCGGGCTTGTCGCCAGTTTCCATCTCCCTCTTGGTGTGATCTCCCGACATCTCTTCGAGCGGTTAGGCTCTAATGAAGCACCGGGCTCCGATACCAATTGAAAGTCGCCTAGAGGGGGGTGAATAGGGCGAAACTGAAATTTACAAAGTTAATCACAACTACAAGCCGGGTTAGCGTTGGAAATAGAAACGAGTCCGAGAGAGGGCGTAAAAACAAATTGCAAGTAAATAAAGAAGTGAGACACAAGGATTTGTTTTACCGAGGTTCGGTTCTCTCAAACCTACTCCCCGTTGAGGTGGTCACAAAGACCGGGTCTCTTTCAACCCTTTCACTCTCTCAAACGGTCCCTCGGACCGAGTGAGCTTCTCTTCTCAATCAACCGGGAACCAAACTTCCCCGCAAGGACCACCACACAATTGGTGTCTCTTGCCTTGATTACAATTGAGATGATCGCAAGAAAGAATGAGAAAAAGAAGCAATCCAAGCACAAGAGCTCAAATGAACACAACAATCACTCTCTCTAATCACTAAAGCTTTGAGTGGAATTGGGAGAGGATTGGATCTCTTTGTTGTGTCTAGAATTGAATGCTAGAGCTCTTGTAAGTAGTTGGAAGGTGAAAACTTGGATGACTTGAATGTGGGGGTGGTTGGGGTATTTATAGCCCCAACCACCAAACTTGACCGTTGGTGGAGGCTGCAGTCGACGGGCGCACCGGACAGTCCGGTGCGCCAGCCACGTCACCAGGCTGTTGGGTTCCGACCGTTGGAGCTCTGTCTTGTGGGCCCGCCTGGCTGTCCGGTGGTGCACCGGACAGGCCCTGTAGGCTGTCCGGTGTGCCACCCGCGCGTGCCCTGCTCCTCTGCGCGCGCTGGCGCGCATTTAATGCGTTGCAGACGACCGTTGCGCTCGAAGTAGCCTTTGCCCCGCTGTCACACCAGACAGTCCGGTGTGCACCGGACACTGTCCGGTGAATTTTAGCGGAGCGGATTCCTGAAGCTGGCGAGTTCAGAGTCGCTCTCCTCTGGAGCACCGGACACTGTCCGGTGGTGCACCGGACAGTCCGGTGAATTATAGCGAAGCGCCTCTGAGATTTCCCGAAGGTGAAGAGTTCAGCTTGGAGTCCCCTGGTGCACCGAACACTGTCCGGTGGCACACCGGACAGTCCGGTGCGCCAGACCAGGGTGCCTTCGGTTGTCCCTTTGCTCTTTTGTTTGAACCCATTCCTTGGTCTTTTATTGGCTTATTGTAAACCTTTGGCACCTGTAGAACTTATAGACTAGAGCAAACTAGTTAGTCCAATTATTTGTGTTGGGCAATTCAACCACCAAAATCAATTAGGAAATAGGTGTAAGCCTAATTCCCTTTCACCCATTTTGAGTAAAGAGTTTTTGATGTTTGTTGACCAACACAACCATTTGAATTAATATTACTTGCTAGTGTCTACGGACGTAGTTTAAAGGATGCAACGTTGTCTTGGACAAAGATAAAGTGATGAATTAGAAGACCAACATCTCAAGCAAGATATTAGAAGACTCATTGAAGACCTACAAAGGTCATGCAATAGTCTAAGACACAAGATGGAAAGATATCAGATTAAGAGACGCGAAGAAATAGAGAAATAAAGGCTACTCAGGAGCATAAGACATGTCAGGTGAGAAACCATACAAAACACCATATATGAGTTGCAGTGAACTTAAGAAAGGGATACTGAAAGGGAATTAGGCTTACACCTAGTCCCTAATTAATTTTGGTGGTTGAATTGCCCAACACAAATGTTTGGACTAACTAGTTTGCTCTAGTGTATAAGTTATACAGGTGCTAAAGGTTCACACTTAGCCAATAAAAAGACAAAGTATTGGGTTCAACCAAAGAGCAAAGGGTCAACCGAAGGCACCTCTGGTCTGGCGCACCGGACTGTCTGGTGTGCCACCGGACATGTCCGGTGCACCAGAGGACTCCAACTTTAAACTCGTCGCCTTCGGGAAATTCCAGAGGCAGCTCCGCTATAATTCACCGGACTGTCCGGTGTACACCGGACATGTCCGGTGCTCCAAGGAAGAGCGGCCTCCGGAACTCGCCAGCCTCGGGAATTCATTTCAGCTGCTCCGCTATAATTCACCGGACTGTCCGGTGTACACCGGACTGTCCGGTGTAACAGCGGGGCAACGGCTATTTCGGCGCCAACGGCTACCTGCGACGCATTAAATGCGCGCGCTGCGCGCGCAGAGGTCAGGCACGCCCATGCTGGCGCACCGGACACTCTACAGTTCATGTCCGGTGCGCCACCGGACATCAAGGCAGGCCCAGAAGACAGAGCTCCAACGGTCGGAACCCAACGGCTTTGGTGACGTGGCTGTCGCACCGGACATGTCCGGTGTGCACCGGACTGTCCGGTGCGCCATCAAACAGACAGCCTCACCAAACGGCTAGTTTGGTGGTTGGGGCTATAAATAACCCCAACCACCCACCATTCATTGCATCCAAGTTTTCCACTTCCCAACTACTTACAAGAGCTCTAGCATTCAATCCTAGACACACCAAAGAGATCAAATCCTCTCCAATTTCCACACAACGCCCTAGTGATTAGAGAGAGAGATTTGCTTGTGTTCTTTCGAGCTCTTGCGCTTGGATTGCTTTCTTCTTTCTTGAGTCTTTCATTGCGATCAAACTCACTTGTAATTGAGGCAAGAGACACCAAACTTGTGGTGGTCCTTGTGGGAACTTTGTGTTCCAAGTGATTGAGAAGAGAAAGCTCACTCGGTCCGAGGGACCGTTTGAGAGAGGGTAAGGGTTGAAAGAGACCCGGCCTTTGTGGCCTCCTCAACGGGGAGTAGGTTTGAGAGAACTGAACCTCGGTAAAACAAATCCGCGTGTCTCACTTCATTATTCGCTTGCGATTTGTTTTGCACCCTCTCTCGCGGACTCTATTATATTTCTAACGCTAACCCGGCTTGTAGTTGTGATTATTTTTGAGAATTTCAGTTTCGCCCTATTCACCCCCCTCTAGGCGACTTTCAATTGGTATCAGAGGCCGGTGCTTCATTAGAGCCTAACCGCTCGAAGTGATGTCGGGAGATCACACCAAGAGGGAGATGGAGACTGGCGACAAGCCCACTACGAGCCAAGAGAGCACTTCATCGGAAGAGTCCTGCACCAAGAGGAAGGAGAAGAAGAAGGACTCCTCCAAACGGAAGGAGAAAAGATCTTCTTCTTCTCACCACAAAGAGAAGAAGGAAAAATCTTCTTCCCACAAGTCGCATCGGAAAGGCGACAAGCACAAGAGGATGAGGAAAGTGGTCTACTACGAGACCGACACTTCATCAACATCTACCTCCGACTCCGATGCGTCGTCCGTAACTTCTAAGCGCCAAGAGCGCAAGAAGTTTAGTAAGATCCCCTTACACTATCCTCGTACATCTAGACCTACTCCATTACTTTCCGTTCCATTAGGCAAACCGCCAACTTTTGATGGCGAAGATTATGCTAGGTGGAGTGATTTAATGAAATTTCATCTAACCTCACTCCACAAAAGTATATGGAATGTTGTTGAGTTTGGAGCACAGGTACCATCCGTAGGGGATGAAGACTACGATACGGACGAAGTGGCCCAAATCGAGCACTTCAACTCTCAAGCTACAACCATACTCCTCGCCTCTCTAAGCAAGGAGGAATACAACAAGGTGCAAGGGTTGAAGAATGCAAAGGAGATTTGGGACCTACTCAAGACCGCGCACAAGGGTGATGAACTCACCAAGATCACCAAGCGGGAAACAATCGAGGGGGAGCTCGGTCGTTTTCGTCTTCGCCAAGGGGAGGAGCCACAAGATATGTACAACCGGCTCAAAACCTTGGTGAACCAAGTGCGCAACCTCGGGAGCAAAAAATGGGATGACCACGAGGTGGTTAAGGTTATTTTGAGATCACTTATTTTCCTTAACCCTACTCAAGTACAATTAATTCGTGGTAACCCAAGATATACACTAATGACTCCCGAGGAAGTTATCGGGAATTTTGTGAGCTTTGAATGTATGATCAAGGGCTCAAAGAAGATCAATGAGCTTGACGAACCCTCCATGTCCGAAGCACAACCAGTGGCATTTAAGGCGACGGAGGAGAAGAAGGAGGAATCTACACCGAGTAGACAACCAATTGACGCCTCCAAGCTCGACAATGAGGAGATGGATTTAATCATCAAAAGCTTTCGCCAAATCCTCAAGCAACGAAAGGGGAAGGACTACAAATCCCGTTCCAAGAAGGTTTGCTACAAGTGTGGTAAGCCCGGTCACTTTATTGCTAAATGTCCATTATCAAGTGACAATGATAGGGATAACGACAAGAAGGGCAAGAGGAGAGAAAATAAAAGGTACCACAAGAAGAGGGGCGGCGATGCCCACGTGTGCCGCGAGTGGAACTCCGACGAGAGCTCCACCGACTCCTCCTCCTCCGACGAGGACGCCGCCAACATCGCTGTCACCAAGGGACTCCTCTTCCCCAACGTCGGCCACAAGTGCCTCATGGCAAAGGACGTCAAAAGGAAGAAGGTTAAATCTAAATCCTCCACTAAATATGAGTCCTCTAGTGATGATAATGCTAGTGATGAGGAAAATAATTTGCGTACCCTTTTTGCCAACCTTAACATGGAACAAAAGGAAAAATTGAATGAGCTAATTAGTGCCATCCATGAAAAGGATGATCTCTTGGACTCCCAAGAGGACTTCCTAATCAAGGAAAATAAGAAACATGTTAAGGTTAAGAATGCTTATGCTCTAGAGGTAGAAAAATGTGGCAAATTATCTAGTGAGCTAAGCACATGCCATGACACTATTGCCAACCTTAGAAATGAAAATGCTAAATTAATTGCTAAGGTTGATTCTCATGTTTGTATTGATTCAACTTCCTATCCTAGAGATGATAATGTTGATTTGCTTGCTAGGATTGATGAGTTGAATGCTTCTCTTGCTAGCCTTAGAGATGAGAATGAAAAATTGTTTGCTAAGGCTAAAGAATTAGATGTTTGCAATGTTACAATTTCCGACCTTAGAACTAAGAATGATATGTTGCATGCTAAGGTTGCAGAACTAAAATCTTGCAAACCCTCTACATCTGCCATTGAGCACACTTCTATTTGTACTAGATGTAGAGATGTTGATATCAATGCTATTCATGATCACATGTCCTTAATTAAACAACAAAATGATCATATATCATTATTAGATGCTAAAATTGCCGAGCATAACTTAGAAAATGAAAAGTTTAAATTTGCTAGAAGTATGCTCTATAATGGGAGACGCCCTGGCATCAAGGATGGCATTGGCTTCCAAAGGGGAGACAATGTCAAACTTAGTGCCCCTCCTAAAAGATTGTCTAATTTTGTTAAGGGCAAGGCTCCCATGCCTCAGGATAACGAGGGTTACATTTTGTACCCTGCCGGTTATCCTGAGAGCAAAATTAGGAAAATTCACTCTAGGAAGTCTCACTCTAGCCCTAACCATGCTTTTATGTATAAGGGTGAGACATCTAGCTCTAGGCAACCAACCCGTGCTAAGTTGCCTAGAAAGAAAACTTCTATTGCATCAAATGATCATAGCATTTCATTTAAGACTTTTGATGCATCTTATGTTTTGACTAACAAATCCGGCAAAGTAGTTGCCAAGTTTGTTGGGGGCAAACACAAGGGATCAAAAACTTGTGTTTGGGTACCCAAAGTTCTTGTTTCTAATGCCAAAGGACCCAAGACCATTTGGGTACCTAAAGTCAAGAACTAAAATTGTTTTGTAGGTTTATGCATCCGGGGGCTCAAATTGGATACTCGACAGCGGGTGCACAAACCACATGACAGGGGAGAAGAAGATGTTCTCCTCATATGAGAAAAACCAAGATCCCCAACGAGCTATCACATTCGGGGATGGAAATCAAGGTTTGGTCAAAGGATTGGGTAAAATTGCTATATCACCTGACCATACTATTTCCAATGTTTTTCTTATAGATTCTTTAGATTACAATTTGCTTTCTGTATCTCAATTATGTTAAATGGGCTACAACTGTCTCTTTACTGATGTAGGTGTCACTGTCTTTAGAAGAAGTGATGATTCAATAGCATTTAAGGGTGTGTTAGAGGGTCAGCTATACTTGGTAGATTTTGATAGAGCTGAACTCGACACATGCTTAATTGCTAAGACTAACTTGGGTTGGCTCTGGCATCGCCGACTAGCCCACGTTGGGATGAAGAATCTCCACAAGCTTCTAAAGGGAGAGCACATTTTAGGACTAACAAATGTTCATTTTGAGAAAGACAGGATTTGTAGCGCATGCCAAGCAGAAAAGCAAGTTGGCACTCATCATCCACACAAGAACATCATGACTAGTGACAGGCCACTGGAGCTCCTACACATGGATTTATTCGGCACGATCGCTTACATAAGCATCGGCGGGAGTAAGTACTGTCTAGTTATTGTGGATGATTATTCTCGCTTCACTTGGGTGTTCTTTTTGCAGGAAAAATCCCATACCCAAGAGACCTTAAAGGGATTCTTGAGACGAGCTCAAAATGAGTTCGGCTTAAGGATCAAGAAAATTAGAAGCGACAACGGGACGGAGTTCAAGAACTCTCAAATTGAAGGCTTTCTTGAGGAGGAGGGCATCAAGCATGAGTTCTCTTCTCCATACACCCCACAACAAAATGGTGTAGTGGAGAGGAAGAATCGAACTCTATTGGACATGGCAAGAACCATGCTTGATGAGTACAAGACACCGGATCGGTTTTGGGCCGAGGCGGTCAACACCGCCTGCTACACCATCAACCGGTTATATCTACACCGAATCCTCAAGAAGACATCCTATGAACTTCTTACTGGTAAAAAGCCCAATATTTCATATTTTAGAGTTTTTGGTAGCAAATGCTTTATTCTTGTTAAAAGAGGTAGAAAATCCAAATTTGCTCCTAAAACTGTAGAAGGCTTTTTACTAGGATATGACTCAAACACAAGGGCATATAGAGTCTTTAACAAGTCCTCAGGACTTGTTGAAGTTTCTTGTGACGTTGTGTTTGATGAGACTAACGGCTCTCAAGTAGAGCAAGTTGATCTTGATGAGATAGGTGAAGAACAGGCTCCGTGCATCGCGCTAAGGAACATGTCCATTGGGGATGTGTGTCCTAAGGAATCCGAAGAGCCTTCACATGCACGAGATCAACCATCCTCCTCCACGCAAGTATCTCCACCAACCCAAAACGAGGACGAGGCTCAAGTTGATAAAGAGGAAGAACAAAATGATGAGCCACCTCAAGATGACGGCAATGATCAAGGGGGAGATGCAAATGATGAAGACAAGGAGGATGAACAACCAAGGCCGCCACACCCAAGAGTCCACCAAGCAATCCAACGAGATCACCCCGTCGACACCATCCTCGGCGACATTCATAAGGGGGTAACCACTCGATCTCGTGTTGCCCATTTTTGTGAGCATTACTCTTTTGTTTCCTCTATTGAGCCACACAGGGTAGAGGAAGCACTACAAGATTCGGATTGGGTGATGGCGATGCAAGAGGAGCTCAACAACTTCACGAGGAACGAGGTATGGCATTTAGTTCCACGTCCTAACCAAAATGTTGTAGGAACCAAGTGGGTCTTCCGCAACAAGCAAGATGAGCATGGTGTGGTGACAAGGAACAAAGCTCGACTCGTGGCCAAGGGGTATTCACAAGTCGAAGGTTTGGATTTCGGTGAAACCTATGCACCCGTAGCTAGGCTTGAGTCAATTCGTATATTATTGGCCTATGCTACTTACCATGGCTTCAAGCGTACCAAATGGACGTGAAGAGTGCCTTCCTCAACGGACCAATCAAGGAAGAGGTCTATGTTGAGCAACCTCCCGGCTTTGAAGATAGTGAGTATCCTAACCATGTCTATAGGCTCTCTAAGGCGCTTTATGGGCTCAAGCAAGCCCCAAGAGCATGGTATGAATGCCTTAGAGATTTCCTTATTGCTAATGGCTTCAAAGTCGGCAAGGCCGATCCTACTTTATTCACTAAAACTCTTGACAATGATTTGTTTGTATGCCAAATTTATGTTGATGATATCATATTTGGGTCTACTAACGAATCTACATGTGAAGAATTTAGTAGGATCATGACACAGAAATTCGAGATGTCGATGATGGGGGGTTGAAGTATTTTCTAGGATTCCAAGTCAAGCAACTCCAAGAGGGCACCTTCATTAGCCAAACGAAGTACACTCAAGACATTCTAACCAAGTTTGGAATGAAGGATGCCAAGCCCATCAAGACACCCATGGGAACAAATGGGCATCTCGACCTCGACACGGGAGGTAAATCCGTCGATCAAAAGGTATACCGGTCGATGATTGGTTCATTGCTTTATTTATGTGCATCTCGACCGGACATTATGCTTTCCGTTTGCATGTGTGCAAGATTCCAAGCCGACCCTAAGGAATCACACCTTACGGCCGTAAAACGAATCTTGAGATATTTGGCTTATACACCTAAGTTTGGGCTTTGGTACCCTCGGGGATCCACATTTGATTTGATTGGTTATTCGGATGCCGATTGGGCGGGGTGTAAGATTAATAGAAAGAGCACATCAGGGACTTGCCAGTTCTTGGGAAGATCCTTGGTGTCTTGGGCTTCAAAGAAGCAAAATTCGGTCGCTCTTTCTACCGCCGAAGCCGAGTATATTGCCGCAGGCCACTGTTGCGCGCAATTGCTTTGGATGAGGCAAACCCTGCGGGACTATGGTTACAAATTAACCAAAGTTCCTCTTCTATGTGATAATGAGAGTGCAATCCGCATGGCGGATAATCCTGTTGAGCATAGCCGCACTAAACACATAGCCATTCGGTATCATTTTCTTAGGGATCACCAACAAAAGGGGGATATCGAGATTTCATACATTAACACTAAAGATCAATTAGCCGATATCTTTACCAAGCCACTTGATGAACAATCTTTTACCAGACTTAGGCATGAGCTTAATATTCTTGATTCTAGGAATTTCTTTTGCTAATTTGCACACATAGCACACAAGTATACCTTTGATCATGTCTCTTTTATATATGCTATGACTAATGTGTTTTCAAGTGTATTTCAAACCAAGTTATAGGTATATTGAAAGGGAATTGGAGTCTTCGGCGAAGACAAAGGCTTCCACTCCACTCTACTACTCCTCCTTCGCCGTCACTCCGAGCATCTCTCCAACTTTGGTATAATCTTCACTCATTCATTTTATGACCAAAGGAGGAGAAAGTACTTCGTTGGGCTCTAATGATTCCGTTTTTGGCGATTCATGCCAAAGGGGGAGAAAATATGAGCCCAAAGCAAAAGGACCGCACCACCACCTAATTTTAAAAAAATATGGAGATTTTCAATTGGTCAATTTCAAATTGGTATCTTATTATGTTCTAAAGGGGGAGGAAGTAGTATTTCAAAAATGATATATCAAAACCCTCTTGAACACTAAGAGGAGAATCTCATTTAGGGGGAGTTTTGTTTAGTCAAAGGAAAAGCATTTGAAACAAGGGGAGAAAATTTTTAAACTTGAAAATGCTTTGCAAAAATCTTATTCATCTACCTTTGACTATGTTGCAAAAGGACTTTGAAAAGGATTTACAAAAAGAATTTGCAAAAACAAAACATGTGGTGCAAGCGTGGTCCAAAATGTTAAAAATAAAGAAACAATCCATGCACATCTAGTAAGTAACATTTATTGGCTCAATTCCAAGCAATCTTTGCACTTACATTATGCAAACTAGTTCAATTATGCACTTTTATATTTGCTTTGGTTTGTGTTGGCATCAATCACCAAAAAGGGGGAGATTGAAAGGGAATTAGGCTTACACCTAGTCCCTAATTAATTTTGGTGGTTGAATTGCCCAACACAAATGTTTGGACTAACTAGTTTGCTCTAGTGTATAAGTTATACAGGTGCTAAAGGTTCACACTTAGCCAATAAAAAGACAAAGTATTGGGTTCAACCAAAGAGCAAAGAGTCAACCGAAGGCACCTCTGGTCTGGCGCACCGGACTGTCTGGTGTGCCACCGGACATGTCCGGTGCACCAGAGGACTCCAACTTTAAACTCGTCGCCTTCGGGAAATTCCAGAGGCAGCTCCGCTATAATTCACCGGACTGTCCAGTGTACACCGGACATGTCTGGTGCTCCAAGGAAGAGCGGCCTCCGGAACTCGCCAGCCTCGGAAATTTATTTCAGCTGCTCCGCTATAATTCACCGGACTGTCCGGTGTACACCGGACTGTTCGGTGTAACAGCGGGGCAACGGCTATTTCGGCGCCAACGGCTACCTGCAACGCATTAAATGCGCGCGCTGCGCGCGCAGAGGTCAGGCACGCCCATGCTAGCGCACCGGACACTCTACAGTTCATGTCCGGTGCGCCACCGGACATCAAGGCGGGCCCAGAAGACAGAGCTCCAACGGTCAGAACCCAACGGCTTTGGTGACGTGGCTGTCGCACCGGACATGTCCGGTGTGCACCGGACTGTCCGGTGCGCCATCGAACAGACAGCCTCACCAAACGGCTAGTTTGGTGGTTGGGGCTATAAATAACCCCAACCACCCACCATTCATTGCATCCAAGTTTTCCACTTCCCAACTACTTACAAGAGCTCTAGCATTCAATCCTAGACACACCAAAGAGATCAAATCCTCTCCAATTTCCACACAACGCCCTAGTGATTAGAGAGAGAGATTTGCTTGTGTTCTTTCGAGCTCTTGCGCTTGGATTGCTTTCTTCTTTCTTGAGTCTTTCATTGCGATCAAACTCACTTGTAATTGAGGCAAGAGACACCAAACTTGTGGTGGTCCTTGTGGGAACTTTGTGTTCCAAGTGATTGAGAAGAGAAAGCTCACTCGGTCCGAGGGACCGTTTGAGAGAGGGTAAGGGTTGAAAGAGACCCGGCCTTTGTGGCCTCCTCAACGGGGAGTAGGTTTGAGAGAACCGAACCTCGGTAAAACAAATCCGCGTGTCTCACTTCATTATTCGCTTGCGATTTGTTTTGCACCCTCTCTCGCGGACTCTATTATATTTCTAACGCTAACCCGGCTTGTAGTTGTGATTATTTTTGAGAATTTCAGTTTCGCCCTATTCACCCCCCTCTAGGCGACTTTCAGATACATAAATAGAGTATGCTAGACACACATGTGTGCATCAAACATCAAACTGAACGATGCACCAGATATGACACTTAGAGAGGTCTGGGTGTGTTTGGGGAGATCCATTAGGCACTAGTTGAGTTCAGTGTACCACAGGATAGTCTAACAGGCAGGGTACCTAGAGAGGTTAAATAACAACTCAAGAAGGGCTATAAAGCACCTTACGTGTCCAGTGTAACATTGGTCAAAGCTCTAACGGTATTGTAAGGGTCTAAATGGATAAATGAGTGAATAGCTAATAATTACACTAGAGAGCTAAGCAAAAGAGCAACACTGGTTGGCTGCACAGACAACGTGCAAGATCAAGCGGCAGGGTGATCTTGGGATCCATGTTGTGATGCACCGAACACCTCTCCATCTCCATGGTCCTTCCTCTCTGGCCCTGCTGCCATCCACCACCACCACCACCGTTCCACTTCCTGCCACTACGGCCATGGTCACCACCATTCTGCTTCCTTCTAGAACCAGGAGACATGCTGCCTAGATCTACCTCCTATTGCTACCTATTGTTGGATGATCCACCTCTACAAAAGTTATTGTTCATGTTGCCACTACTGCCATTCAGCTTCCTTCCGATCCTAGACGAGGTGCGGCCCGGATCCACCTCCTGCTGGTACCTATTGTTGGATGATCCACCTCCATAGAGGTTATTATTCCTGTTGCCAACACCACCGTTTGAGTTCCTGGAATTGCCACTGTCGTTGTCGTTCAAATCCCTTCTAGTCCCAAATGACATGTGGCCCAAATCCACTTCCTGCTGGTACCATTTGTTGGATGATCTATCGCCATGGAAGTTATCATTCCAGTTGCTTGGTGTGCATTGTGGTTGATCCAGAGGAGAGTTCCATCCAGAGTTGCTATTACTCCATTTGTTGGAATGTTGGGCTCCACAGACTACCTTGGGAGTTTGGTTGGCCTGGCCCTCCCAAGCAGTTTTAGGTGTCAGACTGGTCGGTTCTCCCTATCCCATGGGTGTCACATTGGCAACCGGTTCTCCCCAAACTATGGATGCCAGATTGTCATCTATTTCTCCCCAACCTGTGGGTGCCAGAATGGCATCCAATTCTTCGCAACCCATGGGTACCAGATCAACAACCAGTTCTCCACAACCCAGATCGGCTACCAACTGTTGACAAGCTACCTTATCATGTCAGGTACCTTATCCAGGTCAACTACCAACTCTAGGTCGATTTCGTAGAGGTGGTCAACCTCATCGATGTACATACCAGGGTCTAGCAAAGGATCCTCAAAAGGTTCACCATGATATTTTGCCTTGAACCACTCTTTTGCGTCCTTAAAATTCTCGAACGCACTTGAATCATCCTAGTCCATGACATTTTTGTATAATGTAATAGATTGCTTCTTTTCGCAGAACCTCTTCCAAGGAATGTCATAATTGTTGTAGCAGAATTTTCTTCCATATAATGGGACTGGGCAGTATTTGTCACCTGCGCATATGGGGAGAAATGGGTATCAGAATTCATGGTACCAACACGATAATGCAGAAGGACAAAAGATCCCCTGATGTACTGCATTCAGCAATCTAGAAGAACATAAATAGAATTGTCTTATTGCTGGATTGATTAGCATTCTAACATGCAAATTTGGAAGATACCATACTAATTTTAAAAATAGTTCCTAGAGATAAAAATTGTTACAATCATCCATGTTTACAAATGCAAAAAACATTTGAATTGATCCATAAAGAAGGATGCATCTAGACAAATGAGTCGCCAAATAAGCTCTTGTATATATTTGTTACGTTAATTTCTAAGAAAGCAAAAAGATTATGTCCTATGATTATAATTTCATTAGCAGCACAACCTTTACACGTTGGCCATCTTGCATTCTCTAATTACCATAAGGAATTGTTGTTTTAAGATATGCTGACCTCTCACCAGTAACACTTGTTTAAGTAGGGAAATTGAAAGAGAAATGGCCTCAACGTTTCCTATAATCGTTTTGCTGTTTAACAACCATCACAAACCTTATGGGCTAACTAGTTTGCCTAGTTGATCATTTCTCAGGTGCATAAGTTCATCTACAACTATTCTAAGTCGACTGTCTAGAATATTGTAGATTATTCCGAACATGAGAAGCTTTTTGGAAAAACACCTATGCGTGGTCCGTCCGGGCCCTTGCGGCGGACCGTCCGTGAGACCAGGATGAGCCTCGAATAGGAACACTGCAAAAAACATCGTTTACACGTTTACACTACCAACTGTCCGAAGGAGAAGCGAGCACCGTCCGAGACCAGGCGCGGACCGTCCGGCCTCAGGCGCGGATCGTCCGGTCGTTGAAAAACCAAAAAAACGTGAAGGTGACGGGTTCGGTAAAATGCATTTTTAGCGTCCTCGCGGACCATCCGGGGTGCACGGCCGGACCGTCTGTGACTGCTTTATCTGACATCTGACGACGCTTTAATTGCACTATAGCCGTTGATATAGCTGTTACTGCTGACAGTTGCAATTTCAAACGTTGATGTGCAGGGGTGGACCGTCCAGACTAGGGGCGCGGACCGTCTGCGGTCTGCAGAATTAGAGCAACGACTACGAAGTGGTTGGAGGCTATAAATACAACCCTAAGCACCACCATTTACTTTATCCAAGCCTCTTATTCACTCTCATTCAATACAATAGCATTAACTTCAACCAAAGACACATTCAAGCTTCCAAATCTCTCCAAGTTCCATTGTGACAAGTGATCATTAGTGATTAGTTACTTGAGAGAGTGTGATTTTGTGTCTTTTCTTATTTCTCTTGTTGCTTGGCTTTTAATCGTGCTTTCTTCATCTCGCTCTAAACTTTCTAAGTGATTTGTAAAGCAAGCAAGAGACACATAATTGTGTGGTGATCTTTGCAGGGTCTTAGTGACCCATAAGATTGAGAAGAAGCACTTGACCGGTCTAAGTGACCGATTGAGAGAGGGAAATGATTGAAATAGACCCGACCTTTGTGGCCTCCTCAATGAGGAGTAGGTTCTTTGGAACCGAACCTCGGGAAACAAATCGTCGTGTCCACTTGTATTTATCTTCACCATTTGATTTGTTTCTCCCCTCCTCTCTCTCTCTAAAGTTCTCTTGATTTGGGTTTGCTCCCAAAGTAATCTACATTGATTGAGCAACTCATCGCAAGAAGAACTATCTTCCGCACTCTGAAATCACGTTTATTTATTTCTAACCCTAACCCCACATGAAGTGCGTGTTCAAAGTTTATAATTTTCAAGTTTCGCCTATTCACCCCCTCTAGGCGACTTTCAGAAATGATGCTGACCTTTTTTGTATAAAAAACAATAAATGAACAACTACAACTTGCACTTATTACTGAAATAACTAATGAAACCTAGCCATGATGTAAGAAATCCATGACAATGAGAAGTTTCCAATACTAAAACTAGAAAATTGAAATGCATTTCAAAGGAAGATCAAACGGAGAAAAAAAATTAAAATGCACTTCAAAATTGAAATGCACTTCAAACATCTAATTTCAGTTGCGCCATTAGTGTGGCTTCGTCTGGTGCCATCCGAGGAATCGTTCGTGGAGTTGGGGTGCAATGCTTTTTCTCTTCGTCCTCACTATGGTGCATTGGAACCAACCAAGGGACATGAATGGACACATTCACCGCGATCGCTCCAGCGGCAGCTGGCGGCCTCCTCTGCCTCAGCCTAATAATAACGGTGTGAACGAGCTCCCCTCTTCGATTGTGGTGGTATCAATCCGTGGTATCTTGGTTGCGATCGAATTTGAACTTACTCCATGTCTAGATCTAGTCCTTGTTCTTTGTTATTAGATGATTTGGATACCAATTCAATCAAGCTTAGGATTAGAATTGCACTTGCCCGCCCTGTTGCTATCAACTTCCTCATGTATGTGAATTGTTCTTTCCACTGTGCCATGAGATGCTATCTTTGTATGATTATCGCATCTACTAGGTATAGACATTTCTTTTTGGGGGAATAGTAATTGGGAGGGCACTGCAATTGCGAGATGGCAGTGTTT
Source organism: Zea luxurians (assembly GCA_029449295.1). Taxonomy (NCBI): domain Eukaryota; kingdom Viridiplantae; phylum Streptophyta; class Magnoliopsida; order Poales; family Poaceae; genus Zea; species Zea luxurians. Next base: position 1,961,872 of record JAOPSE010000047.1, read on the forward strand.
GTGCCTGTAGAGGTGGGGATTCAAAATATCTATTCAGCCATAGGCTAGTTTGCAACTCTGCACAGTGCATAGTATTTTGATGCATCACGGGTTTGAAGTAGCCTCTCCGCATTTTGTGGGGGAGGCATGCCTCTCTTCACCAGACACCACTCATGTCGGAGCCTTCAACATTGGTTCTGCCCATGAAAGTGCTAGTATCTCTGTTTGATCTTCCTTTAAAGTACATTTCAATTTTCCAGTTTTAGTGTTGGAAACTTCTCATTGCCATGGATTTCTTACATCATGGCTAGGTTTCATTAGCTATTTCAGTAATAGGTACAAGTTGTAGTTGTTTATTTTTTTTAAACAAAAATGTCAACATCATTTCCCTACTTAAACAAGTGTTACCGGTGAGAGGTCAACATATCTCGAAACAACAATTCCTTCTTGAAACAACACAGCTCGGAGCGGCTCACGAGCCTCAAGCGAACCGAGCCGAGCCAGCCTTTTAGGCTCGTTGCCATAGCGAGTCGAGCCGGCTCGTTCTGGCTCACGAGCTATACCAAATTACTTAATATGTAGAATAATGATGGATATTAGATAATTTTATAGAAGTCAGTTTATTACTTAACGTTTTATAATAGATATGTGATAATTTATAATTTAGATTACTCATAATGATGAATGATATCTATTTATTTCTTATTTATATACTAATAATTCACTATATAATACAATTATATATATCAGGGTGGGGCTCGCGAGCCAAGCCGACTTCGAGCTGAGCCTATCTCTCAAGCTCGTGAAATGGACGAGCCGAGCCGAGCTCGGTCATCCACCAAGCTGTACCAAGCCAAGATCGGCTCGTTTCCGGTCCTAGTGGCACGGATGTAGTTCGGATGAAAGTGGTGAATGTCGTGGTTAAAGAAAAGGTTATGGTCTATTTTAGTTAAGTTTTATGAACTATATTTATGGTACGATATAAATATTAAGTATTGATGTACGACATAATATAGGTGTGATTGGCGGTAGACTGGGGTGCAATCCGGACAGCCCCTCTTAGATCCGCCTCTGATAGTATTGAGCATTTCTCTGTATTCAAAACAGTTTTATAAATATTTCCCAAATTTTTTCAGACAACACTTTGCACACGTGAACAAATTCATTCGATGATTCGATCAAACTGAGCCCATTGCCCTTGCCCCACAGCCGCGCAAACGTGAGCGCGACTTGGCCGGCGTGCTCGTCGGGTCTTCGTCCTGGTTCCCTGTCCCCCCACTGTTCCAGCATCAGATATTCAGATCAGATCGATCAGACCAGAAAGTTTGCGCTCGTCTGCTTGGTAAAGGAAAGGAGAAGTTTCCGAAATAGGGGCGGCGCGCCGGGCGCATTTTGGTTGCTGGATTGGAACCGAGCGAACGCGCCGGAGTCCGGATGGGCTCCTCGTCCGCTCCGGCGGCCGCAGCCGCGGCCGCGCCGAGCCGGCGCAAGGTGGCGCTCTACCTGGCCCTCCTCACCCTGCAGTACGGCGCTCAGCCCCTCATCTCCAAGCGCTTTGTCCGGTAAACGTAAACCCATCTCGCACGCGCCGGCCAGGGTGCCTTCCCTAGTTGTTTTTGCAACAGTAGATGCCTTTTCTACCCTAGAACGCTCGTGCTCGGATTTTTTTCCAGACCATTACTTTTTCTTCCAGTTAAGGCTAAGGCATGTACAATTTTGAAGTCGCGCAACGAGCGAATTCTACTTGCTCCCTCGGTACGGTAGACATCCACATTGTGGAGTCATGGGAGCCTATGCAGTAGCATTTCAGCTATTCACGGGAAATTGGGATACATTGATCTGAGTATCTGACACAGAAGCTTTTGGCTGCCTCCATAATCTGAGACCTGGGAGCTTCAGGATGGTTAATACAGCACACGTCATTCTCTTTCCGAAAAAATGACGACCTACATGTGGGAGATTACTGCCCATAGCCTTATGCACAGCATTGCAAAAATCTTCCCCAAACTTCTTGCAAACAGATTGGCACTACACCTCCGTGGCATCGTGTCAATTATCAAACTGTCAAAGTGCCTTCATGAAAAAGCATTGTATCCAAGACAATTTCTATTTGTCTAGAACACAATTTGTTGCCTATACACACGTAAAACATTTCCCCTGATCCTAAAGCTAGACATTGCTAAGGTCTTCGACTCAGTTATCTGGGGTTATCTCATTGAACTTTTCCAAAGGTTTGGTTTGGCCTACAATGGTGGCACTAGATCTCTATCTCTCTGGGAATAGCAGCCTCAGGGGATCTCCTCAACGACATCCCCAGCGAACGCTTACACATGGGCACATAGCAAGGGATTTTGACAAGGTAGCCCCTTCTCATCAATGCTCTTTATCCTAGCGATTGACCGCATGATTGAGCTAGCTTCAGAACAAGTTATGCCTGCTCTTATTGGCTCACAAGAGCCCAATCTTCACATTTCCTTATACCCAGATGATGCAGCTATTTTCATCATCACGGCTTGCCGGAATTGGACACCATTTGCCACATCCTCGACACTTTTGGACAGGCTTCTGGGCTGGTCATGGTCCTACAAAAATGCTCCATCCTGCCAATTAGCTGTGAGGGAGTCAACATCGACCAAATCATTTTATGCTTACCACTTTACCGGGGCAGTTCTTGTCTCTCTTGCCAATATCTCGGCCTAAGAAAACTCACCAAAGCACATATTCAGCCTATCATTGATAAAACCGGGACAATACTACCTAGCTGGAAAGGCCGGCGGACTTGTTCAACTCGGTTCCCTCATCAGTTCCAAGATACACGTTCATTGATTTTCTCCTCTCCAAATGGGCCAAAAAGCAGTTTGGTAGGATATGCGGTTCCTTCCTTTGATGGGGCGTGACAATGCGAGCGGTGGCCAATGTCTTGTAGCTTGGAAACACTTCATGCACCCCTCAATTTGGCATCTTGGACCTTGGAAAATTCAACCGCGGGGGCCGCACACTTCGCCTACAGTGGCTTTGGTTAGACTGGACTGAAAAGTCCAAACCATGGGCAGGCGCTGAACTTCCAAGCCTTCTTGAAACCTGCCTTCATTTCAACTGGAGATGACAACAAGGCCTATTTTGGCAAGACAAGTGGCTCAACCAAAGTACGCCCAAATACATAGCACCATCCCCTTTTTCAAGCTGATTAGGTGCAAGAACGACTCTGTCGCCATTGGACTCTCAGGTGGGAGGTGGATTTGCATTCTGGCTCGCAATATTGCTACAGTGGTCCATGTCACCTAATTTGTTGATCTTTGGTCACAAGTTCAGCAGGCCGAGCTCCTGGCAAACAACCTCAACACCATCGGCTGGAGATGGGCAAGAGATAGCTTCTACACCTCAAAATCAGCCTACCTTTCACAATTCAAGGGTTCCTTCTTGCTGTTTGACCCCAACCTTCTGTAGTTGTGTGGAAGACCAAGACCAAAAACAAGTACACATTCTTTGCTTGTTACGCCAGTCCAAAATAAAATTTTCATAGCAGACAACCTTGCAAGGGGTTGGCCACACCAGTCCAGAAAAGGCATTGCACCTTTGCCTTAACTGCCTCTTCTCAAACTTTGTTTGGGTGTGAGTACTCTCTATTCTTACATGGACATCCCACAGAACGTCATGGCAGACGACTTCGCAAACTGTAGTGTCAGATGGTTGGTGGCATCAAACCTCCAAAGCCACGCCAAAACCTTCATGTCATGAGCTCAATGGGGGTGGGGGTGGGGAGGGGGTTTCATAATGTACATCATGTGGAATATTTGGAAAGAGAGCAACAGAGGCATCTTTGAACATTCATCGCTCAATGCATATGAAATGACATTCCGCACCGTGGAGGACATTAACCAACGAAGAAACGCCCCTTTATAGCACCTTAAGAATCCCTATGTACTTTTCCATTTTTCTTCTTTTTCTCAACATCAGGTCCTGGATGTTTATCCACACCTCTCGCCTGAATGTTTATCAGGTTTGCATCTTTTGCTCCCTTTTAATTGATTAGGCAGAGCTAAGGGTGGTAATGGGTTCTAAATTTTACACTATAAAATTTAAGGATTGGATCAGAATCGGATTAGGACCGGTCTCTGTTTCTATTCATTTTTGAACTAAAATTAATTGATGGCTCAAATGAATTGTGAAAAAATATCTGGATCGTGATCCATTACCACCCCTAGGCAAAGCTCCTGCCTCGTTACGCAAAAAAGACAAAAAATGATCGATTCTTATATTCTAGTTAGGTACCGTTATAGTCAGTTGAGACTTGGTATTTGCTTGATAAATTGGATAGGGTAATAAATTTTCTTGTTCAAGATCAAGCAGATAGGTTCATCTATGTGACAATGGTATAGATGAACTGGATGAACATGTGGTATAGATGAATCAGATGGGCATAGCTCCCTTTCTTTGTAATATCTTAACCAACCCATGGAAAGTGCATGAGTTTATACCAAAATTTTCAGCAATGCACATTCATGGCTGTCTTTGAGAAGAAGAGACCAAGTGTCCAAGGCATCATTGTGTCTATTAATTTGGAGGGAGGGCTTTGGTGCTCAGCAGGGGCTTCCAAACTCCAGGAGTTGGTGTCCAGGTCGATGCCCCTCATGACTTAAAAGCTAGGGACCGTATGGTCGTTTTAATTATCCTTTCAGTGATGTAAATGTAAGATAGCGTGAGTAGTGCCTTTTATGGTACCTGTGGTGGTCTTCTTAGACCTATGTACTCTTTTCTACCTTAATGAAATGACATGCAGTTCTCCTGCGCTATTCGAGAGAAAAAAGATGTAAGGTGTCCCTTTTTTAAAAAAAATGCATTCTTTGCACAGTTATTTGTTATGAAAGGGAATCAAGTACCATTTTGAATGTACTGAACCCTCTCTCGTTTCTACCACTGCAGCGAAGATACTATAGTGACCTCACTAGTTCTTGCAACGGAAGCAGCGAAGGTCTGGTAGCAGTTTTTATTGTGATCAATATGGCATTATTTTCACTTGGGTGCTTCTGATTTCCTTTTCATCTGTATAGGTTATTTGCGCAATCATTTTATTGATTGCAGAGGGTAGTCTGAAAAAACAGTTCAGTAACTGGACTCTCACTGGATCACTGACTGCGTCTGGACTGCCTGCTGCCATTTATGCCCTCCAGAATAGTCTGCTGCAAGTATCATACAAGCATCTGGATTCCTTGACCTTTTCAATCCTTAACCAGACTAAGCTTTTGTGGACAGCATTTTTCACATTTCTTATTTTGGGGTATGTCCCTATTTGCATTTCAATTTCTTTAAAATACTCAGGTTGAAAAGATCATCTGAAGAAATAACTACCAAAACGTGTGTGCGCGCGCGGGGGGGGGGGGGGGGGTTGTTGGGGGGAGACCTTAAGGATTTTGCAGAACTAGTAGTGGTTAATTGTGTTATGAAAAACCAGAATCCCAGCATGGAGTTTCATCCTCAAGCCTGGATGATATAGAATTAGCTTATTAGGGGCGTAGTCAATTTTGTGTCTATATAGTCTGTTTTCTAATGTTTTTGGTTTGGAGCCAATTCTTGGTAGATCTTGTTAGTAATCAGAGCTAGGTTTATAGTCTACTACATATCACTTACTACATGAAAATTGGGGCTCTTTTATCTTCATTTAAAACTTCTCCATCCACCATATCACATCATTAACTCTGTGATTAAACAACTACCAGCTCTCAGTTGTTTGATTTCCTTTTGCAACATCACATGCAAAGGTCTGTTAATAGTAAGGGCTTGTTTGGAACCCATGTGCTAAACTTTAGCATGGTGCTAAAGTTTAGTCCTCTCAAATGGAAAGCTAAAGTATAGCATATGGGTATTATTTGGATGCAAGTGCTAAAGCTTAGCACATGGATATAGAAAGACATCCATACCCCTAATTAATGTGGGGTGGGGAGAGAGAGTGGATGAGAGGGTTGGAGATGTCCTTCTCTCACCCTGGAACACTTTAACCTCACTTTAGCATACCTTGGAGGAGCTAAATTGTTAATGCGTGCTAAAGTTTAGCACTCCTGTTTGGATCTCCAAGTACTAAAGTTTAGCTAAAAGTGTAGTGCTAAACTTTATCACCATGGATCCAAACATGCCCTAAGTCCAGCACTCATTAGTTTGACCACCTTTCGCAACATTGTGCAGGCAAAAGCAATCTTCCAGGCAAATTCTAGCATTGGCCCTCTTAATTGGTGCTGCCGTTCTTTTAAGTGTTGGGGAGAGCAGTAGCAAAGGTTCCAAGGGTGGTGGCTCTGACTATATCTTGCTATATGGGATCATTCCAGTTACAGTCGCTTCTGTGCTGTCTGGGCTGGCCTCTTCATTGTGTCAGTGGGCATCTCAGGTTGGACTTCCAAACCTTGTTACTTTCCAGAACGCAGTTTATGGTCAATGCTAACATATTCACTATACTTAAGGTTAAAAAACATACCTCTTATATGATGACCATAGAGATGTCATTTATTGGAAGTATGTGCTTGTTAGCAAGTACCTATCGCTCACCAGATGGAGAGGCCATCAGGAAATATGGATTTTTCCATGAATGGACTTTCTTGACTGTGGTGAGTACTCTTTGTTATTCCATTATGTTTTTTGCCCCTCTCACTGATGGGTAAACTCTGGACATGTCCCAAGCTGTCTGTTATGTGCATTAAAAACCATAAAGATTGGTGCTTATTTGTAGTTGTATAAATTTAGTTTCAGAAAATAAACAAACTTGGATAGCTAAAATGTACACATTGGATGTCGTTATGTGATTTAACAGTTAAATCATTTGGATTCTGCACAGCCTTAGCATGCATCCGGTATATCATGCCTCAATGATGAGCACGGTCAGGATCTTTCTTCTTAATTCTTGCTTACTTTACATTGATACATCTCCTCTCTTTATATAGAGAGGCTTACTTGACCTCTAAGAACATATTCTAACCAAATCAATTTATCTTAATTCTTTCCTTATCTTATCCTAACTAGCCAAATATTTTCTTATCCTAATGGCTCCACTTGCCATACCAGGTATATATAGATACTAGGTGTGACCCGTGTGTTGCCACGAAAGTAAAAAATTGGTATAAAACATAGATACAGAACGATAAACATCACTATGATATGCAAAATCCGTGTGGCAAAATATCACCGTAACATTAATATTATATTGACGATATAAATATGTAATATTATTATAAATACGTTAACTCAAATAGAATGAACTGATGTCGAACAAACATTATAAGAAGTCAAACAGCCATGTCAAAACATTTATTCATAAGTACCACCAAGGCACCAAGTACAATTCAAGACACGAATAACAATCCCTTCTCATGAAATGAAATAAAAAAGGGGTAACACATACAAACACTTGACCGGACTTCAGAAGCTCGCTCCAGCCTAAACCAGCAATGGAACTCCCCACCTCTCATCATGCTGATCATCAGCAACTGTCCTTTCAACACACGTCTTTGAACCCTGTTGCTACGACCTTGCGAGCCTGTACACTATTAGCCAATTGCCTCTACCTACACTCTTCATATAGATAGCTCCATTCCTGGAGTATGGTCGTGTTGCAACAGTCATTTGTGGTCACAGGCGCTGCAGCAGCATAAAAGGTCTCATTCAGAATTACACAAATTAATGAACTTGATAGGATCTATCTATGTAGGAAGAGCTGTGCATATCACATACCCCCCCCCCCCTCCACACACACAACTCTTTTAGATTTCAACTGTCTGATGTGGTATCATTGCACAAAATGTATTTGCCATGAATTTTAACCCAGTATAGCACAAGCAGCATCATGGTTTTTAAAGTGGTAAGGCAGTCCAAGGCGTTGGACCACCGCCTAGATGCCTAGGCGAGGTAGGCGGGCAAGGCGCCTAGGCGTTAGACCACCGCCCGGACGCCTAGGCGTCGCCTTAAGAACAGTGAGCAGCATTTAGCAAATCAAATGGATGAAGAAACAAACATCCTAAGCTGCACAGAGTACATATTATGGTATAAATGATCTTTGGATTTTTTTGGGATGCTTTTTGATGGATGGTATGCCATCCTCAACGGCTGGAACCGTCTTTTGGCAATCAGTTAAAAGACTGGGGCTATCACCCTAAAACTCTAAAAAATATTATGGTATAAACAAATTCTGCGATGCTAAATATCAGATATGTGAAGTTCTGTGGAAGAACAAGAAATAATATACCATGTCAGCAGACTTATTAGGTTTACTCCCAATTGAGGTTCCTCTTCTAATTGGTTTTCTTCTCTTGTGGAAGGATCCATGTAGAGAATCCACCATCGAACCTTCAGGCCACTTGCCACTTCTATCTGTTGGATCCAAGTTGCTTGGACCCCATGTGTACATGACAAACTTCCGAACCTGTTATAGTGAAATCAGTATAGCTTATTGATCAAGGAGACATATGGACGAATATGGTACTCATCTTTGGATCAAGATGTGCTTTACCTTGTTCCAGTTTCTTTGAGTACACTGTTTGCTCAGAATTTTGAGCATTCTGGTATCCTCGTTGTGGAGCTTCTTTATCCTGCCTTCACACTGAAAAATAAACTTGTTAATTACACAAGCATTCATACTGAATCGGTGTACATGCTAATGAATAGATTACATGGAAATTCTTTAGTTTCAGTGTCATAAAGGGCCAGAAGTTTCACAAAGTGACTGTGAATGATAATATCAAATAGTTGTATTGATGGATCTGAAGTGGACTGGTAAATGGTAAAAATGGGATCTAAAGCAATCAGATATTGAAGTTTTAGGCTTTCGTTCACAGAAAAAAAATTTGAAGTATTAGTCTAAGATGTAACACGGCTATAGAAAGAGTTTCACAAATGAAAACCATAGAAACGTATTGATATAACTTAACCACAAATACAGGTAAGATGACCTACTTGAGCCATGAGGCAGAGAAAAATTGCTACACTGATGACATATAGGCCACCAATACTCGCAAGTATACTGACTGCAGATAAAAACTACCATTTTATGTGAGAAATGTAAAGTTACACAGATCATTAGCTCAAGTTCAATTTCAAGTCTCTGTGGTGAGCATCATAGTGGTGGCGAGCGTACTTTTGAGCCTGCTGTAGGCGACCACGGACGTCGTTGAGGAAAGCGTCGCGGTCGAGCAACAGCGTGTCCACCATGTCCGTTCTCGCGGTGCCGGCCGTGTAGGGGATCAAAGCTGGCGGAGCACGGCCGTACACGACCTGGAATGGCGTAGCGCGAAGAGCAGAGTGGAACGCCGTGTTGTAGTTGTACTCCGCCCATGGCAGCCAGTCGAGCCACGCTCGGGGTCGATCACCGGTAGCGCATCGCAGGTACATGGCTATCGTCTTGTTCGTCGCCTCGGACTGCCCGTCTGTCTGGGGGTGGAACGCCGTGCTCATCTTCAGCTTGACGCCCGCTAGCTTGAACAGGTCCCTCCAGACGTGGCCGGTGAACACCGGGTCGCGGTCGCTGACGATGGACTCCGGGAAGCCGTGTAGACGTACGACGTCGTGGAAGAAGGCGCGCGCCACGGACGAAGCAGTGTAGGGGTGCCCGAGTGGAATGAAGTGGGCATATTTCGACAGACGATCAACCACGGTGAGTATCACGCTCTTGCCATGTACCTTGGGGAGTGCTTCGATGAAGTCGATGGAGATATCCGCCCAAATGCGCGACGGGACGGGGAGAGGCTGAAGCAGACCCGCCGGATGAAGCGCCTCGGTCTTGTTGCGCTGGCAAACAGTGCATGTGCGGACGTAGTCGTGGACGAGGTGGCGATCACGGTCGACGCTGAAGTCGTTCCGGAGTCGGTGCAGAGTCTTCTGGATGCCTTCATGACCCGACGTGTGAGCCAGCTCCAGGATCACCGGGATCAGGTTGGAAGATGGCGAGACATGGAGCTTCTCGTGGTGCAGGATCAGTCCATCTTGGATGCGCCATGTGTCATCGTGGTGGCCGTCGAGGATCGCCTGGCGCAACGCCGCGAGCTCCGGCGTAGTCTCGATCTCACCCCGGAGGGCATCGTAGAAGTTGAACGTGGGCGTGGAGATTGCGTGCATCGCCAACTCCTCGCTGTCACGGCGAGACAGCGCGTCGGCGACTGTGTTGAGGCGGCCCGGTCTGTACTCCACCCTGAAATCAAACCCAAACAATTTGCTAATCCATTGGTGCTGTGGGATTGTTGACAGACGTTGGTCGAGCATAAACTTGAGCGCATAGTGGTCTGTGCGAACAACAAAATGGCGTCCCCAGAGATACGGCCTCCAGTGTCGCACAGCTTGGACTAGACCAATCAGTTCGCGTTCATATGCTGCCACCTTCAAGTGCCTTTGTGCAAATTGCCTGCTGAAGAAGGCGATTGGTCCATCACCTTGGTGAAGCACGGCCCCAAAACCAGACCCGGAGGCATCACAATCCACAAAAAATTCAGGTGCGAAGTTTGGAAGCTGGAGCACTGGTGCTGCTGTGAGGGCTTCCTTGAGTGAGGAGAACGCTGATGTGGCCGCAGGGGACCAGAGGAAAGCGTCCTTCTTGAGTAGCTGCGTGAGTGGGGCAGCAATAGCCCCAAAATCTTTGATGAAACGCCTGTAGTAACCGGCGAGCCCTAGGAAGCCTCGCAGACCACGGGCGGAGCGTGGCTGCGGCCATGACGCGACGGACTGCACCTTGGCTGCATCCATGGCGACACCATCTTCAGATATCACGTGCCCCAAGTATGAAACTTTTGATGTGGCGAATGAACACTTGGACCGTTTCACATGTAGGTTGTTGGCGCGCAGAGTGTCCAAGACTGCACGGACATGCTGCATATGCTCGGTGAAGCTTCTGCTATATATGAGGATGTCGTCGAAGAAGACGAGGACGCAGCGGCGAAGGAATGGTTGGAGTACCAGGTTCATGAGAGCTTGGAAGGTTGCCGGGGCGTTGGAAAGGCCGAAAGGCATGACGAGGAACTCAAAATGGCCGTGATGGGTGCGGAACGCCGTTTTGGCCATGTCCTCTGGGTGTACCCGTACTTGATGGTAGCCGGAGCGCAAATCCAGCTTGGTGAAGAGCTTGGCACCATGTAGTTCATCGAGCAGCTCCTCGACCACAGGAATAGGAAACTTGTCCTTGACTGTCATCTCGTTGAGTGCGCGGTAGTCCACGCAAAAACGCCAAGAGCCATCTTGTTTCTTGACCAACAGCACTGGTGCAGAGAATGGCGAGGTACTCGGGCGGATGATCCCTTGTTCTAGCATTGTTGCGCACTGGGCCTCAAGTTCATCCTTTTGGAGCTGTGGATAGCGGTACGGTCTCACAGCTACTGGCGCCGTGTTGGGCTTCAGGTGGATTCTATGATCGCAAGCCCGTGGTGGAGGAAGTCCTGCCGGTGTGGCGAACACATCGTCGAAGGACTGGAGAAGACGCTCAAGGAGCTCTGGTTCGCTGTGGTGGATGGCGTGGAGGTGGCCGGTTGGAGCGATGTCATGGCGCGACGCGTCCAGGCCTTTCCACAGCACACGCCTCCCCTGACGCCAGAACGCGAGACAGAGATCGTTAAAATCCCAGAGAACGGGGCCCAGTGTGCGCAGGAATGCCACACCCAGCACCATGTCGTAGCAATCTAGCGGAATGGTGTAGCAGTCCATGGCGAAGTCCTCCTGGCCAATGCGTATGGGCACTTCGTGGGCAAGGCCGCGGCAAGCAACGCGGTCGCCGTTGGCCACCACGACTGTTGCGCCGCCTCCAGAATTGAAGCGGAGTCCGGCCATGGGTGCGGCGACATCGCTGATGAAGTTGTGCGTGGAGCCGGAGTCCAGGAGCGCCATGAACTCCCGGCCGCCAATGGAGACGCGTATCTTCATGGTGTTTTCGGCGCGGACGCCAGTAACGGCATGCAGGGAAATGAGTGGAGGCTGCTCTTCTGCCGAGGGGTTGTCGTCTGCTGGCGCCTCCTCGTCGAAGTCGGCGACCTCGAGGTAAAACAGACGGGGGCACTTGTGGCCGCGAACGTACTGCTCATCGCAGTTATAGCAAAGGCCTTGTCGACGCCGTTCGGACATCTCAGCTGGCGTCAGACGCTTGAAAGGGCGGGGTGGTACCGCCGTAGAGGGCTGGATCGTCAGCGCCGGCGTGGATGTTGGAGTAGAGGTAGCGCCGCTCTGCGGTTGGGGACGAACCGGCGGCCGTGACAGTCGTGGGTTGCCGGTTGGTGGGGCTGGCATAGCGCGGCGTTCATATGCGCGCGCCAGCACCATGGCGCGCTGGAGGTCTTCTGGCGCCTGTAGTTCGACGTCGATGCGGATCACGTCCGGTAGGCCGCCCGTGAAGAGCTGGACTTGCTGCGACGGAGTCAGAGTGCCGGCGTGGGCCATCTTTGCCAAGAAGGCCTCCTGGTAGGCGTCGACGGAGCCACCGAACGAAAGCCGTGCGAGTTCCGACAGATGGTTCACTCCAACCGCAGGGCCGAAGCGTTGCTGGCAAAGGAGCTTGAACTGCGGCCAGGATACGACGCCGACGTCGCGTTCCAGCATGTAGTACCAGTGTTGGGCTGCACCGGTCATGTGGAAGGAAGCAAGCCAGACCCTGTCTGTCTCACCGGTGTTTTGCGCGCGGAAGAAATGATCGCAGCGGTTGAGCCAGCCAACTGGATCTTCTTTGCCGTCGAACGTCGGAAAAGAGAGCTTGTAGAAGCGGGGAATGCCCAATCCATCCGCGTGGTCAGCGTGGATGGACGCTGCTCCCTGAGATGGGCCGCCGTGGAAGGGGATCGGGGAGGGTGAGTGTGGGAAGGGGATCTGGGTGATGGGGGTTGGGTGGTTGCCTCCTGTCGTATGAACGACAGAAGGCGTGGTGGAGGGGATCGCCGGAATGCCGCCGAATCCGGGCATGCCGTAGAGGGGTACAGACGGCGGTGCTGAACTGCCGGTGATCATGTGGGAGGCCTCCTCAGTGCCGGCGACGCGGGTAGCGAGATGGCTCAACTGGCGCTGGAGGCCGTGAATGGCTGTGGTGAGGGAGTCGATTGCGGCGAGGGGAACAGACACGGCTGGCGGTGGTGGGGTGGGGTTTGTCGGCGGAGCGGAAGACATGGGCGGGGCGAGAGCGGAGGTGGTGGACGGGAAGATGGTGGTGGGAGGCGCACCCGAGGACATGATGGCTGGCAATACTGATACCAGATTGTTGGAACTTGTCCTTCTCAGGTTGTAGCCGTGAGCAGCAGGAGGGCGGGGCGAAGGTGAGCGGCGGCGACGAGGGCGCGACGCCGTCCTGGCGGCCGGCGTCGAGCACGGAAGCACGGGAAAACGAGAGCAGTTGCCAAGGGCTGAAGAGATTAATTCAATCTCCAGCTCCCCCTCTATTTCCATTTGATACATCAGTACATATACTGGACAAAGGAAAGGATAACTTCCTAGAGTTTGAACTAATGACAACCGACGCACTACAAACTGATACAAACTGACTCGACGCTCCCATGTTTACGTCGCACGCGATCTAGCCACGTTGCTGTCGCTGATACACCTTGCCGACCATAACAGTTGTAAGCTATAAGATTGGAGGAGCTTATAGTTGAATGATGCAGCAAACAAATGATCCATATAATTAAAGACCATGAAAATTCAGGTCCAGGATGGATCCATCAGTTTTATCTGAGTTTATTCTAATCAAAGCATGTATGTACTTGAGAGCACGAAGAAGTTGGTACAGGAAAAACTGGTGATATTCAGGGATGAGGTCATCATTCGCCCTGATCACTTGATGGAGATCCGACTCCATGAGCTCAAAAACAACATAGATGTCTTAGAACTCTCTCCGAGGAGGGAGCATGATGTGCTTAATCTCAACTATGCCGACGCCTCCCTTCCACTCTTAATAGTAGTAGGGATTACATGATTTGGGGGTCAAGCCAGTCCATGGAATAGTAATTCCTACTAACTCTATTCTAGTCGTGATATACTTTAATCTAGGCATTTCAATTTTTTGACGGATGGTTCATGGTTAAGACAGGAGAATGTCCTGGCATTGCACCCCTGTCATTTTAGACTTGATAATTAGGAACACAAGGTGCTTTTCTATCTTGATGTTTGCATCTGTTGCTTGATCTGTCTAAAATAGCCAAGTAGGTAATGCTGGTCTTCCAGGATCTAGCTAGGGTATTGCTTCCCTGTTTTAAATGAAATTTAACTTTTTTTTCAAGAACCAAATTATTGAAATATGTATTGCCTTCTTTGTGGTTCAATTTTTAATGCCAAACTTTTCAAGGCACTGCTATGTCCTGCATTGACTGAAACGTTTATCTGTAATATATCCATCCCCCACACACACGGAAGCAAAAGCTGCAATAGATCTTCATTGATGTGTGGGATCCTAATCACCATTCTTTACCTCAGATACCGGTATTAATGAATGCCGTGGGTGGAATTCTTGTTGGTCTTGTCACAACTTACGCAGGTGGCGTTAGAAAGGCAAGTGCCTAAACTGTTATTAAATGCAAAACAAACGTGGCTTTCATTGACCTCTAGGAACTGGACTTTCTTTTTCAGGGTTTTGTTATAGTTTCAGCTCTCCTTGTAACTGCACTGCTACAATTTATATTTGATGGGAAGCCACCGTCACTCTACTGCCTGATAGCATTACCACTTGTCGCGTCAAGCATATTCATCTACCAAAAATATCCATATGTTGATAGGAAGAAGAAAGACTGATCCACATAATTGTCAGAGACGGGAATTATCAACAGGATGTGATCCTAACCTCATTTTCTCCACAAGGCTGGAATTTGCACCGTCAAGGGGACCAAATTTGACTCTTGAAGAATTGCTGTTGGTGAAGCTATGTTTCAATTATCTACTGATCTATATATAGAATTAATTAGTAGGACACTAGCCTGGAATCAGTTTCAGCAGGCAGTTGACATGCTTGCATATAACTTCTCGAAGGAGGCTTCATATCAATGATGATGATGAAGTGTTTCCATGTGCAGCTATCTATACTTGCACGGTTGCTGAATCTATTGTATTTTTGATGGATTTCTATTTAGACTCCGACTTTCGAATATATATTTCTATGATGACAGCAAATTAAAAACCAATTATTGTGTGCCGGATCCTTCTCGTTGAGAATCTGCGCTATGTTAGCTGTTAACTTTATCCTGCAAGACTCTAGTTCCGATGGTTTTGCTTGGCGATTGGTGATGCCCATGCTGCGTCTCCCCCTCGGCCTGGACAAAGCAACATGTGCGTGATCGTCCCAGCTTATGGTAGAGGGGTTGCCATGTGATTGCTTAATTATCTGTTGTCTCCGTTTTCTGCTTCTAGTAAATCTCATTGTTTACCATCCTAAACTTTCACTTCTATGTCTTTCAGATCACCTGATTAATCCGCCATTGTGCATTGAGGAGAAGTTTCATGCGGCAACTTCTTTACTTCAGCAAAACTAGCAGCAGGTAAGAGTGGCACCCACTCTCACTGCCAAGATGTTCCCTTTTGAGTCCTCACCGATAGCAGGTATGTTCTATGTCTACCAAACTGAGAAGACACCTCTGTCATCACCAAAGACTAAAATAAGACAATAACCAGATACAAAATGAACCTGACGCTAGAAAACTCTTCTGACGAATAATACATATATCTTGTGGACACCTAGCAACCTATACCACAAGGTTCTGTACAACTAGCTTCACATAACCATTATTGCATCCAGGAAGCTGCATGATTGATGACTTGCATGCACACCAAGGCTATATAGACGAACAAAATCTGATAATTTACATATGTATAATTCTCTCTGCCGAAATCCTAAACAATTAAATCCGGACACACAGCGCTAATTATCCACTTCCCACCCTGTTGTCCTGCAAAGAGATTCATCCATTAAAAAAACATCATTAGTAGGCATTTGGAATGTTCTACTCAGCTACTACACATCATCAAATTCAAGTTGTCAGTTCATTTTAAATACAACATTAACAATGGCTTAACACGACTACTCTGTTGCGACACACTGCGAATTTCCAATTTATGACAATGCATTTCTCTGTGAAAAAAAAAACAAGTTACCGTGCAACTGAACTCACAATGACTGAGAGAGCTGGCTCCAGTTCATCATCGTATGTGATTGTGGATGCCTGTCCAGATAACCCCTACTGGAAATGTCAGCCTCATCGGCAGCATAAGGATCAGAGTGTCCCGAAGCTGCCGGAGGCGACCAGACTGGTACCACTCCACCATCCCTGCCCGTCCAACTGCTTGATGCCTCTGAGGTCGATGGAGCGATACCTAGCACGCGGTGCATGTTGTTCTGAAGGTTCTGCTGGTGATGGTTGCCATGCACCCTGACAGCATTGCCAGTGCCACCGTCAACTGTCTCTTCCCTCTCCGGGCGAGCCTGCAAATGGTGGATGTTTGATGGCACTTCTGGCCTACTGTCCTCACTGGTGTGGCCAAAATCTGCACTGAGTTCGGTCTCAGCTCTAATGAACGAGGAAGTCATGCTAGGCACCATCTGATCCTCTCGTCTCCGACCAGTCACTCCCGGTGCGTGGATAGCAGGTTGAACCGGCTGTCGGTCCACTTCCATCCGTAGTTCTTGAGGGAAGTCGATCGGCGGCTCATCCGTGGAATCGCCGAGGCCTTCTTCCATTCCGTTCTCCATGGCAGCACGAGAGGCTGCCTCAAGCTCCCACATCTCTGACAGGGCATCCTGCAACCTGGAATTGGCTGCATCTAACTCGACAATGGGGCGTGGGTAGTTAGATCCTAGCTCAACTCCTGCAGCCTGAAGCACAGACTCAGGTGCATCCCAGGGATGGTGTATCCATTCCGTTGGCAGCCTTGCCAGCTCCGGTAGCCATCGCCGGACGTACTCCCCGTGCGGATCAAACTTGTACCCTTCAAACTGCAAAAGTTCAGTTCATACAATTCATCAAGGTGCTGCCTTTGTTACCCGTGAAAAGATTGAACAGAGGAAAGGCCTAGAAAGTACCTGCGGGTTGTCGATGCGGTCAAGCTCACGGCCATCAGGGAGAGACCCAGAAATGTACTGCCAGCCTAGCGCGTCGCTCTCAAGGTCAGCATCCAGCAAGGTGTCCCAGAAGTACTTCATCCCCCAGCGCCATGGCAGCTGGAGCACCTTGACGAAGAAGCTCGAGACAACGACGCGTATGCGGTCATGGACCCAGCCGGTGGCCCAGAGCTCCCTCATGCCGGCGTCGACGAGAGGGTAGCCGGTCCTCCCTTGCCTCCAGACCTTGAAGTACACCTCATTGACGACCCAGGGGAAGAACCTGAGGTGCGACAGGAGGGGCTTCTCGTGGCTGCAGGGGTGGTTGAAGGTGAGGTACCTCGAGTACTCCCGCAGGCCGATGGAGCGGAGGAACAGGGTGCAGCTCTCCTCGCCGGCGTGGTTGCCGTCGTTGCTCCACATGAGCTGCTTCATCCGGACCTGGTGGAAGACCTTCCGGACGCTGAGCTCGCCGAAGTGCAGGTACGGGGACAGCAGCGACGTGCTGGCGCTGTCGGCCTTCTTGCGGTTCACGGAGTAGTCCATCAGCGGGCCGTTGAGGAAGGCCGTCAGCGCCTTGTCAGCATTCTGCCACCCTGGTGACCACGCCCGCGCGAGCAGCGCGTTGCTGCCCCTCTCGGACTCGTCCTCAAAGACCAGCTCGTCCCACGGGCACCTCGACAGGTCACCTGTGAAGCGATCGAAGCATTTTCCATGTCAGTGACTGGATCCGATCTGCAAGGACCGGATCCCCGCCTACAGTATGACGGTTAGAGCTCTGTCGGTTGTGCATTTGGATACCTGAATTGATCCTCTTGGGCGGCAGCAGCGGTGCGGCGGGGTCCGGCATGCACAGGCACCTGTTCCAGAATGGCGCGAACATGGTGAAGGGGCGGCGGTCGTCGTCGAGGACCTCCCACGGTTCGTACAGCAGATCGGCGTTGAAGGACTGCACGTCGATACCCTCGGCCGCCAGCTGCTCCTTGACGCGGTAGTCCCGGACCAGCGACAGCGGGTCTGCACGGCGGGAACGGGACAGCGATCGGTGAGTACCGGAAGACCGTTCGTTCATATCAGCCGGCCCAGATGGTAAGGTGCGAAAAGTTTTTTTTTCTTTAATGATGGTTCTTGGGAGAAAAGGAAACTCCGGAGAAGAAAGATGCAGGTTGTTTGGTGAGTGCCAGTGGCTGGGTGCAAGGACTTTTTGGAATTAATAGAGAGGGCGACGGCGACCAAAGTCAGTAAGGCAGGATGCTAATTGCTAAACTTGGTGTTGGTTTACGTGTGCAGTAAGGGTATTATTATAGGGTAGTATATGGAAGATCCATTAATGGCAGATGTGTACAGGCAAAAACTGTTCATGAAAAGATCCTCTTCTCTTCTCTCATCTAATAAATAAATAAATAATTGCTATTTGGATCGTGAAGAGGACGGGATCCCGTTCAACGAAACCAGACAGAGCAAGGCTAGAACACCAGGATTTTGAGCTGACGATTTGCATGTACTCTGTGGCACCAAGAAGCCAAGAACAGCTGCAACATGGCACATCCAGAGCGAGAGGGATCGAATCGAATCGAACCGTAGAGGTGGTTGAAGAAGAGGTGCGTGGCGCCGGTGCAGCGGACGAGGTCGAGCAGAGCGGCGACGGCGTCGTTGGAGCGGCGGGTGACGAGGCGGGCGGCGCCGAGCCGGCGGAGCGAGGCGTCCAGGTGCTTGAGGCTCTGGCTGAGCCACCACCGGGACACCCTGCCGGGGTAGTAGGCCCCGTCCTCCTCGGGCGCCCACACGTACGCCGGCACGACCTCCCCGGCCGCCCGAGCGGCCGCCGCCAGCGCCGGGTTGTCCTCCACGCGCAGGTCCCGCCTGAACCAGACCACCGCCCGCGCCCCCGGCTCCCCGGCGCCGCTCATCGAGGACTGCGACGCTGACATGGCACACCCTCAACCCTATCCGGCACGGCTGGCCGAGAATCCTCCGGTGCAAGAACACAGGCTCTTGGCCCTCCGGCAAGATCAGCGGCGGCTGCTCAAGGATCGGTCCAGCAGCCAAGAACAAGCTCCTGGCTCTCTTCCGATGAGCTGCGCAGGCGAATCAAGCTGCTTCGCGCACCCGAGTGAGGATTTTCTCCAGGAACTGTGGAAAGGCTGGGCTGGGCTGGATTGGATTAGCCTCTTCTATTCAGAGAGACTGCAGTGGAGGAGAGTGAGAGTAATCTGACCAATCCAATCTACTCTCCTCCTCCTCTCCTCCTCCTCCTCTGATGATGATGATGATGATTGGAACAAAAAAAAACAGAGAGAGCCCAGACAGCGTCGTTGAATCGATGACGCTGCAGAGAATTGGCAGAGGGGCTTTGCGAGGCTGGGCTGCGGGAGAAGCGAGGTGTGTGGTCCAGCGCAGAGGGAGGTCTGCGGATATTGGGATTGGTTGGTTTGGATTTGCTCTCGCCTTTTCGTCTGGGCCATTTATCTCCTCGTGCTCTCGCCTGCCCTTAGCCTCCCCCATAATATTCCATCTCCATTTTTTGTTTTGTCCATTTTGCGTGAGAAAAAAGAACTCGAGTGACTAGATTCCCGTGGAACTCGTGCTTAGGCACTGCCAGGTGGGTCCTGCAACTGCAAATGCCAGGTGCTAATGCTAGTACTAGCTGCAGGGAACGAGGTCGGTCGGGGACTCGACTCGGGCGTGTGGTACGCTGCTGCAGAAGGAAAAACGCAGTTCGCCACTGGAGTACTCATCACCTCACTCCAAGCAGCTAGCTGGTGGGTACGATTCGGGAGCTGAACAAGTTTGCTTTTTACCGACAAGTTGGTCAGGTTAATTGGAATCGTATATATAGTATATATATTTGGCCTTTGTGGGGGGCAACATGATCCCATCGTCCAGGGGAGAGGGACAGATAAATGGATAAGATCTACGTGTCAAATCCGATGGATCAGCTCACTGCTTCCATCGGTCTAATATGCCGTGCCTCGTGGAAAAGCAGTAAAGCACCATAGCAAACCATAGAGGGAGTATGGATTAATGGTAGAGATGCTAATAAGATCTAAATTTCACAATTTCATCGAATCGGATAAGGGTCAGCCTTGATTTCTATTCATTTTTTTCTTGTAAAGTGTATATCGTATATTTTTAAGGTATATATCCATTTACAATGGGAAAATAATCGTCTGAATTTCTAAGCTTTTTTTTTGCTCCGTCGCTGATGCGAGCAAGCAAAAAAAAATATTTATAAAAGCAACGAGAGTTCCCCCATCTGGTTCGCTAGCAGTACTAGGAAAAGTTTACCACATGTTCCTGGGCGTTCGACGCGCAGCTGTCCGCCTGTCGTTGGAAAAAAGGGGGGAAGCTAGAGAAATTATTGGCCCCGCCCCGCCCGCTATCTCTTTCGCTCCGTCGCCGTCGGGACGGCCGGTTACTGGTTAATTTATCTGTTACGGAACAAGAACAAGACGATTCCAGCTCTCCGCGGCTGATCCGTCCAGGTCGATCGAGAGAGAGCCGCAGCTGCTGCTCCAGGATACCGTAGTCTGTAGCTGCCTGTGGACTTTTTAGAACGTTGCAACAAAAAATGGTAGGTTACGTGTCTTTCCTGCATATGTACTATGTGCGTTCTTAATAGTTGTCTCAAATAGCTAACTAATATGGATCTGAAAGAAGAATAAAAATAGTAATTTATCTTACCACTAGTACTTGATCCCACATGTAATGCACTTGGTTTTTTTAACACTTAAAATCTCTTATCTATTTGCTTATTACTAGCTATTCTTGTTTTCTCTATATTTTCTATTCAAGTAGGAAAGTGAATGAATCCAGCTAATAAAATAGCTAGCCGTTGAAGACGCCCTATGGTTTGTACATGTCGTGTCCGCAATCTTGCTACTAATGATTTGAGACACCTTTTGAAGCCTAAGCCTCCGTGTTAGGGATGTTTTTTTTTTCACTAGCCATGTGATATTAATCCCTAGAAATTCTCGTGAAAAAGGTAGCATTAGCCATCACTTAGGTCTATACTAATTATCATTGAAAACAACAGATTATTGGATGAATTTTGTTTTTTTAAGAAGTATCCACCTTTTCTAGGATTAAAATAATTCACCAGATGTCTTATTTGACGCAGCTTTATCACAACTAATTTTATGAGCTGTTTGAAGCTGTTTTTGTGTGTGTGTGTGCGCGCGCGCCAAAGAGGTATTTCAAAATAGTTTTGCCCATGAGGCTCAGTAAATGGTGCTCTCATGTGGAAATAGAGTAAGATTTTACTAAGAGCACATTTGTTTCAATTTATAGATTATATAATCTAGATTATAATCTGAATTATATAATCTAGATTATAATCTGTCGGGATTATATTATGTATGTAGTTGTTTGGATGACCAAGTTATATAAATGAAGATTATTAATATTTGAGACAGAAAGGCAAATGCAACAATATCCTGCGTGCGTGTGATTTAGGGGAAAAAAGAAATATAGCAGACGTTGTAATTTTATGAACATAATCATCAGTAGTGGGTCCTTTGTCAAAAATAATCTCTAATAAACTACTCTTGAGAAGATTAAATGATTATCATGATCTAGGTTTTATATTATATAATTTAAACCTATAATCTAGACGTTTGTTTACCTTCTAGATTATTTACGCTAGATTATATAATTTGGATAGGTTGTAATCCGAAATAAACAGAGCCTAATAAGCCTCGTCGGCAAATTAGCATCTTTCCACAGCTTCACCTCACCCTTATGGGTCCCCGCATGTGCTGAAGTCCAAGTCCCCTACACCTACCAGACATATCCGGCACACATGGGCAAGCGCCCCCCTTGCTGAAACTACTTCCTTTCAAATCCAAATTTCACTTGGATGATGTAGGGGCCTGACCATCTTTCCACAGCTTGACCATTTTAATAGTGAAACTTCTTTCCTTTCGAATCCATCTTTCCACAGCTTGACCATTTTGTAACTTGCCATGCATGTACATGTATTCGAAAAGGCATAATAAAAAAAGGAGGAACAAGAAAAACCATTGGATCACTATTAAAATCTCATGTTAATTTTTCCAACATTCTACTTCCTTTGCCACTTTTTCTCTTTCTTCCCCTATCTTTAAACCCTCGGAGGTAGGGGAAGAAGGGTTCATCTTTTGATTATGTTGCCCTATTATAGTTCCTTACAATGACTTTAAATAGGGGTAATCAACAACCTCCTCCTGAAACTTACTACTTTCGAATCCAAATTTCACTCCAATGATGTAGGGGGGCCACTAGAGGTTATGCTTCACAATATATACCTGCACACAAGCTAGCACAACCCAGCTAGAACGAGGCAAACACAAATATAAAATAAAATGCAACTAAGACCCAATAAGTTTTACCGAAGTTTGAAGTCCCTTGAATGGTGACTAAAGTTTATCACATATGGGTATAGACTATAGAATATCTGTACGAGGATTGCGTTGGAACATACAGAATAAAGAGCAAACATAAACAGTTTAGATTGATTATAGGTCCTGATTCGATTTATGCTCAAACTTTGGATGCTTATGTCATCTAAAACGCCTGTCTACATATAAAACAATTTTGGATGTGTAATATCTGCGCAGCTATGCCATAAGAAAAATGAAACCACGGTACTTAGTGATTGATTACCTATTTAAAAAGGAAAGAAATATTTATGGTCCATTAGATTTTATCTCTATCCAGTCTAATCCATGAACTACTCTCGTTCGTCTATGTCAAAATGTAGCTTTTATGTCTCAGAAAAGTGACGTGTCAATTGTGGGCTTGTGGAGAGAAATTACTAGAGGAAAAAAAGTTACGTGTGGGACACCATAACTACAGCCTTCATTTGTCCACACATCTTGACCAACACAAAACTAAAAGAAATAGAGGAAGCATTAGGACATTGTTGGGCACCAATTTGAGCCGGCGGACGGTCCGGCCCTGAGGCCGGATGGTCCGTGGTCCGGACGGTCCGCGTCTGTAGGCCGGACGGTCCGCGCAAGCGCAGAACAGATTAGGGTTCTGAGTTTTGTGCTACGGTTGTTAGCTAAATTCGCGGGATTCGCTCGGAAATCAGTTTGTAAAGGGTCCAGCCCCCCTCCTCTATAAATAGAGAGGTATACGACCGATTTATTATCAATCAATCGAATCAACAATACTTCTATTTCGCATTTATTTCCTGTACAATTAGGAGTAGTTCTAGTCTAGTTCTAGTTTAGCCTCTCAATCTCCAAATTACCCGCCTCTCTTTGACTCTACGTCGATTAGAGGAGTCTAGGTCGGTCTACCCGAGCTTAGACACCACCTAGGATCTCTACTCCCCGATGGGGTCCCTCCCGGGAGCGAGATCCAGGCGCCGTCGTCGATCTTCTGCCGCACCTGCGCACGCGCGGACCGTCCGGCCCTAGGGCGCGGACCGTCCGGCCGTCAGGCAGGGAACCCTAGCCCCTGTGCCAGGTCGCGGACCGTCTGGCCCTGTGCCATAGACCGTCCGCGCCTCACCAGAGAGCACCGCCACGGTTCTTGTTGAGTGTTTGGCGCTCCAAAAAGGCGTCAACATACTTTTTGGTGACTCCGCTGGGGACAACAGATATAGACTCATCAAATCGGCCCTCAATGGTCGGTTCAAAGGATAGCTCTGATATTTCCCCAAGCAACATCATAGAGCCGACTTGGGAGACCTTGTCGGCTAACGAACAGCTCCAATTCGAGGAGCACAAGGAGCAGATGATTCAAGAGGCAAAAGTAAAGTTCTTGGCCAACTTCAAAGTGGACAGGAACAACAAGGTCGTCCGACATCGGGCGACGGATCCGACTTCACTCCGACCCACACCAGATATCCCCAATGTAAGTAATACAAACGAGCTACAATCTCTTAGAAATTATGTAGATAAACAACGTGAACAAATGCAAAATATCATAGGTGGTATGCAAAACGATTATAGGAGACTAGTACGTGCATTTGATAAATCTAATATCACAAATTTTCCTTCGCACGAGGTTGAATTAGGGGGTAACACACGTAATACATCGGCTATAGGTTGTCACGACCAGTCACAACCCCTTTATGGGATGCCGATGGACACATACGCTGAGCAACCGCAAATCGGCAGTAAATCAGCCGATTTGCACATGTCCGGACCGTCCGCACGTGAGCGCGGACCGTCCGAGCCAGCAATGGTCGGGCCCATTTTTAATGAATTACCAACACGTGTCCGAGCTACATCGTTTTGCGTAAAATTCAAACTACCTAGTTGGACCGTCCGCGTACCACGACGGACGGTCCGCATATAATCACGGACGGTCCGGGCCAATGTCCGGACAGTCCGCGCATGACCTTTTTGAGGAGGATTGTTACCCGAATCCTCACCCGTCCCAGCAACACTTCCCATCATACTATGCGATGCATCAGCCCAATAATACAAAATTCAGAGCCCAGGAAAGTTTTCCGGCCCCGCCTAGAAGGCCGGAAAGGAACGATCAATCCTATGAGCCATATAGGGCAAACAACAATGCACCACATAGCTCAAACCAATGGGGGGAAGACAACATGCCAATATCCAGCCAACCCCACCTATGTTTGACCAGAGAGCCGGTGGTCTCGCACCGGCTGCCATTGATATAGTGAGGGGAGAAATAGCTGGGGCGTTCCGAGATAAGCTCGGAGTAAGCATGATCCCCGGGGGGCAATCATATCGGAAACCTTATGACAGCCGATTTGATCACCACCCATACCCACAGGGAACCAGGATACCCGAATTCTCAAAATTTTCGGGTGACCAGGGTGAAAGGGAAATAGGGTCAAACCTTTTTCCTTAATGATTTTAGTGGTTGAATTGTCCAACACAAATTATTGGACTAACTAGTTTGCTCTAGATTATGAATTCTTACAGGTGCCAAAGGTTCAACACAAATCAATAAAAAGTCCAAAAATGGGTTCAAATAAAAAGAGCTAAAGACAACCGAAGTCTGCCCTGGTCTGGCGCACCGGACTGTCCGGTGTGCCACCGGACAGTGTCCGATGCACCAGGGTGGATCAACTCTGAACTGCTCAGCTTCGGGAATTTGGGGAGCCCCTCCGCTATAATTCACCGGACTGTCCGGTGTAGCACCGGACTATCCGGTGTGCCAGCGGAAGCAACGGCTACTAGTGCCAACGGTCGTCTGCAAAGGAATAGTGAAACGCTACAGTGCGCGCCTGCGCGCGCAGAAGTCAGAGCAGGCGCAGAAGGCGCACCGGACAGTGAACAGTGACTGTCCGGTGCACCACAGGACTGTCCGGTGGCCCCACTTGTCAGAGATCCAACGGTCGAACCCTAACGGTTGGGTGACGTGGCTGGCGCACCAGACAGTGTCCGGTGGCGCACCGGACTGTTCGGTGCGCCATACGACAGCAGCCATCCCCAACGGCCACTTTGGTGGTTGAGGCTATAAATACCCCCAACCACCAACACTTCAAGGCATCCAAGTTTTCAGCCAACACATTCAATATAAGAGCTATAGCATTCAATTCAAGACACAATTAGAGTGAATCAAAATCTCTCCAAGTCCCAATTCCACTCAAAGCAATAGTGACTAGAAGAGAGAGTTTTGCCGTGTTCATTTGAGCTCTTGTGCTTGGATCGCTTTTCTTCTTCCTTCTTTCTTGTTCCCAAGATCATTGTAATCAAGGCAAGAGACACCAATTGTGTGGTGGTCCTTGTGGTGACTTAGTGTCCCATTTGATTGAGGAGAAAACTCACTCGGTCTAGGTGACCGTTTGAGAGAGGGAAAGGGTTGAAAGAGACCTGGTCTTTGTGACCACCTCAACGGGGAGTAGGTTTGCAAGAACCGAACCTCGGTAAAACAAATCACTGTGTCATCCGCTCCATTTCTTTGGTTGATTTGTTTTCGCCCTCTCCTTCGGACTCGTTTATATTACTAACGCTAACCCCGGCTTGTAGTTGTGCTTAAAGTTTATAAATTTCAGATTTCGCCTATTCACCCCCCCCTTTAGGCGACTTTCACAGAGAAAGAGCACACGCGAACACATAGGCCAGTTCCTAGCACAATTAGGAGAATTGGCCGACGCAGAAGCGTTTCGCGTTCGTTTATTTTCATTATCTTTAATAGGAACCGCGTTCGCATGGTACGCCACTTTACCTCCTAATTCTATTTCGTCGTGGGGGGATTTAGAACAAAAATTCCATGATCACTTTTTCTCCGGTGACTATGAGTTAGATTTAGTAGACCTAGTGGCCTTGCGACAAGCGAAAGATGAATCGGTTAATGACTATATCCGGAGATTCCGAGATATCAGAAACCGATGCTTACAAATTCATTTGGCAGAAAAATAGTTAGTAGGACTAGCTTTTAATGGATTGCGATATTATTTAAAGGAAAGATTAGAAGGTATTCAATTTTTCACGCTAGCGCAATTACACCAAAGAGCTTTGGCCTGTGAAAGCTGAAGCAAAGAGACTGCCAAAACTATTCGTCACAATGTCCATATAGTAGAGTATGATCAAAGTAGCTCGGATGACGAATCAACAGAAATTTATGCTGCTGAAATGGTTTGGCCAAAGCAGGCCAAATCTTCGGCTTGTTCCTCCTTGCAGCCGGTTCAAAAGAAACGGCAAGAGTATGTTAAGTTTACATTTAATGTTGGTAAATGTGATAAGATATTTGATGAATTACTCAAGAATGACAACATTAAAATAAATCACACTGTTCCATCCGCCGATGAGCTAAAACGCCGGGCATACTGCAAGTGGCATAACTCATTTTCTCATGCCACTAATGATTGTAATGTATTCCGTCGACAGATTCAATCGGCCATTAACGAGGGACGATTGAAATTTTAGAAAATGCAGGTGGATACAGAGCCCTTTCCAATGAACATAATCGACTTCGAGGGCAAAAAGGTCCTAATTCGGCCCAGCACAACCGATAAAGGAAAAGGCAAAGAAGTCATCATCGACAACGCACGGGAGGCCGATGAAAATAATGAAGTTTCTTGCAGGAAAGTAGTGGCAGAAAGGACTCCTGATAGAGGGGAGACCCTGAAGGTGACCATCACAGCCTCTGGCACTGGGGGGCAAGCACAGACAGGGAGGCAGGTGCGGGAACCCGTGTTGCGCATCATAGACGGTCTGCCATCCAGACGCGGACGGTCCGAAGCTTCTCTGGACAGTCTGAAGGCTTCCAGCAGACGGCACGGCTACACTCAACAACCACATACGTTCAAACCACGACGACCAGAGATAGGTACATGGAAAACAAATACATTTAAAGCAGCTGGCCGGATGGTCAAATACGCCCCGACTTTCGATCAATTGTTGTCCAAATATGTGAAAAAGAAGGTCGGCCCCAATGACCAACCAACAAAGTGACCCCGCTCACCCATTCATGAGCAACGTCAGGTCAGGCCGATTGGACCACCCCACCAATCGAAAGAAATGAAAGGTCATACCGTACAATTGAGACCTAACATACCTACATGGACACCTCCACCCCCTTATCCACCTATGCCATATCCATGCACATATTTACCTCCACCATATGTCCCAAATCAAGTGTGGGGCATGCCACCATATCCATTTGGGATGCCACAGTACCCCGCTTGGGGGGCACCCCAAACATCTGTATTCAACAGGTTGGCACCTCCAGTACAAGACCGATTGAGCGCCGCTCAATCCGGTCAACAGGCATAGGCCCAACAAGAGTGCCAGAGTACTCAGCCTCAAAGGCCGACCAATCCGGCAGGGGGGCATATACCTGCAGCGACCAAAAGAACGACAAAAAAGGATATCATTAAAATAGGTATTGCATATGTCATCGTACAAGAAGATAATGAAGGGCCGATGATTTTTGGGGAATCAGCCAACACGACCAAAAAAGAAGATACGGCTACCATCAAAGCAGCCGATCCAAAATACTCCATGCCTCGATGGTGCCCGTCGGGATTGACACGATCCCAAAAGCAGAAATTACAGCGCTTAACAGCGAAGGAGAGCCAGGAGGAGGCGGAAAAGATATTCAATGACACACATCCGCAGTATCTGCCACCACAAAAGAGATGGAGACCAAAGGCCGTTGAGGAAAAACCATCGGCCACAAAAATAGAAAATGAAACAACACTTGTGCAGCATCCTGCAAGTATGGCAGACAGCTTGGCTAACAAGGCTAGACCATCTGCACCAGGCGCGGACCGTCCGACCCCTGAGTCTGGACCGTCCGCGCCACGCCAGGACAACTCTGACGACACACCAACACCAATGGAGGAGGACGACCTACTGGGAGAAGACCTAGTCGACTACGAGGCTTCTCTAGAGCGCCCAGGTATGGATGTAAATATTATTACATTTTCTGCCGATTGTACTATTGTCGGCGACGATGAACCTGTTGTTGCCCAGTTTGATTTTGGTCCTAAAGAAGCCGCCTTTACTAAACCAAAAGAATCGGTAAATCATTTAAAGTCGCTCTTCGTGCGCGGTCACATTGATGCGATACCGATTGCTAAAATGTTGGTAGATGGAGGGACGGCTGTGAATCTAATGTCTTATTCATTGTACAGAAAATTAGGTAAACAAGATGATGAACTTGTCAAAACCAACATGACCCTCAGTGGTGTTGGAACTGATAGTTCGGTCAAAGCCAGGGGAGTCACGTCCGTTGAATTAACCATCGGGACTAAGACCCTTGCTGTTGCATTCTTCGTCGCTGATGTAGAAGGAAATTACAGTCTAATCCTAGGTAGAGATTGGATTCATGCCAACCAATGTATACCTTCTACATTACATCAAATGTTAATACAATGGGTAGGCGATGATGTAGAACAAGTACATGCTGATGTATCGACCTATATTGCTGTGGCCGATGCCCCTGTACTCTGGACTTATGAGACTGCTACATGTCTCACAGGAGTAGATTTTTCTGATTATCAGTTCATAACTATAGATAAGAAAGGTTTCATTCCTGTAATGCTAGAGCCGATGGAGAATCGGCTAAATCCTAAATAAAGTTTAAATGATGAGTACACACAAAGTTCATGAGTATTTGGTCACGGACAATTCGACTTCTAAGGTCGGATGGTCTGGTCTTTCACAAAACAGTTCGGACTTTAAGACCGAGCATCTACCACAACGTAAAGACGATATTACGGATGATCCGACCCCCGAGATCGGAGAGTCCGCCATCACACAAAGAACATCTGATTCCTCTGTGGGGGACATGATAGAGGAATTCAGAGATCTCGATAAACTAGGACAGGGGTTTACATCGGCTGATCCTTTGGAGGAGATCGACATAGGAGATGGTAAAACTCTAAGGCCGACTTTTATAAATAAGACCCTGGAGGCCGATTCTAGAAGTGAGATGATCGGTCTATTGAAGGAATATTCGGATTGCTTTGCTTGGAATTACACTGAGAGCCAGGAATATTCGGCTGCCCATTAAGTCCGGTTTCAGACCTTTCAAGCAGAGAGCTAGAACATTTCGTCCAGATGTTCTCCCACGAATCAAGGACGAAATCCACCGGCTACTAGAAGCTAATTTTATTAGACCTTACAGATACGTAGAGTGGGTCTCCAATATTGTGCCTTTAGAGAAGGAGTCAGGTAAGCTTAGAGTATGCATTGATTTTCACAATTTAAATAGAGCAACTCCTAAAGATGAGTATCCCATGCCCATAGCCGACACATTAATCAATAATGCATCAGGAAATAGAATTATTAGCTTTCTTGATGGTAATGCCGGATACAACCAGATCTTCATGGCCGAAGAGGATGCGTCTAAAACGACCTTTATATGTACAGGCTTCATTGGTTTATTTGAATGGGTTGTCATGACATTTGGTCTTAAAAATGCTGGTGTTACTTATCAGAGGGCTATGAATTTGATTTTCCATGAGTTATTAGGAAACACTGTGGAAGACTACATTGATGATATTGTAGTCAAATCGGCTGAGTTTAATTCTCATATAGCTGATTTGTGCAAAGCCTTTGATAAAATGCGTCGGTATGGTTTAAAAATGAACCCACGTAAATGTGCTTTTGGGGTGTCGGCTAGTAAGTTTTTAGGATTTGTCATCCATGAGCGTGGCATAGAGATAGACCCTGACCGAATTAAGTCTATTCGGAATGTGGGACCTCCAACCTGTAAGGTCGAAGTACAGAAGTTTCTCGGCAAGGTGAATTATCTACGAAGGTTTATTTCTAACCTAGCCGGGAAGATTGATGCCTTCACCCCTATCCTTCGGCTTAAGAATGATGTCGAATTCGCTTGGGGGCAGAGCAGCAGAAAGCATTTGATCTCATTAAAAAATACTTGTCTTTGGCTCCCTTATTAAGAGCACCATGAGCAGGAGTACCATTCCGATTATACATTGCAGCTGAAGATAAGGTCATTGGGGCTGTTCTGACACAATAAACTGAAGGAAAAGAGCATGTGGTGACATATCTAAGTCGAAGGTTGGTGGATACTGAAACAAGGTACACTTTTATTGAGAAGTTATGCTTAAGCTTGTTTTATGCATGCACCAAGTGTAAATGTTATTTTGCTGTCTAGTCATTGAACTGTTTCTGGTCAAGCCGATGTAATTAAATACATGTTGCATAACCCAATTATGAGTGGTAGAATTGGTAAGTGGGCTTATGCACTCATAGAGTATGACTTGGCCTATAAACCATTGAAATCTATGAAAGGC
Organism: Zea luxurians; assembly: GCA_029449295.1. Lineage (NCBI taxonomy): Eukaryota > Viridiplantae > Streptophyta > Magnoliopsida > Poales > Poaceae > Zea > Zea luxurians. Next base: position 1,992,549 of record JAOPSE010000047.1, read on the forward strand.
CAAGTCGTAGTGGATTTTATTGTAGAACATCGGATTAATGATATTTATAAACTAGACATGTCATGCCTCACTATTACTCCTTGGACTTTATATTTTGATGGATCGGTTTGCAATGAAGGGCAAGGAATTGGTATCGTACTTGTTTCACCAAGTAATGTCTCCTTCGACTTCTCTAGCCGATTGAAAACTTATTGCACTAATAATCAAGTCGAATATGAGGCCCTTTTATTCGGCTTGGAACTTTTAAATTGTATGAGAGTAAAATATGTGAAGGCATTTGGTGATTCTCAGCTGGTCGTCCAACAGGTGTTAGAGGAATATCAATGTTTTGATGGCACTCTAAATAGTTACCCTAAAAAATGTTGGAGCGTAATCCATTCTTTTGACGAATTCAGTATTCGGCATATCTCTAGAGTTGAGAATCATAGAGCTAACAATTTGGCACAAGATGCATCAGGTTATCGGATAAAGCGAGGGAGATTTCACAACACTGAAAATCTGATAACCGGTGCAGGGCCAATTCCCCAGGTCACGGACCGTCCGCGTGAAGACGCCGGACCGTCCGGAGTTACCAGGAAAGTTCTCCTAATCAATTCGGCTAATAATGAAGCTGATGCAAGTGATTGGAGGACGCCCATAACTAATTATTTACGAAATCCCAATGTCAGGACAGATAAGAACATTCGGCGTATAGCTTTCTAGTATGTTTTGATGAGTGATGAACTCTACCGCCGAACAGTCAACGACGTCCTGCTTAAGTGCTTGGGCCCAGATGATGTTATATTAGCCATGGCTGAAGTACATGAAGGAATTTGTGGTACCCATCAATCGGCTCCAAAGATGAAGTGGTTGTTGCGAAGGTCTGGTTTTTATTGGCCTAACATGATAGTTGATTGTTTCAAGTACTATAAGGGTTGCCAAGTGTGTCAAAAATTCAGCGACCTACAGTTGGTCCCTGCAGCCGAATTACATCCTATCATCAAGCCTTGGCCTTTCAGAGGATGGGATTAGACTTTATTGGAGAAATTCATCCTTCATCATTAAAGGGGCATCGGTTCGTGTTAGTTGCCACTGACTACTTTACCAAATGAACTAAAGTCGTTGCTCTGAAGAACATGACACACAAGGAGGTAATTGAGTTCATAACTGAGCATATTATTCATTGATACGACATTCCCCAGACCTTGACTACAGATCAAGGGACTTCTTTTATGTCAAAGGAGGTACGTGAATTTGTTGAATTATATAGAATTAAGTTGCTTAATTCATCTCCATATTATGCTTAGGCCAATGGACAGGCCGAGTCTAGTAATAGGACATTGATTAACTTGATAAAAAAGAAGATATCCGATAATCCTAAGCATTGGCACAAGATTTTGTCCGAAGCTTTATGGGCTCATAGAATATCTAAACATAGTGCTACTAAAGTATCTCCTTTTGAGCTTGTCTATGGGCAGGAAGCAGTGTTGCCTGTGGAAATAAGTTTGAATGCTATCAGGTTTGACAGGCAAAATGATCTAACCGTCACTAATTATTATAATTCAATGATGAATAATATTGATGAGGTGACCGACAAGAGGGTGATAGTTTTGGGAGCAATAGAAAAGGACAAGATCATGGTAGCCAGGGCCTACAACAAGAAGGTCAAAGCAAAATCATTTCAAGTAGGGGACCTAGTGTGGAAGACCATCCTGCCTCTAAGAAATAAAGACCGAAAGTTTGGAAAATGGTCGCCAAGCTGGGAGGGTCCTTACAAAGTAAAACAGGTAATGTCTGGTAACGCCTATTTACTACAAACATTACAAGGCAAGGATTTACCCAAGGCTTTGAATGGGCGTTTTCTCAAACAGTACCATCCTAGTATATGACAAGATGCCTAAGAGAACTGATATAATCACATCGAGTTAGTTGCTTTTGGTTTGCTCAGCTCCACCAAAAGGCAGGGGGCATATGTTGGGCACTAATTTGAGCCGGCGGACGGTCCGCGGTCCGGACGGTCCGCGCCTATGGGCCGGACGGTCCGCGCAAGCGCAGAACAAATTAGGGTTTCGAGTTTTGTGCTACGGTTGTTAGCTAGATTCGCGGGATTTGCTCGGAAATCAGTTTGTAAAGGGTCCAGCCCCCCTCCTCTATAAATAGAGAGGTATACGGCCGATTTGTGATCAATCAATCGAATCAACAATACTTCTATTTTGCATTTATTTCCCGTACAATTAGGAGTAGTTCTAGTCTAGTTCTAGTTTAGCCTCTCAATCTCCAAATTCCCCGCCTCTCTTTGAGTCTACGTCGATTAGAGGAGTCTAGGTCGGTCTACCTGAGCTTAGACACCACCTAGGATCTCTACTCTCCGACGGGGTCCCTCTCGGGAGCGAGATCTAGGCACCGACGGTGATCTTCTGCCGCCCCTGCGCACGCGCGGACCGTTCAACCCTAGGGCGCGGAACCCTAGCCCCTGTGCCAGGTCGCGGACCATCCGGCCCTGGGCCGCTGACCGTCCGCGCCTGACCAGAGAGCACCGCCATAGTTCTTGTTGAGTGTTTGGCGCTCCAAAAAGACATCAACAGACATGTACAGTACAACGCGAGTTAGGAACCATTCCCGTGATCGTGATGTTACTTTTGCAAAAAAGCTCTGCCTAGTAGTCGATGAAAGGAGAGGATGAGATCGACGACGCACGTCCACACGCTAGGCGTCCAGCTGCTAATATATATATATATATATATATATCATTTTATATTTTAAACTTCACCACATAAACAGTATAATCTACGGTACAAATCCTCTGTTTTATACTTGAGTTACGAATAACCTTAATGATCCATCTATAGTTACTAGGTGTGTGCCCGTGCGTTGCAACGGAAGTATGATGGGATGAGCATCGACACATATCTGATTGAACCTTATATTTCCTTGGGGGTCTGGAGAAAGTTTGCTCGGAAGCCAAACATGTTAAGACCTGAGCATGTGTTTTCCTTGTGCTCCTGTATGTATGCAGTATGTAGAGGTGGTTCCGCCTATGGACAAGCAGCGACGCCTAGAGCAGATTCTTAGAGATCAAGAAAGGGGCTAAAAAATCATCATATTTTGCTCAACTAAGAAAATGTGCGACCAGCTTGCTCGTAGCATTGGTTGCAATTTTAATGCTTTAAGCATTCATGGTGATAAATCACAGGCCGAAAGAGATAATGTTCTCAATCAGTTTCGAACTGGCAGGGCTCCAATATTAGTAGCCACAGATGTTGCTGTTCGTGGACTTGATATCAAAGATATCAGGTGAGGCTTATTTGATTGTGAGATATTAAATCCTTAAAGTATTTTAGTGTCCAACTGTCTAATATTACCTTACTGAACACTGACAAATTTTTGCTGCTCATTTGTACTGCACAATGTGTTTTTTCAGAGTGGTAATTAATTATGACTTCCCAACTGGGATAGAGGACTATGTGCATCGCCTAGGGCATACAGGAAGAGCTAGCGCTACTGGAGTCTCGTACACCTTTTTCTCTGAACAATATTGGAAACATGCTGGTGATTTGGTGAAACTCTTGCAAGGTGCCAACCAGCATGTCCAGCATATCCCTCCACAGCTGCGTGACATGGCTGCACGCAGTGCTTCTGGAGGTCCAAGAAACCAGGCTGTTGGGATGAGTCGCTGGGATGGGCCTGGTGGTAGTCATTTTGAACCTGGTGCTGGTGGCTCTGTTGGTTATGGTGGTGTTAGGGAGGGTCATGGAGGTTTTGGTGGTCGTGAGGGCCCAGGTGGATTTGGTGTCCAAGAAAGCCCAGCCATGTTATGGTGGTCACGCAGCAGAAGCCGCAGCAGGAGCTAGAGCCGTAATCGGAGCCGAAGCAGTAGCCAGAGTTGCAGCAGAAGCAAGAGCCATGACCATGGTGTAGCACCAGAGCGCAGGCCTCGGGCAAGATCTGGTTTTGATGTGCTGCCTCCTACAACTGGAGCTGTTGGACCTGCACCTACGCCCGTACCTGGACCAGCAGCACCACCTGTTCCTGCTCTCACAGCTCAACAATCACTGGCCAATACATCTTCAATGTCACCAATGTCTCCTGGTGGCATAGTCCAGCCAGCTGCTGCACCGTTGATATGCGGTGGGAATGACAACAGCTTTGGCGGCATACCGACTGGCCAACCTTTGCAGGGGACTGATGCTGCATTCCCCAAATTTTCTGCAGGCGAAAAATTTCCAGGTGCAGCAGTTCAACAAGCCGCTCCTAATGTATAATGAGTTGAACAATATGTAGTGCACTGCCCCCTTTTCTTCCCATTTAATCTGGTGTACAATACGAGAAATGATATTCCGGGTAGTAGTTTATATGACTATAAATTGTCTTTTCCACAATACGAGAAATGAGATTCCCTATGACATCATATAATCAAGCTGCTATGGTTTAACAGTTTGTGCACTGTACAAGATGTATTCATAATAGTTAACATTGAAACAAAATGTGGCATGAAACCATGAGATCTAGTAAGAAGAACATGTCCCCATAACGAAATTCAAACTTTTACAGTACACTCTACAGTATGCAAATCAATAGGATATGCGTCAGAAAAAGAAAGAATGTTGTGAACTGATGAACTGCAGCATAATGAAACACAAGGCAACTAAGAGATCATATTCAATAAGTCCAAACTCAAACAAAGTAAAAGAGGAAGCAGCTCCATAGGAGGAGGTTGAAGCCAATGAGGTGGTGATTCCAGACGAATGCACAGTGTGATCTATTAAGCCGACGATGGTAAACTTAGAGAAGTGCATCAACAACTACAAGTTTATAAAGCTAGGATCTTCTCCCTGGGACATGACCAACCAACTAAAAATTGACCTTTTTCACTAAAGACATGGTCAGCTAAATTCAGTAGGAACGCACGCAAGGGCAAGACCTTTTCTCATTGAGCTAGTTTGTTCCATTAACAATAACATGCAAAGAGAAACTGGAGGTATAGGTGCAGATCAAGTCTGAAGTCTATCGCAGCCGGTGCCCTGGTCAGCTGGTCAGATAATCAAAAACACAAGTGGACAACTTAGAGAAGAGTTCCCTAGGATTAGTATAACATGCACGATTGCCAGCAATTACCAATATTATACAACTAGTAACTGAAGTTTAACAACACAATACGAGAGTGTCGTACTACTACTACAGTAAGTAGGAGCATATATATACGATTATTTCATAAGCTGAGAAATCAGAATAAAGGAATCATCAACGCAAGACGAGAGCACCGTACTACTACTACAGTAATTGAAGGCAGAGTCCAGTCAGTCGCTCACCTTCTTGTGGCTCTCGATGGGCAGCGGCATCTTGTACTTGGGCACACGGATCGCGTGGAGGGCGAGAAGATCTAGGTCCTCGATGACCTCGATATTGGGCGAGTCGTCGTTTGCTTCCCCCTCGCGAGTGAGGAATGACTGGTTGCAGTGGAGACTTTGCTCCGGCGATGGAACCAGCGGCAGAATCCATGGACGATAAGGTTGTTCGCGGCTGGATTGGAGGCGGGCGAGCGTGGTAGAGATTCTCAGAACTCGATTAGTCCTTTCAGAGTTTGATTTGGACACCAATCAAAGTGTCTGCCAGGAGTTGGTTGTTAAACTTGAGAATTGCGTGACACATCTCTAATGGAAGCAGAAGAGAAAGTTCAACTATTGCAAGAAAAGACCCAGGAACTCTGTGGAGCAGCAATATTTCTTTCAGGTTGCAACTAAAGGTGCTAAAGTGGTTGAAGGAGAACTGGAGAAGAAAATCACAAGACTGATTGAACAGTGTTCTTGCAAGGATGTCGAAATTTTACTTCTTCACCAAGACAATGAGGCATTGCAATCAGAAGTTGAGCAATGTGAGAGGGAATTTGTTGTTCTGATGGATGATGCAATTACCTCTTCAGTGAATTCTGCGGTCTACAAAGAAAAAGCATCCAAGCTTATGATGAATGGTAAAGCTACAGAGAATAGAGCAATATCCCTAAAGGAGTTGCTAATGAAGGAGGTCTCTTCCCGAGATGCTCACATTGAGGAGTTGCAGAAAAAGTTGGCTGGCATTCAGGACGAACATGCAAAACTAATAGCTGAGTTGAACACACATCTAGCTCTCGTAGTTAACAACTGATTAGTACTCGACCAAACGAGTGTTTCACGAAACTAACATATTATTGATGCAGTAATCGACCAAACGAGTGTGTTGCTACTTAGCATAGAGTACTTTTAATTTATACCCGTACGAGATGACCTGGACTAAGCGGGTCAACCTTGGTGAGATTTATGTTATTCTTGGGCAAGTCCCTTGAAATGCTCAACAAAAGCTCCACCATCTTTTTCGCATCGTCGACTTCATAGATAATTTCAATAAGCTTGAGGTTCTTGCACCAGACATTAAACTGGTTTAGACACCTCTCGCTCAACCATGTCTTTTTCTTTATTTTTATTGGGATCTTTATTTTTATTTTTATTGGGAATCACTGGAATCGCGTTGTAGGAGGGCATGGTTGCGACGATGAATCTAGATACACAGTCTAAGTGTTTTATCTAAATGTTCTGATTTTTTCAAGAGAAGTGATTTTATGACTAAAAATGTTTATATTGGTTCTTTAGCATAAACTCTCAAAATAACAATGAAGAATTACTTAACATGGAGAATCATATCACAATAGAAAACCACTTAACAGAATTAAGCAAAGATACTTTTCAACTCCCAACCTCATAATTTATTTTAGATATTCACTTCACATAATTTTAGTAGTATCACTTCTATTTGGCAGAGTTCTCCAACAGAGAACCGACTGCTCTAAGAGGAGAAGGGTGTATACTTAAATTTTCTTAACTTTCTCATCAATGATAGCATCTATCTTCTTGATGAGAGCTTGAACAAAATTTTGGAACTGAAAGAAATAGAGGCTAAAATGACTAACACTGTTGAGTGGGAGCGCAGACCTGCTCAAGAAAGAGAGGAGCGGCTCCGTGTATTTCATCAAAGGGAAAATGTTAGTCTTGTTTAACAGTGTTTACATTTCATGTATTTACTTCAATTGGCCTTTTCCGAACATTTTCACTTTCTAGATTGTTCGATTTGACATGAGGCTAGCCAATGAGGATGTTGGGATGCTTGCATTTACCTCGGAACAAATTCCAGCACCTTTCCTTCTCCCTAAAATGGTAAGGTCATTAAATCATATATTAGTTTCTGTTTTTTTATGATGTCGTGTGTTATTGTAAACTTCATTATTGTAGCATTGTCAAAGCTATTTGGGGGTTTTTGTACTAAATAATTATTATTTCTCACTAACACAAATATTACTTGTTATAGCCAAATGGGAATCATTGTTGGCTGTCCCTTTTATGTAAATATTTTGAATAATTCTTTATTCTTTTTTAGGTGGAAAGGGTCGCGAGCATGCTTAATTACTTCCTCTTGCAATTTGTTGGTCCCTAGAGGAAATCTTTGACTGTAAAGGATCCAGAGAAGTATGAGTTCAAGCCGAAGCAGCTGTTGAAACAGGTTCCAAGGATGGAGCGATTTACTACATCTGTTATGGCCTTATGGGATAGTTCACTCGTTTTGTTTACTTGTCTTTCTGTTGTAGATTGCCACCATCTATGTCCATATCTCAAGGGGTGACAAGGAATCTGTCTTCCCAGCTGCAATCTCGAAAGATGGCAGAGCATACAACGATTAGGTAATTTGTGCTTTATCTATCCAATTGGAGATTGCTCCTGTATTTGTAGTTTTAGTGTCTGACCATTGTCTATCTGTTGCATTATTTGGCAGAGTCCTCTAATAGAGAACCGGCAGCTCTAGGAGCAATGAATAAGGAGGCCTAACTGAACTACTATAAACCAGAACTACTAATGAAGATTTTTCCAAAAAAGATAGGTCCAATTGAAGGAACAATAATGCGATGCTAGCTAAAAGAATATTCAGTCTACTTGAAGGAAGAGATGCCTAGCCTCAGTAGTCGAGTCTATTTACACCGTGGAGATGATAGTGTAGACCAACCCGCCCCCATAACTTGAAAAGGCAACTAAGATTTGAGAGTATAGTAATAAATTGTCCTTTCAAAGCATCTCTAAGAAGATTGACCTAGAAAGATTCACATAACTGTGCATTTAAAAGATATAGAACTGGCTGAGAAGAAACTGAATTTTAGGTAATAACTAAAATTCTACCTTCACACTATGAACCCTCAAAATAGTTTCCTTGATTGGTTCTAGAAGTGAAGGATACACAATAGCATCAACTAATTCTAGAACACTCCAAGTGAAACAAGCAGAATCATCACCATAAATAACATCATGTATACTAAATTGTATGGCTGAATATTTCAGCCATAGGGCTACATAAAGCTACACATCAACAATAATATTTGTGGAAGTACAGAAAACAAATCACTTAACACAAGAAAACATGCATAATTAGTTTGAATCAACTGACAATGCATCTAGAAAACAACAGCAATAAGTATCATCAGTGTCTCACCTTGCAGGCTTGCACCCACCAAGCTCGGATGAACTCCTTCCGCGAAGAGACTATTGAGTGAGATGGAACCATCAGCTCTAATAATAAACAAACAACGCATCTAACAAGAAACTTGGGAAGAGAGGCGGACGCGGACCTGTGGCTAGCAGAACAGGGGGTGACATATTGCCTATCCTCTCCGCCAATGGTGGGTCATGGATGGAGGAGGTTGTTGGGTGCGAGGGATGAGGGCGCGTGGGTTGTAGGGGCGGTGGAGCAGGGGGCGCGAGCATCGCGGCGACTATTTGCTTGCCAGGTACGCTGTGGTGGTGAGGGGGGGGGGGGGGGGGTAACGGCGTCGCCAAGGAGAGGAGGGGCGCCATGCCAGATCCGAGGTCGACGGCGTGGTCACCAGAGGGGTGGGGCGGCCGCGCCGATGGGGGATCCGGGCATCGTGGCGGCCCCTGGACGGTGGCGACACGTTGGATCTAGGGAGCGCGAGGGAGGAGATGAAAAGGGGGCTGGAGATTGCGCCCGCGTCGACGTGGGGGCGAGCTAGGGGGCCGCGCCCGCAGTTGTAGAGGCACTGACGGTTGACGGAAGGAGACACAGTCGTCTGGGAGGAAGAAGACCTGGGCGCCGATGAGGTTGAGCAGGGCGGCACTGGCGTTCTCCCGCGCCCGGTGACGCACGTTGGGCCGCGGGGCGACGCGTCCGATGGGGAGGGCAGCTCCCTGGGCCGCAACCTCCTGCCCCGAGCTAGCAGGTGGTTGGCGGCGGGCGAGGGTCGCGCCGTACGGGTCGCGGCAGGCGGTTGGCAGAGGGCGGGCGTCGCGGCGGGCAGTCTAGGCGGGGGTAGTCTACAGTCCAGTCTTAATAGTTAGTACAGACTCTCAAAAGGTAACACAGAGGATCTGGTCGCTGTTGCACGGGCTGCCGTCTCTAGGCGTGGGACGGGAAAACATTTGTGGCATGAGCGGAGAGGTAAGAAGTGCGCCATTCATTCATTTTTCATCATCCTTACCGGTTACCAAACACACCACTATACCAATTTAAAAATCGATTATAGTATGAAATTTTCAATCTGTTGGACACCAAAAATGAGCGGTCGGTCCGGACCTTGGGCCCGGACGGTCCGTGTGTCCCGACATTAGATTAACTCGGATGTTTATCCTTATCTTGTGCATGGTTATCTGTAACACCCGGGCTTTAAGGAACAAAGCCGGGTGCATCTCATACATGCGCCAAAGAAGACAACATATATAATAACAGAGTGTATAGAGATAAATGTCATAAAACATCAGAGTATTTATTACATAGCGGAAGACTTATTACAAAATAAAATAATGAATATAAAACGAACTAAGGATCGTCGGCGCCAATGTCAACTGAGAAACGCCACCTAGATCAGATCATACTCCTCGCCTTGTGGCTCCTCCTGAACCACCTGTTCTTCTCCTGTGGGGGGGGGGGTGTGAGACAGCAAGAGTGAGCTCACATACGTTCATAGCTCAACAAGTCGTGGGGAATAATGTGGCATGAACTCACCAAAGGTGGGAGTTCATGAAGTGTAAGGCTGATCAATGAAATAAAGGCTGAAGCTGAGCATTGCTTTTATAAGTTGGTCAAAATTTTATTAGCAATTACTAAGTGTAAGTAAATACCAAACCTTAATAATAATAAAGAACAGTAATAGTAAAGTAATCCCAAATGCGATGCAAATGTCAAATTAAATTTAAGTTCCATAGTTAATCATGTGAGGGTCCGAGCCGCTCATGACCGTGAGCACGGCTAGTATACCAGTTTTACACTCTGCAGAGGTTGCACATCTTTACCCACAAGTCGTGTTACCCATTTGCCACGGAGTTGATCAGACACCATACACCTCTACCAAGGAAGCGAGGCAGGGTACCACTACGAGGCCTTTAAAAAGTTCCACTAGCTTCAGACTACCCGCTACAGTTTATAGGAAGCTCCAATGCAGGGTTCTTGCCTGACCGCCATCGCAGCAAAATCAAGCAAGGACCTCCCTACACTGACCACTCCCCTACTGCCCTTGCCCTTTTCGGGTAAGGTAGCCCTCCACTAGCTTTCCTAGTTAATCAGCCAAGGGCGTCCCATTAAACCCTTGTGGTAGCACTGTTTTCCCGGGTGGTTCTCCATGTTCCCATTAACATAATGATCTTATCATGAACATAAAATAATGAACAGATAATAACAAGTGTAAAAATGAGTGATGAATATCTCTATACCCAAATCCACATAAAGCAATAGCATGAACTACCCAAAACTTTAGTAGTAAAACCAGTGGTGAAGCAAGGTATAAAGATAGTCAAAATCTAGGGCATCCTATTGGGTCCCATCAAAATTAACCTATGCAGATTATTATGAATAATAAGAACATGGATAGGTAAAAGAAGTGATCAAGGGCACAACTTGCCTTCAACGAGCTCCTGCTCAGCCGTCTCTACCAGCTGAACCCCGGAATCCACAGTGGCTTGCTCGTCTACACGCGTCAACACAATACATACATAACATAGCATAAATTAACATCACACCAAACATGTAAATAAAATACACAGTAATAATCTAGACATTAAAATATGATCACAGGAACTGGAATCATTAAATTTGGAGTTATATATTTTAAGTTATGGATTTTCTAATGTTTTATGCATTTAATATAAGATTAAGTGGGAAATAAATTCTATTGAGTCTTTCATGCCAAAACAGAGGCACTATTTGGTAGAGAATAATATTACAAAATTATAGGAACTGGAATGGACCAATTTGGAGTTTATATGCATTTTCTATGAATTATACAAATCCTATGAATTGTTTTTATATTAAAAACTCATTTTCCAATTCATTTTTCTGATTTAATAACTCTCTGGATTGGGCCACAATTTCAGGAAAGCGCAGGGGCTATGGTGCAATATTCTGTAGACTCAGAACTAATCCTGTGTGGATGGCGGGTTGATTTCATTAAACCCCGAGGGCTCTTTAGAAAAATATCCAGGCCGAAGGGTATCCTCGGTCCACAACCGTCCGATCAAGCGCGAACGACCAAGATTAGATCGGCCCATATAATGAACCGGTACCCGACCTAGCCGACAGATCCGATTTCAACGGACTAGATCGATCACGACGAAAGGGTACGTGGGTTCAAATCGCAGCCGTCCACTACCGTATCAATGGCACAGAATGCGCCCACCCCATCCCGGCCACAAACTACTGCGCAGCTTTCATCCGAGCCGCTGGCACAGCCATCCACGGTGGCGGCATTGTCTTCCACCTCCAGCTCGACAGCAACAACACCGCGCCAATCCTAGTCCACGACCAACTCGAGTCCCGGAGCCTCCGCCCAAGGAGTATCTTCGGCAAGTAGTAGCGACATGGAACGAGAAGGTTGCACTCACCAGGGATTCCATGCGCCGGCCACCAGTTGTCGTGGGAGCCCAAGACCAGTGAAGAAGCGGCGCCAACCGATCACCCAGCTCTCCTGCGTGTACTGGGACTCCACCCAGATTACACCGACGAGATCCACAGCGCTCCAACCCCCGCCGACGACAAGCGCCGCCGCGACACCACAGCCGAATCTCCCTCTGCGATCCGGGGCTTGCCGGCAACGCGGTGGTCTCTCCCGTTCTCGGTGACCGCAACGACGACAAGCGACCCTAGATATCGCTCTATGGAGGCACGGCGCAAGACTCCAGGGAGTCAGGTGCCCCCAATATATCCCCAAACGCGACTGGGCAATGGTTATGCACCCGCGTCTTTTGGAGCTCGCGTTCACCGGAGTCACGGAGGACGCGCTAATCTGGTATGGCGTGGGGGGGTATAGTCTTACGCTTGGGCCCGCGGTGCCAGTGGCAGGGGTAATCGCATAAGCGCCGATGGAGAGACTGCGCAACGGGCCCGCGTGGTCAGTCTACCGAAGAGCTGGTGCGCGTGTCTGCGGACGGTAACCGGCAATGTTGGGCCACGTGGGGGAAAAGTGAGATTGGGCTGAATTTGAGGTTGGCGGCCCAGCAAGTTTTCTTCTTCCTTTTTTTCTTTTTCCTGTTTGGTTTTCTTTTATGATTATTTTGAATCAAGTTTGAATTTGAATGTGAGTTTCACCTTTGAGTACATTTTACAAATTCACATTCTAGTGTAGGAATAATATATTTTTGTACTCATTCATTTTTTTATCCACATAACATTTATTTTCCTTTCTTTTCTAAATTCTAGAATCTATTTTGGATTCTAGATTTTCTTATTCTTGAATTAATATATTTCTTATGTCTTTATTTTTTTACATTGTCACACAATGCATACACAAAAACAATATTCAGCATGATGCAATGATTTAGTAGCATATCTTTTTATTAATTATTTTTGGGGCATGGTGTTCACATATGATGATGTATAAAGATCAAACTCACATAAAGAGGAATTGTTTCTCTATTGGTATTATTTCTAGCAAATTACAAGGTGGGTGTTACAAATCCTACCCCCCTTAACAAGAATCTCGTCCTCGAGATTTAAGAAGATCTAGGGAAAAGGTGGGGAAAATCTATATGGAGTTCTTCTTCTCTTTCCCAAGTTGCTTCGTCTTCACCGTGGTGACTCCATTGCACTTTGCACATATTTATAACCTTATTTCTTGTAACTCGAGTCAAAGTGTCCAAAATCTTGATGGGATACTCAGCATAAGTCAGATCATCTTGCACACTGAGGTCCTCCAGTGGTAGCTGCTCCTCAGGTACCCTGAGGCACTTCTTTAGCTGAGATACATGGAATACATCATGTACATCTGATAGGTGTTCGGGTAACTCCAGTTGATATGCAACCTCACCCACTCGCTTTAAGATCAAGAAAGGTCCAATGAAGCGAGGGGACAACTTTCCTTTAACTTTAAATCTCCTCATACCACGAAGTGGTGACACCTTCAAATAGACATGATCACCCTCCTTAAACTCCAGTAATCTTCTTCTATTATCAGCATAGCTCTTTTGCCTGGATTGTGCAATTCTCAAATTCTCCCTTATCATTCGAACTTGTTCTTCCGCCTCTTGAATAAGCTCAGGCCCAAAGAACTGTCTTTCTCCAGTCTGATCCCAATATAGGGGAGTCCTGCATTTTCTGCCATACAAAGCCTCGAATGGTGACATCTTCAAACTAGCCTGGTAGCTATCTATACTACCTATTAAGAGTGTAATAGTAGTCTGCCTCCTGCCGTTCTGCCGTTCTGCCATCCTGCAACCTCAACCGTCCATTCCATTGTTCTGCAATTTCAACCGTTTGATCACCAGCCGCTCGATCCCCCACCGCCGCCAGTCGTCCGATCCCACCGCCCGATCCCCGCCCCCGAGGTTGGAGATGCGAGGTCGTGCCCCCGCCCGCCCCCGCGCAACCGCCGCCATCCATCTCCCTCTCTGCCCTGCGTCCGCGATGCTCGCCACGGCGCTCGCTTCCCCGGTCTACGCATGCCCCCGCCTCGCACATCACAGCACCATCCTCCCACCGGTCGTCCTCGCCGCGGAAATCTCGTCCGCCTGCGAGATCTCCTCGTCCCGGCGCCCTCCCACGCTCATCCTGCCCTCGCTCGCATATGGGTCCACCTCCTCACCGCGATCTCCCCTCCCCTCCGCGCCGTCATGCCCCCGCACATCACACCGCGTCACCGCCCCATCCTCCCACCAGCCATCCCCGCCGCCGACATCTCGCCCGCCCGCGAGATCTCCTCGTCCTGGCGTCCTCCCACGCCCAACCTCCCCTCGCTCGCATGTGGCGCCCGCCCGCGAGATCTCCTCGTCCTGGCGGCGGCGGCCCTGAGCGCGTCGATGACGCAGCCGCAGCAGCGGAGGATGTCGGCCGCGAGCTCCTGGTGCGGAGACGCTGCAGCAGGGGACACGGCCCGGAGCAGGTCCACCACTCTACGCCGCGGACTGCTGCCCCATGGTCATCAGCTCCAGGACCACGGCGGCCAGGGTGTCCAGCGTCATGCCTGGCGCTCGAAGCTTGTTGCGGCGATGCGTCTGCTCGTCTGCCGATGCGCCTGCTCGAAGGGTCGCTCGTTCGGTGGTGGTGTGGCCAGGTCAGGTCCGCCTCTGTGGCCTGCGGGCTGAACCGCCGAGTGCCGACGAGACGGGAGTAAGATACAGAGGCAGTGAGCTTGCCGCAATCTCCAATATTTCTAAGAGCATCACCAACAGACTGGCTAAACAGACTGTGCTTGGTAAAGAAATGGATTTCCTGTCCTATGAGTCTGACAGGTTTTTGTCCATGCGAATTCAGGGTTGTAGTAGTGGAAAACACATACCATTGCTAATTTTTGGTTAAACATGTGCATTTGCTGTGGCCACCATCGCAGTCGAGATCCCAGACACGCTCTCGGACCTCTTCGACACCGCAGATGACGGCGCCGTCGTACCCAGGCTCAAGGTGCGGGCTTTCTTCACCAGCCCCGTGCCCTGCTCATCACGTTGGTTGACATGTAGCTGGTTGTGGCTTAGACTGTCTGTCTCCAGCAGACGGCGTAAAATAAGGTTGCCGGAAACTGTAGAGATTGACACTGTTTGCAGAGAGAAATTTGAAATAGGGGATATGAGATCTGTTAGAGATAGCGTGTCGCTGAACTGAAATGTGCTTGGCAGGCCGCCGACCCGCCAGTGCGCGCGAATGTGCTCTATATGGACCCCAAGTTCGCCGCTGTGATCTCGTGAGTGGTGACCTTTGTCCTTTGCCAAAATCCACAGGCAACTTGCTGTTAATTGTTCCTGAAGCGATGCTCTCTCCTTACAAGGGAGAAGAACTAAGTTAGCCCGTAATTGGTCAGGTGGCTGGATAATTGTTCCTTTGGGAGGTCAGGTCAGGGCAGTGCTCATTCAGTATGTTTTGGGCTTGCAGGAAAGCTGTAAAGGACGTGTTTCTTCCTTATTTTGACCAAGGTACAGCTTCTATGCTATGGCATCCATACATGTACAACTGTAGAATTTTCACCTGCTGAATTCATGGCCTGACATTTAAATGCTGCTAAATAGAGTTGTCACTTACCAGTTCAGTTGCCTGCTGACTGATTGGTTAGTGTCACAGAAACCGACAACTTTTTTGAGCATTTGGTCTTGAAGACTTTGCTTGGTTGATTTGTTTTGCAGCTATCTGGTTCCAAAACACGAGCATGTATCACTTCAGCATGTTTCATGCCTCCCATCACTTGGAGCCCATTGTAGCAACTGAGGATGAGGTGAGTGCACCCTCTGATTAACGTGAGCATGGCAGTTGAAGTTTTCATTGACATATCTATATGTGATGTCTTTGAGATTGAAGCCGAAGTGGAGGCAGTAAAAAGTGTCGCCAAGAATTTTTGTCCGCTTAAAATTGTATTGGACAGAGTGGTTTTGACCTCAACCGGTGTGCTTCTTGGCCTGTGGCAGGTTTCGATCTCAAGAGACCCTATTCTGTCTGATTTTTTCTGATTGATATTAAGCTCATGTAACCTTAGTATGCAATCCTCTACCCTGAGTTCCTGAGAAGTATTCAAACTGAAATATAGGTAATGGTATTTGATGTGTGTAGGTTGAATCTGGTACTGATCCTGCAGAAATCCGCTCAAGATTGAGAAGAGCTCTTCCTCGTGCGCCTCAAAAGCAACTGGTATGAGCAGCTCAAGATTTGATATATCCTAACTTGACTTTTATACCAACGCCAAGAGGTAGCATTATCTTGATAAAGAAACATCAACAAAACATCTGCCGAACAAATTAATTTTGGTATCTGGTTAAATTTATTGTTCAAATATAGTGGTGCAATACGTGGTTATTTTACAGATGGCTATTTACATAATATCTTGCAGATTTCAATTAATCTGTTACCTGACCTGTTTTTTTTTTCCGGACAGTATGACCCTGTTCTGCTTCACACCTCGTTTGCACGAATTCTGGGACATCCCAAGCTCCCTAAAGAGGTATCTCAATTCTATCTTTCCATCAATGTTAAGGCATGTTTTATTTTTTGACAGTTAAACTTGCAAGCTTTGATCAAGAATATGTTAAATTATACTATATATGTTAGTGTACTAAAATTGCATCGATAAATTTGTGTTCAATCTTCAAAGTATTTTTAGGATGGTGTTGATTTTGCAACAATTGACAATATATTGTTATTTAAGAGAAAGTAGAGGTACAGATATAATTTTAAATACTACCACCTTCCAAAATATGCTTTACATTGACGGCATATATAGTATTTGGTCGCTAGAAGATGTTTACATTCAAACTACTGTGCAGCTAAGTTCTTAAGTAAAACCACATAATAAACCCACTGACTAGGATTCAGAGTCTGTTCAGAAACCTCTGTGGCTCTGTGCAGTACTGCAGAGGCATTATAAAGTTACTGATATGGAAGGCTGCCCTCGCATTCTGGCCCACATGCCAGTGACACTTAATGCCTCTGCAGTACTGCAGGGGATACGAGTCTGTTCAGAACTGCTGCGGCTTATAGAGAATGTTTTTCCTCTTTATTTTGCAACTTAAGGATGTATAACCAAATGTAAATTTTAAACACTTCATCTTTTTTTTAGGGAAACTTTCTTCATCTAATTTTATCTACATGATAGTGCATGGAAGTACAGTAATCATATTTAAAATACTATAATTTAGGATATGATTAGGCTCTCGTTGCAGCATATTTTCCTCCTAACTATTCCTATCCATTCGGCTTCACTCTTTTCCTCCTTACTTGTGCGAGAGCCCTGGTTTTCGCAGGGAATGACTTGATCGTGCTGGCGAAGACGGGGTCCGAGAGAATGGGCGCGTTCGCGTTGCCCATTCTATAAGAGCTGCTCAGCAACCGCGAGGGTGAGCAGGCTTTTTTCGCTTACATGCTCTCGCCAACGAGGTCGGTTTAATTTGTTAGTCAATTACTTCGTTTAGGGGCGACGTACCAATATCTAATTGACGTCCTGGTTTTCACAGGGAAGGACCTGATCGCGCTGGTGCAGACAGGGTCCGGGAAGACGGGCACGTTCATGCTGCCCATTCTGCAGAAGCTGCTGAGCAACCGCCAGGCCGAGCAGTCTTTCTTCGCTTGCGTGCTCTCGCCAATGAGGTCGGTTTGATTTATCAATCAATTACTTCGTTTAGGGACGACATATCAATATCTAATTTGGAGTGTACGTGGTTGTTAATCAGAGAGCTGCGGATTCAGATCGTGGAGCAGTTTGAGGCGCTCGGATCAACTATTGGTTTGCATTACTCAATGGTGAGTGTTATCGATGCTAATATGGAAGATAATGTGTACATGAATTCATTTTTACTTGTGTATATTAGCACATACAACGTAGTATTTGGAGGAAAGCCGATTGTCAACGCGATATTCCAGCCCCGCCGCCGCCACCATCCCCGCCCCCATCCGTGACACCCCACCATCACCCGCAAGGCCACAACCTCTGCATCTCATTTCTCATCCCCTTGCGCGCAACTGCAATACGGTTTTGTCTCCCTTAATGCTGTGCCGAAACTATTTAGTATTCGGATCTGAATCTTGTATATGCATGGATTGTGCCTACTAACTGCGATTGCTTTGCAAAAATTATCGGGCTGTTACACCCATGTTCTTTACTGGGCCCGCCCCTGGGTGCGGTTGGGGGTGCGGCGGCCGGCGGGCGCAGATGCGGCTGATTCCAGCCTTTTTGTTTGATTTCTTCCTCAAACCCTAAACCCTAAACTTGCTCACAATTTTTTGTGACTCCATTATTATTACATAAAAATTGTACCTTTTCTTTCAGTCCTGATATTGAGAGATTGGTCTTTCCCTGTCCAAATCCTGATTTATCCCAAGTCAGGCGTAGCAGTTGGGGAGTTTAGGGATTGGCCGTAAATCACACTCAGATTTATGATTTGGACGGCGAGGAACTACTAGAACATCAAGTGCCACCTAGGTGTCGAGCAGTGCCATAATATTGTTAGCACTAAATTCATATAACAAAGACCATAAGCTTCAGATAATATGGCATAGTATTATTAGCTCTGAATTTGCATAAAGTAGATCAGCTATGAATCCTAACGTTAAAGATTTCACTCCAGCATGCTTAAGTTACATTCATAATGTGGAAAAGTATCGTTTGTATTCATGAAGGTTCTTAATTTAGAAATCGATGCATCTTTATTGATATGAACAATAGACATTTAATTACAGAAGCCCACACACTCTTGTACAGTGATAAAAATGAAGAGGTTGTGGATTCAATATTGGCAAGATCATCTTCTTAACTAATGGATTATTTTTTATGAGAAGAGGGATGAAATACTGGGTTTAGTTTAACTGAATATAGTTTCAGGTTTCTTAGAATATATCTAGATTTCTGTAACAATTGCCAGTATTTCATACTTGTCACTTGGCTAACAAGGAGTCTGAAAATCTCAAAAGAGAGATGTCGTCATTGAAAAGGCAAAGTATGTACAAAAGAAAACTTGATTCTTCAGTCTCCCAGACACAAAAGTTGTTTGAAGATAAGTTCATGCAAGGATTTGAAGGTATGTACATACGGTATAGTATGCATTATTTAATAGTTTAATACGACATATCCTGTGCAATCACTCATCTTGGTGCAAGCGTGCAATCAAACTATCCAGAGCATCCAGTCCAGATCCAACGGTTTCATATGGAAGTGGTTAAATGTAAAATAGACACTAGGTTTCAGGTGGAAGGGGTTAAATGTAAAATAACAGTTACCATTAGATCTAGATCGGATAAACCAGATTGCTTGATTGCATGCTTGCACCAGGATAAGTGATTGCATAGGATATTTTCCCGTTTAATACAGAAATAAAAGAATACTGAGAAGAGTACATCATTTGATCAATCCATATGAACTCTCAGTTATGTGTTTTAGTAGTCACCCATTTAAAAGAACCTAAACGCCTATGGTTCAGTTGATTCTATAGCTTCGTTTTTTTCTAGGATTAGCTGCGGCGAGGCTATTTTTTCTTGGAATAGTTACACTTCCATGGGAGGTGATTCGTCAGTACAAGAAATTTATATCCTCCTTTTCTTGACAGAATCTATGACATCTTGATTCAAAATGGAAATTTCCTACACAAAACACGTAAGCAGTTACAATTAGCAACACAAAAGTTCTATGATAGTGTATCAGTCACCTTCAAAGTGGCATCACATTAGCTGATCCTGATCGTCGATGTTGTTAATTGGTGTCTGTTGTCCTACTCTGGTTGTGTAACCAGATAATGTGAGTCAACCAGTGCTAGCACATACTAAACCAAAGAACTATTTTCATTTCTTAGGAGCTCTTGTTGTTCCATTTATTCACCCACATGCATACAACACGTTGTGTAGCTATAGCTAGAATGACTTTTAACAGTGATTATTGTTTCAGCACCACACATCTCAGTCAACATACATCCATGGATCCTTACCATGCAGCACCACGACATAATAACATCTCAAGCAAGCATGGCAATGAGGCACAATCAGGTGCTGATCTGCACTAGACTGTGTTTGTTCAAAAGATATTATTCAAAATTTAACTGAAAGATTTTATTCGTTGCACAATTATTGTATTGCTTTGTTTGTTGAATATTATTTCCTTGGTGATGGGCTGCTGTTGCTGCTAGCAGGATTGAGAACGGATGGGCTGCAAGCTATTGTTGGTGCCTGGTATCAGAGAGGGAGACAGGGGTGCACCTGTTCACAATCTTGAGGTGAGAATACCGAAACTGTCTAAGAGACTTCTCGAGGTGAGAATACTGAAACTTTCTTTCTCTTTATATATATAACATGACCAATTTAGAGGTGTAGTAATTACACAATAACATTATCAATCTTAATTATTTATCTGATTCCTAGCCATTGCTGCCGCCTCAGCCCGCGCTCAACCACCGCCGTCGCTACTTCAAGCAGTTAGCTTAGCTGTGGGGTAAAATGATTGGTTAGCGATCGTTTCTACTTTTATATACTGTCTGCATAGTACACAGTAGGTACATATAACTTATCTTTATTTTTCTTCTCTTTTCTTTTGACATGATCAAATAAGCTTCTGTATAGCTTGGCTAGCAAAAGTTCACCCACGTTTATTCTGTGTGCTGTTCAGATTTTCACTAAAATAACATGTACTTGATGCAGTTTAACATGATCATGTTGATGTTCCATTGGGAGCATTTGGTACATTTCCCAAGTGATATGAAATCATACCTTGCAGTTTATGTTTGACCTACACTAGAGAAATTCTGTTTCTTATGAACACTGATTTGATGCAGTTTCTTACAAACATTTTGGTACATCAAGATGCATGACTAAAAAGTGGTTTCCAAAAGAGCCTGAGGCATTTGCTGAGCAGCCCCAAGTAAGTGTGGATTCTTCCTCACAACAGCTTGTTAGCATTCCATCTTCCTCACTTGAAATTGTACCAGTGCCTCCTGTGAATGAACTTGTGCCACCGGTGGAATGTGCAGCAGAGGTTGTTTCAACACTGTCCCCACCTAGGAAATTAAGGAGAGCTGTGAAAAAGATAACTCCAAAGAAGAAGATCCAAGCCATGTACAACTGCAATTTGGTTCCTGAAATCTGAAATGTGTGATCCTGTGCCATGCAACAACAGTTGGTTCACTCAAAATGTGTGGTTCTGTACTTGGATACCATTGGGTTCACTCCAAATGTATGTTCTCAATTTTAGTCTAAATTTGGAAAGCAAGTTCTGGTCTTAGCACTGATACTGGTGTTCTCTGATCACTCAAAATGAAGAGGACAACAATAAAACAATATATTTTTCCAATAAGATTATGTTCTATGCCTACCAAGAATGTTATCTTACTCTGCATCTTCTTGCCAGTCCTTTTGTGATTGTGTTCAATTGATGCTGCTAAGAATATTAGTGCAATGGAGTGTGGTGTATACTTGAATCTCTTAATTGATGATTGCAGGAAGTTGTTTTCCAGTTACATGCTCGGATAGGTTGAGCAATCTCATATGTAGTAGATGTCCATAAATTCAACATGTAAAACCCAGAATGCACATGTATACTTGCTTTCTACCAATCTTACAACGGCAATTTGAAAGTTGATGCGATTTAGATTGAGCAATGCTCCTTTGTATATGAACAAAGAAAAACCATAGCAATACTCTTTCGTATATGAACAAAGAAAAACCGTAGCAACGCACGGGCACCATACTAGTTATTATAAGAAAACTCAGCATAGGGTAAGCTCTTCTCCCAACTGCCACCATGCTTGAGAGCAGAAGCTCTTAACATATCTTCCAGCACTTGATTAGTTCTCTCTGTCTGTCCATCAGTCTGGGGATGGTAGACTGAACTAAAATTCAACTTTGTATCCAAGCTCTCATGCAACTTCTTCCAAAATCGAGAAGTAAACTGTGATCCTCGATCAGACACGATCTTCTTAGGTACACCATGTAGGCAAACTATCCGAGTCATATACAATTCTGCTAGCTTGGCTCCCGTATAATTAGTCCTCACAGGTATAAAATGAGCCACTTTGGTCAATCTGTCCACAATTACCCAAATAGAGTCATACCCAGCTGGGGTGCGGGGTAGTTCAACAATAAAGTCCATACCAATTTCTTCCCATTTCCACTCGGGTATCTTCAATGGGTGCAATAGTCCAGCTGGTCATTGATGTTCGGCCTTGACTCTTTGACACACATCACACTTAGCCACATGTGCAGCCACATCTCTCTTTAAACCATACCACCAATACTTTTGCTTCAAATCCTGATACATCTTAGTGCTCCCAGGGTGGATAGAATAAACTGAATCATGTGCCTCCTTCAATATGGTTTCCCGAAGACTATCAATATCCGGAACACAGATCCGATTCTTGAACCATATCGTGCCTTGCTCATCCTCCGTGAACTCTGGGCCTCTACCCTCTGTTATCAGATCCTTGATCTCCTAGATTTTGGCATCACCAACCTGACCTTTACGAATTTCTTGCTCCAAGGTGGGTTCCAACTCGATGGTGACTCCTTCAGTATGAGTGACAATTCCCAAATTGAGTCTCTCAAAGTCTTTTGCTAATTCATCAGGTAGCTGGACAACGAAAGCGGAGTGAACATGTTCCTTCCGACTCAAGGCATCTGCAACCAAATTTGCCTTGCCTGGGTGATAGTGAATCTCCAAGTCATAATCCTTAATGAGCTCCAACCAACGGCGTTGCCTAAGATTGAGATCCTTCTGAGTGAATATATACTTCAAACTCTTATGATCCGTGTATACTTGGCACTTAGTTCCCATAATATAGTGTCTCCAAATCTTAAGTGCATGCACAACGGCAGCCAGCTCTAAGTCATGGGTGGGGTAGTTCAATTCATGCTTCCTCAACTAACGAGATGCATAGGCAATCACATGACCATCTTGCATAAGCACACATCCAAGTCCTTGGCCACATGCATCACAGTAAATGTCAAATCCCTTCTGCAGTTCTGGCATAATCAATACCGGAGGTGACATCAATCTTTCCTTCAATTGATTGAAGCTCTCTTGACATTTCTCATCCCACTTAAATTCTTTTCCTTTCTCCAAAAGCGATGTCATAGGCTTGGCAATCTTAGAGAACCCTTCAATAAATCTCCGATAATATCCTGCGAGTCCCAAGAAACTCTGAATCTCAGTAACTGTATTGGGCACTCTCCACTCCATTATCTCCTTCACTTTAGCAGGATCCACTGCTATTCCTCTATTAGAAATAATATGACCAAGGAATGGCACCTTGTCAATCCAAAACTCGCACTTACTGAACTTAGCGTAGAGTTGATTATCTCGTAGCTTCTATAGCACCAACCTTAGATGTTGTTCATGATCACTTTCACTCCCAGAATAGATAAGAATATCGTCGATGAACACCACGACGAATCTGTCCAAATACTCCATAAACACCTTATTCATCAAATTCATGAAATAAGCTGGTGCATTGGTCAATCCAAATGACATAACAGTGAACTCATATAATCCATATCAAGTCGAGAAAGCCGTCTTGGGAATATCCGATGGTCTAATCCTCATCTGATGGTATCCCGATCGGAGATCAATCTTCGAGAATACTCTAGCACCTTGCATCTGATCAAATAAATCCTCGATACGGGGTAAGGGATACTTGTTCTTCACAGTAACATCATTAAGAGATCTATAGTCCACACACATCCGCTGAGATCCATCCTTCTTCTGCACAAATAACACCGGTGCTCCCCAAGGTGAGGAACTCGGACGAATGTAACCAGCCTCTTGCAACTCCGTCAACTGCTTCTTCAGTTCCTTCAACTCCTCTACGGACATTCTATATGGCCGTTTGGAAATAGGGGCGGTTCCCGGTAAGAGATCAATAACAAACTCAACTTCCCTATCTGGTGGCATCCCTGGTAACTCCTCTGGAAAGACATCCGAAAAAAAAATCCCTAACTGCATGGATGTTGTCACCCACAAACTCCTCATCTACTAAGAATGCCACTAGTCTGATGGTGGTAGTTACTGCAACTTCAACTTCAAATCTTTGTCCTTTGGAACTGGTGAGTTCTACGGTTCCCTTAGCACAGTGTACTGCCTTTGCCTTTCTTAACCATGACATACCAAGGATCACGTCTATAGTGCTCTCTTCTAACACTATAGGGGTAGCTTATCTAGGTTAGAAATATAGGGTAAGAAAGGAAGGATTATAGACAAGGAATGTAATTACGAGGCATATTACTGCGGGGGATTTATTAGCTAAGTAGATTAGTGTGTTATCCACTAAAGCTAATACAATACCTTATGGTGGTACATGCTAAGATGCCCGTCTATACTATTTCAATCAATCAAAGAAGCAAATCAGACATTGATCATCAGAACATTCAACCAACATTTTTAATAGAGAAAATAATTTTAATTTTGTCTTAGGTTCCCTAACTCTTAAGAATGTCATAGGGGTAGGGATTCCAAGGTTTGAAATCCATCTTGTCTCAGAGTAGAAAAGGTAAGAATGATCAGAGTAGAACAGTAGAAGGTGAGACAGGATCAAGATAAGATAAGTATGGAATGAATCAGAGTAAGATAAGTAGATAAGGGTTTTGTCCATTTCTATCTAGGTTTCGTCCTACAGTCAACATTTGCTCCGATACCACTTCTGTAACACCCGGGCTTTAAGGAACAAAGCCGGGTGCATCTCATACATGCGCCAAAGAAGACAACATATATAATAACAGAGTGTATAGAGATAAATGTCATAAAACATCAGAGTATTTATTACATAGCGGAAGACTTATTACAAAATAAAATAATGAATATAAAACGAACTAAGGATCGTCGGCGCCAATGTCAACTGAGAAACGCCACCTAGATCAGATCATACTCCTCGCCTTGTGGCTCCTCCTGAACCACCTGTTCTTTTCCTGTGGGGGGGGTGTGAGACAGCAAGAGTGAGCTCACATACGTTCATAGCTCAACAAGTCGTGGGGAATAATGTGGCATGAACTCACCAAAGGTGGGAGTTCATGAAGTGTAAGGTTGATCAATGAAATAAAGGCTGAAGCTGAGCATTGCTTTTATAAGTTGGTCAAAATTTTATTAGCAATTACTAAGTGTAAGTAAATACCAAACCTTAATAATAATAAAGAACAGTAATAGTAAAGTAATCTCAAATGCGATGCAAATGTCAAATTAAATTTAAGTTCCATAGTTAATCATGTGAGGGTCCGAGCCGCTCATGACCGTGAGCACGGCTAGTATACCAGTTTTACACTCTGCAGAGGTTGCACATCTTTACCCACAAGTCGTGTTACCCATTTGCCACGGAGTTGATCAGACACCATACACCACTACCAAGGAAGCGAGGCAGGGTACCACTACGAGGCCTTTACAAAGTTCCACTAGCTTCAGACTACCCGCTACAGTTTATAGGAAGCTCCAATGCAGGGTTCTTGCCTGACCGCCATCGCAGCAAAATCAAGCAAGGACCTCCCTACACTGACCACTCCCCTACTGCCCTTGCCCCTTTCGGGTAAGGTAGCCCTCCACTAGCTTTCCTAGTTAATCAGCCAAGGGCGTCCCATTAAACCCTTGTGGTAGCACTGTTTTCCCGGGTGGTTCTCCATGTTCCCATTAACATAATGATCTTATCATGAACATAAAATAATGAACAGATAATAACAAGTGTAAAAATGAGTGATGAATATCTCTATACCCAAATCCACATAAAGCAATAGCATGAACTACCCAAAACTTTAGTAGTAAAACCAGTGGTGAAGCAAGGTATAAAGATAGTCAAAATCTAGGGCATCCTATTGGGTCCCATCAAAATTAACCTATGCAGATTATTATGAATAATAAGAACATGGACAGGTAAAAGAAGTGATCAAGGGCACAACTTGCCTTCAACGAGCTCCTGCTCAGCCATCTCTACCAGCTGAACCCCGGAATCCACAGTGGCTTGCTCGTCTACTCGCGTCAACACAATACATACATAACATAGCATAAATTAACATCACACCAAACATGTAAATAAAATACACAGTAATAATCTAGACATTAAAATATGATCACAGGAACTGGAATCATTAAATTTGGAGTTATATATTTTAAGTTATGGATTTTTTAATGTTTTATGCATTTAATATAAGATTAAGTGGGAAATAAATTCTAATTAGTCTTTCATGCCAAAACAGAGGCACTATTTGGTAGAGAATAATATTACAAAATTATAGGAACTGGAATGGACCAATTTGGAGTTTATATGCATTTTCTATGAATTATACAAATCCTATGAATTGTTTTTATATTAAAAACTCATTTTCCAATTCATTTTTCTGATTTAATAACTCTCTGGATTGGGCCACAATTTCAGGAAAGCGCAGGGGCTATGGTGCAATATTCTGTAGACTCAGAACTAATCCTGTGTGGATGGCGGGTTGATTTCATTAAACCCCGAGGGCTCTTTAGAAAAATATCCAGGCCGAAGGGTATCCTCGGTCCACAACCGTCCGATCAAGCGCGAACGACCAAGATTAGATCGGCCCATATAATGAACCGGTACCCGACCTAGCCGACAGATCCGATTTCAACGGACTAGATCGATCACGACGAAAGGGTACATGGGTTCAAATCGCAGCCGTCCACTACCGTATCAATGGCACAGAATGCGCCCACCCCATCCCGGCCACAAACTACTGCGCAGCTTTCATCCGAGCCGCTGGCACAGCCATCAACGGTGGCGGCATTGTCTTCCACCTCCAGCTCGACAGCAACAACACCGCGCCAATCCTAGCCCACGACCAACTCGAGTCCCGGAGCCTCCGCCCAAGGAGTATCTTCGGCAAGTAGTAGCGACATGGAACAAGAAGGTTGCGCTCACCAGGGATTCCACGCGCCGGCCACCAGTTGTCGTGGGAGCCCAAGACCAGTGAAGAAGCGGCGCCAACCGATCACCCAGCTCTCCTGCGTGTACTGGGACTCCACCCAGATTACACCGGCGAGATCCACAGCGCTCCAACCCCCGCCGACGACAAGCGCCGCCGCGACACCACAGCCGAATCTCCCTCTGCGATCCGGGGCTTGCCGGCAACGCGGTGGTCTCTCCCGTTCTCGGTGACCGCAACGACGACAAGCGACCCTAGATATCGCTCTATGGAGGCGCGGTGCAAGACTCCAGGGAGTCAGGTGCCCCCAATATATCCCCAAACGCGACTGGGCAATGGTTATGCACCCGCGTCTTTCGGAGCTCGCGTTCACCGGAGTCACGGAGGACGCGCTAATCTGGTATGGCGTGGGGGGGGTATAGTCTGACGCTTGGGCCCGCGGTGCCAGTGGCAGGGGTAATCGCATAAGCGCCGATGGAGAGACTGCGCAGCGGGCCCGCGTGGTCAGTCTACCGAAGAGCTGGTGCGCGTGCCTGCGGACGGTAACCGGCAATGTTGGGCCACGTGGGGGAAAAGTGAGATTGGGCTGAATTTGAGGTTGGCGGCCTAGCAAGTTTTCTTCTTCCTTTTTTTCTTTTTCCTGTTTGGTTTTCTTTTATGATTATTTTGAATCAAGTTTGAATTTGAATGTGAGTTTCACCTTTGAGTACATTTTACAAATTCACATTCTAGTGTAGGAATAATATATTTTTGTACTCATTCATTTTTTTATCCACATAACATTTATTTTCCTTTCTTTTCTAAATTCTAGAATCTATTTTGGATTCTAGATTTTCTTCTTCTTGAATTAATATATTTCTTATGTCTTTATTTTTTTTTACATTGTCACACAATGCATACACAAAAACAATATTCAGCATGATGCAATGATTTAGTAGCATATCTTTTTATTAATTGTTTTTGGGGCATGGTGTTCACATATGATGATGTATAAAGATCAAACTCACATAAAGAGGAATTGTTTCTCTATTGGTATTATTTCTAGCAAATTACAAGGTGGGTGTTACATTATCCATCTAATCACGTGGGAGTTTGTTGGCTATCTCTTAGGAAAAGGTCCAGACCTCCTCCCCTATAAATATAAAGGGGTACGACCGATTGAGAACCCCCGAACACATTCCAATCGAACCAATTACTTTACTTACTTTTCCTGCCCTAGGAGTAGATGTAGCGTAGTTCTAGTTGTAGTCTTCCACATATCCACCTCCACCCCTATTTGACTCTACGTCGTCTAGATCTGTCTTGGGTGGCCTGCCGATCCCAAGATGACCCTAAGATCTCATCCCTCCGGGGGGCAAGATCTAGTTGTCCATCCAAGACCTCTTTCTCGAATTGATCTCTTAATTCCTAGGTGACTCCACGTCATCTGGAAACGCCCCGGATGACCTGTCGACCCGGAGCACCTTAAGATCTCTTCCCCCTAGGGGACGAGATATAGATTCCAGCAAGGAGGAGGAAGACGACCCTATCGCCAGGTCGCGGACCGTCCAGCCCAGAGCTGCGGATCGTCTGGTGTGACGCAGGGAAGACACCGCTCCTGTGCCTAGGTCGTGGACCGTCCGGCCCAAGGCCGCGGACCGTCCGCGCCACCGCAGAGGGCACCGCCAGGCGGTATACCACCTAGTGATTGGCGCTGCCCAGATCGGCACCAACATACTTTTTAGCGACTCCGCTGGGGAAGAGGTTGCAGATCTACAAAATCAGGCTTATATGGCCGATTCTAAAGATCTCAACGGTGCTTCTCCAAACAGCAACACTTGGCTAACTAATTTATCGGCCACTAAGCATGAAAGATTAAAAGATGACATGAAGAAAATAGACGAGGAGGCCCAGCGACAAACAGAGCAGGTGTTCAAGGTGGCGGATAAGTGGTTCCTCTCGCACTTCAGGGTAGATTGCCACCAGAAGACCGTCCAAGAGAGGGAGATAAACGTCGAGTACATGTCAGTCGTGCTGCAACAGCTCCCCACGATAGGTGATGCCAGGTCAGCCGATGATATTCCATTTATTAAAATTTCTTTTGATAATCGGATTAAAAGTATCACAGAGGATATAGAAAGGATGGCACATGCATTAGGAAAAACTCACATGCCTAATTTTTTATCACATAAATTAGGCGTCAAAAACAATTGTGCCAAACACATCGGCAACAAATGGGTTTCCCCAGCCATATTCTGGTATGTCGATGGACTCATATCCCGGACGACCGTCACCACCATCTTCGCTAAATGGTGAGTCAACTCTGAGCACGACCGGACCGTCTTCACACAATCGCGGACCATCCGGCCCTCCGTCAGACCGTCCGGCACCCTACGCCAGACAGTCCGAAGTTACATAGAGCCCACCACAAGGGTCACAAGTGTTGCCTGACGTGACCGGACAGTCCGAGGATAGTACTGGACCGTCCGATCCACCCGCAGACCGTTCGACTGTGCAGGTCGGACCATCCGGAGCACCAGAAGTCACCTGTGATCCGCCTAGTGCAGAAGGCCGGCATAAATATAACCGGCCACCCAAGCCCCAAGAACCAAAAAAGTCACATGTCCCTGAGCTTGTTTGGCCCACTAAGGCCAAACCTTCTGTTCGCCCTCACCCGCACTCGACACAAAAGGAAAAGGTTAAGTTCACATTTAATATTACTAAGTGTGATAAAATATTTGATGAGTTGCTTAAACATGGTAATATTAAATTATCACATATAATTCCTCCAGTTGAAGAATTAAAAGGGTGTATATATTGTAAATGACATGGTTCCTTTCTTCATAACACCAATGATTGTGCTGTCTTTCATCGGCAAATACAATCGGCTATAAACGAAGGCCGGTTGAGGTTTCAAAAGGAGGTGAGGATTGACAGGCCACCTGGCCCTGCCACCACATTAGAGCCGACAAGCAAAAAAGTCATAGTTCGGCCCTGTGCGGCCGATAAAAGCAAAGATAAAAATATCATCATTGGTGATCCCCGCACACCAAATATGTCACACAGAATGGTTACTTGGAAGACTCCGGACAAAAGAAAGACCGGAGGCACCGGGGGGCAAGCACGATCGGACACCCGATCACGGTCACCTGTCCTGTGTACGCCGGACGATCCGAGTACTAAGGTCGAACAGTCTGAGACAGGAGCGGACGGTCTGGCTATAATGGTCAGATGGTCCGCAGACAGTCAGAAGCAGCAACCTCAGACCATCAGACCACAAGGTTCCAAAACAAGTGTTAGGAAACACAATACTACTAAGACGTCCGGACGACTCAGTAGAGTCGGCCCTACTTTTGGTCAGTTGCTTGCCAAATATACGAAGAAGGCCATTCCACACAACCGGCCAATAAAGCAGACAAAGTCAAAAGGGCGATCTGTGCGAAAGTAAAAGCCGACTAAACGGACCCAAAAGGTAGCACAACTAAGATCGCCTTGTCATCCTCCTCCGGGGATAGCATGGTGCGTCCCGTTCTATCTATCACCGATGTGTTGTCCTACTCATACGTGGGTGGTACGACGATGAATTCGAATTACTGGCCCAATCCGTTTGCTTATTTGGGCTGGGGGGCACCACAAGTTTTTGCCTATTGACAGGTTGATCAGATAGACATGGCCGAAGAGGATGCGATCCGAAACGGCCTCTGTGCATTAAAGTTCCATCAAGTATTTATATTATCTGATCGCAAGAGCCGATGACTTGCATCGAGCTGAGTCCTTACTTTAGGAACAAAAGCTCATGAGGTCAATTGTTTCCAAAGTTTTCGCTGATGCTTTTGGATCGCCAAGCTCCACCAAAAGGCAGGGGGCATATGTTGGACACCAAAATGAGCGGACGGTCTGACCCTTGGGCTCGGACGGTCCGCGTGTCCTGAGATTAGATTAACTCGGTATGTTTATCCTTATCTCATGCGTGGTTATCCATCTAATCACGTGGGAGTTTGTTGGTTATCTCTTAGGAAAAGGTCCAGACCTCCTCCCCTATAAATATAAAGGGGTACGACCGATTGAGAACCCCCGAACACATTCCAATCGAACCAATTACTTTACTTACTTTTCCTGCCCTAGGAGTAGATGTAGCGTAGTTCTAGTTGTAGTCTTCCACATATCCACCTCCACCCCTATTCGACTCTACGTCGTCTAGATCCATCTTGGGTGGCCTGCCGATCCCAAGACGACCCTAGGATCTCACCCCTCCCGGGGGCAAGATCTAGTTGTCCATCCAAGACCTCTTCCTTAAATTGATCTCTTAATTCCTAGGTGACTCCACGTCGTCTAAGGACGCCCCGGGTGACCTGTCGACCTGGAGCACCTTAAGATCTCTTCCCCCCCGGGGGACGAGATCTAGATTCCAGCAAGGAGCAGGAAGACAACCCTATCGCCAAGTCGTGGACCATCTGGCCCAGAGCTGCGGACCATTCGGTGTGACGCAGGGAAGACACCGCTCTTGTGCCCAGGTCGCGGACCGTCCGGTTCAAGGCCCCGGACCGTCCGCGCCGCCGTAGAGGGCACCGCCAGGTGGTACACCACCTAGTGATTGGCGCTACCCAGATCGACGCCAACACAATCAATACTATACAATTAAAATTTAATGTTTTATTTTTTATACTAAAAGATCTATTAGTATCAGACATAGTTTCTGTTGTCGGAGAGAAAACTCTAGCCGAGTGGCGGAATGCACCCACCTACTCCTATGAACTAGGAGGGGGCTTATTAGGGATTTGCCTGGCTAGATGGAAGAACACGAAAACACAAGTGTTAGAGTGGTTCAGGCTGCCGAAACGTAATACCCTACATCTACTATGAGTTGTATTGCCTGGGAGTCTCAGTCCGTCTGTGGGTCTCCGAGGGAGCCTGTCCTTGTAACGTTGTGTGTCCTTCCTTTTGTAGTCCAAGGGGGGCACATACAAGGAATTCGAGCCCTACAGGTGGACCCAGGAATATAGTAATAAAAACATACTACATGGAACAATTAATGACTTTGATGGACAGAGATCTTCTCGTGGTCGCCGTGCGGATTTTAGCCTCTCCTTTACAGATCTTCTCTTGGTCGTCATGCGGATTTCTCGACCAAACTCTCCTTCGCCCTTTCTTTTCAACGTATGGACGAAGACTCTGGCATGGGTTGCAGCATAGACTGGCACGCTAACGTGCGTAGGTGCATGTGTTGTCATGTTCGGCCGGTCACTGTAGCGGACTCAGTATCCAACCGAACGGCGCTTCCTGATGGTGTCTTCCACACGCGTGGCACAACGGCCTCGGTAACACGCTGAGCTCTGAGTAGGCATTTAATGTGCATGATGCTGCCATGCTATATTGCACATCGGTATCGTGTGGGGCGTTCACAGAGGCCTGTCACAAGCTTGCCAATGCCTTACGCTTGGTCAGAGCACGCCATGTCCGCCTTGCATTTAATGTGGGCTGAGGTCTTTGAAAGGGAAATATGCCCTTGGGCAATTTCTATAAGTATTTTGGTGATTAGATGCCCAACACATATTAATTGAATCCTTGTGTGCTAAATGAGGGAAAAGTGCAAATCAAGGCATGAGGTATGTTTCTAGACTTAGTACATTGTTTTTGAATACTAATGTGTTTATCTGAGTGCTAGAAGAAGAGCCAAGAAGAGAAAAGTTGAATTGAAGAAGAGTTGGTCGTGTACAGCCAACTCCTGCTTGGCCTGGCACACCGGACTGTCCGGTGGTGCACCGGACAGTGCCCGGTGCGCCAGGCTGGTTAACGGTGAAGTGGCCGCTCTCGGGAATCGACGGAGTTGTATGGCTATAATTCACCGGACTGTCTGGTGGTGCACCGGACTGTCCGGTGAGTCATCCGCGGCAAACTCATCGCTCTCGGGAAAAGGAACGGGGCGACGTGGCTATAATTCACTGGACTGACCGGTGGTGCACCGGACTGTCCGGTGAACCAATGGCGCCCACGCCAGCGGTCGTCCGCGCGATCAACGCGTGACACGTGGCTGCTCCAACGGTCGGCTGGGTGCATTGGACTGTCCGGTGTGCACCGGACAGTGTCCGATGCACCAACCGGTTCCGAGGAGCAACGGTCGACTGTGCCCGATTTGGAAGGAAATCACGCACCGGACGTGCTACAGTGGCTGTCCGGTGGCGCACCGGACTGTCTGGTGCGCCACTCGACAAAAGGCAAGGATAGCCTTCCATGTTGATCTCCAACGGCTCCTAGCTGCCTTGGGGCTATTGAAAGGGAAATGTGCCCTTGGGCCATTTCTAAGTATTTTGGTGATTGAGTGCCAACACAAGTACTTAAATGTGATTTTATGACCATGGATGAACAAGGTGCAAATCATGAAGTAAAGGTATGTTTCTAAGCCTTAGTACATTGGTTTTGTGGACTAACATATTTGTCTAAGTGTTAGAAACAAAAAAGAAGAAGAAAAGAAAAGAGGAGAAAAGAGTTGGCTGTGTGCAGCCATGACCCAGCTCGGTCTGGAGCACCGGACTGTCCGGTGTGCACCGGACAGTGTCCGGTGCGCCAGGCTGACTCGGCTCGAACTGGCCGCTCTCGGGAATTCGCCGACGGCGTTCGGCTAAAATTCACCGGACTGTCCGGTGTGCACCGGACTGTCCGGTGAGCCAACGGTCGGCCGGAGCCAACGGTCGGCCGCGCAATCTGCGCGGGACACGTGGCCGAGCCAACGGTCAGAAGACGGCACCGGACTGTCCGGTGTGCACCAGACATGTCCGGTGCGCCAACGGCTCGCAGATCTCCAACGGTCTGCAACGGTCGGCAGCGCCAGTTAAGGAAACAAATCGGGCACCGGACAGTGTCCGGTGTGCACCGGACTGTCCGGTGCCCCCGTCGACAGAAGGCAAGGATGGCCTTCTAAAATTGCTCTCAACGGCTCCTAGCTACCTTGGGGCTATAAAAGGGGCCCCTAGGCGCATGGAGGAGTGATACAAGCAACCTTTGAGCATTCTTGATCATCCACACTAAGTCTCTGCGCATTCGTTTGTGTTTCTAAGTGATTCGAGCTCTGTTCTAAGTGAGAACTCTGAGATAGTCTTGTGAGCTCGATTCTTGGCCGTGTGTGTGCGCTTTTGCTGTGGATTTGTGTGTGTTGCTTCCCTCCCTTACTCTGTGCTTTCTTTGTGATCATATACTTGTAATGGCAAGAGACTCCAATTTGTGGAGATTCCTTGCGAAAGGGATAAGAAGAGAAAAGCATAACACTGTGGTATTCAAGTTGATCATTGGATCGCTTGAGAGGAGTTGAGTGCAACTCTCGTCCGTTGGGACGCCACAACGTGGAGTAGGCAAGTTTTGTACTTGGCCGAACCACGGGATAAATCACTGTGTCTCCTCTGTGTTGAATTCTTTGTGATTATCGTATTGTGCAAGACCTTCTCTCTAGCCACTTGGCAATTATCGTGCTAACACTTAACAAGTTTTTGTGGCTATAAGTTTAAGTTTTACAGGATCACCTATTCACCCCCCCCTCTAGGTGCTCTCAATTGGTATCAGAGCCGTTCTCTTCACAAAGGGACTAACCGCCCGAAGAGATGGATCCTAAGGGGAAGGGTATTGTGATCAATGACAAAGAGAAGGAATCCTTCGTCAACGAGCCGAAGGACGATAAGCCTACCGACTCCGGCTCGGGCCAAAGACGGAAGGAAGGGAAGAAGAAGAAGACAAGGCGCATCAAGGAGATCGTCTACTACGACAGCGACGAGTCTACTTCTTCCCAAAAGGACGAGGACCACAACGACTACGAGAGAAGGAAACCGGTTAATTCGAACTTTTCTTTTGACTACTCTCGTATTCCGCAAAGTTCAAATTCACATTTGCTCTCCATTCCACTCGGCAAGCCCCCACACTTTGATGGAGAGGACTACGGATTTTGGAGCCACAAAATGCGTAGTCACCTATTCTCTCTCCATCCTAGTATATGGGAGATTGTAGAGAGTGGAATGCACTTTGATAGTTCGGATAGTCCCATGTTCATTAATGAACAAATTCATAAGAATGCACAAGCTACTACTGTTCTTCTAG
This sequence comes from Zea luxurians, assembly GCA_029449295.1. Taxonomy (NCBI): domain Eukaryota; kingdom Viridiplantae; phylum Streptophyta; class Magnoliopsida; order Poales; family Poaceae; genus Zea; species Zea luxurians. Next base: position 2,027,415 of record JAOPSE010000047.1, read on the forward strand.
CTTCCTTGTGCAGGGATGAATACCATAAAGTGAGCGGCTTGGATAACGCCAAGCAAATCTGGGACACCCTCAAGATTTCTCATGAGGGGAACGACGTCACCTTACTCACCAAGATGGAGTTGGTGGAGGGTGAGCTTGGACGGTTCGCAATGATAAGGGGCGAGGAGCCGACGCAAACATACAACCGGCTCAAGACTCTTATCAACAAGATAAGGAGCTACGGGAGCACGCGATGGACGGACCACGACGTCGTCCGCCTAATGCTAAGGTCATTTACCGTTCTTGATCCTCATTTGGTGAACAATATACGTGAAAATCCCAGGTACACCAAGATGTCGCCCGAAGAAGTTCTTGGGAAATTCGTTAGCGGGCGAATGATGATCAAGGAGGCGAGGTATGTGGACGACGCCTTGAATGGTCCGATCAACGAGCCGCAACCCCTTGCTCTCAAGGCAACACGAAGCAAGGAGGCGCTACCTAGCAAGGTGGCACAGATTGAGGCAGTCGGACTCAATGATGAAGAGATGGCTCTCATCATCAAAAGATTCAAGACGGCGCTAAATGGTCGCAAGGGGCAGCCAAGCAAGACCAAGACAAAGGGGAAGCGTTCATGCTTCAAATGCGGTAAGCTTGGTCATTTTATCGCTAACTGTCCCGATAATGAAAGTGACCAGGAAAAGGGGAACAAAAGAGAGAAGAAGAAGCAATACAAGAAGGCAAAGGGCGAGGCACATCTAGGAAAGGAGTGGGACTCGGATTGCTCCTCCTCCGACTCCGACAATGAAGGACTCGCTGCCACCGCCTTCAACAAGTCTTCCCTCTTTCCCAATGAGCGTCTCACATGCCTTATGGCAAGGGAGAAGAAGGTGAGTACTCAAGACTCCACTTATGCTTCTTCCAGTGATAGTGAGTCTAGTGATGATGATGACATAGATTATTCATGCTTGTTCAAGGGCTTAGATAGATCTAAGATAGATAAAATTAATGAGTTGATTGATGCTTTGAATGATAAGAATAGATTACTAGAAAAACAAGAGGATCTTTTATATGAGGAGCATGATAAATTTGTTAGTGCACAAAATTCTCTTGCTCTAGAAATTAAAAGAAATGAAGTGCTTTCTAGTGAATTATCTTCTTGTCATGAAACCATTGCTACCTTAAGAAGTGTTAATAATGATTTAAGTGCTAAACTGGAAGTAGCTAGTAAATCAAATTCCTGTGTTGAAAATATTACAATTTGCACTAGGTGTAAGGATTTTGATGTTAATGCTTGTAGTGAACACTTAACTTTAATTTCCAAATTAAATGAGGAATTGGCTAGTCTTAATGCCCAACTTAAGACTAGCAAGAGTGAAGTTGATAAAATAAAATTTGCAAGGGATGCCTACACGATTGGTAGACACCCCTCAATTAAGGATGGTCTTGGGTTCAAGAGAGAGGCCAAGAACTTAACAAGCCGTAAGGCTCCCATCTTCGTCAAGGAGAAAGGGAAGGCCCCTATGGCTAGTAGTGCTAAAAAGAACCATGCCTTTATGTATAATGATAGGAAAAATGCTAGAAATGCTTATAATGATTTTGATTCACATGTTTATGATTCTCATGTCATGTTTGCTTCTAGTTCTTTCTATAAGCATGATAGAAATTTGAGTAGGAAAAATGTTGTGCCTAGGAGAAATTTTGATCATGTTCCTAGAAAAGTTGTGAACAAACCTTCTACCATTTATTATGCTTGCAATGCTCCCTTTGCTATTTGTAGAAAGGGTAAGAAGGTAATTGCTAGGAAGTTAGGGGCAAAATGCAGGGGAGATAAAACTTGCATTTGGGTCCCTAAAGATATATGCGCTAACCTTGTAGGACCCAACATGAGTTGGGTACCTAAGACCCAAGCCTAAATTTGCCTTGCAGGTTTATGCATCCGGGGGTTCAAGCTGGATTATCGACAGCGGATGCACAAACCATATGACGGGGGAGAAGAAGATGTTCACCTCCTACGTCAAGAATAAGGATTCCCAAGATTCAATTATATTCGGTGATGGGAATCAAGGCAAGGTAAAAGGGTTAGGTAAAATTGCAATTTCTAATGAGCATTCTATCTCAAATGTATTTTTAGTTGAGTCTCTTGGTTACAATTTGCTATCTGTTAGTCAATTATGTAACATGGGATATAATTGTCTTTTTACTAATGTAGATGTGTCTGTCTTTAGAAGATGTGATGGTTCACTAGCTTTTAAGGGTGTACTAGACGGCAAGCTTTACTTAGTTGATTTTGCAAAAGAAGAGGCCGGTCTAGATGCATGCTTAATGGCTAAGACTTGCATGGGCTGGCTGTGGCATCGCCGCTTAGCACATGTGGGGATGAAGAACCTCCACAAGCTTCTAAAGGGAGAACACGTGATAGGTCTAACAAATGTTTATTTCGAAAAAGATAGACCTTGTGCAGCTTGTCAGGCAGGTAAACAAGTGGGAGGAGCACATCACAGCAAGAATGTGATGACCACGTCAAGACCTCTGGAGCTGCTGCATATGGACCTCTTCGGACCCGTCGCCTACCTAAGCATAGGAGGAAGTAAGTATGGTCTAGTTATTGTTGATGACTTTTCCCGCTTCACTTGGGTGTTCTTTTTGCAGGATAAGTCTGAAACCCAAGGGACCCTCAAGCGCTTCCTCAGGAGGGCTCAAAATGAGTTTGAGCTCAAGGTGAAGAAGATAAGGAGCGACAACGGGTCCGAGTTCAAGAATCTTCAAGTGGAGGAGTTTCTTGAGGAGGAAGGGATCAAGCACGAGTTCTCCGCTCCCTACACACCACAGCAAAATGGTGTGGTAGAGAGGAAGAACAGGACGCTAATCGATATGGCGAGGACGATGCTTGGAGAATTCAAGACCCCCGAGTGTTTTTGGTCGGAAGCTGTGAACACGGCTTGCCACGCCATCAACAGGGTCTACCTTCATCGACTCCTCAAGAAGACTTCGTATGAGCTACTAACCGGTAACAAACCCAATGTATCGTACTTTCGTGTATTTGGGAGCAAGTGCTACATTCTAGTAAAGAAGGGTAGAAATTCTAAGTTTGCTCCCAAAGCTGTAGAAGGGTTTTTATTAGGTTATGATTCAAATACAAAGGCGTATAGGGTCTTCAACAAATCATCAGGTTTGGTTGAAGTCTCTAGCGACGTTGTATTTGATGAGACTAATGGCTCTCCAAGAGAGCAAGTTGTTGATTGTGATGATGTAGATGAAGAAGATGTTCCGACGGCCGCTATACGAACCATGGCGATTGGAGAAGTGCGGCCACAGGAACAAGATGAACGAGATCAACCTTCTTCCTCAACCACGGTGCATCCCCCAACTCAAGACGATGAACAGGTTCATCAAAAGGAGGCGTGTGATCAAGGGGGAGCACAAGATGATCACATGATGGAGGAAGAAGCACAACCGGCACCTCCAACCCAAGTTCGAGCGATGATTCAAAGGGATCATCCCGTCGACCAAATTTTGGGTGACATTAGCAAGGGAGTAACTACTCGATCTCGATTAGTTAATTTTTGTGAGCATTACTCTTTTGTCTCCTCTATTGAGCCTTTCAGGGTAGAGGAGGCCTTGCTAGATCCGGATTGGGTGTTGGCCATGCAGGAGGAACTCAACAACTTCAAGCGCAATGAAGTTTGGACGCTGGTGCCTCGTCCCAAGCAAAATGTTGTGGGAACCAAGTGGGTGTTCCGCAACAAACAGGACGAGCACGGAGTGGTGACAAGGAACAAGGCTCGACTTGTGGCAAAAGGTTATGCCCAAGTCGCAGGTTTGGACTTTGAGGAGACTTTTGCTCCTGTGGCTAGGCTAGAGTCCATTCGTATCTTGCTAGCATATGCCGCTCACCATTCTTTCAGGTTGTACCAAATGGATGTGAAGAGCGCTTTCCTCAACGGGCCAATAAAGGAGGAGGTGTACGTGGAGCAACCCCCTGGCTTCGAGGATGAATGGTACCCCGACCACGTGTGTAAGCTCTCTAAGGCGCTCTATGGACTTAAACAAGCCCCAAGAGCATGGTATGAATGCCTTAGAGATTTCTTAATTGCTAATGCTTTCAAGGTTGGGAAAGCCGATCCAACTCTTTTCACTAAGACTTGTAATGGTGATTTGTTTGTGTGCCAAATTTATGTCGATGACATAATATTTGGTTCTACTAACCAAAAGTCTTGTGAAGAGTTTAGCAGGGTGATGACGCAGAAATTCGAGATGTCGATGATGGGCGAGTTGAACTACTTCCTTGGGTTCCAAGTGAAGCAACTCAAGGACGGCACCTTCATCTCCCAAACGAAGTACACGCAAGATCTGCTAAAGCGGTTTGGGATGAAGGACGCCAAGCCCGCAAAGACGCCGATGGGAACCGACGGACACACCGACCTCAACAAAGGAGGTAAGTCCGTTGATCAAAAAGCATACCGGTCCATGATAGGTTCTTTGCTTTATTTATGTGCTAGTAGACCGGATATTATGCTTAGCGTATGCATGTGTGCTAGATTTCAATCCGATCCTAAGGAGTGTCACTTGGTGGCAGTGAAGCGAATTCTTAGATATTTAGTCGCTACGCCTTGCTTCGGGATCTGGTATCCAAAGGGGTCTAACTTTGACTTGATTGGGTACTCAGATTCCGACTATGCTGGATGTAAGGTCGATAGGAAGAGTACATCAGGGACGTGCCAATTCTTAGGAAGGTCCCTGGTGTCATGGAATTCTAAGAAACAAACCTCCGTTGCCCTATCCACCGCTGAGGCCGAGTACGTTGCCGCAGGACAGTGTTGTGCGCAACTACTTTGGATGAGGCAAACCCTCAGGGACTTTGGCTACAATCTGAGCAAAGTCCCACTCCTATGTGATAATGAGAGTGCTATCCGAATAGCGGAAAATCCTGTTGAGCACAGCCGCACAAAGCACATTGACATCCGGCATCACTTTTTGAGAGACCACCAGCAAAAGGGAGATATCGAAGTGTTTTATGTTAGCACCGAGAACCAGCTAGCCGATATCTTTACCAAGCCTCTAGATGAGAAGACCTTTTGCAGGCTGCGTAGTGAGCTAAATGTCTTAGATTCGCGGAACTTGGATTGAATTGTAGCATACATGTGCTTATGCCTTTGATCATGTCCTTTCTGCATTTCGTTGCTTATTATGGTGCTCAAGTTGTACAAACACTCCCTGGACCTCACAAGTCCGTTGCAAAGTGATGCACATGTTTAGGGGGAGACGTGTTACAACTTGACCCTTTGAGACTAACCATATGCCTGAGTTTGCCTGTTTTAGTCTCAAAGGAGAATTGAAAGGGAAAAGGTGGACTTGGACCATAAAAGACTTCCACTGCACTCCGATGAGAGGGTAACTTATTCCAAGTCCATCTCATGCAACTCTTATTGCCATTTGCTCTTAATTGAAGATTTTGGTGAGGCAATGGGGTTATAGAGCCAAGATTGATCCCGTTTTGGTGTTTGATGCCAAAGGGGGAGAAAATAAAGGCCAAAGCGATAAATGGATCAGCTACCACTTGAGAAATTTGAAAATAGTAGAGTAGAGCTTTTGGTTTGTCAAAAACTTTTTTTGTTGTCTCTCTTATCAAAGTTGGCTTCTTTTGGGAGAAGTAGTAATTATGGGAAAAAGGGGGAGTTTTTGAAATCCTTGATCAATCTTTTTTGGAATGACTCTCTTTATGCTTCAACATGTGTGTTTAACTTAGAGATAGAGATTTGAGTTTGATTTGCAAAAACAAACCAAGTGGTGGCAAAGGATGATCCATATATGCCAAAATTGAATCAAGATAAATTTTAGTTCTATTTGAAGTGAGTTTGCACTTGTTCTAGTTGCTTTATGTTGTGTTGGCATAAATCACCAAAAAGGGGGAGATTGAAAGGGAAATGTGCCCTTGGGCCATTTCTAAGTATTTTGGTGATTGAGTGCCAACACAAGTACTTAAATGTGATTTTATGACCATGGATGAACAAGGTGCAAATCATGAAGTAAAGGTATGTTTCTAAGCCTTAGTACATTGGTTTTGTGGACTAACATATTTGTCTAAGTGTTAGAAACAGAAAAGAAGAAGAAAAGAAAAGAGGAGAAAAGAGTTGGCTGTGTGCAGCCATGACCCAGCTCGGTCTGGAGCACCGGACTGTCCGGTGTGCACCGGACAGTGTCCGGTGCGCCAGGCTGACTCGGCTCGAACTGGCCGCTCTCGGGAATTCGCCGACGGCGTTCGGCTAAAATTCACCGGACTGTCCGGTGTGCACCGGACTGTCCGGTGAGCCAACGGTCGGCCGGAGCCAACGGTCGGCCGCGCAATCTGCGTGGGACACGTGGCCGAGCCAACGGTCGGAAGACGGCACCGGACTGTCCGGTGTGCACCGGACATGTCCGGTGCGCCAACGGCTCGCAGATCTCCAACGGTCTGCAACGGTCGGCAGCGCCAGTTAAGGAAACAAATCGGGCACCGGACAGTGTCCGGTGTGCACCGGACTGTCCGGTGCCCCCGTCGACAGAAGGCAAGGATGGCCTTCTAAAATTGCTCTCAACGGCTCCTAGCTACCTTGGGGCTATAAAAGGGGCCCCTAGGCGCATGGAGGAGTGATACAAGCAACCTTTGAGCATTCTTGATCATCCACACTAAGTCTCTGCGCATTCGTTTGTGTTTCTAAGTGATTTGAGCTCTGTTCTAAGTGAGAACTCTGAGATAGTCTTGTGAGCTCGATTCTTGGCCGTGTGTGTGCGCTTTTGCTGTGGATTTGTGTGTGTTGCTTCCCTCCCTTACTCTGTGCTTTCTTTGTGATCATATACTTGTAAGGGCAAGAGACTCCAATTTGTGGAGATTCCTTGCGAAAGGGATAAGAAGAGAAAAGCATAACACTGTGGTATTCAAGTTGATCATTGGATCGCTTGAGAGTAGTTGAGTGCAACTCTCGTCCGTTGGGACGCCACAACGTGGAGTAGGCAAGTTTTGTACTTGGCCAAACCACGGGATAAATCACTGTGTCTCCTCTGTGTTGAATTCTTTGTGATTATCGTATTGTGCAAGACCTTCTCTCTAGCCACTTGGCAATTATCGTGCTAACACTTAACAAGTTTTTGTGGCTATAAGTTTAAGTTTTACAGGATCACCTATTCACCCCCCCCCCTCTAGGTGCTCTCAGCTATAAAAGGGACCCCTAGGCGCATGGAGCAGAAAACCAAGCATTCTCCAAGCATACTAAGACATCCAGACTCCGCTCCCACGCATTTGATTCATTATGATAGTGATTTGAGCTTCATTTCGAGTTGTGAACTCCCTGTGTTGTCCTTTGAGCTCAAGTCTTGACTTGTGTGTGTGTGTGCTGTGGATTGAATCTTGTGTGTGTTGCTTCTCCCAACCTTACTCTGTGCTTTCTCTGTGATCTCTATTGTAAGGGCGAGAGACTCCAAATTATGGAGATTCCTCGCAAACGGGAAGATACTCTAAATGAAAAGACCGTGGTATTCAAGTTGATCATTGGATCACTTGAAAGGGGTTGAGTGCAACCCTCGTCCACTAGGACGCCACAACGTGGAAGTAGGCAAGTGTTACTTGGCCGAACCACGGGATAAAAATCTCGTGTCTTTTGTGTTGAATTCTCTGTGATTGTTGTGTTCATAAGAACTCGCTTCAAAGCTACTTAGTCACGCTAATTCTTTAATATCTAAGTTTTGTGGCTATTTAGCTCTTGATTTTACAGGATCACCTATTCACTCCCCCTCTAGGTGCTCCCAATTGGTATTGGAGTCGTACTCTTCATTCAAGGGTCTAACCGCCTAAAGAGATGGATCCTAAGGGAAAGGGGATGGTGGTCAACAACAAGGAAAAGGAGTCCATCTTCAACGAGCCAAGAGACGACAAGCCTACCGATTTAGGCTTGAGTCACAAGAAGAGGGACAGGAAGAAGAAGAGACGCATCAAGAAGATCATCTACTACGACAGTGTTGCATCTTCTTCTTCACCAAGGGACGACAACGACTCCTCGTCAAAGAAGAAAATGGTCAATCAAAACTATTCTTTTGATTACTCTCGCATTCCCTATAATTCAAATGTGCATCTTCTTTCAATTCCCCTTGGAAAACCTCCACACTTTGATGGAGAGGACTATTCGCTTTGGATCCATAAAATGCGTAGTCATTTATTCTCTCTCCATCCTAGCATATGGGAAATTGTAGAAAATGGGATGCATTTTGATAGCACTGATAATCCTGTTTTTATAAATGAGCAAATCCATAAAAATGCCCAAGCTACTACTGTCTTGCTAGCTTCACTTTGCAAGGATGAATATAATAAGGTGAGTGGCTTGGACAACGCTAAGCAAATCTGGGACACCCTCAAGATACCTCATGAGGGAAACGACGCCACTATGATCACAAAGATGGAACTAGTGAAAGGCGAGCTGGGGAGGTTCGCAATGATCAGGGGAGAGGAGCCAACTCAGACCTACAATAGGCTTAAGACCCTGATCAACAAGATTCGAAGCTATGGAAGCACAAGATGGACGGATCATGATGTCATCCGACTCATGCTAAGGTCATTTACTGTAATTGATCCCCATCTTGTGAATCTTATTCGTAAAAACCCCAGGTACACCAAAATGACGCCCAAGGAGATCCTCGGAAAATTCGTAAGCGATCGCATGATGGTTAAGAAGGCAAGATATGTAGATGACGCCTTGAACGGTCCACTGCTCGTCTACGAGCCGCAGCCCGTTGCTCTCAAGGCAACAAGCAGCAAGGAGACACTACCAAGCAAGGTAGCACAAGTGGAGGCTGCTGGGCTCAACAAGGACGAAATGGCGCTTATCATCATGCGCTTCAAAACCGCGCTTAAAGGACGTAAGGAGTATCCCAACAAGAACAAAACAAAGGGAAAGCGCTCCTGCTTCAAATGCGGTAAGACTGGTCACTTTATTGCTCAATGTCCCGATAATGAAAATGACCAGGCACAAGAAAGACATGGGAAGGAGAAGAAGAATTACAGGAAGGCGAAGGGCGAGGCGCATATAGGAAAGGAATGGGATTCTGACTGCTCTTCATCAGACTTTGATGATGAAGGACTTGCTGCCTCGGCCTTCGACAAGTCCTCACTCTTCCCCAATGAATGACATACATGCCTTATGGCCAAGAAAAATAAGGTACACATTCAAGATACCCCCAAGTACACTTCTTCTAGCGATGAGGAATCTTCTAACGATGAGAAAGATTACTCGGATTTATTTAAGGGGATAGATCGAGCTAAAGTAGAGAAAATTAATGAATTAATCGATGCTCTCAATGAAAAAGATAGACTACTAGAAAAGCAAGAGGATATTTTATATGAGGAATATGACAAATTTGTTAGTGTGCAAAAATCTCTTGCTTTAGAAATTAAGAGAAATGAAATGCTATCCTATGAGTTATCTGCTTGCCATGAATCTGTCTCTAGTTTAAGGAGTTTAAATGATGAATTAAATGCTAAGCTAGAGGAAGTCAACAAAACTAGTTCATGTGTAGAGCATGTTGTTATTTGTAATAGATGTAAGGATTTTGATGTTGATACTTGTGATGAACATCTTGCTTCTATTACTAAATTGAATAATGAGGTGGCAAGTCTTAATGCTCAACTTAAGACTTGCAAAGTTGATTTGGATAAATTGAAATTTGCTAGGGATGCCTACACCGTTGGTAGACACCCCTCAATTAAGGATGGACTTGGTTTTCAAAAGAAAACCAAGAACTTAACAAGCCAAAGGACTCCTATTCTCAACAAGGAGAAAGGGAAGGCCCCTATGGCTAGTAGTCCTCAAAGGAATCATGCCTTTATTTATGATAAGAAAATTGCTAGTCATTCTCATAGGAGTTATGATCATACTGCTTATTATGATTCAAATGCTATGTTTGCTTCTAGCTCCACTCATGATTATGGTAGAAGTAGGCCTAGGAGAAATCATGTTGTGTCTCATGCTTCTAGAAAAATGTGCAATAAACCCTCTACTATTTATCATGCTTGCAATACTTCTTTTGTACTTACATGCAAAAATACAAAAGTAGTGGCTAGAAAATTGGGATCCAAATACAAGGGAGACAAGACTTGTATTTGGGTTCCAAAAGTTATTGTGACTAACCTTGTAAGACCCAACAAGAGTTGGGTACCTAAAACCCAAGCTTAAATTGCTTTGCAGGTTTATGCATCCGGGGGCTCAAGCTGGATTATCGACAGCGGATGCAGAAACCACATGATGGGGGAGAAGATGTTCACCTCCTACGTCAAGAACAAGGATTCCCAGGATACAATCATATTTGGAGATGTGAATCAAGGCAAGGTCAAAGGTTTGGGAAAGATAGCCATCACAAGCGAGCACTCCATTTCAAATGTATTTTTAGTAGAGTCGCTAGGATACAACCTTCTGTCTGTAAGTCAATTGTGCCACATGGGTTACAATTGTTTGTTTACAAATGTTGATGTATCTGTCTTTAGAAGGAGTGATGGTTCATTAGCTTTTAAGGGTGCATTAGACGGCTGTTGGGGACTTGTTCTCAAATGCTAAGAGTTAAGAACAAGGCAACATAGAAAATGTTAAACATTAAGGTCCTTCGTCCTTCGAAACATTATGCCCCTTTAGGAAATAATGCTTTAGGACGAAGGTCATAAGAGACATACCTTCGTAAATATAATAAATAATGCCGAAGGATTCATATAAAGCGTGAAATATAAACATCAACATAGAATCATTTCTATTTTATTAACATGGAGAAATAGAAATGATTTCAAATTACAAATGTACCTTCGGTCCTGAGAGAAGGTAAAAAGTACAAGCGTGACGCAAAAGCCAATGCCAAGTCAGCGTGAACAGTACGGGAGTACTGTTCATCTATTTATAGACGCGGGACGCAGCCCACGTAAAATTACATCCATGTCCATTACATTTGTTAATGACTTATGGAAATCTGTCGAGGCCTACGTAGTCTTTTCATTTTTAAGTCGGTTCCCCCTTCTGCCATCGCGCCGAAGCTTTCCTGCGCACAGCTTCGGCTGCACTCGACCTTCGTCTGGTTCAGGCTTCGTCCTGGCCGTGCTCCATATTCATAATTCTGAATCCGAAAATACCTGTTCACATAATCCACTTGGAAAACATTGTCAAATCATGTTTTTGAGGACCTTCGGAGGACGAAGGCCCCCAACAGTAGCCCCTCGCAATATTAATTTGTAAATAATAAATTCAGATTGCGATATGGACGAAGGCCTTGAGCCGAAGGTCCGAAAAAAACACCTTCCCTTTGCTAGAATAGCAACATTCACTGACAAGCGGGGCCTTTCAATTTTCAACGCCCTAGGCGTATAAATAAGATCACATCGCGAACTCATTTGGTACGCACACTTGCCTTCTGCTTCGGCCCACTAAAATTTTCAGCTCTTGCGCGCTAAGATTTGCTGGTCTTTTTGATTTTGAAGCTTCGGCCTCGGGAACAATTTTTTAGCGTTTCCGAAGATGTCTGAAGGCAAGAAGATCCCTGCTGAGACGAAGCTGAGTCTCGAGGAGGAGAAAAATCTGGGGTTCCTGATAGCGATGGCAGAGACCAATACAGAGAAAATCACCAAGGAGATTCTCGAAGGTTTGTCCGAAGACACTGATGACAGCGACAGCTATGATGTAGAGAGTGGTGGGGAAGAGGCCGAAGATCGTCCATGGCGGCCAAGTCACACGGTTTTCGGGAAGACCACCATCAAGCAGAGTCATATTGATAATATGAGGGGGCGGTATTTTCGAGATATATCTATTGTGAGGGCTGACGCTGGAGAAAAGACCTCTCCCACCCCGGAAGAAGATGAAGTTGTAGTCTTCCGAAGCTTTCTCAAGGCTGGGCTTCGATTCCCCCTGAGCAACTTTATTGTTGAGGTACTGAAAACATTCCAAGTCTACCTTCATCAACTTACTCCCGAAGCTATCCTAAGAATGGGGATTTTTGTCTGGGCTGCGAGAAGCCAAGGTTTGGAACCAAGCGCTAAAAGCTTCTGCAACATTCATGAATTGTTATATGAGACGAAGCTGTGGGGAAAAGAACAATATCACAATAATTTTGGGTGCTACAGCTTTGGTGCCCGCTCCGGGTCAAGCCGCCCTGTACCAACCTTTCGGAAGAGGTGGCCCGGAGCCTGGATGACCGAATGGTTCTATGTAAAAAATGACTTATCAGCGCAAGAAAATGTCAAGAGTATTATTATGCGCCCCATCTGGCAACGCTTCGGACTTCGAAGGCCGAAGGTTGAAATGGACGAAGCAGCCGAGGAATGCCAAAGAGCCTTCGGCATAGTCTGCTCTTTCATTGGGACAAGGGACTTGGTCCAAGAGCACATTGCCTTCAGGGTATGGCCACTTTCAGAAAAATTGGAAATGCCGAAAGATACTATCAAAGAGTCCGACGAAGGCGGACTGGTCAGACTGAAGTACACATTCAAATATGCAGATAAATTTGTTGAACCTGATGACGACTGGTTGAAAAGCATTGAAACATTAAGTGACGAACTGCTTGGGGCATATTCGAAGGCTGAGAATACTGCGTTATCAGCAGCCTTCGGAGGCCGAAAAAAGAAGAGACTCAACCGGGTGTTTGATGCAGTCGGGTTCTTCTACCCTGATTATCGTTATCCCATTCGAGGGCAAAAAAGGAAAATCACAACCTCTGAAAAAGAAGAAGCCGCAACTGCTCCTAGCGAGCCAGAACCGAAAGGAAAAAGGTTAAAGGTCCTCACACACCGGCCACGCCATATTGAACCAGCTTCGGTGCCTGAGTTTACCGGAGAAACATCTTCGGCCGCCGAAGCTGAACAGCCAACCTTGCTGCCAGAAATTGCAGTGATGGCCGAAGCGCCATCCACAGTAAAAATGGAAGAAGTGAAAAAACCGACTAAGGAAAAAGCATCAGAAGTTTTGAGTCCTGCAGCAAATGCCGAAACAGCAAAAAACCAAAAGGGGCCAATGGTGACCCCAAAAAGGAAAAGAATGGTAAATGTACTAGATGTCTTGGAGACAATTAAGTCTTCAAGCACAACTCCAAAAAAGAGTGTTGAAATTGCTGAAGCTTCTTCTGAAGCTCCAACACAACAGGTTGAAGCTGAAGCCGGGCCTTCAGAGCCCTTCAAGGAGCAAACTTTGGAAGCCGAAGCAATAAAAATACCAGAACCAATTTTAGTTGAAGAAACTGACACTGCCATCCCCGAAGTGCCTGCCAGCATGTGTGATTACATCATACGACATGCTTCGGGGAAAAAACTATCTGAAGAAGAAACTCATGAGGCTAACCATTATGCGAAGGAGCTAAAATATCCGAAGGGGGCAGTAATATTCAATGGGACAAATGAAGATGATTTCTTATACTGCCTGCCTGACAACAAAGAGCTATCTGTCTGCCGAGAGATGGCCAGGAGTATTGGTTTCCCGAAGCTTGAATCTGGATTAAGCGCCATGACGAAAGAAGATCTCGCAGACAGTCTTGCGTACAACAGCCTGAAGGTATGGGAATTAAACGCTTGAAAAACCCCCTTATTATTTTTACGCAACTCATTCCTTTTTTCTTATATGAATTCTTTTTCGTATAGGGCCTGATCCTAAGCAACGCACTAAGAGCCCAAAAGAGCGCCGAAGATGAAAGCTATGAAATTGCGTTTAATAATTTACGCTCCGAAGTTATCAAACTGAGAAACGAAGCTTTGGAAAAAGATAAAATTCTGCTTACACTGGTAGATAAAGTGAAAAAAGACGAAGCTGCTTCAAAGGCCCAGGCCGAAGCTCAAAAACGCGAGATTAAAGATCTTCAGAAACAGCTGGCTAGAGCTGAAGAGGAGCGCGCGCTTGAGGAAACGAAACGAGAACTTAGTGATTTTATGGTCAACAAATTGGAATCAAGAGTTAAGGAGCTTCGCACATCTCAGGGGAAATGCTATGTTAAATCTATAGAATGCGTGAATAAAATTAAAACCAGCTTCGCTAGCGTTGGCGCCTTTTCCAGCGAAGAGAATTTCTCTCGAGGCAATCCCGAAGATCCGCTGGAATGGATTAGCCACGAAGCAGAGGCCTTCGAAGAGATTCTGAACAGTCGTGGCGACATATGCGCTTTTTCGGGCGCCAGAGGAATTGCTTCTGTCTTAGAGAAGAAAGGTTGCGGGCATGTAAAATTTTTAGCTCAGTCCGAAGCTACCTTATCTTCCGAAGACATCAAGGACCCTTCGGCCGAAGCAAGCGTGGTTGGTGGCAAATTTTTTACTGATATCTGGAACGACGGCGGCCGAGGAATGGCGCAAGAGATCATCCAAAGGAGCGAAAAAGGCATTCATGATGCCAGAAAAGTGGCAGAAGCTGCCGAAAGGAGTACAGAGCCCGAAAGACAATTAGGTACCAATTAGTCGCTCTCTGTAATTTTTATTTCAAAGTTTTCTCAAGGTTTGTAAAAGTAAAGAAGAAATGTTCTCTTCCCTCAGAACTTGCTGGACCGCTCGCTGACCTTCATACAACAGGGGATGACGAGATTAAGCAAATGGCCGAAGCTATCTTGAATAAAGTTGTTGATCAACTTCTAAATGAAGCCGCCGAAGCAGTTTTAAGAGAAGACTAGATGCTTTTAGGAAAAACATTTGAATTGTAATCTATGTAACATTTTGCACATTTGAATGTAATATACAGGTCTCTTTTCATTATTGAATTCTTTACGATGCATGAAACTTTAAATACATACCATTTTTGAGCCTTCGGCGAAAAAACACCTTCCCTTCTTTTCATGCTTCGTGAAGAAGACATTCTTCGTTAAAATTATTCCATGTTTCATAAAAATATTCTCCGAAGCTGTATTCCGAAGCTATACAATTTCGATGTCACTTTCTCAAAGCATCCTTTCGAAGGTTGAGAGTGTCACCTTCTTTTGCCAAATGCAATATGATGTATGATGCTTATGCTATGCAAAATGATGTGATGATGTTATGCTATGCATGTGACATTTGTTCCGAAGATACACATAAAATATATTCGTAAGCTCTGCATTCCCTTAGGAACGTCTTTGGAGCTTCTTCGTCTTTTACTTAGACGATCTCAGCGTTGACTTTTCGCTGTAAGCCTCCCTTAGGAGCTTCTTCGCCCTTTACTTAGGCGGTATCAGCGTTGACTTTTCGCTGTAGGCTCTGCATTCCTTTAGGAACGACTTCTGAGCAGAAAACTTACACTGCGCTCCCTTTGGAACGGCTTTTTGTGACTTCACAAACTTACTCTGCGTTCCTTAGAACGACTTTCTGTTACTCCGAAGGATTTTTAATTCGAAGGTCCTCCTTGGTAACGGAAAAAATTTTAAGCTTCAGCAACTTAAGCTTGTGGAGCAAATAGATCTTCCTCGTGGAAAACAACGAAATTATTACATGAAAACTATCAATGTTTTTTTGCTTCACAGAAAATAAAACTGAATAAGAAAGACTGCTATCAAAGGTAGGATATGTGTCAATAAATGTGCTTCGACTCTGGCACAGTGCTGTTGACTGTGCGAGCTTCGGACTGCTCTCTGAAGTCCCTCTGATGTGGAGCGTATTGACTCCCTTCTGGCTGTTGACCTTGCTGCAATGGAGGTGGGGGCGGAAGCTGTTGCCAGGAAGCTTGAGGTTGACTTGCCGAAGCTACAGAAGCTGCAGGGTGGTTGTCTATGTATTGTGGGATATAAGGCAGATGATACGAAGCAGTATGCATGACCTGCTTCGGCTGAGCTTGTTGAGATGCAGCTTCGGCAATTTCCTTTTGCTTCTGGATTGTAATATGGCACGACCTAGTGGTATGGCCCTTGCCTTCTCCACAGAACAAGCAAAACAGTCTCCTTGGCTGATCTCCGAATCTTCCGCCGAAGCCCCTGGCGCCTCTGCCTCTTGGAGCTGGTGGCCGGAAGGAAGTTTGTTGTTGCCCCGAAGCCTGTGAGGAGCACTGCGGTCTGTTCTGCTGACTCCCCTTATCATCATTCTGAGTGTTGTGGATGGACCGGACATGCCTCGGGTAGTATCTCCCTCCGAAGCCCCTGGTCATTTCAGAAAATCTGAAGGCCTCCTCCCTTCTTTGGCGAAAGTCATTGTCAGCCCGAATGTACTCATCCATCTTTTGGAGCAGTTTCTCCAAGGTCTGAGGAGGCTTCCGAGCAAAGTATTGAGCTGCAGGTCCAGGACGAAGCCCCTTAATCATGGCTTCGATAACAATTTCATTGGGCACCGTTGGTGCCTGCGCCCTCAATCGTAAGAACCTTCGGACATACGCCTGAAGGTATTCTTCGTGATCCTGAACACACTGGAACAAGGCTTGAGCTGTGACCGGCTTCGTCTGAAATCCTTGAAAGCTGGTCAGTAACATGTCCTTCAGCTTCTGCCATGAAGTGATTGTTCCTGGCCGAAGAGAGGAATACCAGGTCTGAGCAACATTCCTGACGGCCATAACGAAAGACTTCGCCATGACTGCAGCATTGCCCCCGTACGAAGACACTGTTGCTTCGTAGCTCATCAAGAATTGCTTCGGGTCGGAGTGGCCGTCAAACATGGGAAGCTGAGGTGGCTTATAGGATGGAGGCCAAGGTGTAGCCTGCAGCTCAGCGGACAGAGGAGAAGCATCATCAAAAACAAAATTTCCCTGATGGAAATTGTCATACCAGTCATCTTCGTTGACGAAGCCCTCCTGATGAAGGTCTTTCTGATGAGGCCTTCTGTTCTGCTCATCGTGAGTAAGATGGCGAACTTCCTCAGAGGCTTCGTCTATTTGCCTCTGCAACTCAGCTAGGCGGGCCATCTTCTCCTTCTTCCTCTGCACTTGTTGATGTAGCATCTCCATATCCCTGATTTCTTGGTCTAGCTCTTCTTCCTCGAGCGTCGGGCTGACGGCCTTTCTCTTCTGGCTTCGGGCCTCCCGAAGAGAGACGGTCTCCTGGTTGTGGTCCAGCGGTTGCAGTGCTGAAGCCCCAATCGCTGAAGCTTTCTTTGGCGCCATAGCGAAGGTCTATAGCTTCCGAAGGTGTTCAAAAAAGCTCGAAGTGGAAGTGAGTTCACCGGAGGTGGGCGCCAATGTTGGGGACTTGTTCTCAAATGCTAAGAGTTAAGAACAAGGCAACATAGAAAATGTTAAACATTAAGGTCCTTCGTCCTTCGAAACATTATGCCCCTTTAGGAAATAATGCTTTAGGACGAAGGTCATAAGAGACATACCTTCGTAAATATAATAAATAATGCCGAAGGATTCATATAAAGCGTGAAATATAAACATCAACATAGAATCATTTCTATTTTATTAACATGGAGAAATAGAAATGATTTCAAATTACAAATGTACCTTCGGTCCTGAGAGAAGGTAAAAAGTACAAGCGTGACGCAAAAGCCAATGCCAAGTCAGCGTGAACAGTACGGGAGTACTGTTCATCTATTTATAGACGCGGGACGCAGCCCACGTAAAATTACATCCATGTCCATTACATTTGTTAATGACTTATGGAAATCTGTCGAGGCCTACGTAGTCTTTTCATTTTTAAGTCGGTTCCCCCTTCTGCCATCGCGCCGAAGCTTTCCTGCGCACAGCTTCGGCTGCACTCGACCTTCGTCTGGTTCAGGCTTCGTCCTGGCCGTGCTCCATATTCAT
The DNA here is from genome assembly GCA_029449295.1 of Zea luxurians. Taxonomy (NCBI): domain Eukaryota; kingdom Viridiplantae; phylum Streptophyta; class Magnoliopsida; order Poales; family Poaceae; genus Zea; species Zea luxurians. Next base: position 2,045,060 of record JAOPSE010000047.1, read on the forward strand.
AATTCTGAATCCGAAAATACCTGTTCACATAATCCACTTGGAAAACATTGTCAAATCATGTTTTTGAGGACCTTCGGAGGACGAAGGCCCCCAACAACGGCAAGCTCTATTTAGTTGATTTTTTGAAAGAGAATGTCGATCTAGATGCATGCTTAATGGCTAAGACTAGTATGGGCTGGCTTTAGCATCACCGTCTAGCACATGTTGGGATGAAGAACCTTCATAAACTTCTAAAGGGAGAACATGTGTTAGGACTAACTAATGTCTGTTTTGAGAAAGACAGACCCTGTGCAACATGTCAGGCAGGGAAACAGGTGGGAAGCACTCATCACAGCAAAAACATGATGACAACATCAAGACCACTGGAGCTTCTACACATGGACCTCTTTGGATCCGTTGCCTACCTCAGCATCGGGGGAAGTAAGTATGGTCTTGTAATTGTTGATGACTTTTCCCGCTTCACTTGGGTGTTCTTTTTGCAGGACAAATCAGAAACCGAAGGGACCCTAAAGAGCTTTCTAAGGAGGGCTCAAAACGAATTTGAGCTAAAGGTGAAAAAGATAAGGAGCGACAACGGGTCCGAGTTCAAGAATCTGCAAGTTGAGGAGTATCTTGAGGAGGAAGGCATCAAGCACGAGTTCTCCGCTCCCTGCACACCACAGCAAAATGGTTTAGTAGAGAGGAAGAATAGGACGCTGATCGACATGGCGAGAATGATGCTTGGAGAGTTCAAGACGCCCGAGCGGTTTTGGTCGGAAGCTGTGAACACAGCCTGCCACGCCATAAACCGACTCTACCTGCATCGCCTCCTAAAGAAGACCTCCTACAAACTCCTTACCGTTAACAAACCCAATGTCTCTTACTTTCGTGTATTTGGGAGCAAATGCTATATTCTGGTGAAGAAAGGTAGACATTCTAAATTTGCTCCCAAGGCAGTAGAAGGGTTTTTACTAGGGTATGACTCAAATACAAAGGTGTATAGGGTCTACAACAAATCATCAGGATTGGTTGAAGTCTCTAGCGACGTTGTATTTGATGATACTAATGGCTCTCCAAGAGAGCAAGTTGATCTTGATGACATAGATGAAGATGAAGTTCCGATGGCCGCAATGCGCACGATGGCGATAGGTGATGTGCAACCACAGGAACAACAGGAGCAAGATCAGCCATCTTCCTCCACGATGGTGCATCCCCCAACTCAAGGCGATGAACAGGTACCGCAAGAAGAAGGACATGATCAAGGGGGAGCACAAGAAGATCAAGCAATGGAGGAAGAAGCACCACGGGTCCCTCCAACTCAAGTCCGAGCAATGATCCAAAGACATCACCCCATCGATCAGATTCTGGGTTATATCAGCAAGGGAGTAACTACTCGCTCACGCTTAGCTAATTTTTGTGAGCATTACTCGTTTGTCTCTTCTATTGAGCCTTTCAGGGTAGAAGAGGCCTTGCAGGATTCGGACTGGGTGTTGGCCATGCAGGAAGAACTCAACAACTTCAAGAGAAATGAAGTTTGGAGCCTCGTGCCATGTCCAAAGCAAAACGTTGTGGGAACCCAAGTGGGTGTTCCGCAACAAGCAAGACGAGCATGGGGTGGTGACAAGAAACAAGGCTTGACTTATGGCAAAAGGTTATGCCCAAGTCGCAGGATTGGATTTCGAGGAGACTTTTGCTCCTGTGGCTAGGCTAGAGTCTATTTGAATATTATTAGCCTATGCCGCTCACCACTCTTTTAGGTTGTTTCAAATGGACGTAAAGTGCGCTTTCCTCAACGGGACAATCAAGGAGGAGGTATACGTAGAACAACCCCCTAGCTTTGAGGATGACAGGTATCCCGACCACGTGTATAAGCTATCTAAGGCGCTCTATGGACTTAAGCAAGCCCCAAGAGCATGGTATGAATGCCTTAGAGATTTCTTAATTGCTAATGCTTTCAAGGTTGGGAAAGCTGATCTCACTCTTTTTACAAAGACTTGTGATGGTGATCTCTTCGTGTGCCAAATTTATGTCGACGACATAATATTTGGTTCTACTAATCAAAAGTCTTGTGAGGAGTTTAGCAGGGTGATGGCACAAAAGTTCGAGATGTCAATGATGGGCGAGTTGACCTACTTCCTTGGGTTCCAAGTGAAGCAACTCAAGGACGGCACCTTCATCTCCCAAACGAAGTATACTCAAGATCTTCTCAAGAGGTTTGGGATGAAGGACGCTGTCGGCGTTTCGAGACCGGGGGGTCCCTGAGCCGATGAGTGAGTGTGTCGCGTGCCCCAGCCCAGATGGGTCGAGCGCGTGGGCGAGCGCGAAGGGGGGAGAGCGAGGTGGCCGGAGCCGGGTCGTGATGAGGGAGGCGGAGATCCCGCGGCCTTCGTGTTCGTCCCGCGCCCAGGTCGGGTGCGCTTGCAGTAGGGGGCTACAAGCGTCCACGCGGGTGAGGGGAGCGAGCGGCCCCAAGAGAGCGCCTGCCCCTGCCCTCGTTCCCGCGGGGCCAACCTTCTCTAAGAAGGCCCTGGTCCTTCCTTTTATAGGCGCAAGGAGAGGATCCAGGTGTACAATGGGGGTGTAGCAGAGTACTACGTGTCTAGCGGGGGAGAGCTAGCGCCCTAGGTACACGCTAAGGTGGCGGCCGGAGAGATCTTGGCACCCAGCCGGTGTGGTGTCGTGGCTGTCGGTGGAGCAACGGAGCCTGGTGGAGGGACAGCTGTCGAAGTGGTTGGGCCCTTGCTGACGTCCCCCTGCTTTCGTAAGGGAGCTGAGAGCCGCCGTCGTCATGGGCCTAGCGGGGCGCCATCATTGCCTATCTGGCGGAGCTAGCCAGATGGGACGCCGGTCTTGTTCTCTGCGGCCCGAGTCGGCTCGGGGTAGGGTGATGATGGCGCTTCCTGTTGACGTGGCGGACTTGTGCCCTAGGTCGGGTGACGTGGAGGCTCCTCCGAAGCCGAAGTCGAGTCTGTCCTGCATGGCCGAGGCCGAGCCCGAGCCCCTGGGTCGGGCGAGGCGGAGGTCGTTCGGCAGAGGCCGGGGCGGAGTCCGAGCCCTGGGTCGGGTGGAGCGGAGTTCGTCGTCTTCCGGGGCCTTAGCCCGAGTCCGAGCCCTGGGTCGGGCGGAGCGGAGTTCACCGTCTTCTGGGGCCTTAGCCCGAGTCCGAGCCCTAGGTCGGGCAGAGCGGAGTTCGCCGTCTTCCGGGGCCTTAGCCCGAGTCCGAGCCCTGGGTCGGGCGGAGCGGAGTTCGCCGTCTTCCGGGGCCTTAGCCCGAGTCCGAGCCCTGGGTCGGGTGGAGCGGAGTTCGCCGTCTTCCGGGGCCTTAGCCCGAGTCCGAGCCCTGGGTCGGGCGGAGCTTCCTATGGCGCCTTTGGCGAGGCTTGGCTGCCTGTCAGCCTCACTCTTTGCGTTAAATGCCCCTGCGACTCGGTCGGTCAGCGCGGTGATTTAGTCAGGGTTGCTTCTTAACGAAGGCAAGGCCTCGGGCGAGCCGGAGATGCGTCTGCCGTAAAAAAGGGGGCCTCGGGCGAGACGGAAACACCTCAGGGTCGGCTGCCCTTGCCCGAGGCTAGGCTCGGGCGAGGCGCGATCGAGTCGCTCGTATGGACTGATCCCTGACTTAATCAAACCCATCAGGCCTCTACAGCTTTATGCTGATGGGGGTTACCAGCTGAGAATTAGGCGTCTTGAGGGTACCCCTAATTATGGTCCCCGACAGTAGCCCCCGAGCCTCGAAGGGAGTGTTAGCACTCGCTTGGAGGCTTTCATCGCACTTTTTTGCAAGGGGACCAGCCTTTCTCGGTTGCATTTTGTTCCGGTGGGTGCGCGCGAGCGCACCCGCCGGGTGTAGCCCCCGAGGCCTCGGAGGAGTGGTTTCACTCCTTCGAGGTCTTAATGCCTTGCGTAATGCTTCGGCTGGTCTGGTGGTTCCCTCATGCGAACAGGCCGTAGCCCGGGTGCACTGTCGGGGCCCAAGTTCTCGGGCTGGTATGTTGACGCTGTCAACGGTTTGGCCGAAGCTGGGTTTACGAGAGCAGCCCCCGAGCCTCCGCACAGGGCGAGAGGGCGATCAGGGGCAGACTCGGCTTTTTTACATACGCCCCTACGTCGCCTTTCCGCAAGGAGGAGGGGGGGAGAGCGCCATGTTACCCTCGATGGGCACCGAACATGGTGTCTCCGGTGAGCTGCAATCGGGTAATCCGAGTGGACGTCCGTGCCCCGTTCGTTGGGGGTCGGCTAGGGGCCCGGAGGCACGCCCAAAAGTACCTGCGGGTGATCTGCCGGACCCGGTCCCCTGGCGACGGGGTCCGAGGGCTCGATGCCTCCCTCCGATGGGATTCCGTTACAGGATCGTTCCCGCCGGTCTCGGAAATGTCCTAGGGTACCTCGGGAGCGCAGCCCGAGCCTTGGTTATGTATCGAACGTACCCCTGGTCATCCCTCGCTCTGTGTCTGAGGCGACTGTGAACCCTTCGGGGGGCCAGCCTTCGAACCCCTGATCAGTAATGGGCGCGGAGCCCGAGTAGCCTAAGGCGGTCATGGAACCTTTCGGGAGGCCGACCTTCGAACCTCTGACCAGTAGTGGGTGTCGGGCCCACGCGATCTGAGGCGGCTGTTGAACCCTTCGGGGGGCCAGTCTTCGAACCCCTGATCAGTAAGGAGGCTCGGAGCCTAATTCCTTCACGGGGAAGGATCCCTTTGGGGGTATCCCCTTTCCTGGTCCCTGTTGCAAGAGATAGAGAAAGAGGAAAAAGGAAAAAAGGATACGAATTTGAACGACGCGGCGTACCTTTTTCGGCGCGGTTATTTTGGCGAAGGCGAAGCGTCGCCAGCTGCTCCTGCTAGAAGCGCCGCCTGTCCAGCCGTGGAGTTAATGCGCCGGGGTGAGTAGTTGGCGAGGCTGCCGTTGCGTGTGCGCGAGCCGTTCGGGGGACGAGTCACGGGCGCGTCGTCTTCACACCGTGAGAGGGGGTCCTCTTGCTGCCTCTGGATGGGACGTGAGCTTGGCTGACGGCGTGACCGCTGCTCCCGCGCGCCTGCCACCGTCATTACTGCAGGCCCGCTTTTGACCGCGTTCGACCGCTGCGTCAGGCTGGCGCCGCTGGGTCGCGCGCTGGGTCACCTCGGGTCGCGGTATCGGTTCCACAATCGAGGAGGTGCGGTGGTGGCGCAAGTGGTACGGTTGCTTGCATGCAGCATCCGGCGCGCCGGTCGCGCGACGCGTGGGCTTAGGCCTCCGCGCTGGCAGGTTAGGAGTCGGAGAGGCGCGGCCACTTGGCGTGGTTGCATGCCGTCTGCATGGCTGCCTGCCCCTTTCGCCCGTTGGCCTGGGCAAAAGTGGAGGGTCGCTTGTAACCGCTGGGTGGTTGTGCGCGCCGTGCGCGGCGGTTTGGCTTCTTCTGCTCGGAGCCGGTTTTGTATGACATGCGGGACCCAGCCCCCGCGCCACAGGGGAGGGCTTTGGAGGCGTGTTGGAGAAGACTCGACCCGCGACGGTTGGGGGCACAAGCGAGGAGAGTTGCCTTTAAAAGGAGGGCGACCCCTTCCGTAAGGCGACCATGCCTTCTTCCTCCCTTATGCATCGTGTCTTTCCACCTTTCAAGCCCCCGGATGGGGGAAACCGCCGTCTTTTCGCCCCATCGTTGGAGGAACGCAACTCCGTGGGAGTTGGTACCTTTCAGCCATCGTTCGGCTTCAAGGATTTTCATCATGCAGCCCGGCTGCACCCCTCCACCGGCGGTCACCCAAGATGGTGACCTCCAGTTTGATGGTGGGGGAAAGCGAGCCGGGCTGCGGCCTCTGCCCCTCCCTCAGCCTCAAGGATTTTCATCACTAGTGCTGGGGAGGGGAGTGTGCCGAGTTGGGGTTGGTCCCTGCGTGGGCGGCGGCCCGCTCCTTCCCTCAGTGATCAGGGGGAAGGGCGGGAGTCGCTCGTGGCGCTGACAGCTGCACCGTGCCCGGCTCTCTGAGTCGAGCGGTTTCGGAGCCGCTCCCGGTGCCGCCTCCCGCCACGGCAGCTGGAAGAGGTTCTTCCGCCGGTGGCCATGGACCGACCTCCAACTCTACGACCTTCTGCTCGTCCTTGCCTCTCGAGTTTGGGCAAGGGCGGGGGCCTCCTAGCAGCAGCATCCGCCCTGAGGTCATCACTGCTGCTGTTCGGCCCCCCGGGGCAGGAGTCTTCATCGTCGCCGCTGTCGGGGCGGGCGATGACATGCCGTTCGTCGGTCTTCTGTTGCTCCGCAGGCCCACCCCTATCGAGTGGGGTTGTTCGTACCTGCGGAGGGGGAACCGGAGTTCCGTTTGTAATGGCACTTCGAGTGCCGGGTTTTTTGTTCATTTCGGCTTTCGGGGCCTGAACATGTATGTAGCTTCGGCACGGAGCCGCGCTTTTTCCTCATTTCTGAGCACTAAGACTCGTCTGTTGTTTGTCTGAACCGCTTCACCAAGCATGAGTCGCCCCGCATCAAGGTGACGAGTGAGGTATCCATATCCCGGAGGCGTAGGAGTCCCTTGGCTCGGTCGGCTCCGCTGTCCGAGGCTCCTCCAGCTTAGTTAAAGAGACCCCTCGGCCGCTCTTCGTCGAGCCGAGGCCAGGGGTAGCGATATCAGCATGAGCAGAGGCAGAGTTGGCTCAAAAATAGAACCTGGTTGGCCGGAACCTAGCCAGGTTGTCCGTTGGCTGGATCGACGTCAGAGTTGATCAGCCGAGGCTTCGGACCGGGCTGGCGCCCTTGGAAGATGGTTGGCCGAGACCCCCGGGGTGACCGACTGAGCCGCCTGCTCGGGTCGGGTTCTCGGAGAAGTCCCTGGCAGTGATTGCTCGGGCTTGGCGATGACGTCGTCTTCGGAGCAGAGACCCTCGGACCGCGTCGCCGTCCGAGGCTAGGTCGGGCCTCGCCGAAGGTGCCGTCGATGCCGAGGCTATTGCTGCCCCCTTCCAGCGTCAAAACTCGAGCCTTTGTTGCGTGTTAAAGCTGCGTCTCTCTTCCTCTTGTTTCGAGTATCTGGACTTTTTGTCGGTAACAGGGATGTTTGTGCGAGCGAAAGTTGCTTCTCGCGGGAGGTGAGGAGTGAGGTATCCGTATCCCGGAGATGTGGGAGTCCCTCGGCTCGGTCGGCCTTGCCGCTTACGCGCACTTTCACTCGTCCATGAGGCCCTATCATCGACTCGGTCGAGAAGACTCGGAGAATCGCTTCGACAGAAGGGCTTCCGAACGTAGAGACTTGTTCGATCCGCGGAGTCACCTTATCCGAATGCGAGTTACTTATCGCAGAAGGTGATGAGTGAGGTATCCGTATCCCGGAGGCGTAGGAGTACCTCGGCTCGGTCATCCTTGACTGCTTACGTGTACCCCGTCGTTTCCAGGACCCACTTTTCGAAGTAGTCAAAAAGCTCGGAAGATATTCTGGTAAAAGAGATCCTTTTTTCGAGGAACATTTTAACGCAGAGGGGGTTTCCCCCCTTTTAGCCCCCGAGGGAGGGTCGGGCTTTGCCGAGGCGAGGCCGACCCTTCCTTGTTGACTAAACTTTGCGTGGGTGCGAGGTATATGAACAACTTGGAAACATCTTAAGGGTAGAAGCAACGTAGCTGTTGGATGTTCCAAGCGTTGCCGTAGACCTCGCCTTGACTGTTAGCCAGCTTGTACGTTCCAGGCTTCAGAACTTTGGCGATGACGAATGGCCCCTCCCAGGGGGGCGTGAGCTTGTGCCTCCCTCAGGCGTCTTGCCGCAGCCGAAGCACCAGGTCGCCCACCTGGAGGTCTCGGGGTCGGACCCCTCGGGCGTGGTAGCGTCGCAGGGACTGCTGATACCGCGCCGAGTGTAGTAGGGCCCTGTCCCGAGCCTCTTCCAGCTGGTCCAGCGAGTCCTCTCGGCTAGCTTGGTTGCTTTGATCGTCGTAGGCTCTCGCCCTCGGGGAGCCGTATTCCAGGTCCGTGGGCAAGACGGCCTCGGCCCCGTAGACCAGGAAGAACGACGTGAAACCCGTGGCTCGGCTCGGCGTCGTCCTCAGGCTCCAGACCACCGAGGGGAGTTCCTTCATCCATCGCTTGCCAAACTTATTGAGGTCATTGTAAATCCGAGGCTTGAGCCCTTGTAGAATCATGTCGTTGGCACGCTCTACTTGCCCATTCGACATGGGATGAGCTACGGCAGCCCAGTCCACCCGGATGCTGTGGTCCTCGCAAAAATCCAAGAATTTTTTGCCGGTGAACTGGGTGCCGCTGTCGGTGATGATGGAGTTCGGGACCCCGAAGCGATGGATGATGTTGGTGAAGAACGCCACCGCCTGCTCGGACTTGATGCTGTTCAGGGGTCGGACCTCGATCCACTTGGAGAATTTGTCGACGGCGACCAGCTGGTGCGTGTAGCCCCCGGGCGCCTTCTGCAGAGGGCCGACGAGGTCCAGACCCCACACAGCGAAGGGCCAGGTGATGGGTATCGTCTGCAGAGTCTGAGCGGGCAGGTGGGTCTGCTTCGCATAGAATTGGCACCCTTCGCAGGTGCGGACAATTCTAGTGGCATCAGCCACCGCCGTCGGCCGGTAGAAGCCTTGCCGGAAAGCGTTCCCGACAAGGGCTCGAGGCGCTGCGTGATGGCCGCAAGCCCCCGAGTGTATCTCTTGCAGGAGCTCCTGACCTTCGGCGATGGAGATGCACCGCTGGAGGATGCCCGAGGGGCTGCGGTGGTAAAGCTCCTTCTCATCGCCCAGCAAGACGAACGACTTGGCGCGTCGCGCTACCCGCCGTGCCTCGGCCTGGTCGAGGGGTAGCTCTCCTCGGCGGAGATATTGCAGGTACGGGGCCTGCCAATCTCGATCAGGCGCGACCCCGCTCCGCTCCTCTTCGATGCGCAGCGCCTCATCCTCGGGGGCCGAGGGTTCCTCGGGTTGAACCGAGGATGGCTCGGGCTGGGCCGAGGTCTCCTCGGACGGGGCCGAGGGCGCCTCGGGCTCGGGCGTGTCGCTGATCTTGACGGAGGGTTGGTGCAGATCCCAGGAGAAGACGTCCGGGGGAACCGTTGTTCGCCCCGAGGCTATCTTTGCCAGCTCGTCCGCAGTCTCGTTGTAGCGCCGGGCGATGTGGTTAAGCTCGAGCCCGTAGAACTTGTCTTCTAGGCGTCGAACCTCATCACAATAGGCCTCCATCTTCGGGTCGCGGCAGTGGGAGTTCTTCATGACTTGGTCGATGACGAGCTGCGAGTCGCCGCGAGCGTCGAGGCGTCGGACCCCTAACTCGATGGCGATCCGCAATCCGTTGATCAGAGCTTCGTACTCAGCCACATTGTTGGACGCCGGGAAATGGAGGCGTAGCACGTAGCGCAGGTGTTTCCCGAGGGGCGAGACGAAGAGCAGGCCTGCGCCGGCTCCCGTCTTCATTAGCGACCCGTCGAAAAACATGGTCCAGAGCTCCGGTTGGATCGGAGCCGTCGGCAACTGTGTGTCGACCCATTCGGCTACGAAGTCCGCCAGTACCTGGGACTTGATGGCCTTCCGAGGGGCGAACGAGATTGTCTCGCCCATAATTTCCACCGCCCACTTCGCGATCCGTCCCGAGGCCTCTCGGCACTGGATGATCTCCCCCAGGGGGAAGGATGACACCACAGTTACCGGATGAGACTCGAAGTAATGCCGCAACTTTCGCCTCGTCAGGATCACTGCATACAGCAGCTTCTAAACTTGTGGGTAGCGGATCTTGGTTTCGGACAGCACCTCGCTGATGAAGTAAACTGGCCTCTGAATGGGCAATGCATGCCCCTCTTCTTGCCTTTCGACCACGATCGCGGCGCTAACCACCTAAGTGGTAGCGGCGACGTAGACCAAGAGGGCTTCTCCATCGGCTGGGGGTACCAAGACGGGCGCCTAGGTGAGGAGCGCCTTCAGGTTCTCGAGAGCTTCCTCGGCCTCGGGAGTCCAAGTGAAGCACTCGGCCTTCCTTAAGAGACGGTACAGAGGCAGGCCTCTTTCGCCGAGGCGCGAGATGAAACGGCTCAAAGCCGCGAGACATCCCATGACCCTCTGTACGCCTTTTAAGTCCTTGATGGGCCCCATGCTGGTGATGGCCGCGATCTTCTCCGGGTTGGCTTCGATGCCCCGCTCGGAGACGATGAATCCCAGGAGCGTGCCTCGGGGCACCCCGAAGACGCACTTCTCGGGATTGAGCTTGACGCCCTTCGCCTTGAGACATCGGAATGTCACTTCAAGGTCGGAGAGAAGGTCGGAAGCTTTCCTTGTCTTGACTATGATGTCATCGACGTAGGCCTCGACCGTGTGACCAATGTGTTCGCCGAACACATGGTTCATGCACCGCTGGTACGTTGCACCCGCGTTCCTCAAACCGAACGGCATGGTGACATAACAGTACATGCCGAAGGGCGTGATGAAAGAAGTCGCGAGCTGGTCGGACTCTTTCATCTTGATTTGATGATACCCTGAGTAGGCATCGAGGAATGACAGGGTTTCGCACCCCGCAGTGGAATCCACGATTTGATCGATGCGAGGTAGAGGGTAGGGAACCTTCGGACATGCTTTGTTGAGACCAGTGTAGTCTACACACATCCGCCATTTCCCCCCTTTCTTCCTCACAAGCACAGGGTTGGCAAGCCATTCGGGATGGAACACCTCTTTGATGAACCCTGCTGCCATCAGCTTGTGGATCTCCTCGCCTATCACCCTGCGCCTTTCCTCGTCGAATCGGCGCAGAGGCTGTCTGACCGGTCGGGCTCCGGCCCGAATATCCAGCGAGTGCTCGGCGACATCCCTCGGTATGCCGGTCATGTCCGAGGGACTCCACGCAAAGACGTCGGCGTTTGCGCGGAGAAAGTCGACAAGCACTGCTTCCTATTTGGGGTCGAGCCCGGAACCGATCCGGATCTGCTTGGAGGTGTCGCCGCTGGGGTCGAGAGGGACGGTCTTAACCGTTTCCGCTGGCTCGAAGTCGCCGGCGTGTCGCTTCACGTCTGGCACCTCTTGGGAGAGGTTTTCCAGGTCGGCGATGAGGGCCTCGGACTCGGCGAGGGCCTCGGCGTACTCCACGCACTCCACATCGCATTCGAACGCGTGTTTGTACGTGGGGCCGACGGTGATGACCCCGTTGGGGCCCGGCATCTTGAGCTTCAGGTAGGTGTAGTTGGGGATGGCCATGAACTTCGCGTAGCATGGCCTCCCCAACACTGCGTGGTAGGTTCCTCGGAACCCGACCACCGCGAATGTCAAAGTCTCCCTTCGGAAGTTGGAGGGTGTTCCGAAGCAGACAGGAAGGTCGAGCTGTCCGAGGGGCTGGACGCGCTTCCCGGGAATGATCCCGTGGAAGGGCGCAGCGCCTGCTCGGACGGAGGATAGATCGACGCGCAGGAGCCTGAGGGTCTCGGCGTAGACGATGTTGAGGCAGCTGCCCCCATCCATCAGGACCTTGGTGAGCCTGACGTCGCCGATGATGGGATCGACGACGAGCGGGTACTTCCCCGGGCTCGGCACGTGGTCGGGGTGGTCATCTTGGTCGAAGGTGATGGGCTTGTCGGACCAGTCTAGGTAGACTGGCGCCGCCACCTTCACCGAGCAGACCTCCCGACGCTCTCGCTTGCGATGCCGAGCCGAGGCATTCGCCGCATGCCCTCCGCAGATCATGAAGCAGTCGCGGACCTCGGGGAACTCTCCTGCTTGGTGATCTTCCTTTTTGTCGTCGTCGCGGGCCCTGCCACCCTCTGCGGGTGGCCCGGCCTTGTGGAAGTGGCGCCGAAGCATGACGCACTCCTCGAGGGTGTGCTTGACGGGCCCCTGATGGTAAGGGCACGCCTCCTTGAGCATCTTGTCGAAGAGGTTGGCACCTCCGGGGGGCTTCCGAGGGTTCTTGTACTCGGCGGCGGCGACAAGGTCTGCGTCGGCAGCGTCGCGTTTCGCTTGCGACTTCCTCCTACCTTTCTTCTTGGCGCCGCGTGGAGTAGACGCCTCGGGAGCATCTTCCGACGGGCGTCCCTGGGGCTGCTTGTCCTTTCGGAAGATGGCCTCGACCGCCTCCTGGCCAGAGGCGAACTTGGTGGCGATGTCCATCAGCTCGCTCGCCCTGGTGGGGGTCTTGCGACCCAACTTGCTCACCAGGTCACGGCAAGTGGTGCCGGCAAGGAACGCGCCGATAACATCGGAGTCGGTGATGTTAGGCAGCTCGGTGCGCTGCTTCGAGAACCGCCGGATGTAGTCCCGAAGAGACTCTCCCGGCTGTTGCCGGCAGCTCCGGAGGTCCCAGGAATTCCCGGGGCGCACGTACGTGCCCTGGAAGTTGCCGGCGAAAGCTTGGACCAAATCCTCCCAGTTGGAAATCTGCCCCGGAGGCAGGTGCTCCAACCAAGCGCGAGCAGTGTCGGAGAGGAACAGGGGGAGGTTGCGGATGATGAGGTTGTCGTCGTCCGTTCCACCCAGTTGACAGGCCAGGCGGTAGTCCGCGAGCCACAATTCCGGTCTTGTTTCCCCCGAGTACTTTGTGATAGTAGTCGGGGGTCGGAATCGGGTCGGAAACGGCGCCCGCCGAATGGCCCGACTAAAGACCTGCGGACCGGGTGGTTCGGGCGAGGGACTCCGATCCTCCCCACTGTCGTAGCGTCCCCCACGCCTGGGGTGATAGCCTCGGCGCACCCTTTCGTCGAGGCGGGCCCGACGGTCGCGATGAGGGTGCTCGTCGCCGAGGTGACCCGGGGCCGCAGGCGCGGTGTTGCGCGTGCGCCCGGTGTAGACCGAGGCTTCCCGCATGAGTCGGGAAGTCGCGGCACGAGGTTCCGAGGGGTACCCCTGCCTTCGGGAGGCAGAGCTCTTGGCCCGCCGAACCGCAGCGCCTTCCAGGAGATGCTTGAGCTCTCCCTGGATTCGCCGACCCTCGGTGGTTGATGACTCCGGCATCGCGCGGAGGAGCATCGCCGCGGCTGCCAGGTCCTGACCGGTTCCGCCAGACGCGGGTGGCGGCCTGTCCCTGGCATCGTTGGCGATGCGGTGCTGGAGGCCCTGGGGCAGGTGACGTATTTCTCCGGCCGGGGGCTGGCTCGCCCATACCTGCCCGACGTCCCGGCGGATCGACTCGAGCGCTCCTGCCCCCTCGTCGACCCCGGCCTGCGCCCCGCGGACTTGCTCGAGCTGTGGGTCGTGACCCCCCGCCAGAACAGGGACCACAGCTAGCTCCCGCGGGATGTCGGCGCGAGGCACTGGCCTAGGGAGATCGCCACCCTCCGGCATGCCGAGATGGCTGTCTCCGGAGGGATCCCCTAGCTCGACGTGGAAACATTCGCGGCTCGGGCCGCAGTCCTTGTCGTCAAGGCTGCGGCTGCCGTCGGAACAGTCGGAGAGGCAGTAGTTGCATGCGGTCATGAAGTCCCGCATGGCACTGGGGTTGCCAGATCCAGAGAAATCCCAGAGGATGCTGGGGTCGTCATCTTCCTCGGACCCAGAGGGCCCGTAGGTCGAGACGCCCGTCAATCGGTCCCAAGGCGACCGCACACGAAACCCCAGAGGGGTTGCGCTCGCCTCAACGTGAGTGCCCGCCAGAGTGAGGTCGCTAGGCGGGTTGAGGTCGAGTCGAAATGACGAAGGATGGGGATCAGTCGGTACCTTTTTGTCGACGAGGAGCGACGAAGTCACATCGGGGGCTGATCGCGCCGTCGTCTTGGGTACGAGGGCGACGTCCTGCAGGCCCTTCGCGAGCGTGCTGGCGTCGTCCACCTGCTCAGGGTGGCGTGTCGCGGGGGGACGGCGCTCGCCTTCGCCTCAAACGCGAGGATGACGCCTGGCGTGTCCTCCGTTGGGGCACTGGGGATGTCGATTTGCTCGACAGCCGTCGGAGCGCAGCCTCCCGCTCGGCCCTGGTTGCCCCGCCTCCTCCTCCGATGGCGAGGGAGAGGATGGGGCGAGCTCGAATGTCGTTCTTCCCCCACGCGGGAAAGACGTCGTCGATTCCGCCGCCGGCGGGCGGGCTGTCGACCGCCATTGTCGCCGCCGCGCGGCGATGGAAGGAGTACCATGTCGTAGCCGCTATCGAGAGACATGAACTCGAGGCTCCCGAAACGGAGCACCGTCCCGGGTTGGAGAGGTCGTTGGAGACTGCCCATCTGGAGCTTGACGGGAAGCTGCTCGTCAACACGCAGCAGGCCCCTACCTGGCGCGCCAACTGTCGGCGTTTCGAGACCGGGGGGTCCCTGAGCCGACGAGTGAGTGTGCCGCGTGCCCCAGCCCAGATGGGTCGAGCGCGTGGGCGAGCGCGAAGGGGGGAGAGCGAGGTGGCCGGAGCCGGGTCGTGATGAGGGAGGCGGAGATCCCGCGGCCTTCGTGTTCGTCCCGCGCCCAGGTCGGGTGCGCTTGCAGTAGGGGGTTACAAGCGTCCACGCGGGTGAGGGGAGCGAGCGGCCCTAAGAGAGCGCCTGCCCCTGCCCTCGTTCCCGCGGGGCCAACCTTCTCTAAGAAGGCCCTGGTCCTTCCTTTTATAGGCGCAAGGAGAGGATCCAGGTGTACAATGGGGGTGTAGCAGAGTACTACGTGTCTAGCGGGGGAGAGCTAGCGCCCTAGGTACATGCCAAGGTGGCGGCCGGAGAGATCTTGGCACCCAGCCGGTGTGGTGTCGTGGCTGTCGGTGGAGCAACGGAGCCTGGTGGAGGGACAGCTGTCGAAGTGGTTGGGCCCTTGCTGACGTCCCCTGCTTTCGTAAGGGAGCTGAGAGCCGTCGTCGTCATGGGCCTAGCGGGGCGCCATCATTGCCTATCTGGCGGAGCTAGCCAGATGGGACGCCGGTCTTGTTCTCTGCGGCCCGAGTCGGCTCGGGGTAGGGTGATGATGGCGCTTCCTGTTGACGTGGCGGACTTGTGCCCTAGGTCGGGTGACGTGGAGGCTCCTCTGAAGCCGAAGTCGAGTCTGTCCTGCATGGCCGAGCCCGAGCCCCTGGGTCGGGCGAGGCGGAGGTCGTTCGGCAGAGGCCGGGGCGGAGTCCGAGCCCTGGGTCGGGTGGAGCGGAGTTCGTCGTCTTCCGGGGCCTTAGCCCGAGTCCGAGCCCTGGGTCGGGCGGAGCGGAGTTCGCCGTCTTCCGGGGCCTTAGCCCGAGTCCGAGCCCTGGGTCGGGTGGAGCGGAGTTCGCCGTCTTTCGGGGCCTTAGCCCGAGTCCGAGCCCTGGGTCGGGCGGAGCGGAGTTCGCCGTCTTCCGGGGCCTTAGCCCGAGTCCGAGCCCTGGGTCGGGCGGAGCTTCCTATGGCGCCTTTGGCGAGGCTTGGCTGCCTGTCAGCCTCACTCTTTGCGTTAAATGCCCCTGCGACTCGGTCGGTCAGCGCAGTGATTTAGTCAGGGTTGCTTCTTAACGAAGGCAAGGCCTCGGGCGAGCCGGAGATGCGTCTGCCGTAAAAAAGGGGGCCTCGGGCGAGACGGAAACACCTCAGGGTCGGCTGCCCTTGCCCGAGGCTAGGCTCGGGCGAGGCGCGATCGAGTCGCTCGTATGGACTGATCCCTGACTTAATCAAACCCATCAGGCCTCTGCAGCTTTATGCTGATGGGGGTTACCAGCTGAGAATTAGGCGTCTTGAGGGTACCCCTAATTATGGTCCCCGACAGACGCCAAGCCTGCAAAGACACCGATGGGAACTGACGGGCATGTTGAACTCAACAAAGGAGGTAAGTCCGTTGATCAAAAGGCATACCGGTCCATGATAGGTTCATTGCTTTATTTATGTGCAAGTAGACCAGATATTATGCTTAGTGTATGCATGTGTGCTAGATATCAATCCGACCCCAAGGAATGTCACCTTGTGGCTGTTAAGCGAATTCTTAGGTATTTAGTTTCTACGCCTTGCTTCGGGATCTGGTATCCAAAGGGGTCTACCTTTGACTTGATTGGATACTCAGACTCCGATTATGTCGGGTGCAAGGTTGATAGGAAGAGTACATCAGGGACGTGCCAATTTTTAGGAAGGTCCCTGGTGTCCTGGAGTTCCAAGAAACAAACCTCTGTTGCCCTATCCACCGCTGAGGCCGAGTATGTTGTCGTAGGACAATGTTGCGCGCAACTACTTTGGATGAGGCAAACCCTCTGAGACTTTGGCTACAATCTGAGCAAAGTCCCACTCCTATGTGATAATAAGAGTGCAATCCGCTTGGCGGATAATCCTGTTGAACACAGCCGCACTAAGCACATAGACATCCGACATCACTTCCTAAGAGACCACCAACAAAAGGGAGATATCGAGGTGTACTATATTAGCATCGAGAATCAGCTAGCCGATATCTTCACTAAGCCTTTAGATGAGAAAAGGTTTTGCAGGCTGCGTAATGAGCTAAATGTCTTAGATTCGCGTAACTTGGATTGATCTATAGCATACATGTGTTCTATGCCTTTGATCATGTTAATTTGAGCATTTATATCATTTGTTGTTTATTTATGGTGCTCAAGTTGTACAAGTCACCCCCCGGACCTCACAAGTCCGTATGCAAATGGTGCACGTGTTTAGGGGGAGTGTGCTACAACTTGATCCCTTTGAGACTAATTTGTTTGTTTGAGTACACTTGATGTAGTCTCGAAGGTACATTGAAAGGGAAAATGAACTTGAACGACGCAAAGACTTCCACTGCACTCCGGTATTAGTGTATTTGTATCCAAGTTCATACTAGTACTCTCATTGCCTTTTTGCCCGTAATTTGACATTTTGGTGAGGCAATGGGGTTAAAAGGCCAAAAATGATCCCGTTTTGGTGCTTAATGCCAAAGGGGGAGAAATTAAGGCCAAAGCAAATGGATCAGCCAACCACTTGTGAATTTTGAAAATAATAGAGTTAGAATTTTTGATTTGTCCAAAATGCTCTCATTGTAAAATTTGGTCTCTTGTGGGGGAGAATTTTGATTGTGGAAAAAAGGGGGAGTTTTCGGGCACTTGAATCAATTTTACTCTTAAAATATCTCTCTATGTGCCTAAACAAGCGTGTTTGACTTAGAGATAGGCAAATGAATTTGATTTGCAAAAACAAACCAAGTGGTGGCAAAGAGCGATCCAAATATGCCAAATCATAAGCTAAAACAATTTGGTCTTAAATTGTTTTGATGTTGCACTTTTTAGTTGCTTTTTGATGTGTTGGCATAAATCACCAAAAGGGGGGACATTGAAAGGGAAATATGCCCTTGGGCAATTTCTATAAGTATTTTGGTGATTAGATGCCCAACACATATTAATTGAATCCTTGTGCGCTAAATGTGGGGAAAGTGCAAATCAAGGCACGAGGTATGTTTCTAGACTTAGTACATTGTTTTTGAATACTAATGTGTTTATCTAAGTGCTAGAAGCAGAGCCAAGAAGAGAAAAGTTGAATTGAAGAAGAGTTGGCCGTGTACAGCCAACTCCTGCTCGGCCTGGCACACCGGACAGTGTCCGGTGCGTCAGGGTGGTCAACTGTGAAGTGGCCGCTCTCGGGAATCGACGGACTTGTACGGCTATAATTCACCGGACTGTCTGGTGGTGCACCGGACTGTCCGGTGAGTCATCCGCGGTGAACTCGTCGCTCTCGAGAAAAGGAACGGGGCGACGTGGCTATAATTCACCGGACTGACCGGTGGTGCACCGGACTGTCCGGTGAACCAACGGCGCCCGCGCCAACGGTCGTCCACGTGATCAACGCGCGACACGTGGCTGCTCCAACGGTCGGCTGGGTGCACCGAACTGTCCGGTATGCACCGGACAGTGTCCGGTGCGCCAATCGGTTCCGAGGAGATTCCAAACTCTGGAGATTCCTCGCAAACGGGAAGATACTCTAAACAAAAAGACCGTGGTATTCAAGTTGATCATTGGATCACTTAAAAATCGATTATAGCACCAAATTTTCAATCAATACTGTAATACTCAAAGTTGTATACAAAGTATAATAGAGAGAGAGCTCCTCATTTTGTGTGCCTTATTTGCATCATAAAAAGAGCACCTATGTAATTGAGAGTGACTAAATAAAACAATTATTCTAAAATAAAAAAAGTGCATTTGTTGGAGTTTTTATGTTTGTGCATTAAATAAAAATAATAATATAAAAATGACTAGAAATTGGATTAAGCCCTACATTGAAAACTAGGGTTTAAAAGTAAGAAGAGAAATGATATGAAAATAAAAATAATATAAATATATTTCTAGAATTTGTACTTTTCATTTCATAATATGATTTGATAACAAATTTGTACAAGGTTTGAAACTAAATTTGAATTCAAACTAAAAACCTTAGAAATGAAGAAAATAGAAAGAAAAATAAAAAGAAAAAGAATAAAAGCTTACCTGGGCCGACTGCTTCATTTCTGGCCCACTAAACCTATCACACCCGCGCGGCCCACTGCACAAGCCCCCTCGCGCGCGCGCCTGCTCCTTTTTACCTCAATGCCACGCGGGCCCCTCACTCAGTCGTCTTCCTCGCGAGAAAATCGCTGGGCGGGGCCAACGGCCCGAGCGCATCGCGCGGGCTCTCCTCCCCTAAACTCCACGTCAGCTCCCCACGCCTCCGAGTTTGCCGTTCCTTGAAGATAAAAGCATACCACGCCGTGCCGCCTTTCGTGCTCAACCGATTAGAGCCCGCCGCCGTGATTGCCCTCACCCACACCACGACTGGTCCTCTGCGCTAGAGCCTGGGTACCTGCTTGGCGCGGCGAAGCTTCGGCCGCCGTCAATTTTCCCCCGCCGGGGTCCTGCGCAAGCTCAATTCGTCGCCGTAGTGGAGACCTCCACCGTGCGCCGTGGGTAGGCCTCCCGGTGACCTAATCCTCGGTAAAATTCCCACCTCTGTGTTCGCCATCTTCCTAATTTCATTTTGCACCAGCTGATTTGGCGAATCAACTCATCGGGTGGGCGAATTGGGTCGCTCCGGCCATGGCTTTGCCGCGGCGTGGCGCGGTGAGCCGCCGGAGGGGATCGGGAGGTAAGAGAGAGTTGTGAGCCGTTGATCTTTTGTTGAACGGCTCCGATTAGAGGAGGAATACCCCTTCGGCCGGGATGCAATCTGGGCCGCACGATGGGAATCGAAGGGCTGCAGCGTGATCTCGGGTTCATAATATCCGGACCGTGGGATCTCGATCCAAGGGCGCCGATGGAATACCCATTCGGCGATAGTAAGATCTAATCCTAGCCATAGGCGCGGGATCGAGCGGCTCTGAATCAACGATACCCCTTCGCGGCGCATTTTTATTAAAGAGCCCTTAGGTTTCCCCGAAAACAACCCGCAGTCCACATAGTAGAAGTCTGTGTCTTAGAATTAATTGCGCCGAGCCCCCTGGCTTTTGATTAAATTCTGTGCGCAGTACAGGGTGAAGTAAAAATAAAGGAATAATTAGGGAAATTGATTTTTAGTATATAAATAATTGCAGAAACTTGTTTAAACCCTAGAAAATTCATATGAACTCCAAATTGATCCATTCCAATTCCTATAATTTTGTAATAATGTTGTTTATCACCCTGTATCTCTGTTTTGACATGAACTCTGTTAGAAAATTTATTTATCATTTAACCCTATTTAAGGCACATTAAATCTTAGAAAATTCATAACTTGAAACTTATAACTCCAAATTTAGTGATTCCAGTTCCTATGATTTTATTTTAATGTGTAGATTATTTCTGTGTATTTTGTTCACATGCTTGGTGTGATGTTAATTTTTCTCTACATATTGTGCTTGCTTGTATTGTGGCGAGTAGAAGAGCCCGTGACCGAGGACCCTGGTGAGCAGCAGGTTGAGGTAGCTGAGCAGGAGCTCATTGAAGGCAAGTTGTGCCCTTGATCACTTACTTTTCCCAGCCATGTTCTTATTAATTTTAATGATCTGCATAGGTTAATTTCGATGGGAGCCTTTATGTTACCCCAGTTTTGATTACCTCTATACCTTGTTCACCCCTGAAACATTTTTGGGTAGTACTTGCTATTGCTTTATGTGGATTGGGTATGGAGATACACTATTCATGATTATTCTGTTATTATCTTGTTATTATTACTGTTCATGTTAAGATCATTAAATTAATGGGAACATGGAGCGACCACCCGGGAAAACAGTGCTACCACAAGGGTTTAATGGGACGCCCTTGGCTGATTAACTAGGAAAGCTAGTGGAGGGCTACCTTACCCGAAAGGGGCAAGGGCAGTAGGGGAGTGGTCAGTGTAGGGAGGTCCTTGTTTGATTTTGCTGCGATGGCGGTCGGCAAGAACCCTGCACTGGAGCTTCCTATAAACTGTAGCGGGTAGTCTGAAGCTAGTGGAACTTTGTAAAGGCCTCGTAGTGTTATCGTGCCTCGCTTCCTTGGTAGAGGTGTATGGGATTCATGACCCCTTGGCAGATGGGTAACACGGCTTGTGGGTAAAGATGCGCAACCTCTGCAGAGTGTAAAACTAGTATACTAGCCGTGCTCACGGTCAAGAGCGGCTCAGACCCTCACATGATTAACTATGGAACTTAAATTTAATTTGACATTTGCATCGCATTTGGGATTACTTTACTATTACTGTTCTTTATTATTATTAAGGTTTGGTATTTACTTACACTTAGTAATTGCTAATAAAATTTTGACCAACTTATAAAAGCAATGCTCAGCTTCAGCCTTTATTTCATTGATCAGCCTTACACTACATGAACTCCCACCTTTGGTGAGTTCATGCCACATTATTCCCCACGACTTGTTGAGCTATGAACGTATGTGAGCTCACTCTTGCTGTCTCACACCCCCCCCACAGGAGAAGAACAGGTGGTCGAAGAGGAGCCGCCAAACACTGAGGAGTTCGATCTGATCTAGGTGGCGTTTCTCAGTCGACATTGGCACCGACGATCCTTAGTTCGTTTTATGGTTATTCCTTTATTTTTTAATAAGTCTTCCGCTATGTAATAATTACTCTGATGTTTTGTGACATTTATCTCTATACACTCTGTTATTATATATGTTGTCTTCTTGGCGCATGTATGAGATGCACCCGGCTTTGTCCTTTAAAACCGGGTGTTACAGAAGTGGTATCAGAGGAAATGTTGACTGTAGGACGAAACCTAGATAGAAATGGACAACCCTTACCTACTTACCTTACTCTGATTCTTTCTATACTTATCTTGATCCTGTCTCACCTTCTACTGTTCTACTCCGATCATTCTTACCTTTTCTACTCTTAGACAAGATGGATTTCACACCTTGGAATCCTTACCCTTATGACATTTTTTTAAGAGATAGGAAGCCTAAGACAAAATTAAAACTATTTTCTCTGTTAAAAATATTGGTTGATTGTTCTGATGATCAATGCCTGATTTGCTTCTTTGATTGATTGAAATATTACATGGACATCTTAGCATGTGCCAGCATAAGGTAATAAATTAGCCATGGTAGGTAAAACACTAAACTGCTTAGCTAATAAATCCCCCAAAGTAACATGATTTGTAATTACTGCCTTGTCTACTATTCTCTTACCTTATGTATCTAACTCAGATGGTCAATACCAGGAGGGGTGGTGGAATTGATTTGCCTCCTAATCGACACACTCGGAGAATATACAGACAACCTCAGCCACAGCCAGCAGAGATGAATCCTCCTAATCCTCCACCAGGCAGAGTTGACCCACTGGTTGCTGCTCAGATGGCGGTGATGCAGCAAATGGCGGACACTATGGCTGATATGCGTGCCCAGATGCAGCAAGAATGCCAAGAGATGCGTCAGGAAAGAGAAGATATACGCCAGGAGTTGCGCCAGGAGAGAGATGAGATACGCCAAGAAAGGAGGGTGCAACAACAGCAACTTCAACAACAGCAGCAACAGCAACAAGTGCCATTGCCTCCACCGCCACCACCAGTTCCACCTCGTGATAAGCACCGGGAGTTTATGAGCCATAAGCCACCGACCTTCACCAGTTCGCCAGATCCACTTGATGCAGACGATTGGTTGAAGTCAATCGAGAAGATGCTGAATATTGCACAATGCACTGACCGGGAGAAGGTTTTATATGCTTCTGGACGTCTGACTGGTCCTGCTGCTGACTGGTGGGATTCTTATACTGCTGCCCACGATGCTGCTGATACTATTACTTGGGCAGAGTTCAGTACACAATTCAGGAACTACCATATTCTAGCTGGTATGATAAAGATCAAGAAGAAGGAGTTTCTGTCATTAAAACAAGGCAACATGTCGGTCAGCGAGTACAGAGACAAATTTACTCAGCTGTCGAGATATGCTCCGGAGGAAGTTGCTGAAGATGAGAGGAAACAGGAGCACTTTATTGAAGTACTGAATGGACCCTTGCAGTACGCACTGGTGACACACACCTTTCCATCATTTCAGAGGCTACTTGATAAGGCTCTTGCTATTGAACACAAGCGTGTTCAACTGGGTGATTTGAAGAGAAAGGCTATATCACAGGGACAGGGTAGCAGCAGTGTTCGTCCTCGCTACAGTTCACCACAGGGTACACCGACTCGACCAGGAGGACCGCGCCCAGTTCAGCAATCACCACTGAGGACTCCACCTCCTCGACAGGCTACTCCCTCTGGCACCCCGACGAAGTTTGCAGGATAGAGTCCAGGCACTACGTGTTTCAAGTGTGGGAATACTGGTCATTATGCAAATGTCTGCCCACAGAGGATTGCTACTACTCCAGCTCAGAACAAGCAACAGACCCCTGGCAAGGGATATTCTATAGCCAGGGTGAATCAAGTCAGCGTTGATGATACTCCTGATGGTGGGGACCTCGTAATTGGTATGTTTTATGTTAATGCAATTCCTGCAACCATATTATTTGATTCTGGTGCTACACATTCATTCATGTCTGCTAGATATGCCAACACAAATGAAATACCACTGCTAAATATGAGAAAACCCATGATAGTAATTACACCTAAAGGGCCTGTTGAGGCGAATCAAATGACCCGTAGATTGACATTGACCATCATGGGTAGAGAATTTGGAGCTACTGCTATAATATTAGAGTCAAGCAGTATAGATCTGATCCTTGGTATGTCATGGCTAAGAAAGGCAAAGGCCGTTATAGCATGTGGTAGAGGTACCGTAGAACTCACTACCACTAAAGGAGAAAGATTTCAAGTTAATATTGCAGTAACCTCCTCATCCATGCGTGCAATGTTCTTTATGCCTGAGGAGTTTGTTGGTGACAACATCCGGGTGGTTAGAGATTTTCCGGATGTCTTTCTAGAGGAGTTACCAGGGATGCCACCTGATAGAGAGGTTGAGTTTGTTATTGATCTCTTACCTGGAACCACCCCTATTTCTAAACGGCCCTATAGAATGTCCGTAGAGGAGTTGAAGGAACTTAAGAAGCAGTTAACTGAGTTACAGGAGGCTGGTTACATTCGTCCGAGTTCCTCACCTTGGGGAGCACCGGTGTTGTTTGTAGAGAAGAAGGATGGATCACAGCGGATGTGTGTGGATTATAGATCTCTTAATGATGTTACGGTGAAGAACAAGTATCCGTTGCCCCGTATTGAGGATTTGTTTGACTAGATGAGAGGAGCTAGGGTATTCTCGAAGATTGATCTCCGATCGGGTTACCATCAGATGAGGATTAGACCATCGGATATTCCCAAGACAGCATTCTCGACTCGATATGGATTATATGAGTTTACTGTTATGTCATTTGGATTAACCAATGCACCGGCTTATTTCATGAATTTGATGAACAAAGTGTTTATGGAGTATTTGGACAGATTCGTCGTGGTGTTTATCGATGATATTCTTATCTATTCTAAGAATGAAAGTGATCATGAACAACATCTGAGGTTGGTGCTACAAAAGCTGCGAGATAATCAACTCTACGCTAAGTTCAGCAAGTGCGAGTTTTGGATTGACAAGGTGCCATTCCTTGGTCATATTATTTCTAATGGAGGAATAGCAGTGGATCCTGCTAAAGTGAAGGAGATTATGGAGTGGAGAGTGCCCACTACAGTTACTGAGATTCGGAGTTTCTTGGGACTCGCAGGATATTATCGGAGATTTATTGAAGGGTTCTCTAAGATTGCCAAGCCTATGACCTCGCTTTTGGAGAAAAGGGAGAGAATTCAAGTGGGATGAGAAATGCCAAGAGAGTTTTGATCAATTGAAGGAGAGACTAATGTCGCCACCAGTATTGATTATGCCAGATCTACATAAGGGATTTGACATTTATTGTGATGCATGTGGCCAAGGACTTGGATGTGTGCTTATGCAAGAAGGTCATGTGATTGCCTATGCATCTCGTCAGTTGAGGAAGCATGAATTGAACTACCCCACTGAGAGCACCTAGAGGGGGGGTGAATAGGTGATCCTATAGCACTTCAAAAACTTAAGCCACAAAACTTGGTTACTTGTTAGCACAGTAATATGCCAAGTGGCTAGAGAAGGATCTCGACACAACACAATAACCAAGAGATATCAATCACAGAGATGGCACAGTGGTTATCCCGTGGTTCGGCCAAGACCAACGCTTGCCTACTCCACGTTGTGGCGTCCCAACGGACGAGGGTTGCAATCAACCCCTCTCAAGCGGTCCAAAGACCAACTTGAATACCACGGTGTTGCTTTGCTTCTCTTAATCCCGTTTGCGAGGAATCTCCACAGCTTGGAGCCTCTCGCCCTTACACAAGATGTTCACGAAGAATCACAGAGCAAGGAAGGGATTAGCAACTCACACACGACACAAAGATCACAGCGAATACGCACACGCAAAACCCAGACTTGAGCTCAAGAGACTATCACACTAGAACGGAGCTCAAATCACTAAAATGTCGAACAAGTGCGCGAGAATGAAGTATGAGTGATCAATGATGCTCAAAGGATGCTTGGTGTCCTCCTCCATGCGCTTAGGGGTCCCTTTTATAGCCCCAAGGCAGCTAGAAGCCGTTGAGCACAAGTTTGGAAAGCCATTCTTGCCTTCTGTCATCGGGGGCACCGGACAGTCCGGTGCACACCGGACACTGTCCGGTGCCCGATTTCCTTCCTTAAATAGCGAAGCCGACCGTTGGCAGCCTGAGAGTCGTTGGCGCACCGGACATGTCCGGTGCACACCGGACAGTCCGGTGCCGTCTTCTAGCCGTTGGCTCGGCCACGTGTCCCGCGCAGATTGCGCGGCCGACCGTTGGCCCGGCCGACCGTTGGCTCACCGGACAGTCCGGTGCACACCGGACAGTCCGGTGAATTTTAGCCGTATGTCGCCGGTGAATTCCCGAGAGCAGCCACTTCGCTCGAGCCAGCCTGGCGCACCGGACAGTCCGGTGCTTGCAGACTCAGCAGATTCTTGGCTGCTCGAGCCAAGACATTTCCAATTGGATTTTTCCTGTTTCCAGCACTTAGACACAATACATTAGTCCACAAAACAATGTACTAAGTCTGAGAAACATACCTTAATTCTTGATTTGTACCTTGTCCACCTTTTTATACTTAGGCACTTGTGTTGGACACTAAATCACCAAAATACTTAGAAATGGCCCAAGGGCACATTTCCCTTTCAATCTCCCCCTTTTTGGTGATTTATGCCAACACAACATAAAGCAAGTAGAACAAGTACAAAATCAAATCAAATAAGAACTCAAAATTGTTTTGATTCAATTTTGACATATATGGATCACTCTATGCCACCACTTGGTTTGTTTTTGCAAATCAAACTCAAATTTCTATCTCTAAGTCAAACACACATGTTAAGACATACAGAGAGTCATTCTAAGAGAAATTGACTTAAGATTTCAAAAACTCCCCCTTGTTCCCATAATCAATACTTCTCCCCACAAGAAGCCAACTTTTGACAAGAGAGACAACAAAAGAGTTTTGACAAACCAAAAGCTCTATTCTACTATTTTCAAAATCTCTCAAGTGGTAGCTGATCCATTTATCGCTTTGGCCTTTATTTTCTCCCCCTTTGGCATCAAGCACCAAAACGGGATCAATCTTGGCCCTTTAACCCCATTGCCTCACCAAAATCTTCAAATAAGAACACAAAGGCAATAAGAGTATGAAGATGAACTTGGAAAAGTTACTCTTTTCATCGGAGTGCAGTGGAAGTCTTGCATGGTCCAAGTCCACCTTTTCCCTTTCAATTTTCCTTGGAGACTAAAACAACGAAACTCAAGTACATGGTTAGTCTCAAAGGGTCAAGTTGTAGCACAGCTCCCCCTAAATATATGCATTACTTGCAAACAGGACTTGTGAGGTCCAGGGAGTGTTTGTACAACTTGAGCACCACAATAAGCAACAAAATGCAGAATGAACATGATCAAAGGCATAAACACATGTATGCTACATTTCAATCCAAGTTCCGTGAATCTAAGATATTGAGCTCACTACGCAGCCTGTAAAAGGTCTTCTCATCTAGAGGCTTGGTAAAGATATCGGCTAGCTGGTTCTCGGTGCTAACATGAAACACTTCGATATCTCCCTTTTGCTGGTGGTCTCTCAAAAAGTGATGCCGGATGTCAATGTGCTTTGTGCGGCTGTGCTCAACAGGATTTTCCGATATTCGGATAGCACTCTCATTGTCACATAGGAGTGGGACTTTGCTCAGATTGTAGCCAAAGTCCCTGAGGGTTTGCCTCATCCAAAGTAGTTGCGCACAACACTGTCCTGCGGCAACGTACTCGGCCTCAGCGGTGGATAGGGCAACGGAGGTTTGTTTCTTAGAGTTCCATGACACCAGGGACCTTCCTAAGAATTGGCACGTCCCCGATGAACTCTTCCTATCGACCTTACATCCAGCATAGTCGGAATCTGAGTACCCAATCAAGTCAAAGTTAGACCCCTTTGGATACCAGATCCCGAAGCAAGGCGTAGCGACTAAATATCGAAGAATTCGCTTCACAGCCACTAAGTGACACTCCTTCGGATCGGATTGAAATCTAGCACACATGCATACGCTAAGCATAATATCCGGTCTACTAGCACATAAATAAAGCAAAGAACCTATCATGGACCGGTATGCTTTTTGATCAACGGACTTACCTCCTTTGTTGAGGTCGGTGTGTCCGTCGGTTCCCATCGGCGTCTTTGCGGGCTTGGCGTCCTTCATCCCAAACCTCTTTAGCAAATCTTGTGTGTACTTCGTTTGGGAGATGAAGGTGCCGTCCTTGAGTTGCTTCACTTGGAACCCAAGGAAGTAGGTCAACTTGCCCATCATGGACATCTCGAATTTCTGCGTCATCACCCTGCTAAACTCTTCACAGGACTTTTGGTTAGTAGAACCAAATATTATGTCGTCGACATAAATT
The DNA here is from genome assembly GCA_029449295.1 of Zea luxurians. NCBI lineage: Eukaryota > Viridiplantae > Streptophyta > Magnoliopsida > Poales > Poaceae > Zea > Zea luxurians. The sequence goes on from JAOPSE010000047.1 coordinate 2,072,211, forward strand.
TGGCACACAAAAAGATCACAATCGCAAGTCTTAGTAAAAAGAGTTGGATCGGCTTTCCCAACCTTGAAAGCATTAGCAATTAAAAAGTCTCTAAGGCATTCATACCATGCTCTTAGGGCTTGCTTAAGTCCATAGAGCGCCTTAGAGAGCTTACACACGTGGTCGGGGTACCGTTCATCCTCGAAGCCGGGGGGGCTGCTCCACGTACACCTCCTCCTTGATCGGCCCGTTGAGGAAAGCGCTCTTCACATCCATTTGGTACAACCTGAAAGAATGGTGAGCGGCATATGCTAGCAAGATACGAATTGATTCTAGCCTAGCCACAGGAGCAAAAGTCTCCTCAAAGTCCAAACCTGCGACTTGGGCATAACCATTTGCCACAAGTCGAGCCTTGTTCCTCGTCACCACCCCGTGCTCGTCCTGTTTGTTGCGGAACACCCACTTGGTTCCCACAACATTTTGCTTGGGACGAGGCACCAGTGTCCAAACTTCGTTGCGCTTGAAGTTGTTGAGTTCCTCCTGCATGGCCAACACCCAGTCCGGATCTAGCAAGGCCTCTTCTACCCTGAAAGGCTCAATAGAAGAGACAAAAGAGTAATGCTCACAAAAATTAACTAATCTTGAGCAAGTAGTTACTCCCTTGCTAATATCACCCAATATCTGGTCGACGGGATGATCCCTTTGAATTGTTGCTCGAACTTGGGTTGGAGGTGCCTGAGGTGCTTCTTCCTCTTGAACATCCTGTGCTCCCCCTTGATCATGTGCCTCCACTTGAGGTACCTGTTCGTCATCTTGGGTTGGGGGATGCACTATAGTTGAGGAAGACGGTTGATCTTGCTCCAAATGTTCCTGAGGCCGTACATCTCCAATCACCATGGTGCGTATCGCGGCCGTTGGAACGTCTTCTTCATCTACATCATCAAGATCAACAACTTGCTCTCTTGGAGAGCCATTAGTCTCATCAAATACAACGTCGCTAGAGACTTCAACCAAACCCGATGATTTGTTGAAGACCCTATACGCCTTTGTATTTGAATCATAACCTAATAAAAATCCTTCTACGGCTTTGGGAGCAAATTTGGAATTCCTACCCTTCTTCACTAGAATGTAGCATTTACTCCCAAAAACACGAAAATACGATACATTAGGTTTGTTACCGGTTAGCAGCTCATACGACGTCTTCTTGAGGAGGCGGTGAAGGTAGACCCTGTTGATGGCGTGGCAAGCCGTGTTCACGGCTTCCGACCAAAAGTACTCGGGGGTCTTGAATTCTCCAAGCATAGTCCTCGCCATATCTATGAGTGTCCTATTCTTCCTCTCTACCACACCATTTTGCTGAGGTGTGTAGGGAGCGGAGAACTCGTGCTTGATCCCCTCCTCCTCAAGAAACTCCTCCACTTGAAGGTTCTTGAATTCGGACCCGTTGTCGCTCCTTATCTTCTTCACCTTGAGCTCAAACTCATTTTGAGCTCTCCTTAGGAAGCGCTTGAGGGTCTCTTGGGTTTCAGACTTATCCTGCAAAAAGAACACCCAAGTGAAGCGGGAAAAGTCATCAACGATAACTAGACCATACTTACTTCCTCCTATGCTCAGATAGGCGACGGGTCCGAAGAGGTCCATATGTAGCAGCTCCAGGGGTCTTGATGTTGTCATCACATTTTTGGTGTGATGAGAGCCTCCCACCTGTTTCCCTGCTTGACAAGCTGCACAAGGTCTATCTTTTTCGAACTGAACATTGGTTAGACCTATTACGTGTTCTCCCTTTAGAAGCTTGTGGAGGTTCTTCATCCCTACATGTACTAAGCGGCGATGCCATAGCCAGCCCATGCAAGTCTTAGCCATTAAGCATGCATCTAGACCGGCCTCTTCTTTTGCAAAATCAACTAAGTAAAGCTTGCCGTCTAGTACACCCTTAAAAGCTAGTGAACCATCACATCTTCTAAAGACAGACACATCTACATTTGTAAACAAACAGTTATATCCCATATTGCATAATTGACTGACAGATAGCAAATTATATCCAAGAGACTCTACTAAAAACACATTAGAGATAGAGTGCTCATTTGAGATTGCAATTTTACCTAACCCTTTTACCTTGCCTTGATTCCCATCACCGAAAATTATTGAATCTTGGGAATCTTTATTCTTGACGTAGGAGGTGAACATCTTCTTCTCCCCCGTCATATGGTTTGTGCATCCGCTGTCAATAATCCAGCTTGAACCCCCGGATGCATAAACCTGCAAGGCAAATTTAGGCTTGGGTCTTAGGTACCCAACTCATGTTGGGTCCTGCAAGGTTAGCACAAATATCCTTAGGGACCCAAATGCAAGTTTTGTCTCCCTTGCATCTTGCCTCTAATTTTCTAGCAACTATCTTCCTATCCTTTCTACAAATAGCAAAAGAAGCATTTAAAGCATGATATATTGTAGAAGGTTCATTAACTTTCCTAGGAACATTAACGACATTTCTCCTAGGCATATTATGAATAACATTTCTCCTACCAACATTTCTATCATGCACATAAGAAGAACTAGAAGCAACCATGGCATGAGAATCAAAGGCATTATATACATTACAACTCCTATAAGCATTTCTAGGTTGTCTTCTATCATAGTACATAAAGGCATGGTTCTTTTGCACACTACTAGCCATAGGGGCCTTCCCTTTCTCCTTGGCGGAGATGGGAGCCTTATGGCTTGTCAAGTTCTTGGCTTCCCTCTTGTAGCCAAGTCCATCCTTAATTGAGGGGTGTCTACCAATCGTGTAGGCATCCCTTGCAAATTTTAGCTTGTCAAATTCATTCTTGCTAGTCTTAAGTTGGGCATTAAGACTAGCTAATTCATCATTTAACTTGGAAATTGAAACTAAATGATCACTACAAGCATCAATGTCAAAATCTTTACACCTATTACAAGTTTCAACAATTTCTACACAAGAATTAGATTTACTAGCTACTTCTAGTTTAGCATTTAAATCATCATTAAAACTTTTTAACTTAGCAATAGTTTCATGACAAGAAGATAATTCACTAGAGAGCATTTCATTCCTCTTAATTTCTAGAGCAAGAGATTTCTGTGCTTCTACAAATTTGTCATGTTCTTCATACAACAAATCCTCTTGTTTTTCTAAAAGCATATTCTTGTCATTCAAGGCATCAATTAATTCATTAATTTTGTCTACCTTGGTTCTATCTAATCCCTTGAATAAGCATGAGTAATCTATCTCATCATCATCACTAGACTCATCTTCACTCGAAGAAGCATAAGTACTAGTATGAGTGCTTACTTTCTTCTCTCTTGCCATGAGGCAAGTGTGACGTTCGTTGGGGAAGAGGGATGACTTGTTGAAGGCGGTGGCGGCGAGTCCTTCATTGTCAGAGTCGGAGGAGGAACAATCCGAATCCCACTCCTTTCCGATATGTGCCTCGCCCTTGGCCTTCTTGTAATGCTTCTTTTTCTCCCTCTTGTTCCCTTGGTCCTGATCACTATCATTGTCGGGACAGTTAGCAATAAAATGACCAAGCTTACCGCATTTGAAGCATGAGCGCTTCCCCTTGGCTTTGGTCTTGCTTGGCTGCCCCTTGCGACCTTTAAGCGTCGTCTTGAAGCGCTTAATGATGAGGGTCATCTCCTCATCATTGAGTCCGGCCGCCTCAACTTGTGCCACCTTGCTTGGTAGCGCCTCCTTGCTCCTTGTTGCCTTGAGAGCAATGGGTTGAGGCTCATGACTAGGACCGTTCAACGCGTCGTCCATGTATCTTGCCTCCTTGATCATCATTCGCCCGCTTACGAACTTCCCAAGAACTTCTTCGGGCGACATCTTGGTGTACCTAGGATTTTCACGTATATTGTTCACCAAATGAGGATCAAGAACGATAAACGACCTTAGCATTAGGCGGACGACGTCGTGGTCCGTCCATCGCGTGCTCCCGTAGCTCCTTATTTTGTTGATAAGGGTCTTGAGCCGGTTGTATGTTTGTGTCGGCTCCTCGCCCCTTATCATCGCGAACCGTCCAAGCTCGCCCTCCACCAACTCCATTTTGGTGAGCAAGGTGACGTCGTTTCCCTCATGAGAGATCTTGAGGGTCTCCCAGATCTGCTTGGCATTGTCTAAGCCGCTCGCCTTGTGATACTCGTCCCTGCACAAAGAGGCTAGCAACACAGTAGTAGCTTGTGCATTTTTATGAATCTGTTCATTAATAAACACAGGGCTATCCGAGCTATCAAATTTCATTCCACTTTCCACAATCTCCCAAATGCTTGGATGGAGAGAAAACAGGTGAGTACGCATTTTGTGGCTCCAAAATCCGTAATCCTCTCCATCAAAGTGAGGGGGCTTGCCAAGTGGAATGGGGAGCAATTGAGCATTTGAACTATGCGGGATGCGCGAATAATCGAAAGAAAAGTTTGAGTTAACCGTCTTTCGTCTATCGTAGTCGTCGTCGTCCTTTTGGGAGGAGGAAGATTCGTCGCTGTCGTAGTAGACAATTTCCTTGATGTGCCTTGTCTTCTTCTTCCTCCCGTCTTTTCTTTTGTGGCCCGAGCCTGAGTCGGTGGGCCTGTCATCATTGGGCTCGTTGACGAAGGACTCCTTCTCCTTGTCGTTGATCACCATCCCCTTGCCTTTAGGATCCATCTCTTCAGGCGGTTAGTCCCTTTCTTGAAGAGAACGGCTCTGATACCAATTGAGAGCACCTAGAGGGGGGGTGAATAGGTGATCCTGTAGCACTTCAAAAACTTAAGCCACAAAACTTGGTTACTTGTTAGCACAGTAATATGTCAAGTGGCTAGAGAAGGATCTCAACACAACACAATAACCAAGAGATATCAATCACAGAGATGGCACAGTGGTTATCCCGTGGTTCGGCCAAGACCAACGCTTGCCTACTCCACGTTGTGGCGTCCCAACGGACGAGGGTTGCAATCAACCCCTCTCAAGCGGTCCAAAGACCAACTTGAATACCACGGTGTTGCTTTGCTTCTCTTAATCCCGTTTGTGAGGAATCTCCACAGCTTGGAGCCTCTCACCCTTACACAAGATGTTCACGAAGAATCACAGAGCAAGGAAGGGATTAGCAACTCACACACGACACAAAGATCACAGCGAATACGCACACGCAAAACCCAGACTTGAGCTCAAGAGACTATCACACTAGAACGGAGCTCAAATCACTAAAATGTCGAACAAGTGCGCGAGAATGAAGTATGAGTGATCAATGATGCTCAAAGGATGCTTGGTGTCCTCCTCCATGCGCCTAGGGGTCCCTTTTATAGCCCCAAGGCAGCTAGAAGCCGTTGAGCACAAGTTTGGAAAGCCATTCTTGCCTTCTGTCATCGGGGGCACCGGACAGTCCGGTGCACACCGGACACTGTCCGGTGCCCGATTTCCTTCCTTAAATAGCGAAGCCGACCGTTGGCAGCCTGAGAGTCGTTGGCGCACCGGACATGTTCGGTGCACACCGGACAGTCCGGTGCCGTCTTCTAGCCGTTGGCTCGGCCACGTGTCCCGCCAGATTGCGCGGCCGACCGTTGGCCCGGCCGACCGTTGGCTCACCGGACAGTCCGGTGCACACCGGACAGTCCGGTGAATTTTAGCCGTATGTCGCCGGTGAATTCCCGAGAGCAGCCACTTCGCTCGAGCCAGCCTGGCGCACCGGACACTGTCCGGTGCACCACCGGACAGTCCGGTGCTTGCAGACTCAGCAGATTCTTGGCTGCTCGAGCCAAGACATTTCCAATTGGATTTTTCCTGTTTCCAGCACTTAGACACAATACATTAGTCCACAAAACAATGTACTAAGTCTGAGAAACATACCTTAATTCTTGATTTGTACCTTGTCCACCTTTTTATACTTAGGCACTTGTGTTGGACACTAAATCACCAAAATACTTAGAAATGGCCCAAGGGCACATTTCCCTTTCACCCACCCATGACTTAGAGCTGGCTGCCGTTGTGCATGCACTTAAGATTTGGAGACACTACATTATGGGAACTAAGTGCCAAGTATACACGGACCATAAGAGCTTGAAATACATATTCACTCAGAAGGATCTCAACCTTAGGCAACGCCGTTGGTTGGAGCTCATTAAGGATTATGATTTGGAGATTCACTATCACCCAGGCAAGGCAAATTTGGTTGCAGATGCCTTGAGTCGGAAGGAACATGTTCACTCCGCTTTCGTTGTCCAGCTACCTGATGAATTAGCAAAAGATTTTGAGAGACTCAACCTAGGAATTGTTACACATACAGAAGGAGTTACCATTGAATTGGAACCTACCTTGGAGCAAGAGATTCGTAAAGGTCAGATTGGTGATGCTAAAATCCAGGAGATCAAGGATTTGATAACAGAAGGTAGAGGCCCAGAGTTCACGGAGGATGAACAAGGCACGATATGGTTCAAGAATCGGATCTGTGTTCCCGATATTGATAGTCTTCGGGAAACCATATTGAAGGAGGCACATGATTTAGTTTATTCTATCCACCCTGGGAGCACTAAGATGTATCAGGATTTGAAGCAAAAGTATTGGTGGTATGGACTAAAGAGAGATGTGGCTGCACATGTGGCTATGTGCGATGTATGCCAAAGAGTTAAAGCTGAACACCAGAGGCCAGCCGGACTACTACATCCACTGAAGATACCTGAGTGGAAATGGGAAGAGATTGACATGGACTTCATTGTTGGATTACCCCGCACGTCTGCTGGATATGATTCTATATGGGTGATTGTGGACAGGCTAACTAAAGTAGCCCACTTTATTCCGGTGAAGACCACTTATTCAGGAGCCAAGTTGGCAGAGTTGTACATGTCACAGATTGTATGTCTACATGGTGTGCCAAAGAAGATTGTGTCAGACCGGGGATCACAATTTACCTCCCGATATTGGAAGAAGTTGCACGAGTCATTGGATACGAGATTGAATTTTAGTTCGGCTTACCACCCACAGACTGATGGGCAGACAGAGAGGACTAACCAAGTGTTAGAAGATATGCTAAGAGCTTGTGCCCTTAAGCATGGTGGTAGTTGGGATAAGAGTCTACCTTATGCTGAGTTCTCATATAATAATAGCTATCAGTCCAATTTGAAGATGTCACCGTTTGAGGCTTTGTATGGTAGAAAGTGCAGGACTCCATTGTATTGGGATCAAACTGGTGAAAGGCAGTTGTTTGGGCCTGAGATTATACAAGAAGCAGAAGAACAAGTTCAGCAAATAAGGGAGAATTTGAGAACTGCACAGTCCCGGTAGAAAAGCTATGCTGATACCTGGAGGAGACTACTTGAGTTTAAGGAGGGAGATTATGTCTATTTGAAGGTGTCACCGCTCCAGGGCATGAGAAGGTTCAAAGTCAAAGGAAAGTTGTCCCCTCGCTTTATTGGACCTTTCTTAATCTTAAAGCGAGTGGGAGAGGTTGCATATCAATTGGAGTTACCGGATCATCTCGCGGATGTTCATGATGTATTTCATGTATCTCAGCTGAAGAAATGTCTCAGGGTACCTGAGGAGCAATTACCAATGGAAGACCTTAGTGTTCAAGAAGATTTGACTTATGCTGAGTACCCCATCAAGATTTTGGATACTTTGACTCGAGTTACGAGGAATAAGGTTATAAAGATGTGCAAAGTTCAATGGAGCCACCATGGTGAAGATGAAGCAACTTGGGAAAGAGAAGAAGAGCTTCGCATAGATTTTCCCCACCTTTTCCCTAGATCTTCTTAAATCTCGAGGATGAGATTATTTTTAAGGGGGGTAGGATTTGTAATACTCAAAGTTGTATACAAAGAATAATAGAGAGAGAGCTCCTCATTTTGTGTGCCTTATTTGCATCATAAAAAGAGCACCTATGTAATTGAGAGTGACTAAATAAAACAATTATTCTAAAATAAAAAAAGTGCATTTGTTGGAGTTTTTATGTTTGTGCATTAAATAAAAATAATAATAATATAAAAATGACTAGAAATTGGATTAAGCCCTACATTGAAAACTAGGGTTTAAAAGTAAGAAGAGAAATGATATGAAAATAAAAATAATATAAATATATTTCTAGAATTTGTACTTTTCATTTCATAATATGATTTGATAACAAATTTGTACAAGGTTTGAAACTAAATTTGAATTCAAACTAAAAACCTTAGAAATGAAGAAAATAGAAAGAAAAATAAAAAGAAAAAGAATAAAAGCTTACCTGGGCCGACTGCTTCATTTCTGGCCCACTAAACCTATCACACCCGCGCGGCCCACTGCATAAGCCCCCTCGCGCGCGCGCCTGCTCCTTTTTACCTCAATGCCACGCGGGCCCCCTCACTCAGTCGTCTTCCTCGCGAGAAAATCGCTGGGCGGGGCCAACGGCCCGAGCGCATCGCGCGGGCTCTCCTCCCCTAAACTCCGCGTCAGCTCCCCACGCCTCCGAGTTTGCCGTCCCTTGAAGATAAAAGCATACCACGCCGTGCCGCCTTTCGTGCTCAACCGATTAGAGCCCGCCGCCGTGATTGCCCTCACCCACACCACGACTGGTCCTCTGCGCTAGAGCCTGGGTACCTGCTTGGCGCGGCGAAGCTTCGGCCGCCGTCAATTTTCCCCCGCCGGGGTCCTGCGCAAGCTCAATTCGTCGCCGTAGTGGAGACCTCCGCTGTGCGCCGTGGGCAGGCCTCCCGGTGACCTAATCCTCGGTAAAATTCCCACCTCTGTGTTCGCCATCTTCCTAATTTCATTTTGCACCAGCTGATTTGGCGAATCAACTCATCGGGTGGGCGAATTGGGTCGCTCCGGCCATGGCTTTGCCGCGGCGTGGCGCGGTGAGCCGCCGGAGGGGATCGGGAGGTAAGAGAGAGTTGTGAGTCGTTGATCTTTTGTTGAACGGCTCCGATTAGAGGAGGAATACCCCTTCGGCCGGGATGCAATCTGGGCCGCACGATGGGAATCGGAGGGCTGCAGCGTGATCTCGGGTTCATAATATCCGGACCGTGGGATCTCGATCCAAGGGCGCCGATGGAATACCCATTCGGCGATAGTAAGATCTAATCCTAGCCGTAGGCGCTGGATCGAGCGGCTCTGAATCAACGATACCCCTTCGCGGCGCATTTTTATTAAAGAGCCCTTAGGTTTCCCCGAAAACAACCCGCAGTCCACGTAGTAGAAGTCTGTGTCTTAGAATTAATTGCGTCGAGCCCCCTGGCTTTTGATTAAATTCTGTGCGCAGTACAGGGTGAAGTAAAAATAAAGGAATAATTAGGGAAATCGATTTTTAGTATATAAATAATTGCAGAAACTTGTTTAAACCCTAGAAAATTCATATGAACTCCAAATTGATCCATTCCAATTCCTATAATTTTGTAATAATGTTGTTTATCACCCTGTATCTCTGTTTTGACATGAACTCTGTTAGAAAATTTATTTATCATTTAACCCTATTTAAGGCACATTAAATCTTAGAAAATTCATAACTTGAAACTTATAACTCCAAATTTAGTGATTCCAGTTCCTATGATTTTATTTTAATGTGTAGATTATTTCTGTGTATTTTGTTCACATGCTTGGTGTGATGTTAATTTTTCTCTACATATTGTGCTTGCTTGTATTGTGGCGAGTAGAAGAGCCCGTGACCGAGGACCCTGGTGAGCAGCAGGTTGAGGTAGCTGAGCAGGAGCTCATTGAAGGCAAGTTGTGCCCTTGATCACTTACTTTTCCCAGCCATGTTCTTATTAATTTTAATGATCTGCATAGGTTAATTTCGATGGGAGCCTTTATGTTACCCCAGTTTTGATTACCTCTATACCTTGTTCACCCCTGAAACATTTTTGGGTAGTACTTGCTATTGCTTTATGTGGATTGGGTATGGAGATACACTATTCATGATTATTCTGTTATTATCTTGTTATTATTACTGTTCATGTTAAGATCATTAAATTAATGGGAACATGGAGCGACCACCCGGGAAAACAGTGCTACCACAAGGGTTTAATGGGACGCCCTTGGCTGATTAACTAGGAAAGCTAGTGGAGGGCTACCTTACCCGAAAGGGGCAAGGGCAGTAGGGGAGTGGTCAGTGTAGGGAGGTCCTTGTTTGATTTTGCTGCGATGGCGGTCGGCAAGAACCCTGCACTGGAGCTTCCTATAAACTGTAGCGGGTAGTCTGAAGCTAGTGGAACTTTGTAAAGGCCTCGTAGTGTTACCCTGCCTCGCTTCCTTGGTAGAGGTGTATGGGATTCATGACCCCTTGGCAGATGGGTAACACGGCTTGTGGGTAAAGATGCGCAACCTCTGCAGAGTGTAAAACTAGTATACTAGCCGTGCTCACGGTCAAGAGCGGCTCGGACCCTCACATGATTAACTATGGAACTTAAATTTAATTTGACATTTGCATCGCATTTGGGATTACTTTACTATTACTGTTCTTTATTATTATTAAGGTTTGGTATTTACTTACACTTAGTAATTGCTAATAAAATTTTGACCAACTTATAAAAGCAATGCTCAGCTTCAGCCTTTATTTCATTGATCAGCCTTACACTACATGAACTCCCACCTTTGGTGAGTTCACGCCACATTATTCCCCACGACTTGTTGAGCTATGAACGTATGTGAGCTCACTCTTGCTGTCTCACACCCCCCCCCCCACAGGAGAAGAACAGGTGGTCGAAGAGGAGCCGCCTAACACTGAGGAGTTCGATCTGATCTAGGTGGCGTTTCTCAGTCGACATTGGCGCCGACGATCCTTAGTTCGTTTTATGGTTATTCCTTTATTTTGTAATAAGTCTTCCGCTATGTAATAATTACTCTGATGTTTTGTGACATTTATCTCTATACACTCTGTTATTATATATGTTGTCTTCTTGGCGCATGTATGAGATGCACCCGGCTTTGTCCTTTAAAACCGGGTGTTACAAATACTATACCATTAAAATTAAATGTCTTATTTTTTATACTAAAAGATCCATTAGTATCGGACATAATTTCTGTTGTCGGAGAGAAAACTCTAGCTGGGTGGTGGAATGCACCCACCTACTCTTGTGAACTAGGAGGGGACTTAGGGATTTGCCTGAATAGATGGAAGAACACAAGAACGCACGAGTTAGAGTGGTTCAAGCCGCCGAAGCATAATACCCTACATCCATTATGAGTTATATTGCCTGGGAGTCTCAGTCCGTCTGTGGGTCTCCGAGGGAGTCTATCCTTGTAACGTTGTGTGCCCTCCCTTTCATAGTCCAAGGAGGGCACATACAAGAAAACGAGCCCCGACAGGTGGACCCAGTAATATAGTAATCAATACATACTAGATGGAACAATTAATGACGTTAGCGGACAAAGATCTTCTCTTGGTCGTCATGCGGATTTCGGCCTCTCCTTTGCAGTTCTTCTCTTGGTCGCTGTGTGGATTTCTCGACAAGACTCTCCTTCGCCCTTTCTTGTCAGCATATGGGCGAAGGCTCTGGTATGGGTTGCGGTGTAGACTGGCATGCTGACGTGCGTAGGTGCATGTGTAGCCGCCTGTGCTATCACGTCTGGCCGGTCACTATAACAGACTCAGTACCCGACCGAATGGCGCTTCCTGATGGTGTCTTCCACACGCGTGGCACAACGGCCTCGATAACGCGCGGAGCTCTGAGTGGGCATTTAATGTGCAATGTGCTGCCATGCTACATTGCGCCTCGGTATTGTGCGGGGCGGTCAAAGGGACCTGTCACAAGCCTGCCAATGCCTTATGCTTGGTCAGAGCACGCCATGTCTGCCTTGCATTTAATGCGGGCTAAGGGCTTGCTTCCATACGAAGGTTTGCACCATGTGCCCAACGGCCACGTGGCGTCACCGGACCCCTGCTTGGGTCCGGAGTAGAGCCTAGGGGCATGTTCTGCCCTGGAGCACCAGAAGCCCTTGTTGGCGACCCGAACCCCATACGAGAGGGGGGGTCCTACCAGGGGTTCAGGTTGCGTACATGGGGGGTTCAGGACCCATCCATGGGGGTTCAGACCCGTTGGTGAAGTCCTTGAGCATGTCGCCTGTTTGGACATGTGGCAGCACTAGACCTACCCATAAAGCGAGGGTGAGAGACGTTGTTTCGACTCGCCCAAGACTAACCTGGGACGGGAGGTGCAATTCCGGCTCGGACGAGCATATAAAAGTATAATGGTATAAAATGATTATTCTAGAAAACAATAAACTTAGTTATGAATTTTTTGTCTAAAGATGATAAAATCTGGATTTTATATGTGCGCACGGGTACGTAGATCATCTGGTGCTTCATGCATCGATGCAAATCAACGAAGAAGATGCACTGCGGCCTTCATTTGTTCTCTCTCACTGACCATGGAAACAGATAATTAACAAAAGGCACGAGAAGACGAGAAGATGGGTCCAAGAAGTGGCATGTGGGTTTGCCGCGGCCTTCACTACTCCACTCCAGCGTCTCCATCAGCTTCTCCGTTCCGTCCCCCATCAGCTGTGCCTGTGCGTAGCGTGTGGCGAGAATCGCGCACATTATTAGGACCACATGGCAGCGTTGATGAAGCTCGACCACTCGTTTCGTGGCACCGTGTACCGTGATGCACACGCACGTCCATTCTTCTCATGGTTTGTTACCTGTTTCCTCTAATCATCTTCCTCGGCCCCATGACTTTCTGTCCGTTGCAGCGAAATAGCTTTGGCTTTGCTTTTGCACAGCTGCCTGGCGGCTCAGGGACGAAGCCAGGATTTTTTTTAAAGAGGCTAAACTAAACCAATTAGAGTATATAAAATCCTTCTACATTATGTTATGTAATTTTTCAAATTTTAGAGAAGGTTTAAGGCCCCGTTCGGCAGCCCCATATCCAAGACAGACCGGTAACCAAGTCAGACCAGAATCGAGTGGAACATGCCCCATGACTTTCTGTCCGTTGCAGCGAAATAGCTTTGGCTTTACTTTTGCACAGCTGCCTGGCGGCTCAGGGACGAAGCCAGGATTTTTTTTTAAAGAGGCTAAACTAAACCAATTACAGTATATAAAATCCTTCTACATTATGTTATGTAAATTTTCAAATTTTAGAGAAGGTTTAAGGCCCCGTTCGGCAGCCCCATATCCAAGACAGACCAGTAACCAAGTCAGCCCAGAATCGAGTGGAACATGGCTTACTCATTTCTGGTCACCAGTCCATTTTCAGATCAGGAACCAATCCAGGAGATAGACCACCTATACTCGTTCCAGGCCGAAAATTGAAGGAGGAGAGTTGAAATCAGGTGAGATTGTTTTCAGCCCAGCTTAAAACGAACACCACTAACATACTGGACCGGATTCTAACCTAGGCTGATTTATTCCACCTAGAACTAGGCCCGGAATGGGCCAAACCGAACGCAGCCTAAGGCCTTGTTCGTTTACATTGGATTGCACCCGGAATCGTTTCGGCTAATTAAAGTTTATATAAATTAGAGAAGCAATCCGGCTCAGAATCATTCCGACCCACCAATCCGACACAAACGAACAAGAGACTCTATGGGCTTGGAAGCAATACGGAGGCTCGAACCCTGCCCGTACCATCGCTACCTCCGTCCCTGGGCCGGCTAGATTCAGATAATGACGAACCTAAGATCATGTCACGAGAGCGTACCTAGGTCCGCAAGGAATTTATCATGTAAAATAAATGTTAAATAAGTATCATTATTTTCAAGAAAATATATTTTCTAATATACTTATCTAAAGTCAGACAGAGGCAGGTAGCGGCTTGTAAAATAACTATGTGCTTTTAAATATGAAATGCTACATACACGTGGATTTTTTGAATTCTTAGGGCTGATTTGGTGACAAGTGGATCATGAGAGGATTAGAGAGAATTAAGAGGGAAAGGTGTCGTGGCTAAGCTAAGAACCTAGCTAGCCAAGGACTACTACTCTCAGATGTGCATGTGGCAGGTTGATCCATCTACCATCTATAGTGATCACCGTTCCTTTTGTGGGTTGAGGCTTGTGCTCGATCTCATGCATGGCGCCTCACCTCTTAACAAGATGTAGTAGTGTCATATATATATATATATATATATATATATATATATATATATATATATATATATATATATAGTTTATATATTAGGAGCCCTGGGCTTCCAATAACTAGAGGAAGCCCAGGTCGGACGGTGCAAACCGGTCGAGCCGGATCACATCCAGACGTCTATAAAAGAGGACCCAGAGTGCTAGGGTTTAGTTTTTTACGCTCCACCCCGATTCATTAGCGACGCCGCGTGCGACGACGGCGGTTGCCCCAGAGCGTGCGCGGCGGTGGACCCCAAGCCGGTGGCCGCAACTCCATGACCTCGACGCGCGGTGGCGGAGATTCCTCGATCCGGAGTAGTGGCGGCGGTTCCCAGGTCGGTGGCGGCGCTCCCCGATCCAGAGGGCGAGCAACAGCGGGGCCCTTGTGCGGGCAAGCGGCGGCATCCCCGAGGTCCCGAGGAGGCGGCACTTCCAAGGCCGGCGAGCAAGCGACGCCCGTCGACGTGCGAGTAGCGACGGCGACGCATGAGGCGCGATCTTCGAGCGAGCGGCGTCATGGAAGGCCCGAGATGCGCGCAGCGATGATCGCGCGTGACATCCTCCAATCCGGCGCAGTTTTCTTTTCGATTATTGTGTTTTATGCCTATCACATGTATTATTTAAGCTAAAAACTGTACGATTTTATGCTTGAACACAGAGTTCGTATATCAGTTTACTGCATGCACATTGGAAAGGCAATTCCTTGATTTATGTTGTTCGTAATTTGCGCGCATGCAATGGAAACTCCCACGATTTTGCCATAATTTTTGGATCTGTATAAAAATAGAAACCGCATGCATGCGGCTGCCATATTTTTCGGATCTGTCATAAAAATAGGATCGTAATAACAACCTACTAAAGCTATCAACCTTTAATTGACTCGGTATTTACGCTTATAATTGAGAGATTTTATGCTCAAAGCTTAAGGTTTTTACGCTCCACCCAGAGAATGTGTCCACCAGTGAACAACATGCCAGATTTTTTACGCAGTGTAAGGAATTGCATAAATACCTACACCGTGTAGTATAATTTGTTTCAGTATACATCATAAACTAGTTCTAATGCGTTTAGCTGCATGGCTGTTGGAGGGATCCTATATTTATGAATGAAATAAAACATTTAATGCGATTTTTTGTTTCTATGCATGCAATTCATTTCCTTTTATTGCATATTCTTTCCATCATAAATTCGTGTCCATGCAGCTGGTAGCAGATTTTTACGCAGTATACCGAATTGCATAATTATCTACATAGTATAGCATATTTAGTATCAGTATATATCATAAAATGATCATTACGAGTTTTAGTTGCATGTCTGTTGCAGCGATCCTAAATTTATGGAGTAAATAAAGCCTTTAAAATAGAAACTGTCACACATATCTTTCCTAAATTTACGCGCATGTCAGGGAACGTGTTTGACTCATGCATGCATTTTGCCATAATTTTTGGATCTGTTATAAAAATAGAAACCGCATGCATGCGGCTGCCATATTTTTTGAATCTGCCATAAAAATAGGATCGTAATAACAACCTACCAGAGCTACCAACCTCTCACATTGGACAGATATTTACGCTTATAATTGAGAGATTTTATGCTCAAAACTTAAGGTTTTTACGCTCCAACCTGTAGATGCATCCACCAGTGAACAACATGCTAGATTTTTTTACTCAGTGTACCGAATTGTATAAATACCTACATCGTGTAGTATAATTAGTATAAGTATAAATCATAAACTAGTCTAATGTGTTTAGCTGCATGGTTGTTGGAGAGATACTATATTTATGAAGCAAATTACACATTAAATACGATTTTTTGTTTCTATACATGCAATTCATTTTCTTTCATTACACATTATTTTCATCATAAATTCGTGCGCATGCAGCTAGTAACAGATTTTTACGCAGTATACCGAATTGCATAATTATCTACACAGTGTAGCATATTTAGTCTCAATATATATCATAAAATGGTCCTTACGTGTCTAGCTGCATGGCTGTTGCAGCGATCCTAAATTTATGGAGAAAATAAAGCATTTAAAAATAGAAACCGCCATATATTTTTTTCCTAAAATTACGCGCATGCATTGGATGGTGTTTGACGCATGCATGCATTCCTTTTTTTGCGCTAACAGACGTGGTGCAGGTGGCGCACCCGACAGGCTTGTTGGGCGCGCTGGCCGCTGGATTGAACCAGGTTATA
Organism: Zea luxurians; assembly: GCA_029449295.1. Lineage (NCBI taxonomy): Eukaryota > Viridiplantae > Streptophyta > Magnoliopsida > Poales > Poaceae > Zea > Zea luxurians. The sequence continues at coordinate 2,088,403 of JAOPSE010000047.1, forward strand.
GGGTGGTCGGCCTGGGCTTCCGTTAACTATTGGAAGCCCAGGGCTCCCGTTATACCTACCCTATATATATATATATATATATATATATATATATATATATATATATATATAGAGAGAGAGAGAGAGAGAGACTGTCGCCGTGGGAGGAGCCTCTCAAGTCTCACCTGATCGAATGGTAGGAAATCTTGGGAACAATAGGAATCGAACTGACTAGCTCACAACCGTCGAGCATACCACTGAGCTAATGCTCAGTTCCTAGTGTTATATTTTTTTTGCTGGCTTTTGTGGGATGATGCTAGTTCTCTCATGGTGTGTCTCCTACTACTGGCAAGCTCTAGTAGTGTCATATCTTTTGCCAGCTTTTGTGGGATGAGGCTTGTGCTATCGTGACGCATCCCGGCCGAGTTGGCAAGCTCTAGTAGTGTCCTATCTTTCGCTGGCCTTTGGGATAAGGCCACAGCTCCTGATATGGTGCCTCTATCCAGGGCCGTTCCTGACTTTTTAGGGGCCCGGTGCGAAATCAGAAATGGAGGCCCCATCCACACACAATATATATAATATTCAACATATACAAATTATAATGCACTATTTTCAAGTTTATAAGATGACAAATATAAAATATAGCAAAAACACATGTTATCCGATATCATTAAAAATATCTTCTAACATTTTGTGATACAAATCATCGCTTATACCATTAAGATCAATCTCATCCAACAACTTCTTTTAGATACATATAATCGCCAAACCATTTAACCTCTATTAACTCATTGTTGACCTTAAATAATTCAAAACATATTTCAAGTTTAAAAATCTTCTCTTCGTCGATGCAACCATCATGTGTATAATAAATAATACTCTCTCTGTATCAAAATAGAATTTATTTTGCTTCTCTAGTTGATTCCTCATCATCTAGTTGAATATAGACATAAAAATAAAGAGTTAAAACAAATACTATTTTGGAACGAAGTGAATATTAGATAAGTAATTGAGACATTAGTTTAACAATCTAAACGAAACTGATCGATAGTGCATCGCTCTTGCGTATTTATGTCTAGGGTAGATATTCTTAGCGGGGAAAAAGTGCTAACGTCCAGTGGTCAGAGGGGCCCTCTGTTTTTTGGGGGCCCGGTGCGGCCGCACCCGCCGCACCCCCTCAGGGCCGGCCCTACCTCTATCCGGTGACATGCTTCATTGGTGCCGTCTCTCTGCTACTTGTATTATGCTGTTGGACTGATTTCATTTGTGCTATGTAACTATCAGAAACTAACTCATGGCTCCTGTGATGAAACTCATGGATCAGCCTTGATGGTCGTTGTGGTGTTAACTTGATGGTTCTGACTGTGAACCTATTGATTTGATTTAGTTCTGAATCGTTGCCCTTATGCCAGTGGTGTGAACTTCAATTGATTTTTTATTTAATTCTTACTCTTATGAAAATAAATTTATACCCTGTTCCTGTTAATTCTGAGCGGTTGCCAGCAACAACGCCGCCATCTCTGTATTAAGAACAAACTGAGCTTATGCTAATGATGATTCTTACCGTAACTACTTACAATAGCCGGTGCTTATATATTAATTAGTAATAGTATTGTTGCCAACCGTTTACCTTGAGTTGTCATGACCAGATACGTGGTTCATCAATTTTCTCCACCTTGGGGAGAGCGTGTATGCGCAGGTGAATGGCTTAAGGGATCATGCTACGTACAAGGGATATAGGTCAAAGGAAGAAAACCTATGAAGCATCATACCCTGGCAAAAGAAGATGAAGATGGGAGATTAGAGTACCTGATACTCACGGACATGTGTCGGTGAAAGACCTATTATTAATCATAAGCGAAACTGTGTAATCATTTGTATTTTACTTGATTATGTTTTTCTTACCTAACTGTAGTCACTTGCTATGGGACGGGGAGTGCAGTGTGCAAACAGCAGCAGCAGCAGCGTGCAGACAGAAAGGAGCGGACATGTACAAGCCCCGGTGGGTGGGTCAGCCGGTCAGGTTAGCGCGATCCAGATTAGACAGCTTAACCAACGTTTCCACAGTCGGATGGTTCAGGCGCATCTGACTCACTCCAAACAGAGGCCGCCAGAGATGATTAGAGACAGGCCAATTGCTCGACCTCTAGCAGCCAGATGATTAGTACTCTACTAGTACTAAAATAATAGCAGCGTTAGTACCAGTAAGTCTGGCTGCAGCGGTGACCGCTGACCCTCCCCGGCCCTTGCATGGCGCCTGACGCCTGTATGGGCGGAGGGGTCGTCTTCTCCCTCTTATATAGCGTATATAGCGTGTCATTGTTCACTTCTTTTAGTACTGTTTATTTTATAGTTGCAATGAGGTGTATAAAAAACTGATAGTAAATAAAATGTACGTATAGGAAATTGGTAGTAAATAAAAAATTGGTATATAAGTAATTGTTAGTACATAAAAAATTGGTAGTAAATAAAAAGTACGTATATGAAATGATATTTTATAGTTGTAATGAGGTATATAGAAAAAATATAAGGAAAACTTATCGAGAAATGAAAAAATAGGGATAAAATGTTAATAATATAACGTAAAAAAGTGATATGAGAAAAACATTAGAGGATAAGCTAAAGTAGCCCAGCGCCATGTGAAAAAAAAAAGAGCCCTGCGCTAGTGACGATGGCGCTGAGACATCTTGTGGGGGTGGGGAGCTGCTGACAAACACCAGCCCACGTGACGATGGCGCTGAGACTGATGGCGAAGTAGGACGCTGTACTGCAGCACTCCACACCAGCCCACTTGCCCGCCCGCTGTTGACATGACCCTAACTAAAAAGAAGTTTAACTAGTTCGTCTTATTTAAAAAAATTATAATTTTTATTTAATTTTATTTTGATTCAGTTTATCATATACTTTACTTTAACTATCAACCGATTTTTTTTCTATATTTTCACAAATATTTTGAATAAAGTAAGCCAATTAAACTTGGCGTAAAAAAAAAATCAAACGACTTCCATCCTAGAACATACGGATTACTAGGATTGTAGGAGCAACACAGTACAGTACGTTGCGGCGCGCGTGACTCAGTTCCAAATGCCATGCCGAGACTGCATTGCACGGCGTGGCACCAAGCATTGCCAGTTTTTTTTAATATCCCGATCTAGATGGATGGTGATATCATGTCCAAGACTTAATAAAATTAATAGAGTACTCATAAAAATAAGGTGTATCTTCATTTCAAAATCCTATATCTCAAAAAAACATCCAGGTTAAATGTGCTTGACTTAGAGCAATTTAGGATGTGTGACCAATCGGGAAGTTTTCTCATGTGTGCATGAGTGAGGACAAAGTGCGCAAAAAAAACTCGTGTTGGTATGTGTGTACAATATATGACCATAGAGAGATGATAGAAGTTGAGAGCACCTAGAGGGGGGGTGAATAGGTGATCCTGTAAAAACTTCAAACTTAAGCCACAAAAACTTGTTATGTGTTAGCACGATTATTGCCAAGTGGCTAAAGTGAAGTCTCAACAAAACACAATACCACAAGAGATCAAGACAGAGGTGACACGGTGGTTTATCCCGTGGTTCGGCCAAGCCAATGCTTGCCTACTTCCACGTTGTGGCGTCCCAACGGACGAGGGTTGCAATCAACCCCTCTCAAGCGGTCCAAAGACCCACTTGAATACCACGGTGTTTTGTTGTTCCTTTCACTATTCCGTTTGCAAGGAATCTCCACAAATTGGAGTCTCTTGCCCTTACAAGTATATGATCACAAAGAGGCACAGAGTAAGGGAGGGAAGCAACACACACAAATCCACAACAAAAGCGCACACACACGGCCAAGACTCGAGCTCGAATGACTATCTCAGAGTTCACACTAGAACAGAGCTCGAATCACTTAGAATCACAAACGAATGCGCAAAGAACTTGTGTGGATGATCAAGAATGCTTAAGAGTTGCTTGTGTATCTCCTCCATGCGCCTAGAGGCTCCTTTTATAGCCCCAAGGCAGCTAGGAGCCGTTGAGCGCAAATCCGGAAGGTCATCCTTGCCTTCTGTCGTCGGGGGCACCGGACAGTCCGGTGCACACCGGACACTGTCCGGTGCCCGATTTGTTTCCTTTTCTGGCGCTGCCGACCGTTGCAGCCCGTTGGAGATCTGTGAGCCGTTGGCGCACCGGACATGTCCGGTGCACACCGGACAGTCCGGTGCCGTCTTCCGACCGTTGGCTCGGCCACGTGTCCCGCGCCGATTGCGCGGCCGACCGTTGGCCTGGCCGACAGTTGGCTCACCGGACAGTCCGGTGCACACCGGACAGTCCGGTGAATTTTAGCCGTACGCCGCCGGCCAAAATCCCGAGAGCGGCCAGTTCGAGTCGAGTCAGTCTGGCGCACCGGACACTGTCCGGTGCGCACCGGACAGTCCGGTGCTCCAGACCGAGCTGGGACTTGGCTGCACACAGCCAAGTCATTCTCTCCCCTATTCTCTTTTTCTTCTTTCTGTTTCTAACACTTAGACAAATATGTTAGTCCACAAAACCAATGTACTAAGGCTTAGAAACATACCTTTACTTCATGATTTGCACCTTGTTCATCCATGTACACAAATTCACAATTAAACACATGTGTTGGCACTCAATCACCAAAATACTTAGAAATGGCCCAAGGGCACATTTCCCTTTCAATCTCCCCCTTTTTGGTGATTTATGCCAACACTACATAAAGCCACTAGAACAAGTGCAAACTCAATTCAAATAACACTTAAATTTATTTTGAATCAATTTTGGCATATATGGATCATCCTTTGCCACCACTTGGTTTGTTTTTGCAAATCAAACACAAATCTCTATCTCTAAGTTAAACACACATGTTTAAGCATAAAGAGAGTCATTCAAAAAGAGATTGATCAAGGATTTCAAAAACTCCCCCTTTTTCCCATAATTACTACTTCTCCCCACAAGAAGCCAACTTTTGACAAGAGAGACAACAAAAGAGTTTTGACAAACCAAAAGCTCTATTCTACTATTTTCAAAATCTCTCAAGTGGTAGCTGATCCATTTATTGCTTTGGCCTTTATTTTCTCCCCCTTTGGCATCAAACACCAAAACGGAATCAATTTTGGCCCTTTAACCCCATTGCCTCACCAAAATCTTCAATTAAGAGCAAATGGCAATAAGAGGTCATGAGATGAACTTGGAATAAGTTACCCCTCATCGGAGTGCAGTGGAAGTCTTGCATGATCCAAGTCCACCTTTTCCCTTTCAATTCTCCTTTGTGACTAAATCAAACAAACTCAAGCATATGGTTAGTCCCAAAGGGTCAAGTTGTAACACATCTCCCCCTAAACATGTGCATCACTTTGCAACGGACTTGTGAGGTCCAGGGAGTGTTTGTACAACTTGAGCACCATAATAAGCAACAAAATGCAAAAAAGGAAACATGATCAAAAGCATGAATACATGTATGCTATAATTCAATCCAAGTTCCGCGAATCTAAGACATTTAGCTCACTACGCAGCCTGCAAAAGGTCTTCTCATCTAAAGGCTTGGTAAAGATATCGGCTAGCTGGTTCTCGGTGCTAACATAAAACACTTCGATATCTCCCTTTTGCTGGTGGTCTCTCAAAAAGTGATGCCGGATGTCGATGTGCTTTGTGCGGCTGTGCTCAACAGGATTTTCCGCTATTCGGATAGCACTCTCATTATCACATAGGAGTGGGACTTTGCTCAGATTGTAGCCAAAGTCCCTGAGGGTTTGCCTCATCCAAAGTAGTTGCGCGCAACACTGACCTGCGGCAACGTACTCGGCCTCAGCGGTGGATAGGGCAACGGAGGTTTGTTTCTTAGAGTTCCATGACACCAGGGACCTTCCTAAGAATTGGCACGTCCCCGATGTACTCTTCCTATCGACCTTACATCCAGCATAGTCGGAATCTGAGTACCCAATTAAGTCAAAGTTAGACCCCTTTGGATACCAGATCCCGAAGCAAGGCGTAGCGACTAAATATCTAAGAATTCGCTTCACCGCCACCAAGTGACACTCCTTAGGATCGGATTGAAATCTAGCACACATGCATACGCTAAGCATAATATCCGGTCTACTAGCACATAAATAAAGTAAAGACCCTATCATTGACCGGTATGCTCTTTGATCAACGGACTTACCTCCTTTGTTGAGGTCGGTGTGTCCATCGGTTCCCATCGGTGTCTTTGCGGGCTTGGCGTCCTTCATCCCAAACCGCTTTAGCAGATCTTGCGTGTACTTCGTTTGGGAGATGAAGGTGCCGTCCTTGAGTTGCTTCACTTGGAACCCAAGGAAGTAGTTCAACTCGCCCATCATCGACATCTCGAATTTCTGCGTCATCACCCTGCTAAACTCTTCACAAGACTTTTGATTAGTAGAACCAAATATTATGTCATCGACATAAATTTGGCACACAAACAAATCACCATTACAAGTCTTAGTGAAAAGAGTTGGATCGGCTTTCCCAACCTTGAAAGCATTAGCAATTAAAAAATCTCTAAGGCATTCATACCATGCTCTTGGGGCTTGTTTAAGTCCATAGAGCGCCTTAGAGAGCTTACACACGTGGTCGGGGTACCGTTCATCCTCGAAGCCAGGGGTTGCTCTACGTACACCTCCTCCTTTATTGGCCCGTTGAGGAACGCGCTCTTCACATCCATTTGGTACAACCTGAAAGAATGGTGAGCGGCATATGCTAGCAAGATACGAATGGACTCTAGCCTAGCCACAGGAGCAAAAGTCTCCTCAAAGTCCAAACCTGCGACTTGGGCATAACCTTTTGCCACAAGTCGAGCCTTGTTCCTCGTCACCACCCCGTGCTCGTCCTGTTTGTTGCGGAACACCCACTTGGTTCCCACAACATTTTGCTTGGGACGAGGCACCAGCGTCCAAACTTCGTTGCGCTTGAAGTTATTAAGTTCCTCCTGCATGGCCAACACCCAATCCGGATCTAGCAAGGCCTCCTCTACCCTGAAAGGCTCAATAGAGGAGACAAAAGAGTAATGCTCACAAAAATTAACTAATCGAGATCGAGTAGTTACTCCCTTGCTAATGTCACCCAGAATTTGGTCGACGGGATGATCCCTTTGAATCATCGCTCGAACTTGGGTTGGAGGTGCCGGTTGCGCTTCTTCCTCCATCACATGATCGTCTTGTGCTCCCCCTTGATCACACGCTTCCTTTTGATGAACCTGTTCATCGTCTTGAGGTGGGGGATGCACCGTCGTTGAGGAAGAAGGTTGATCTCCTTCATCTTGTTCCTGTGGCCGAACGTCTCCAATCGCCATGGTTCGTATAGCGGCCGTCGGAACATCTTCTTCATCTACATCATCACAATCAACAACTTGCTCTCTTGGAGAGCCATTAGTCTCATCAAATACAACGTCGCTAGAGACTTCAACCAAACCCGAAGATTTGTTGAAGACCCTATACGCCTTTGTATTTGAATCATAACCTAATAAAAACCCTTCTACAGCTTTGGGAGCAAACTTAGAATTTCTACCCTTCTTCACTAGAATGTAGCACTTGTGAAAGTCGCCTAGAGGGGGGGTGAATAGGCGAAACCTGAAAATTAAAACTTTATCCCCCAACTAGATCCCTTGATTAGTGGTTAGAACAAGATATACAAATATCGGATAATAGAAACTAAGTTCTTGCTTGAAAAGAGTATTGCTAAATAATGCGGAAGTGATAAATCAATACAACTAGTAAGTTATAGAATAACAAAGCAAGAAGCCTTAGATGAGAAGAGCACTAGGACAAGTTCTTTCTTGCAACGTGTTGCTTCACTAAATGGGAATTTAACTTGAAGCAACACCAAATGATATTAGCAAATAAAGATGCAAGAAAACTTAGAGCAAGGGAACACAAACAAATCACAAGCAATAAACACAATGGACACGGGTGATTTGTTTTACCGAGGTTCGGCCCTCGAAGGCCTAGTCCCCGTTGAGGAGTCCACTTAAGGACGGGTCTTTTTCAACCCTTTCCCTCTCTCCCCCGATCTCACAAGGATCGGCGAGCTCTTCTTCTTCTCAAGGATCACTCTCGATCCCACAAGGACCACCACAATCTTTGGTGTCTCTTGTTAGCTTTTACAAGCCTCCAAAACTTTGGAGGAAGTTCGAAAGGGAGTCAAAACTCCACGCGCAAATGAACACAAAGATGAAGCACACACTATCTCTCAATGAATCTCACAAGGCACTAGTGCTAAACTCAAATGAGTAGCTCTCTTTTGCTTGCTCTCTATTTTGTGGCACTTGTGTTGGTTGTAGTGGTCTAAATCTTGTGTATAGGATGGATCAATGAATATATGTGGTTGGGAGGGCTTGAGTATGTCAACTAAATGACTTGGAATGTTGCTTGGGCTCCCACACCTTGAAGTGGCCGGTTGGGGTGGTATTTATAGCCACCAACCAAAAACTAGCCGTTGGTGAAGGCTGTCTGTTCGATGGTGCACCGGACAGTCCGGTGCACACCGGACATGTCCGGTGTGACAGCCACGTCACCAAATAGCCGTTGGATTGGAGCTGGTCGACCGTTGGAGGCTTTGTCCTCATGCGGCACCGGACAGTCCGGTGCACACCGGACAGTCCGGTGCCTCTCTGCTCCTCTGCTCTGACTCTGCCGCGTGAACTGTTTACTGTCAGAGTCGACCGTTGGCGCCGAAGTAGCCGTTGCTCCGCTGGCACACCGGACAGTCCGGTGCACACCGGACAGTCCGGTGAATTTTAGCGGAGCGGCTGCCGCGCGAACCCGAGGCTGACGAGTTCCGGAGACCGTGCTTCCTTGGAGCACCGGACATGTCCGGTGCACACCGGACAGTCCGGTGAATTATAGCGCGCCGGCTTCCGAGAAATCCCGAGGGCGAAGAGTTTGAGTTGGAGTCCTCTGGTCGCACCGGACACTGTCCGGTGCACACCGGACAGTCCGGTGCCTCCAGCCAGAGGTGCCCTCGGTTGCCTCGTTGCTCCTTTGTTGAATCCAACACTTGGTCTTTTTATTGGCTAAGTGTGAACCTTTTGCACCTGTATAACTTGTGCACTAGAGCAAACTAGTTAGTCCAACATTTGTGTTGGGCAATTCAACCACCAAAATTATTTAGGAACTAGGTGTAAGCCTAATTCCCTTTCAATCTCCCCCTTTTTGGTGATTGATGCCAACACAAACCAAAGCAAATATAGAAATGCATAATTGAACTAGTTTGCATAATGTAAGTGCAAGGTTGCTTGGAATTGAGCCAATAAATACTTATATGATGTGCATGGATTGTTTCTTTATTTTAAACATTTTGGACTACGCTTGCACCACAAGTTTTGTTTTTGCAAACTCTTTTGTAAATTCTTTTCAAAGTCCTTTTGCAAGATAGTCAAAGGTAAATGAATAAGATTTTGCAAAGCATTTTCAAGTTTTGAAATTTTCTTCCTTTGTTCCAAATGCTTTTCCTTTGACTAAACAAAACTCCCCCTCAAATAAAGTCTCCTCTTAGTGTTCAAGAGGGTTTTAAGATATTAAGTTTTTTAAAAATCCTACTTGCTCCCCCTTTAGAACACAAAGAGATACCAATTTTGAAATTTACCAATTGAAAATCATCAATTTTGAAATTAGTTTGGTGGTGCGGTCCTTTTGCTTTGGGCCAATACTTTCTCCCCCTTTGGCATGAATCGCCAAAAACGGATACTTGGAATGAGATATAGGCCCTTTTAGAAGTACTTTCTCCTCCTTTGGTCATAAAATAAATGAGTGAAGATTATACCAACGTTGGAGAGTGATGCGGAGCGACGGCGAAGGATGAGTAGTAGAGTGGAGTGGAAGCATTGTCTTCGCCGAAGACTCCAATTCCCTTTCAATGTACCTATGACTTGGTTTGAAATTCACTTGAAAACACATTTAGTCATAGCATATAAAAGAGATATGATCAAGAGGATATATTAAATTAAGCATGATCATAGTTCTATATAACATAGATTGCTCCCCCTATGTATGTGCATGGAGAGGAACACATATTTTGGCCTTAAACGCCAATTGCACATAATTAGGTTAATGAGAACATATCTATATCATACAGATTGTGAAGTGCATTGTGTCATAGTATAAGTGTGATGCTCATGACAATTTATGCACTTACGAAAGCATGTTGTAATCCATTTAAGCATTTTCCCTTAAAGATTTCAAAGAGACTTAAGGACCATCCACCTTTGAAACAAAGGCAGCTTATTCTCGTTACAAGGTTAAGCTTTAAGCTCTTTGACAATAAAAGTACTTCATCTAGTTTTTTCAGAGATGCACTAAGGCAGGAATGAATTTTGGGAAATTAAACTAGGTATGAAGCAGGGATAATACATGGACATGCTTTCTCTTCCTTTTATACAAGATATGCAAAGAATGTATAGAAAAAGAAGATTTAGGTACAAGTTTAAATGAAAGGAGATAGTTTTACCTTTTTGTACCTTTACATTGGGACGCTCTCTTCATTGTGCTTTGTCTTTAGTCTTTAGATGCTTAAGACCTATACTCAATGACAATATATGAAAATATTTTGCACAAGAGAGGATTCTACAACTGGTTATCTTTTCAAGTTTAGCATATATCAAATGGATCACAAGTTGCATCAATGTATCATGAATTCTCCTTTTAACTTAGTGCATATCAAGAGATATCGAAGTATATACGGCACTAAGAAGCATGATTGTTGATTGAAGTTATTCAATGATCAAACAAACAACATATGTGATCAAAAGAACAACATATACATTAGATTATCAATTAAGCTTTGAGTAGGAGAATTCAGCAAATATGCTACTTTAGAGTGAAAGACAAGAATTTAAAGTAGTAGCATACTTCACGAGGAACTTATTCTCATGCAAGAGACTATATGAAACTACTGAGATAAAGCAATAGTCTCAACATAATCAAGATAAAGGGCTCCCCCTAAAGATGTGCATCAAGTATTTGAATGAATTGAATGGATGCATTTACTTTAAAGACAAGTAGAGAGAAGCATTATACATCTTGATTAAGGCTCATAAAAAATTTGCTATAAACAACTTAAGCCTAGCATTCTCATTATGAAAGAATTTAGACTACTCACAACCACACCATTAATTGTTTTGTAGATCTTACTATCCAAGTAGGTGGTGTTGTTCTTGATGTCCTCCTCTTTCATTTGAGAATCCTCCCTTTGCAGTGGCTTCTTTTTCTTTTCAAACTTATTGAAAATACTCAAGAAGGATGTTAGTAACACAAGGGAGTATATAATGAAAGGATGATTTCTTTTAGATAGGAAATAACCATAATTCATCATCCATAAGTCACACAGACATGAAGTAAAATCCTTAACATTAGTGCACTCATACTTGAAAGGAGGAACATGCACTATTTAACAATTTGATTACTCATAGGAATTTACTTCTTCATATTGAACTTTATTATCATGACTTAGAAGCGCATCAATATGAGAATGGATATAGCAAAGGCATGAATTAGATTCTAATGGACAAACACATTTATGAATATGATATTGAATTGCATACTTAGTTAATTTCGGTTCAATAAAGAATCTATTCCTCACAAGGGTAGAATATGATAATTTAGATTAAATCCCCATTGAGATGGGAACCAAACTTAAAAAGATGAGTTCCCATACCTTTGCTTTTACCTTTCTTCCTTCGGGTGAAAATCAACCCATGAGACTTGTGCACTTTCTCTCTTGTAGACTTTCATAATTGAACTCAAGAGAAATGTTAGTAGCAACACAAGCACTAGTTTCCATTTTTGTGATCATTTTGATAAGGAATGGAAGCTAGATTACCAAAACATGGAAACTCTATAGCATGAACTAGATTATCCATAGATGATGTTATGCTCAATTTAACTCATAAAACAAGCATAAATAATCCTTTGAGATTATAGGAATAAATCTAATTCATGATTTGGAAAGCGATAAATGTGAAAGAATCATATCCAATTTGAGCAAGTAAAATACATCATAAAACATTGGATTGATTTTTCTTTTCATGTTAGATTACATGCTTCCAAAGAGAAACATATTCTCTACAAGTGAGACTATTTGGGTTACTTAAATACAATCAATAGTCTCACCACTCTAGTTATAGAGAGAGTTTTCCTTTTATAAGTGTCCTAAGGATTTGAATTCCTTACATGACACCTTATTCTTTTAAGAACTTGAAATATCTCTCTAGCATCATGGCAATAATAGAATGACTAGCGAAGAACATGCCATGAGGTACTTCCAACAATTTAAAGCATGTAGATTGCCATAAGATGGAAATGATGAGTATACAATCTACCATATGAGAGGAAATTCTTCAAAGAATGGTAATATCAATTTAAAGACATTTGAAGCGCTACACATTTCTTATGTGACTACACAAGAACACATAATAAAATACTTGCACTTTAAAAGCATAGAGGTTACCATCCTTGACTTTCCTCCATGTTGTAGGCCTTGATTTTTCCGCATAAGATAATTCTTTATTTCCTACAACATCAATAACTTCCTCGAGATGATATGAGTTTAAGACATAGCAATTTGAAAAATAACCTTGGGTCAATCATGTATATAGATCATTGAAGATTGATAGCTTGAGTTGATACGAATTGAATGAACTCTCTCAAGCACCCCAAAGACTTCATATCATCTCCTTCTCCTACAAGGCTTGTCAAGCATATTTTGGTACCCATCGCTTGATGGGTCCACCATGGTTAGTCAACAAAGATCTAGGAACCCAAAAGTCCTTTGTGTTAGCACTAGGTAAACTCATTACCTTTCTAGCACAAGTTGCAATTTTGGGTTGCCTAGTTACATGAGAATTAATTGACAAGCTAGGAGTAGAATTGTTACCAATGGGACAATCCTTGCATTGATGTCCCTTCTTTCGGCATGTGTAGCAAAGGCGTTTTTCAAGTTTTGAAGCTTTCTTCTTTCCTTGTTTGTTGCTTGCTACATGGTTAGTAAAGACTTTCTTTTCTAACCCTATGCCTTTTTGTTTTAAATGGGGACAAGATCTAAGCAAGTGTCCCTTCTTGGAGCATTTAAAACAAAGTCTATCATCCTTGTTAATAATTAAGCCATTTTTAATGTAGGGACACGACCTAATCAAGTGCCCCTCTTCAAAGCATTCACTACACCTCTTAATGTGAAGTGTGGCTTGATCATTACCTTGGATGTTACCTTTTATGGAGGCGTGGTTGAGGCTTTTGGAGGAGGTGTTGAATTTCATCTTTTGTTTCTTCCTCTTGGCAATCCTCAAATCCTTGACATTTTCTTCAAGGGATGTAGTGCATGCCACAGTTGTTCCCGTCTCAAGCTTCTTCACCATGTGATCACGGATATCTTGAGAAGGTTGGGCAATGCATTTCCCTTTTAGTTGTGTCAAGCTCTTCTTTAGCCTCTCATTTTCTTCTTTGAGCTTTTGATATGAATCATCATTTGTTCCTGCAAATTCTAACTCAAAGGAAGATTTGCTTGTCGACGGACAACAAGCATTAGCACATGGTAATATAGCATCAATTTGAATACATGTGCATGAGTGAGGTTGTTGGGATTTTAAGTTTTCTATCACAACCTCATGAGCAATATTTAATATGATATGATCATCTCTAAGATTTTCATGAGAGCATAGGAGCATATCATATTTTTCTTGAAAAGCTAGATTCTCAATTTTTAGCTTTTCTACTTGGTCCTTAAGCAAGGTATTCCTATTTACTAATTGAGCGATACAATGTAAAGCGTTATCTTGCTCAATTGAAATAGTTTCATACCTTTGGACCAAATCAACATGAGAGCACTTTAGCTCCTCATGTTCTTTAGTCAACTCGTCAAAGTGTAGCATTTTTATGGAGAGAATATCTTCTAGCTTTTGACGAGCTTCGCTTTGCTCTCTCGCTCTTTCTAGAAGTTTGAGCATGACCGCCTTATCTTCTTGGCTTAGGCGAGCGTAGAGATGCACAAAGCTTCTTTCTTCCTCCTCATCCTCATTTGTGCTTCCGCTATCATTTTCATTAGCCACACAACACATGTGGGAATCGAAATGGGAAGACAAACCTTTTGGAGAGGTGGATTCATCGTTTGGTCTCCATCGTTCATTCTCTTCTTCTTCCTTGCAAGGGTTAGTATCACAAATACCAAAGGAAGTAGAGACACAAAATGAACTATCATGTTTGGACTCATCAAATTTGCTTTTAATTCTAGTCCAAATATCATGCGCATCATGGACGGATTCATCATAGTTTGATATGAAGGCATGATAATCTTCTTTGCTAAGAGAATTAGTTAAGATGTCAAAAGCTAGATAGTTTAAGCGATAACATCTTTGATCCTCCTCGGAATTAATTTCTCCATTGAAGTTAGAGGGAAAAATACTCTTGTCTATAATTTGTTCTAATCGTGGATCTATGGTCCTAAAAGCATTTATCACACTAGATGACCATGAATCATAGTTAGAACAATCATCAAATAAAATCTCAAGAGTTACCTCCTTCCGAGTTGGGTTCTCCTGGGTCTTCTTGTTCTTTTGGGATCTTCTACGAGCCATCACTTCGAGTTGTTAGACTCAAGATGAAGTGCCTAGCTCCGATACCAATTGAAAGTCGCCTAGAGGGGGGGTGAATAGGCGAAACCTGAAAATTAAAACTTTATCCCCCAACTAGATCCCTTGATTAGTGGTTAGAACAAGATATACAAATATCGGATAATAGAAACTAAGTTCTTGCTTGAAAAGAGTATTGCTAAATAATGCGGAAGTGATAAATCAATACAACTAGTAAGTTATAGAATAACAAAGCAAGAAGCCTTAGATGAGAAGAGCACTAGGACAAGTTCTTTCTTGCAACGTGTTGCTTCACTAAATGGGAATTTAACTTGAAGCAACACCAAATGATATTAGCAAATAAAGATGCAAGAAAACTTAGAGCAAGGGAACACAAACAAATCACAAGCAATAAACACAATGGACACGGGTGATTTGTTTTACCGAGGTTCGGCCCTCGAAGGCCTAGTCCCCGTTGAGGAGTCCACTTAAGGACGGGTCTTTTTCAACCCTTTCCCTCTCTCCCCCGATCTCACAAGGATCGGCGAGCTCTTCTTCTTCTCAAGGATCACTCTCGATCCCACAAGGACCACCACAATCTTTGGTGTCTCTTGTTAGCTTTTACAAGCCTCCAAAACTTTGGAGGAAGTTCGAAAGGGAGTCAAAACTCCACGCGCAAATGAACACAAAGATGAAGCACACACTATCTCTCAATGAATCTCACAAGGCACTAGTGCTAAACTCAAATGAGTAGCTCTCTTTTGCTTGCTCTCTATTTTGTGGCACTTGTGTTGGTTGTAGTGGTCTAAATCTTGTGTATAGGATGGATCAATGAATATATGTGGTTGGGAGGGCTTGAGTATGTCAACTAAATGACTTGGAATGTTGCTTGGGCTCCCACACCTTGAAGTGGCCGGTTGGGGTGGTATTTATAGCCACCAACCAAAAACTAGCCGTTGGTGAAGGCTGTCTGTTCGATGGTGCACCGGACAGTCCGGTGCACACCGGACATGTCCGGTGTGACAGCCACGTCACCAAATAGCCGTTGGATTGGAGCTGGTCGACCGTTGGAGGCTTTGTCCTCATGCGGCACCGGACAGTCCGGTGCACACCGGACAGTCCGGTGCCTCTCTGCTCCTCTGCTCTGACTCTGCCGCGTGAACTGTTTACTGTCAGAGTCGACCGTTGGCGCCGAAGTAGCCGTTGCTCCGCTGGCACACCGGACAGTCCGGTGCACACCGGACAGTCCGGTGAATTTTAGCGGAGCGGCTGCCGCGCGAACCCGAGGCTGACGAGTTCCGGAGACCGTGCTTCCTTGGAGCACCGGACATGTCCGGTGCACACCGGACAGTCCGGTGAATTATAGCGCGCCGGCTTCCGAGAAATCCCGAGGGCGAAGAGTTTGAGTTGGAGTCCTCTGGTCGCACCGGACACTGTCCGGTGCACACCGGACAGTCCGGTGCCTCCAGCCAGAGGTGCCCTCGGTTGCCTCGTTGCTCCTTTGTTGAATCCAACACTTGGTCTTTTTATTGGCTAAGTGTGAACCTTTTGCACCTGTATAACTTGTGCACTAGAGCAAACTAGTTAGTCCAACATTTGTGTTGGGCAATTCAACCACCAAAATTATTTAGGAACTAGGTGTAAGCCTAATTCCCTTTCAACTTGCTCCCAAATACACGAAAGTACGATACATTGGGTTTGTTACCGGTTAGTAGCTCATATGACGTCTTCTTAAGGAGGCGGTGAAGGTAGACCCTGTTGATGGCGTGGCAAGCCGTGTTCACGGCTTCCGACCAAAAGCACTCGGGGGTCTTGAATTCTCCAAGCATCGTCCTCGCCATATCGATTAGCGTCCTGTTCTTCCTCTCTACCACACCATTTTGTTGTGGTGTGTAGGGAGCGGAGAACTCGTGCTTGATCCCTTCCTCCTCAAGAAACTCCTCCACTTGAAGGTTCTTGAACTCGGACCCGTTGTCGCTCCTAATCTTCTTCACCTTGAGCTCAAACTCATTTTGAGCTCTCCTGAGGAAGCGCTTGAGGGTCCCTTGGGTTTCAGACTTATCCTGCAAAAAGAACACCCAAGTGAAGCGGGAAAAGTCATCAACAATAACTAAACCATACTTACTTCCTCCTATGCTTAGATAGGCGACGGGTCCGAAGAGGTCCATATGCAGCAGCTCCAGAGGTCTTGACGTGGTCATCACATTCTTGCTGTGATGTGCTCCTCCAACTTGTTTACCTGCCTGACAAGCTGCACAAGGTCTATCTTTTTCGAAATAAACATTTGTTAGACCTATCACGTGTTCTCCCTTTAGAAGCTTGTGGAGGTTCTTCATCCCCACATGTGCTAAGCGGCGATGCCACAGCCAGCCCATGCAAGTCTTAGCCATTAAGCATGCATCTAGACCGGCCTCTTCTTTTGCAAAATCAACTAAGTAAAGCTTGCCGTCTAGTACACCCTTAAAAGCTAGTGAACCATCACATCTTCTAAAGACAGACACATCTACATTTGTAAATAAACAATTATATCCCATTTGACATAATTGACTAACAGATAGCAAATTATATCCAAGACTTTCCACTAGGAATACATTTGATATAGAATGCTCATTAGAAATTGCAATTTTACCTAACCCTTTTACCTTGCCTTGATTCCCATCACCGAATATAATTGAATCTTGGGAATCCTTATTCTTGACGTAGGAGGTGAACATCTTCTTCTCCCCCGTCATATGGTTTGTGCATCCGCTGTCGATAATCCAGCTTGAACCCCCGGATGCATAAACCTGCAAGACAAATTTAGGCTTGGGTCTTAGGTACCCAACTCATGTTGGGTCCTGCAAGGTTAGCACAAATATCTTTAGGGACCCAAATGCAAGATTTATCTCCCTTGCATCTAGCCCCTAATTTCCTAGCAACTACCTTCTTACCCTTTCTACAAATAGCAAAGGGAGCATTACAAGCATAATAAATGGTAGAAGGTTCATTCACTACTTTCCTAGGAGCATGAATAACATTCTTTCTAGGTACATGAGCAATATCTCTCCTAGGCATATGTACAACATTTCTCCTACACATATCTCTACCATGCTTATAAGAAGAACTAGAAACAAACATGGCATGAGAATCATACATATGTGAATCAAAATGATTATAAGCATTTCTAGCATTTCTCCTATCATAATACATAAAAGCATGATTCTTTTTAGCATTACTAGCCATAGGGGCCTTCCCCTTCTCATTGACGAAGATGGGAGCCTTATGGCTTGTTAAGTTCTTGGCTTCCCTCTTGAAGCCAAGCCCATCCTTAATTGAGGGATGTCTTCCAATTGTATAGGCATCCCTTGCAAATTTTATCTTTTCAACTTCACTCTTGCTAGTCTTAAGTTGAGCATTAAGACTAGCCACTTCATCTTTTAGTTTTGAAATTGAAACTAAGTGTTTGCTACAAGTGTTAACATCAAAATCCTTACACCTAGTGCAAATTGTAACATTTTCAACACAAGACTTAGATTTATTTGTTACTTCTAATTTAGCATTTAAATCATGGTTAACACTTTGTAAAGTAGCAATGGTTTCATGACAAGAAGATATTTCACTAGAAAGCACTTCATTTCTTTTCACTTCTAAAGCATATGATTTTTGTGCCTCTACAAACTTATCATGTTCATCATACAATAAATCCTCTTGCTTTTCTAAAAGCCTATCCTTTTCATTCAAAGCATCAATCAATTCATTGATTTTATCTATCTTAGATCTATCTAAGCCCTTGAACAAGCAAGAATAATCTATGTCATCATCACTAGACTCACTATCACTAGAAGAAGCATAAGTGGAGTCTTGAGTACTCACCTTCTTCTCTCTTGCCATCAGGCAAGTGAGACGCTCGTTGGGGAAGAGAGCTGATTTGTTGAAGGCAGTGGCGGCGAGTCCTTCGTTGTCGGAGTCGGAGGAGGAGCAATCCGAGTCCCACTCCTTTCCTAGATGCGCCTCGCCCTTTGCCTTCTTGTATTGCTTCTTCTTCTCTCTTTTGTTCCCCTTTTCCTGGTCACTTTCATTATCGGGACAGTTAGCAATGAAATGACCAAGCTTACCGCATTTGAAGCATGAGCGCTTCCCCTTGGCTTTGGTCTTGCTTGGTTGTCCCTTGTGACCTTTAAGCACCGTCTTGAATCTTTTAATGATGAGAGCCATCTCTTCATTATTAAGGCCAGCCGCCTCAATCTGTGCCACCTTGCTAGGTAGCGCCTCCTTGCTTCGTGTTGCCTTGAGAGCAAGGGGTTGCGGCTCGTTGATCGGACCGTTCAACGCTTCGTCGACGTATCTTGCCTCCTTGATCATCATCCGCCCGCTTACGAATTTTCCAAGCACTTCCTCGGGCGTCATCATCGTGTACCTGGGATTCTCACGAATATTGTTCACGAGATGAGGATCAAGTACGGTAAAGGACCTGAGCATTAGGCGGACGACATCGTGATCCGTCCAACGCGTGCTTCCGTAGCTCCTTATTTTGTTGATAAGGGTCTTGAGCCGGTTGTACGTCTGAGTTGGCTCCTCTCCCCTTATCATGGCGAACCGTCCAAGCTCGCCCTCCACCAACTCCATCTTGGTGAGCATGGTGATGTCGTTCCCCTCGTGAGAGATCTTGAGGGTGTCCCATATCTGCTTGGCATTGTCCAAGCCGCTCACCTTATTGTACTCTTCCCTGCACAAAGATGCTAAGAGAACAGTAGTAGCCTGTGCATTTTTATGAATCTGTTCATTTATAAGCATAGGGCTATCCGAGCTATCGAATTTCATTCCGTTCTCCACAATCTCCCATATGCTAGGATGGAGAGAGAATAAGTGACTACGCATTTTGTGACTCCAAAATCCGTAGTCCTCCCCATCGAAGTGTGGAGGTTTGCCAAGAGGAATGGAAAGCAAATGCGAATTCGAACTATGTTGAATACGGGAATAATCAAATGAAAAGTTCGAATTGACCGTCTTCCTGTAGTCGTTGTCGTCGTCCTTTTGGGAAGAAGTGGATTCATCACTATCGTCGTAGTAGATGATCTCCTTGATACGCCTCGTCTTCTTCTTCTTCCCTTCCTTTCGTCTATGGCCCGAGCCGGAGTCGGTAGGCTTGTCGTCCTTCGGCTCGTTGACGAAGGTCTCCTTTTCTTTGTCGTTGATCACAATACCCTTCCCCTTAGGATCCATCTATTCGGGCGGTTAGTCCCTTTGTGAATAGAACGGCTCTGATACCAATTGAGAGCACCTAGAGGGGGGGGGGTGAATAGGTGATCCTGTAAAAACTTCAAACTTAAGCCACAAAAACTTGTTATGTGTTAGCACGATTATTGCCAAGTGGCTAAAGTGAAGTCTCAACAAAACACAATACCACAAGAGATCAAGACAGAGGTGACACGGTGGTTTATCCCGTGGTTCGGCCAAGCCAATGCTTGCCTACTTCCACGTTGTGGCGTCCCAACGGACGAGGGTTGCAATCAACCCCTCTCAAGCGGTCCAAAGACCCACTTGAATACCACGGTGTTTTGTTGTTCCTTTCACTATTCCGTTTGCAAGGAATCTCCACAAATTGGAGTCTCTTGCCCTTACAAGTATATGATCACAAAGAGGCACAGAGTAAGGGAGGGAAGCAACACACACAAATCCACAACAAAAGCGCACACACACGGCCAAGACTCGAGCTCGAATGACTATCTCAGAGTTCACACTAGAACAGAGCTCGAATCACTTAGAATCACAAACGAATGCGCAAAGAACTTGTGTGGATGATCAAGAATGCTTAAGAGTTGCTTGTGTATCTCCTCCATGCGCCTAGGGGCTCCTTTTATAGCCCCAAGGCAGCTAGGAGCCGTTGAGCGCAAATCCGGAAGGCCATCCTTGCCTTCTGTCGTCGGGGGCACCGGACAGTCCGGTGCACACCGGACACTGTCCGGTGCCCGATTTGTTTCCTTTTCTGGCGCTGCCGACCGTTGCAGCCCGTTGGAGATCTGTGAGCCGTTGGCGCACCGGACATGTCCGGTGCACACCGGACAGTCCGGTGCCGTCTTCCGACCGTTGGCTCGGCCACGTGTCCCGCGCCGATTGCGCGGCCGACCGTTGGCCTGGCCGACAGTTGGCTCACCTGACAGTCCGGTGCACACCGGACAGTCCGGTGAATTTTAGCCGTACGCCGCCGGCCAAAATCCCGAGAGCGGCCAGTTCGAGTCGAGTCAGTCTGGCGCACCGGACACTGTCCGGTGCGCACCGGACAGTCCGGTGCTCCAGACCGAGCTGGGACTTGGCTGCACACAGCCAAGTCATTCTCTCCCCTATTCTCTTTTTCTTCTTTCTGTTTCTAACACTTAGACAAATATGTTAGTCCACAAAACCAATGTACTAAGGCTTAGAAACATACCTTTACTTCATGATTTGCACCTTGTTCATCCATGTACACAAATTCACAATTAAACACATGTGTTGGCACTCAATCACCAAAATACTTAGAAATGGCCCAAGGGCACATTTCCCTTTCAGAAGTAAGTACCGACGGTCCGATAGTGGACGGGGTGTTACAAGTAGTATCAAAACCGGTCATCATGGTTTCGCGGGCGTGTGTGGACTAGGAGGTTCGGGTATATGACGCATGGCATATGTGCACACACGATACATATGACATGCCATATGATGGCATGCATTAGACACACAGACATGACCAAGAGGAGATGTTCCTGGCTTAGGGTTGACTAATATGAACGTCGATCTTCTGATTGGAGTGGATTGTGATATACTGATCCTAGTGAATAGTAATATCTGGCATAAGGTTTAATAGAATTAATGAACGATGGTATAGACTGGGCTCCCATTTTTGGACTGGCCTTATGAAAGTAAGAGACATGTTTCTAGAAAGGGGAGTTTTCTCGGTTAATAATGGTCGTGATATACGTTTTTGGGAAGATAGGTGATTAGGTAATTGTACCTTACAACAAAGATTCCCGAGCTTGTATAACCTAGTCCATAGAAAGAATGATATAGTGGCTAATGTCTGTACTACGAGTCCTTTGAATGTTTCCTTTCGAAGAGGACTTGTGGGAGTCAATCTCCAAAATTGGTATAATTTGGTAAGTTTGGTTGTTAATGTATCCTTAAACAATTCAAGGGACAAGTTCCAGTGGGGCCTCCACCAGAACGGTCAGTATTCTGTCAAGTCCTTTTATGATTTCATAATCGGTAATGGACGAGTTAGGCATGACCAAACGGTGTGGAAGCTCAAAATTCCGCTTAAAATCAAGATTTTTTCTTGGTATTTAAGAAGGGGGGTTATACTAACTAAGGATAATTTGGCAAAAAGAAATTGGAACGGCAACAGAAAGTGTGTGTTTTGTTCAGACGACAAGTCGATCCAACATCTTTTCTTTGATTGCCATTATGCCAAGCTTATTTGGCGGGTTGTTAGCTTTACTTTTGGCCTAAAAGAGCCGACTAACACCGAGGACATTTACAATAGGTGGCTTATAAATGTAAATGTTAGGTGGAGGTCGTTGATTTTGGTTGGTGCTACTGCCATTTGCTGGGCATTATGGTTGTGTAGAAATGATGTTGTTTTTGATAAAAGCTCTATACAAACTTATATGCAGGTACTCTTCAGAGGAATTTATTGGTGTCGTTCTTGGACGCTACTCCAAAAACATGAAGACGATGCCAAAATTATGAAGGATGCCTGCATGAGGTTATAAGTGTCGGTGATGCAAATCTTCGCTCATCAGGGGTGGCAATTTGGTAATAGGATTACTATCTAAGTTGTAGCCTTTATGTTTAATTTTGCTCTCCCAACTGCGCTTAGGTTTGTGCCGCCTGTGGCAATGGATTTATTCATCTGTTTCGGATGTAGGTCGGGACATCTTTTCCTATTATCTAAAGAAAATGAACGATGGTATGTATCCTTCTCGAATGGTATGGATGGCTGTGGTATCGGCCGAAGCGAACCATATCGCATGTCGGGTGCGCCGCTCCCACGCCCGCCCCCACCCTGGGCCACACATGACACCAGTTGCCCCCGCCGGGACCTAGAGAGAGATGGTGGCCGGCTGGATGGCGTGGGTGGGCGCCGCCACCCACGTCTTTTTCCGCACCCTCACCTGTTGCTGCTGTACGGTTACTGCTTTACTACTAGGTGCAGAGCTTCTCGTTAGCGCTAGCTCATGGTGGTCGTCCACTCAAATAATGCCGTGCACCTGGTAGCCAATTCGTACTTGTTGCTTTTTTGCTAGCATTAGCTCTTTGTGTCATGGACCCTCCACTCCAAACCTAAATAGTTTCCAAATCCTATTCCCAGACTCTTCTTTTTTTGCGAACAAACTCTATATACCTCTAGACGATATCACGAGCGCATTCCAACTACTACGTTAACAAACACCGTACGTCTACAGCTTCACTCAAAGCACACACCAAAAAGAAATTTCTAACAGACTACCATAACCGCAGTGCAAGCAAAACCTCCCCTGGCGGCAGAACGGCGCACGAACTAGATGTTCGCTGGGGCAAGACCTGGGATTTATTATGGCCGTCCAGGACTTTAGGGCTACGGCCCGCATATACATGTCTTGGCCCGTTTAGGTGCGTTTGGAGAGGAACGTGCGCAGAACGGAGGCCCAAATTAGCTCATGCATTTTCTGTTTCCGATCTTCCCATCTCCGAGTTCATGGTTTCTTTCGGTTTCGCTAGCATATAACCCGCATTAATGCTATAAGCATCCGACCTGGCTCGGTCTAAAACCAAGCCCGAAAAGTCAAGCCGGTCTGGTCCGTATTTATTTTTGGGCCATGTCGGGTCGACCTACTGGCATCTGTTGACAAAAACAGATGAAACATTTTTGTTTTGCATGGAGTGACAATGGTGGGAACTTTTTTCTGAAGTTAATATGGGGGTAGTGAGTCCTTTTACCAAATAAGTTGAAATAAGCATCTGCCGAGGAGCTTATGAGACTTATTTAATAAGCTAACACTATGGACCTCTGAGCAGGCCCTTCCATGTGGGGTCTTAGCCTCGGGGTTGTATTGCCCTTGGTAGGACTAGGCGCATCGTTTTATCTCGGAACAAGATTATACTTAAGGTCTGTTTGATCTGTGGCTAGCTACGTCACACTTTATCTAAGGTTAGTCACACGAATTAAAAAAAAATAACATTAGACAGATAAAGTTAGACAAAGTGTAGTAAGTAAGACAAAGTGTGAGAAGAAAAGCGGGTTGTAAACTTATAGGCTTCGATACAAGCACTAAGAACCTTTATGAGAGGGACAAGTGGAACTCTGCATTAATATTGAAGAGCTAACTACTATATGGATGGGCTACAAGAATTCTTACAGCCAGGTGCTACCTCTATTATTAAACTTGCTCTTAGTCAAAGGCTGAATCTCTAATAATAATTGGCGATGTATAAAACTGTTGCAGGGTGCAGAATAAAAATTCCACATTTTAAAAAATCAGCATGTACGAAACCTTGAATTTTGTAGATTATTTGAAATTGTTGAAATGTTGGGGAACGAGGTGTGGCCCAATTCCAAACTAACCAAACCTTTTCTTCCTTCTCGGCTTCGAGTGCTCCACTCCGCCTAAGACTGCCTCTAACATATAGCAGCCATGTTGGCCAGCTATTTGGGTGTTTGCATGCCCATGTATTTTTGACTGGCAAGCTAAAAATCTTAACTTTGCAACAGATCATGCAAAATAGCTGGACATCACGCGTAGAAAAGAAGGATGAGAGTGAGCCGTACATAACAGATGCACATGGGACCAATTAGTTAGAGACAAAGAAATCAAATTGGCTGGCGTGTGTCGTGGCAGCCATTCTACCTTTCCTCTCTCTTGGCTGCCATTTTTGCTACCATGTATAGCTGCCTCGTTGGAAGGCCTACGGTGTCGTATGAACAGACAAATTGCTTTTGCATGGGGGATGCCAGCTCCATTGCAGTTAGCCTAACTTGACCGCCCACGACACGCCGCCCAGCATGGAAACCATCCTAGAGAAGCGTCGCTGCCGACATGCAAAAACTCTTCCACTGAGATGCGGGCCTAAACGTTTGTTGGCTCAGTGTATCAGTGATCGGTAATGGCTTGCTCTCAAATTCATGTGAATTAGGTAGAATTGAGTAAGTTTCAATTCCTGAATAAGTTAGAATCTTTCATAATTTTTTTTCAATCTCATCTAATCCACGTGGGATAAAAATAACCTAAAACCTTATTTGGTTATTTTAATTCTATTTAGATTGAAGTGGATTGAGTGGTATTAAGATATATTTTGACTCGTTATAAATTTAAAACGAATTAGGCCCTGTTTGTTTCAGATTATAATCTCTCCAGATTATATAATCCAGCGTAAATAATCCAATAGTTAAACAAACACATAAATTATAATTATAGGTTCAGATTATATAATCTAAACTCCAGATTATGATAATCTCATAATCTCCTCAAGACTAGCTTATTTGAGATTATTTTGGGAAAAGACCCACTACCCATGGTAATGTAAATAGAAATTATAATATATGTCATCTTTCTTTTCTCACCTCAAATAAACAATAAGTTTATTGTTGTCTTTGTGAATAATCTACATTTGTATAATCTAAACTACCAAACAACTATGTATAGATTATAATATATCTAGATTATATAATTTAGATTATAATTCAGATTATATAATCTATAAGCTAAAACAAACAGGTCCTTAATCTCACCCAATCACATCAAAAACGAACAAACGGTATATGTCGGCCGTGGAGTAGAGTGCGGCAAATTGACTTTGATTACGACTGCCTCGCTTCCACAATCCGCACTCCCCAGTCCTCACGCCACGGACGCACCAACTGCTAACTGGTAAGTGGTAACTGCTATTCCATCGGTTTGCCATTTTCTCAGCCCAGCTCTTGGAGCCCAGTTTCTCACAGAAGCAGGTATGTAAAAAAAAACAAAAACAAAAACACAATATTAAGATATAACTTGGTTTTCTGAGTTGAAATGTTGAATTAATGTGGGACTGATTCATATTAATATTTAATAATAGTCAATGTTATAGGTCCACTTTAATGCTACGGTGTATTAGTAATTTAGTACCGTACCGGAAGTTTAAGAGACAATTCACTTAACTTAAATAGGTAGATCGTCGGTGCATCTATGAGAAGCCGAGAAAAGTATGAAGAACTGGCACACGCGCGCGCACCACCGACTGGGCTGGGTCGTGGTAGATCAGACCTTAGTCTAAATATTCCTTCCTAACGATTACGCATTTTGCCTAGAGTGATAACCATCCATTTACTGTCATACGTTGGCTCTGACTGTAACGGTAGCTCTGATGGCGACCGTTACTGTCCGTTGGCCTCCCTCTGCGTGTGTATATATACGGAAGAGGTAAGGTTGCTTCTGGTTATTTCTTACTAACGGTTGCGTATTTTGGCTAGAGTGATATCCATCCATTTACTGTCGTACGTTACTGGCTTTCCTGTATTATGGTTAGTAATGGATGAGCTGTAATGGTTGTCAGCTAGTAACGGTCGTCACTGATCAGTTTCTAGCTGGATGTAACGGTAGCTCTGATGGCGACTGTTACTATCCGTTGGCATCTCTCTGCGCGTGTATATATACGGAGGAGTTGGGGCTGTTTCTGGTTACGACAACACAGTACGTACTCGCTCAGTCTCAAGCGCGTTGCACACAGCCATTCCCATCCCACCTTCTGCGAGCACAGAGAGTGTGGGAGAGCAGGCCTCCGAAATCGCCGTCCGTAGAGAGACACTTGCATGGTTGTGCGGGTGATCAGGTTTTTAGAGAGCGTACTCGCGACTACTTGCTTCGTCCGCTCGACCAGCGCTAATCAAGTTTCTCGTCGTCGACGCCGTTCGTGGAACTGCACCGCGTACATCTGTCTACGTCAATTGCATACGACTACATCGAACATACACACGAGATGTCTCGTGTGAATGGAGCCAGTGATGCCTTGAACATCGATCCCTCCGCAGGGTACATTCTGTTTTTAGTAATTGTGCATATTTTATTATTGTTTACTGAAAGTCGCCTAGAGGGGGGTGAATAGGGCGAAACTGAAATTTACAAAGTTAATCACAACTACAAGCCGGGTTAGCGTTAGAAATATAAGCGAGTCCGAGAGAGAGGGTGAAAAACAAATCGCAAGCAAATAAAGAGTAAGACACAAGGATTTGTTTTACCGAGGTTCGGTTCTTGCAAACCTACTCCCCGTTGAGGTGGTCACAAAGACCGGGTCTCTTTCAACCCTTTCCCTCTCTCAAACGGCCACTTAGACCGAGTGAGCTTCTCTTCTAATCACACAGGACACTAAGTCCCCGCAAGGACCACCACACAATTGGTGTCTCTTGCCTTGGTTACAATTGAGATGTTCACAAGAAAGAATGAGAAAGAAAAGAAGCAATCCAAGTGCAAGAGCTCAAATGAACACAAATGTCGCTCTCTCTAGTCACTATTTGATTTTGAGTGATTCCGGACTTGGGAGAGGATTTGATCTCTTTGATTGTGTCTAGAATTGAATGCTATAGCTCTAGTAATATGTTGGAAGGTGGAAGACTTGGATGCAATGAATGGTGGGACCACCAAACTAGCCGTTTAGTGGAGGCTTCTGTCGACGGGCGCACCGGACAGTCCGGTGCGCCAGCCACGTCACCCGGCCGTTAGGGTTCGACCGTTGGAGCTCTGACAGGTGGGGTCTTCTGGCTGTCCGGTGGTGCACCGGACATCTCCTGTAGACTGTCCGGTGCGCCTTCTGACGCTGCTCTGACTCTGGCACGCACTGTAGTGCATTGAATGCGGTTGCAGTCGACCGTTGGCGCTGAAGTAGCCGTTGCTCCGCTGGCACACCGGACAGTCCGGTGAATTATAGCGGAGCGCCCTCTGATTTTCCCGAAGGTGATGAGTTTGGAGCTGAGTTCCCTGGTACCGGACACTGTCCGGTGGTGCACCGGACACTGTCCGGTGGCACACCGGACAGTCCGGTGCGCCAGACCAGGGCACACTTCGGTTGTCTTTGGCTCTCTTTGTTTGAACCCTTTCTTGGTCATTTTATTGGTCTATTGTGAACATTTGGCACCTGTAAAACTTATAATCTAGAGCAAACTAGTTAGTCCAATTATTTGTGTTGGGCAATTCAACCACCAAAATCAATTAGGAAAAGGTGTAAGCCTATTTCCCTTTCAATCTCCCCCTTTTTGGTGATTGATGCCAACACAAACCAAAGCAAATATGAAAGTGCAGAATTGAACTAGTTTGCATAATGTAAGTGCAAAGGATGCTTGGAATGAAACCAATAAATATTACTTACTAGATGCGTATGGATGGCTTTTCTTCTTATTAACATTTTAGACCACGCTTGCACCACATGTTTTGTTTTTGCAAAATGTTTTGAAATTTCTTTTCAAAGTTCTTTTGCAAATAGTCAAAGGTAAATGAATAAGATTTTTGAGAAGCATTTTCAAGTTTTGAAATTTTCTCCCCTTGGTTCAAATGCTTTTCCTTTGACTAAACAAAACTCCCCCTTAATGAAATCCTCCTCTTAGTGTTCAAGAGGGTTTTAAATATTAATTTTGAAGAGGGTATACCAATTTGAAATTATATCAAAATAAGATACCAATTGAAAAAAACTTCTTTTAATACCAAATAAAAGACTATATTTTTGAAATTGGTGGTGGTGCGGTCCTTTTGCTTTGGGCTAATACTCTCTCCCCCTTTGGCATGAATCGCCAAAAACGGATGCTTGAGTGAAATATAAGCCCTTTGAAACTACTCTCTCCCCCTTTGGATAGAAATAAAGGAGTGAAGATTATACCAAAGTTGGAGGGTAGTGCGGAGAGACGGCGAAGGATGAATGATTCGATGGAGCGGAGTGGAAGCCTTGTCTTCGCCGAAGACTCCTTTTCCCTTTCAATCTATGACTTAGCATGAAATGGACTTGAAAGAACACATTAGTCATAAAGCATGAAAGAGATGATCAAAGGTATACATATGAGCTATGTGTGCAAAACATCAATAAAATTTTCTAGAATCAAGAATATTTAGCTCATGCCTAAGTTTGGTAAAAGTTTGTTCATCCAATGGCTTGGTAAAGATATCAGCTAATTGTTCTTTGGTGCTAACATATGCAATCTCGATATCCCCCTTTTGTTGGTGATCCCTTAGAAAATGATATCGAATGGCTATGTGTTTAGTGCGGCTATGCTCAACGGGATTATCCGCCATGCGGATTGCACTCTCATTATCACATAGAAGAGGAACTTTGGTTAATTTGTAACCATAGTCCCTAAGGGTTTGCCTCATCCAAAGCAATTGCGTGCAACAATGTCCTGCGGCAATATACTCGGCTTCGACGGTTGAAAGAGCCACAAAATTTTGCTTCTTTGAAGCCCAAGACACCAGAGATCTTCCCAAGAACTGGCAAGTCCCCGATGTGCTCTTTCTATTAATTTTGCACCCTGCCCAATCGGCATCGGAATAACCAATTAAATCAAATGTGGATCCCCTGGGGTACCAAAGGCCAAACTTAGGAGTATAAACTAAATATCTCAAGATTCGTTTTATGGCCCTAAGGTGAGCTTCCTTAGGATCGGCTTGGAATCTTGCACACATGCACACGGAAAGCATAATATCCAGTCGTGAAGCACATAAGTAGAGTAAGGAACTTATCATCGACCGGTATACCTTTTGATCTACGGATTTACCTCCCGTGTCGAGGTCGAGATGCCCATTAGTTCCCATGGGTGTCTTGATGGGCTTGGCGTCCTTCATCCCAAACTTGGTTAGAATGTCTTGAATGTACTTCGTTTGGCTAATGAAGGTGCCCTCTTAGAGTTGCTTGACTTGGAATCCTATAAAATACTTCAACTCCCCCATCATTGACATCTCAAATTTTTGTGTCATGATCCTACTAAACTCTTCACATGTAGATTTGTTAGTAGACCCAAATATGATATCATCAACATAAATTTGGCATACAAACAAATCATTTTCAAGTGTTTTAGTAAAGAGTGTAGGATCGACTTTTCCGACTTTGAATCCATTAGCAATAAGAAAATCTCTTAGGCATTCATACCATGCTCTTGGGGCTTGCTTGAGCCCATAAAGCGCCTTAGAGAGTCTATAAACATGGTTAGGATACTCACTGTCTTCAAAGCCGAGAGGTTGCTCAAAATAGACCTCTTCCTTGATTGGTCCATTGCGGAAGGCACTTTTCATGTCCATTTGATAAAGCTTGAAGCCATGGTAAGTAGCATAGGCAAGTAAAATGCGAATTGACTCAAGTCTAGCTACGGGTGCATAGGTTTCACCGAAATCCAAACCTTCGACTTAGGAATATCCCTTGGCCACAAGTCGGGCTTTGTTCCTTGTCACCACACCATGCTCGTCTTGTTTGTTGCGGAAGACCCACTTGGTTCCTACAACATTTTGGTTAGGACATGGAACTAAATGTCATACCTCATTCCTCGTGAAGTTGTTGAGCTCCTCTTGCATCGCCATCACCCAATCCGAATCTAGGAGTGCTTCCTCTACCCCCTTATGAATGTCGTCGAGGATGGTGTTCACGAGGTGATCTCGTTGGATTGCTTGGTGGACTCTTAGGTGTGGCAGCCTTGGAACTTGCTCATCCTCTTTGTCTTGATCATTTGCATCTCCCCCTTGATCATTGTCGTCGTCTTGAGGTGGCTCATCTTCTTGATCTTCTTCTTCATCATCTTGAGCCTCATCCTCATCTTGAGTTGGTGGAGATGCTTGCATGGAGGAGGATGGTTGATCTTGTGCTTGAATGGGCTCTTCGGATTCCTTAGGACACACATCCCTAATGGACATGTTCCTTAGCGCGATGCACGGAGCCTCTTCATCATCTAATTCATCAAGATCAACTTGCTCTACTTGAGAGCCGTTAGTCTCATCAAACACAATGTCATAAGAAACTTCAACTAGTCCAGTGGACTTGTTAAAGACTCTATATGCCCTTGTGTTTGAATCATACCCTAGTAAAAAGCCTTCTACAGCCTTAGGAGCAAATTTGGATTTTCTACTTCTTTTAACGAGAATAAAACATTTGCTACCAAAGACTCTAAAATATGAAACATTTGACTTTTTACCAGTTAGGAGTTCGTAAGATGTCTTCTTGAGGATTCGGTGTAGATACAACCGGTTGATGGCGTAGCAAGCGGTGTTGACCGCCTCGGCCCAAAACCGATCCGAAGTCTTGTACTCATCAAGCATGGTTCTTGCCATGTCCAATAGAGTTCTATTCTTCCTCTCCACCACACCATTTTGTTGTGGTGTGTAGGGAGAAGAGAACTCATGCTAGATGCCCTCCTCCTCAAGGAAGCCTTCAATTTGTGAATTCTTGAACTCCGTCCCATTATCGCTTCTAATTTTCTTGATCCTCAAGCCGAACTCATTTTGAGCCCGTCTCAAGAATCCCTTTAAAGTCTCTTGGGTTTGAGATTTTTCCGGTAAAAAGAATACCCAAGTGAAGCGAGAATAGTCATCCACAATAACTAGACAGTACTTACTCCCGCCGATGCTTATGTAAGCGATCGGGCCGAATAGGTCCATGTGGAGGAGCTCAAGTGGCCTGTCAGTCGTCAAGATGTTCTTATGTGGATGATGAACACCAACTTGCTTCCCTGCTTGGCATGCGCTACAAATCCTGTCTTTCTCAAAATGCACATTTGTTAGTCCCAAAATGTGCTCTCCCTTTAGAAGCTTGTGAAGATTCTTCATCCCAATATGGGCTAGTCGGCGATGCCAGAGCCAACCCATGTTAGTCTTAGCGATTAAGCAAGTATCGAGTTCAGCTCTATTGAAATCAACTAAGTATAGCTGACCCTCTAATACTCCCTTAAAAGCTACTGAATCATCACTTCTTCTAAAGACAGTAACACCTGTATCCGTAAAAAGACAGTTGTAGCCCATTTTACATAATTGGGAAACAGAAAGCAAGTTGTAATCTAAAGAATCTACAATAAAAACATTGGAAATAGAATGGTCAGGTGATATAGCAATTTTACCCAATCCTTTGACCAAACCTTGATTTCCATCCCCGAATGTTATAGCTTGTTGGGGATCTTGGATTTTCTCGTAGGAGGAGAACATTCTTTTCTCCCCAGTCATGTGGTTTGTGCACCCGCTATCGATGATCCAACTTGAGCCTGAAAGTCGCCTAGAGGGGGGTGAATAGGGCGAAACTGAAATTTACAAAGTTAATCACAACTACAAGCCGGGTTAGCGTTAGAAATAATAATGAGTCCGAGAGAGAGGGCGCAAAACAAATCGCGGGCAAATAAAGAGTGAGACATGTGGATTTGTTTTACCGAGGTTCGGTTCTCTCAAACCTACTCCCCGTTGAGGAGGCCACAAAGGCCGGGTCTATCTCAACCCTTTCCCTCTCTCAAACGGTCCCTCGGACCGAGTGAGCTTCTCTTCTCAAATCAAACCGGGAACAAAACTTCCCCGCAAGGACCACCACACAATTGGTGTCTCTTGCCTCGGTTACAATTGAGTTTTGATCGCAAGAACAAATGACAAAGAAAAGAAGCAATCCAAGTGCAAGAGCTCAAAAGAACACGACAAATCTCTCTCACTAGTCACTAAAGCTTTGTGTGGAATTGGAGAGGATTTGATCACTTGAGTGTGTCTAGAATTGAATGCCTAGCTCTTGTAAGTGGTTGGGAGGTGGAAAACTTGGATGACTTGAATGTGGGGTGGTTGGGGTATTTATAGCCCCAACCACCAAACTAGCCATTTGGTGGAGGCTGTCTATCGCATGGTGCACCGGACAGTCCGGTGCGCCAGCCACGTCACCAGGCCGTTAGGGTTCCGACCGTTGGAGCTCTGACTACTGGGCCCGCCAGGATGTCCGGTGGCGCACCGGACATGTATTGTAGAGTGTCCGGTGCGCCAACACGCGCGTGCCTGACTTCTGCGCGCTCTGGCGCGCATTTAATGCGCCTGCAGGTGACTGTTGGCGCCGAAGTAGCCGTTGCTCCGCTGTCACACCGGACAGTCCGGTGTACACCGGACATGTCCGGTGAATTATATCGGACTAGCCGTTGTGGATTCCCGAAGCTGGCGAGTTCAGAGTCGCGTCCCCTTGGAGCATCGGACACTGTCCGGTGTACACCGGACAGTCCGGTGAATTATAGCGCGGCAGCTCTGAGATTTCCCAAAGGTGCGAAGTTCATCTTGGAGTCTCCTGGTGCACCGGACACTGTCCGGTGGCACACCGGACAGTCCGGTGCGCTCGACCAGGGTGCCTTCGGTTGTCCCTTTGCTCCTTTGTTTGAACCCTTTCTCTTGATCTTTTTATTGGCTTATTGTGAACCTTTGGTACCTGTAGAACTTATAAACTTGGGCAAGCTAGTTAGTCCAATTATTTGTGTTGGGCAATTCAACCACCAAAATCAATTTAGGAATATAGGTGTAAGCCTAATTCCCTTTCAATCCCCCCTTTTTGGTGATTGATGCCAACACAAACCAAAGCAAATATAGAAGTGCAGAATTTGAACTAGTTTGCATATGCAAGTGCAAAGGTTACTTAGAATTGAGCCAATAAATATTACTTACTAGATATGCATGGATTGTTTCTTTATTTTTAACATTTTGGACCACGCTTGCACCACATGTTTTGTTTTTGCAAATTCTTTTTGTAAATCCTTTTCAAAGTCCTTTTGCAAAATAGTCAAAGGTAAATGAATAAGATTTTGCTAAGCATTTTCAAGTTTTGAAATTTTCTCCCCTTGTTTCAAATGCTTTTCCTTTGACTAAACAAAACCCCCCCTCAAATAAATTCTCCTCTTAGTGTTCAAGAGGGTTTTAAGATATCAATTTTGAAAATACTACTTGCTCCCCCTTTTGAACACAATAAGCTACCAATTTAAAATTTACCAATTGAAAATCATTTTAAAATTAGGGTGGTGGTGCGGTCCTTTTGCTTTGGGCTCATACTTTCTCCCCCTTTGGCATGAATCGCCAAAAACGGATACTTTGAGTGAGATATAAGCCCTTTTAACTACTTTCTCCCCTTTGGCAGATAAAACATATGAGTGAAGATTATACCAAAGACGGAGAGAAGCTCGGAGCGATGGCGAAGGATGAGTTGTAGAGTGGAGTGGAAGCCTTTGTCTTCGCCGAAGACTCCAATTCCCTTTCAATATACCTATGACTAGGTTTGAGATACACTTGAAAACACATGAGTCATAGCATATATAAAAGAGACATGATCAAAGGTATACTTATGAGCTATGTGTGCAAATTAGCAAAAGAAATTCCTGGAATCAAGAATATTGAGCTCATGCCTAAGTTTGGTAAAAGTTTGTTCATCTAGTGGCTTGGTAAAGATATCGGCTAATTGATCTTTAGTATTAATGTATGCAATCTCGATATCCCCCTTTTGTTGGTGATCCCTAAGAAAATGATACCGAACGGCTATGTGTTTAGTGCGGCTATGCTCAACGGGATTATCCGCCATGCGGATTGCACTCTCATTATCACATAGAAGAGGAACTTTGGTTAATTTGTAACCATAGTCCCGCAGGGTTTGCCTCATCCAAAGTAATTGCGTGCAACAATGGCCTGCGGCAATATACTCGGCTTCGGCGGTAGAAAGAGCGACCGAATTTTGCTTCTTGGAAGCCCAAGGCACCAAGGACCTTCCCAAGAACTGGCAAGTCCCCGATGTGCTCTTTCTATTAATCTTACACCCCGCCTAATCGGCACCCGAATAACCAATTAAATCAAATGTGGATCCCCGAGGGTACCAAAGCCCAAACTTAGGAGTATAAGCCAAATATCTCAAGATTCGTTTTACGACCGTAAGGTGTGATTCCTTAGGGTCGGCTTGGAATCTCGCACACATGCATACGGAAAGCACAATATCCAGTCGAGATGCACATAAATAGAGTAATGAACCTATCATCGACCGGTATACCTTTTGATCGACGGATTTACATCTCGTGTCGAGGTCGAGATGCCCATTGGTTCCCATGGGAGTCTTGATGGGCTTGGCATCCTTCATTCCAAACTTGCTTACAATGTCTTGAGTATACTTCGTTTGGCTAATGAAGGTGCCCTCTTAGAGTTGCTTTACTTGAAATCCTAGAAAGTACTTCAACTCCCCCATCATCGACATCTCGAATTTCTGTGTCATGATCCTACTAAATTCTTCACATGTAGATTTGTTAGTAGACCCAAATATAATATCATCAACATAAATTTGCCATACAAACAAATCATTGTCAAGAGTTTTAGTGAATAGAGTAGGATCGGCCTTGCCGACTTTGAAGCCATTAGTGATAAGGAAATCTCTAAGGCATTCATACCATGCTCTTGGGGCTTGCTTGAGCCCATAAAGCGCCTTAGAGAGCCTATAGACATGGTTAGGGTACCCACTGTCTTCAAAGCCGGGAGGTTGCTCAACGTAGACCTCTTCCTTGATTGGTCCATTGAGGAAGGCAATCTTCACGTCCATTTGGTAAAGCTTGAAGCCATGGTAAGTAGCATAGGCTAATAATATGCGAATTGACTCAAGCCTAGCTACGGGTGCATAGGTTTCACCGAAATCCAAACCTTCGACTTGGGAGTATCCCTTGGCCACAAGTTGGGCTTTGTTCCTAGTCACCACACCATGCTCATCTTGCTTGTTGCGGAAGACCCACTTGGTTCCTACAACATTTTGGTTAGGACATGGAACTAAATGCCATACCTCGTTCCTCATGAAGTTGTTGAGCTCCTCTTGCATCGCCATCACCCAATCCGAATCTTGGAGTGCTTCCTCTACCTTGTGTGGCTCAATAGAGGAAACAAAAGAGTAATGCTCACAAAAATGTGCAACACGAGATCTAGTGGTTACCCCCTTATGAATGTCGCCGAGGATGGTGTCGACGGGGTGATCTCGTTGGATTGCTTGGTGGACTCTTGGGTGTGGCGGCCTTGGTTCTTCATCCTCCTTGTCTTGATCATTTGCATCTCCCCCTTGATCATTGCCGTCATCTTGAGGTGGCTCATCATTTTGATTTTCTCCTTCATCAACTTGAGCCTCGTCCTCATTTTGAGTTGGTGGAGATGCTTACGTGGAGGAGGATGGTTGATCTTGTGCATTTGGAGGCTCTTCGGATTCCTTAGGACACACATCCCCAATGGACATGTTCCTTAGCGCGATGCACGGAGCCTCTTCTTCACATATCTCATCAAGATCAACTTGCTCTATTTGAGAGCTGTTAGTCTTATCAAACACAACGTCACAAGAAACTTCAACTAGTCCCGAGGACTTGTTAAAGACTCTATATGCCCTTGTGTTTGAATCATATCCTAGTAAAAAGCCTTCTACAGTCTTAGGAGCAAATTTAGATTTTCTACCTCTTTTAACAAGAATAAAACATTTGCTACCAAAGACTCTAAAATATGAAATGTTGGGCTTTTTACCGGTTAGGAGTTCATAGGATGTCTTCTTGAGGATTCGGTGTAGATATAATCGGTTGATGGCGTAGCAAGAGGTGTTAACCGCCTCGGCCCAAAACCGATCCGGCGTCTTGTACTCATCAAGCATGGTTCTTGCCATGTCCAATAGAGTTCGATTCTTCCTCTCCACTACACCATTTTGTTGTGGGGTGTAGGGAGAAGAGAACTCATGCTTGATGCCCTCCTCCTCAAGGAAGCCTTCAATTTGTGAATTCTTGAACTCCGTCCCGTTGTCGCTTCTTATTTTCTTGATCCTTAAGCCGAACTCATTTTGAGCCTGTCTCAAGAATCCCTTTAAGGTTTCTTGGGTTTGTGATTTTCCTACAAAAAGAACACCCAAATGAAGCGAGAATAATCATCCACAATAACTAGACAGTACTTACTCCCGCCGATGCTTATGTAAGCGATCGGGCCGAATAAATCCATGTGTAGGAGCTCCAGTGGCCTGTCAGTCGTCATGATGTTCTTGTGTGGATGATGAACACCAACTTGCTTCCCAGCTTGGCATGCGCTACAAATCCTGTCTTTCTCAAAATGAACATTTGTTAATCCTAAAATGTGCTCTCCCTTTAGAAGCTTATGAAGATTCTTCATTCCAACATGGGCTAGTCGGCGGTGCCAGAGCCAACCCATGTTAGTCTTAGCAATTAAGCAAGTGTCGAGTTCAGCTCTATCAAAATCTACCAAGTATAGCTGACCCTCTAACACTCCGTTAAAGGCTATTGAATCATCACTTCTTCTAAAGACAGTGACACCTACATCAGTAAAAAGACAGTTGTAGCCCATTTGACATAATTGCGAAACGGAAAGAAAATTGTAATCTAATGAATCAACAAGAAAAACATTGGAAATGGAATGGTCAGGAGATATAGCAATTTTACTCAAACCTTTGACCAAACCTTGGTTTCCATCCCCGAATGTGATAGCTCGTTGGGGATCTTGGTTTTTCTCGTAGGAGGAGAACATCTTCTTCTCCCCTGTCATGTGATTTGTGCACCCGCTATCGATGATCCAACTTGAGCCCCCGAATGCATAAACCTACAAAACAAGTTTAGTTCTTGACTTTAGGTACCCAAACAGTTTTGGGTCCTTTGGCATTAGACACAAGAACTTTGGGTACCCAAACACAAGTCTTGGAGCCCTTGTGTTTGCCCCCGACAAACTTGGCAACTACCTTGCCGGATTTGTTAGTTAAAACATAGGATGCATCAAAAGTTTTAAATGAAATGTCATGATCATTTGATGCACTAGGAGTTTTCTTCTTAGGCAACTTAGCATGGGTTGGTTGCCTAGAGCTAGATGTCTCACCCTTATACATAAAAGCATGATTAGGGCCAGAGTGAGACTTCCTAGAATGAATTCTCCTAATTTTGCTCTCGGGATAACCGGCAGGGTACAAAATGTAACCCTCGTTATCCTGAGGCATGGGAGCCTTGCCCTTAACAAAATTAGACAATCTTTTAGGAGGGGTACTAAGTTTGACATTGTCTCCCCTTTGGAAGCCAATGCCATCCTTTATGCCAGGGCGTCTCCCATTATAGAGCATACTTCTAGCAAATTTAAACTTTTCATTTTCTAAGTTATGCTCGGCAATTTTATCATCTAATTTAGCTATATGATCATTTTGTTGTTTAATTAAAGTCATATGATCATGAATAGCATCAATATCAACATCTCTACATCTAGTACAAATAGACACATGCTCAACGGTAGATGTAGAGGGTTTGCAAGATTTTAATTCTACAACCTTAGCATGTAATATATCATTTTCACTT
This sequence comes from Zea luxurians, assembly GCA_029449295.1. NCBI lineage: Eukaryota > Viridiplantae > Streptophyta > Magnoliopsida > Poales > Poaceae > Zea > Zea luxurians. The sequence continues at coordinate 2,126,213 of JAOPSE010000047.1, forward strand.
CTAAGGTTAGAAATAGTAACATTGCAAACATCAAAATCTTTAGCCTTAGCAAGCAATTTTTCATTTTCAATCCTAAGGCTAGCAAGAGAATCATTCAATTCTTTAATCTTAGCATGTAAATCAACATTATCATCTCTAAGATTGGGAATTGAAACATTAGAATCAACCTTAGCTAACAAATTAGCATTCTCATTTCTAAGGTTGTCAATAGTCTCATGGCATGTGCTTAGCTCACTAGATAGTTTTTCACATTTTTCTCCTTCTACAGCGTAAGCATTTTTAACCTTAACATGCTTCTTATTTTCTTTAATAAGAAAGTCCTCTTGAGAGTCCAAGAGATCATCCTTCTCATGAATAGCACTAATCAATTCATTTAACTTTTCCTTTTGTTGCATGTTTAGGTTGGCAAAAAGAATGCGCAAGTTATCTTCCTCATCACTAGCATTATCATCACTATAGGACTCATATTTAGTGGAGGATTTGGATTTAACCTTCTTCTTTTTGCCGTCCTTGGCCATGAGGCATTTGTGGCTGACGTTGGGGAAGAGAAGACCCTTGGTGACGGCGATGTTGGCGGCGTCCTCGTCGGAGGAGGAGTCGGTGGAGCTCTCGTCGGAGTCCCATTCTCGGCACACATGGGCATCGCCGCCCTTCCTCTTGTGATATCTTTTCTTCTCCTTTCTTATCCCCTTCTTGTCGTTGTCCCTGTCAGTATCACTTGATAATGGACATTTGGCAATAAAGTGACCGGGCTTACCACACTTGTAGCAAACCTTTTTGGAACGGGATTTGTAATCCTTCCCCTTCAGTTGCTTGAGGATTTGGCGAAAGCTTTTGATGATGAGCGCCATTTCCTCGTTGTCGAGCTTGGAGGCGTCGATGGGTGTTCGACCTGGAGCAGATTCCTCCTTTTCTTCTGTCGCCTTGAATGCGACCGGTTGTGCCTCGGGCGTGGAGGAGGTGCCTTGCTCGATGATTTTCTTTGAGCCTTTAATCATTAGCTCAAAGCTCACAAATTTTCCTATTACTTCCTCGAGAGACATTAGCTTATATCTAGGATCACCTCGAATTAATTGAACTTGTGTAGGGTTAAGAAATACGAGGGATCTAAGAATAACCTTGACCATCTCATGGTCATCCCATTTTTCGCTCCCGAGGTTGCGCACTTGGTTCACCAAGGTCTTCAAGCGGTTGTACATAGCTTGTGGATCCTCCCCTTGGTGAAGCATGAAGCGACCGAGCTCCCCCTCGATCGTCTCCCGCTTGGTGATCTTTGTCACCTCGTCTCCCTCGTGCGCGGTCTTGAGTACGTCCCAAATTTCCTTCGCACTTTTTAACCCTTGCACCTTATTATACTCCTCTCGACTTAGAGAGGCGAGGAGTATAGTGGTGGCTTGGGAGTTAAAGTGGTGGATTTGGGCTACTTCGTCCGAGTCGTAGTCCTCATCCCCTACGGATGGTACCTGTACACCAAACTCAACAACATTCCAAATGCTTGTGTGGAGTGAGGTTAGATGATGCCTCATTTTATCACTCCACATATTATAATCTTCACCGTCAAAAACCGGTGGTTTGCCTAATGGAACGGAGAGTAAAGGAGTACGCTTTGAAATGTGGGGGTAGCGTAGGGGGGGTCTTACTATACTTCTTGCACTCTTGGCGCTTAGAAGTTACGGACGGTGCATCGGAGTCGGAGGTCGATGGTGATGAAGAGTCGGTCTCGTAGTAGACCACTTTCCTCATCCTCTTGTGCTTGTCGCCTCTCTGATGCGACTTGTGGGAAGAGGATTTCTTCTCCTTCCCCTTCCCTTTGTTGGAGGAGTTTTTCTTCTCCTTCCTCTTGTTGCGGGACTCTTCCGATGAAGTCGACTCGTGGCTTGTAGTGGGCTTGTTGCCGGTCTCCATCTCCTTCTTGGCGTGATCTCCCGACATCACTTCGAGCGGTTAGGCTCTAATGAAGCACCGGGCTCTGATACCAATTGAAAGTCGCCTAGAGGGGGGGGGGGGGTGAATAGGGCAAAACTGAAATTTACAAAATTAATCACAACTACAAGCCGGGTTAGCGTTAGAAACAATAATGAGTCCGAGAGAGAGGGCGCAAAACAAATCGCGGGCAAATAAAGAGTGAGACACGTGGATTTGTTTTACCGAGGTTCGGTTCTCTCAAACCTACTCCCCGTTGAGGAGGCCACAAAGGCCGGGTCTATCTCAACCCTTTCCCTCTCTCAAACGGTCCCTCGGACTGAGTGAGCTTCTCTTCTCAAATCAAACCGGGAACAAAACTTTCCCGCAAGGACCACCACACAATTGGTGTCTCTTGCCTCGGTTACAATTGAGTTTTGATCGCAAGAACAAATGACAAAGAAAAGAAGCAATCCAAGTGCAAGAGCTCAAAAGAACACGGCAAATCTCTCTCACTAGTCACTAAAGCTTTGTGTGGAATTGGAGAGGATTTGATCACTTGAGTGTGTCTAGAATTGAATGCCTAGCTCTTGTAAGTGGTTGGGAGGTGGAAAACTTGGATGACTTGAATGTGGGGTGGTTGGGGTATTTATAGCCCCAACCACCAAACTAGCCGTTTGGTGGAGGCTGTCTGTCGCATGGTGCACCGGACAGTCCGGTGCACACTGGACATGTCCGGTGCGCCAGCCATGTCACTAGGCCGTTAGGGTTCCGACCGTTGGAGCTCTAACTGCTGGGCCCGCCTGGATGTCTGGTGGCGCACCGGACATGTACTGTAGAGTGTCCGGTGCGCCAACACGTGCGTGCCTGACTTCTGCGTGCTCTGGCGCGCATTTAATGCGCCTGCAGGTGACCGTTGGCGCCGAAGTAGCCGTTGCTCCGCTGTCACACCGGAATGTCCGGTGAATTATAGCAGACTAGCCGTTGTGGATTCCCGAAGCTGGCGAGTTCAGAGTCGCGTCTCCTTGGAGCACCGGACACTGTCCGGTGTACACCGGACAGTCCAGTGAATTATAGCGCGGCGGCTCTGAGATTTCCCGAAGGTGCGAAGTTCATCTTGGAGTCGCCTGGTGCACCGGACACTGTCCGGTGGTGCACCGGACACTGTCTGGTGGCACACCGGACAGTCCGGTGCGTGGTGCGCCTGACCAGGGTGCCACCGGACAGTCCGGTGCGCCCGACCAGGGTGCCTTCGGTTGTCCCTTTGCTCCTTTGTTTGAACCCTTTCTCTTGATCTTTTTATTGGCTTATTGTGAACCTTTGGTACCTGTAGAACTTATAAACTTGGGCAAGCTAGTTAGTCCAATTATTTGTGTTGGGCAATTCAACCACCAAAATCAATTTAGGAATATAGGTGTAAGCCTAATTTCCTTTCAGAGCCCCCGGATGCATAAACCTACAAAACAAATTTAGTTCTTGATTTTAGGTACCCAAACAGTTTTGGGTCCTTTGACATTAGATACAAGAACTTTGGGTACCCAAACATAAGTCTTTGATCCCTTGTGTTTGTCCCTGTTGGGGGCCTTCGTCTTTCGAAAGTCCTCAAAAACAAGATTTGACAATGTTTTCCAAGTGAATTATATAAACAGGTATTTTCGGACTCAGATTATGAACATGGAGTACGGTCAGGACGAAGCCTAAGCCAGACGAAGGGGGATTGAGATGAAGGACGGGCTGATTACCATGCTGTACGAAGGATGGTGCACAGCCGAAGCTATGCGCAGGAAAGCTTCGTCGCGATAGCAGAAAGAGGAACCGACCTAAAGATGAAAAGACTATTTAGGCCTTGATAGACTCCCATAAGTCATTAGCAAATGTAATGGGCATGAATGTAATTTTACATGGGCTGCGTCCCACGCCTATAAATAGATGAACAGTACTCCCGTACTGTACACACTGATTGATACTCGCTCGTGCGTCACGCTTGTATTTTTGCCTTATATCAAGCCGAAGGTACAAATGTAATTCAACATTGCTCTTATTCTTCCATGATTATATAATAAGGACATGTAATAATGCTATGTGATTATTCATGTTATTCTCTCATGTTTCATATGCTTCTCCTTTTATCAATATAAACTGTAATGATGAAGGTATGTCCCTTATGACCTTCGTCTGAAGACCGTTATATCTTAAGGGAAATAACGCTTCGAAGGACGAAGGGTAATTACCACTAACTTCTTCCTATGTTGCCTTGTTCTTAATTCATAGCATTTGAGAACAAGTCCCCAACATTGGCGCCCACCTCCGGTGAATTCACTTCCACTCTTTGAGTTTTTGAACACCTTAAGAAGCCATTAACCTTCGCTATGGCGCCAAAGAAAGCTTCAGCAACTGGGGCTGCAGCCCTGCAACCGCTGGACCCCAATCAGGAGACTCTCTCTCTTCGGGAGGCCCGAAGCCAGAAGAGGAAGGCTATCAGCCCGACGCCTCAAGAGGATGAGCTAGACCAAGAGATCAGAGATATGGAGATGCTTCATCAGCAGGTGCAGAGGAAGAAGGAAAAGATGGCCAGGCTAGCTGAACTGCAAAGGCAGATAGACGAAGCTTCTGAAGAGGTTCGCCATCTTACTCACGATGAGCAGAACCGAAGGCCTCAACAAAAAGACCTTCATCAGGAGGGTTTCTTCAACGAAGATGACTGGTATGACAATTTCCATCATGGAAGTTTTGTTTTCGATGATGCTTCTCCTCTGTCCGCTGAGCTGCAGGCTACACCCTGGCCTCCGTTCTACAAGCCGCCACAGCTTCCCATGTTCGATGGCCATTCAGACCCGAAGCAATTTTTGATGAGCTACGAAGCAACAGTATCTTCGTATGGTGGCAATGTTGCAGTCATGGCAAAGTCTTTTGTTATGGCTGTCAGGAGTGTTGCTCAAACCTGGTATTCCTCCCTTCGACCAGGAACGATCACTTCATGGCAAAAACTGAAGGACATGTTGTTAACCAGCTTCCAAGGGTTTCAAACGAAGCCGGTCACTGCTCAGGCCTTGTTTCAGTGCACTCAGGATCACGAAGAATACCTTCAAGCGTATGTCAGAAGGTTCTTGCGTTTGAGGGCGCAGGCACCAACGGTGCCCAATGAAATTGTCATTGAGGCCATGATCAAGGGACTTCGGCCTGGACCTTCAGCTCAGTACTTTGCTAGGAAGCCTCCTCAAACTTTGGAGAAGCTGCTCCAGAAGATGGACGAGTATATTCGTGCCGACAATGATTTTCGCCAAAGAAGGGAGGAGGCTTTCAGGTTTTCTGAAATGACCAGGGGCTTCGGAGGAAGATTCTATCCGAGGCATGTCAGGTCAATCCACAACTCTACTCAAAATGATGATAAGGGGAGTCAGCAGCACAGGCCGCAGTGCTCCTCACAGGCTTCGGGGCAACAGCAAAGCTTCTTCCGGCCACCAGCTCCAAGAGGCAGAGGCGCCAGGGGCTTCGGTGGAAGATTTGGAGATCAACCAAGGAGAATATTTTGCTTGTTCTGTGGTGAAAACAAGGGCCATACCACCAGGATGTGCCATGTTACCATCCAGAAGCAAAAGGAGATAGCCGAAGCTGCAGCACAACAAGCTCAGCCGAAGCAGGTCATGCATACTGCTTCGTATCATCAGCCTTACATCCCAGAATACGTAGGCAACCACCCTGCAGTTTCTGTTGCTTCGGCGAGTCAACCTCAAGCTTCCTGGCAGCAGCCTCCGCCTCCACCACCGCTCCAACAAGGCCAACAGCCAGAAGGGAGCCAATATGCTCCACACCAAAGGGACTTCAGAGAACAATCCGAAGCTTGCACAGTCAATAGCACTGTGCCAGAGTCGAAGCACATCTATTGACAAATATCCTACCTTGATAGCAGTCTTTTCCATTCAGTTCTATTTTCTGTGTAATAAAGGACATCTTTTAGTTTTCATGTAATAGTTTCGTTGTTTGCCACAAGGAAAATATATTTTCTCCGCAGGCTTAAGTTGCTGAAGATTAAAGATTTGCGATAACAAGGAGGACCTTCGAATTATTAAAAATCCTTCGAAGTCACAAAAAGCCGTTCCAAAGGGAACGCAGTGTAAGTTTTCTGCTCCAAAGTCGTTCCAAAGGGAATGCAGAGCATACAGCAAAAAGTCAACGCTGATACCGCCTAAGTAAAAGGCGAAGAAGCTCCAAAGTCGTTCCTAAGGGAATGCAGAGCTTACAGCGAAAAGTCAACGCTGATACCGCCTAAGTAAAAGGCGAAGAAGCTCCAAAATCGTTCCTAAAGGAATGCAGAGCTTACAGCGAAAAGTCAGCGCTGATACAAAAAGATTGTGTGTTTTACGGGGATATGTGCGTATCTTCGGAACAAATGCCATCTACATAACATAACATCATCACATCATTTTGCATAGCATAAGCATCATACATCATGTTGCATATGGCAAAAGAAAGGAACACAGTATCGACCTTCAGAAGGATGCTTTGAGAAAGTGAAAATCGTGCTAAGTCACAAGGGGATACAATAGTGATCTTCGGAATATAGCTTCGGAGAATGTTTTCATGAAGTTTGGATATTCTTCATCAGAGCGCTATAGACGTTGTGATGCATAAAAGTTTTTCTATCTTCACGAAGCATGAAAAGAAGGGAAGGTGTTTTTTTCGCCGAAGGCTCAAAAACGGTACGTATGTAAAGTTTCATGCATCGTAAAGAATCGAATCATTAAAAGCAAATATATTACAGGGTTACAAAATGTTACACATATTTCATTTCAGAAGTTTTTACAATAGTGCTTAATCTTCTCTCAAAACAACTTCTGCAGCTTCGTTCAGGAGTCGGTTAACAACTTCATCCATGATAGCTTCAGCCATCTTTTTAATTTCCTCGTCTCCTTTCGGGTGAGGGCCCGGAGACGCTGTAGCAGGATCTGAAGGAGGACAGGGTACGGCCACATTGCTATTACAAATTGCGAACGAAGTTTAAAATCAAAAATTACAACACAATAAAAACCATTAGCTAATACCTATTTGCCCTTCGGGCTCTGAGCTTTTGTCAGCGGCCTTAGCTACTTCTCTAGCGTCGTGAATGCCCTTCTCACTTTTCTGAATAATTTCTCGGGCCATTTCTCGGCCACCATTGTCCCAGACGTCGGTGAAAAATTTTCCACTAGCCTGGCTAGCTTCGGCCGAGGGGTCTTTAATATCTTCAGGGGATAAGCTTGCTTCGGATTGTGCAAGAACCTTAACATGATCGCAGCCTTTTTTCTCCAGCACAGTAGCAATCCCCCTGGCACCCGAGAAGGCGCAAATGTCTCCACGACTATTTAGAATTTCTTCGAAGGCTTCAGCTTCGTGGCTGATCCATTCGATCGGTCCTTCTGGGTTACCTCTCACGAAATCTTCTTCACTCGAAAATGCGCCAACACTGGCGAAGCTGGTTTTTATCTTCTTTACACATTCCATGGATTTTTCGTAGCACCTTTTCTTAGAAGACCGAAGCTCTTCAACGGTTCCTTCCAAATGATTGGCCCATTGGTCGCTACATTCCCGCCTCGTTTCTTCAAGTATGCGTTCTTCTTTAGCTCGGGCTAATTGCTTCCGAAGGTCGGCAATCTCGTGTTTTTGAGCTACAGCTTGTGCTTTAGAGGCAGCTTCGTCCTCCTTTATTTTATCCACCAATGTAACTAGAATTTTATCCTTTTCCATGGCTTCGTTCCTTAGTTTGATAACCTCTGATCGAAGGTTGTTGAAGGCAATTTCATAGCTCTCGTCTTCAGCATTCTTTTGCGCTCTCAGCGCGTTGCTTAGTATTAAACCCTATATATAAAAAGTTAGTATAAGAATAAAACAATAGATTTCAAATCATAAAGTTTCCAAATGCGCAGATCTCGCACCTTCAGGCTATTATACGCAAGGCTGTCCGCAAGATCGTCCTTTGTCATCGCGCAGAGGCCAGCCTCCAGCTTCGGAAACCCCATGCTTCGGGCCATTTCCCGGCAGACAAGTAGTTCTTTGTTATCCGGGAGGCAGTATAGGAAATCTTCTTCATTCGTACCATTGAACACTAGTGCCCCCTTCGGATATTTCAATTCTTTAGCATAATGATTAGCTTCAAAAATTTCTTCTTCTGATAACTTTTTCCCCGAAGCATGTCGAACAATATAATCAAGGACTTTGGGGGATGCTTCGGGGGCAACAGCACTGATTTCTTCAACAAGCATTGGCTCTGTCATTTTTTCTTCTTCGGTTTCCAAGGATTTTATCTTCGTGGGCTCCGAAGGCCCAGCTTCAGCTCCAGTTTCTTGCTCTGGAGCTTTAGTATCAAAAATCTCAGTTTTTGCTTCGGAGGTTTCAACAGTTTTCCTCGGAGTTGTGCTTGAGGACTTAATTGTTTCCAGAACATCTAACACATTAGCCATTCTTTTTCTTTTCGGAGTCACTGCTGACACCTTTTGATTTTTTACTGTCTCAACATTTGCTGCAGGACTCAAAACTTCTGTTGTTTTTGCCTCAGTTGGTTTTTTCGCTTCTTCCATTTTTTCTGCGGATGGCGCTTCGGCCATCTCTTTGGTTTCTGATAACAAAATCTTCGGCTCTTCCAATCCCATCTTTTTTGGCGCTTCGGCCATTTCTGCCACTTCTGGCAGCAAGGTTGGTTTGGTTGGCTTTTCAGCTTCGGTGGCCGAAGAAGTTTCTCCGATGAACTCAGGCATCGAAGCTGGTTCAATATAGCGTGGCCGATGTGTGAGGACCTTCATCCTCTTTCTTTTTGGTTCTGGTTTGCTAGGAGTAGTTGCAGCTTCTTCTTTCGCAGAGGTTGTGTTTTTTCTTTTCTGCCCTCGAATGGGATAATGATAGTCAGGGTAGGCGAACCCGATTGCATCAAACACCTGGTTCAGCCTTTTCTTTTTTCGGCCTCCGAAGGCTGCTGACAGTGCAGTATCTTCGGCCTTCGAATAAGCCCCAAGCAGTTCATCACTTAAATTTTCAATACTCTTTAACCAGTCATCATCTGGCTCAACGAATTTGTCTCTGAACTTGAAAGTATACTTCAGCCTGATAAGTCCACCTTCGTCGGCCTCCTTCATGGTTTCTTGCGGCATTTCCCATTTCTCCGCGAGCGGCCATACTCTGAAGGCAATATGTTCTTGTACCAAATCTCTCGTTCCAATAAAAGAACAAATAACCCCGAAGGCTCTCTGGCATTCTTCGGCAGCTTCACTCATCTCAACCTTCGGCTTTCGCAGGCCGAAACTTTGCCAAATAGGGCGCATAATTATATCTTTAATATCTTCCCGTGCTTTCAGGTCATTTTTCACATAGAACCATTCTGTCATCCAGTCACCGGGCCATCTCTTCCGAAATGTTGGCATGGGACAGCTTGACCCAGACCGAGAAACGAAACTGTAGCAGCCAAAATTATTGTGATACTGTTCCTTACCCCAGGGTTTTGTCTCGTATGATAACTCGTGTATGTTGCAGAAACTTTTCGCATCAGGTTCCAGACCTTGGCTTCTTACGGCCCACACGAAGATATTCAGCCTTATAATTGCTTCGGGGGTAAGTTGATGAAGATAGATTTCAAACATTTTCAGCACTTCTACGACGAAGCTGCTCAGGGGAAATCGCAGTCCAGCTTTCAAAAAGCTTCGGAACACTACAACTTCATTTTCTTCAGGGGTCGGGCAAGTTTTCTCTCCTTCGTCGACCCTCACAATGGATAAATCCCGGAAGTATCTTCCCCTCATGTTGACAAGATGATTTTCTTTGACACCTGACTTGCCAAAGACTGAATGGCTTGGTCGCCAGGGGCGATCTTCGGAGTCTTCACCACCACTGTCCACATCATAACTGTCGCTGTCACCAGTATCTTCAGACAAACCTTCCAGAATCTCCTTGGTGATTTTTTCCGTATTGGTCTTCGCCATCGCTATAAGAAACCCCAAGTTCTTCTCTTCGTCGAGACTCAGCTTCATCTCAGCAGCAGCCTTCTTATCTTCAGACATCTTCGGAAACACTAAAAAACTGTTTTCAAAGCCGAAGCTTCAAAACTAAAAGATCAGCAAATCTTAGTGCGCAAGAGCTAAAAATTCAGTGAGCGGGAGCAGATGGCAAGAGAGCGTACCAAATGAGTTTGCGGTATGATCTTATTTATACGCCCAGTGCGTTGAAAATTGAAAGACCCCGCTTGTCAGTGAATGTTGCTATTCTAGCAAAGGGAAGGTGTTTTTTCGGACCTTTGGCTCAAGGCCTTTGTCCATATCGCAATCTGAATTTATCACTAACAAATTAATATTGCGAGGGGCTACTGTTGGGGGCCTTCGTCTTTCGAAGGTCCTCAAAAACAAGATTTGACAATGTTTTCCAAGTGAATTATATAAACAGGTATTTTCGGACTCAGATTATGAACATGGAGTACGGTCAGGACGAAGCCTAAGCCAGACGAAGGGGGATTGAGATGAAGGACGGGCTGATTACCATGCTGTACGAAGGATGGTGCACAGCCGAAGCTATGCGCAGGAAAGCTTCGTCGCGATAGCAGAAAGAGGAACCGACCTAAAGATGAAAAGACTATTTAGGCCTTGATAGACTCCCATAAGTCATTAGCAAATGTAATGGGCATGAATGTAATTTTACATGGGCTGCGTCCCACGCCTATAAATAGATGAACAGTACTCCCGTACTGTACACACTGATTGATACTCGCTCGTGCGTCACGCTTGTATTTTTGCCTTCTATCAAGCCGAAGGTACAAATGTAATTCAACATTGCTCTTATTCTTCCATGATTATATAATAAGGACATGTAATAATGCTATGTGATTATTCATGTTATTCTCTCATGTTTCATATGCTTCTCCTTTTATCAATATAAACTGTAATGATGAAGGTATGTCCCTTATGACCTTCGTCTGAAGACCGTTATATCTTAAGGGAAATAACGCTTCGAAGGACGAAGGGTAATTACCACTAACTTCTTCCTATGTTGCCTTGTTCTTAATTCATAGCATTTGAGAACAAGTCCCCAACAGTCCCCAACATACTTGGCAACTACTTTGCCGGATTTGTTAGTCAAAACATAAGATGCATCAAAAGTTTTAAATGAAATGCCAGGTTCATTTGATGCACTAGGAGTTTTCTTCTTAGGCAATTTAGCACGAGTTGATTGCCTAGAACTAGATGTCTCACCCTTATACATAAAAGCATGATTAGGGCCAGAGTGAGACTTCCTAGAATGAATTCTCCTAATCTTATGCTCGGGATAACCGACAGGGTACAAAATGTACACTACAAGAAACTGTTTAAAGAACGTGGGTGAAAAGCCGTCAAACTTAATGTAATAGGCCGTCGAACTTACCATAAGAACGTGGGTTTACCGACGAATATAGCCGACAGCGATTTTTGGACGAACTTAAAGAAGTAAGTTCGACGGCCCCCACGTTCTTAAGGTTAAGAACGTGGGTACCGTCGAACTTAACATTAAGAACGTGGGTACCGTCGAACTTAAGGTTAGGAACGTGGGTTTTTAAGTTCGACGGGGGCCATCGAATTTTTTCCCATAAGTTCGACGACACCCACGTTCTTACAGTTAAGTTCGACGGGGCCACGTGGCCGTCGAACTTATGGGTCCTGCGTGGGTCGGCGAGGGCTGCCCATTAAGTTCGACGGTACCCACGTTCTTAACCTTAAGAACGTGGGTACCCACGTTCTTAACCCTTTTCCAGAAAAAAATAAAAAATACAGAAATGAAAAATTAGAAACACATAATATCACATGCAATACAGAATATCACATACAATACAGATTTCAAACACATCGATATATGTTCATATCACAAATTCACACAAGTCTAAATATATAAGTTCACAAATTCACATAAGTCCAAATACATAAGTTCACAAATTCACACAAGTTCACATCCATAGTTCACATTTTTAGTTCACAGTTCAAACATTAGCTCCATCGCTCTCGATCAGGACATCGGATTGTTGTTCGAAAGCTCATTCAAATTCCCAGACTTGGTGACTTGCTTAGCACTGTCCATTACATGTCGCAATGTAAGCTGAAAGGAAAAGCTAATTAGTTGGAATAAATGTTTAATAACTTTGTAACTAACTAAATGTACTAGTTTTGTAAACTGAAGTCCTAGCCTAAGGGGCTGGAAAAAATAACTAAAACATTTGGTCGGACTGAAGATTCAATAGTTGACAGGATGTACTAAACTAAATCAGCTTGCCATTTGTGTTTAGGAAAGAAATACTGAATCTTGCCTGAAATTTTTTGTCGTTCTCTTGAGCTCCTCAAATGTGAACGCTATCAAAGGGTTGCAAGCTGTATCATTTTCTCAGCGCCTCCACCTCTTTCGGGTTGGATTGTAGCTGGCAATCCTCCTTTTCAGTTCTCTCCGAGGGGCTCTGAATTTTCTGTCTCACTCCAATTCCTATCTGTCTCACTCCGCGCTAACATTGTCTATTTTCTGTTTCTTTCATTGCCTGCATCTGTGTGAAGGACATCCAAAAAATGCTCCCACACTGTTATGATTTATTATATGGGGCTTGTAAACCCATTCCTGAAATTCACGGGAGCGAATTGGCATTAGTAGGAAATGCTATTCAAATGGAATAACAGGAAAGTGTTACTAGCTGCCCTAGGAAATGAATACCATCAGCATATCTTCAGCTAAGTACTGACATGTGGCTATCCAGCTTGGAAACAATGTTGCAAATATTCCCAGACCCCCAGTAATTGTGCTAGAGCAACATGTAGACATACGTAGTAGCAATAGCAATAGCTCCTAAAGCATCTAATTCTAACTTCCTGAAAAAGAGTACCAGCGAATTCAGTACAATGTCTGCATCAAGTCTTAAGAGTACCAGCGAATTCCCAGACACCCAGTAATCTTTGGCTGCGGTAAAACTTGACTGAAGACTGGATTCCTGCTGATGAATATTCCACAATGAATGCTTTTGCTGATAGGCGCCATAGTCCTATAGATCAAAACTTTTCTCAGGCACATGAACAAACTAAAAGGTATTCTATACAAAAAAACAAAAAGAGGACATTTGGTGGTGAGGTTGGCAATAGAAGGAAGCCAATAGTACTATAACACTGCACTGCAAAAAGGAGGGAAAATACAGCTAGACACTAACAGTCAAGGAAATCACCTTTTCTGCAGTAGAGAAACTTGTTTCTTTAGAACCTAAGTGGGGTTGGAAAGAAAACACATCATTATAAAATGCAGAATCTTCAGTTATCTTGGTAGCTGGTGGTATTATCAACTTATCATTTGTAGCCGTAAAAAATGGCAACGTGCCAGTGGTTGGAGAAGGTTGTGCCTGAAATATATCACAACCAATTCGGCTAAGTCCGTATGGCAAATATTAAAGGGCGGGAACAAAGATGAATTTGTAAGTGTTGGTCCAAAATTAGCAGCTATAAAATCAAAACAGAATCCAAACTTGTAAGACACCAATCAGAGAACTATATTTCTAGTATAATAATATTTTGCACAGTAGACAACAATCAGTGTTGTGGTCACATGCATAAGTATACTGCAGGAAACCGTGTTCTATAGTTACATACTACATTTATGTTATAGCGAAGCAAGTAGAAGAGTGTGCTATAAGTTGTACATCGAAAAAATAACATGTAAATCTATATAATCAATTTCCATCTCTCATCCCATGAATTCGAGATAGTCTATTCCATTAGTAAGATTACAATTCCTCAAAATGAAAAGAAACAAACGGGACCTTAAGGAAATATCACATACCATTTTATTGTAAAGAAAAACAGGAGACTCCAGTAGTGTAGTTGGACTTAGACCAGGTGGAATTGACACAGGAGATCGAATAACTGCTGATGAACCAACTCAAGAAGTATCAATTTTTGGGACACTGAAACCTGCTCTTGCAGCCCTGCGCTCTGCCAAACCACCATTGGAGTTTGATATATGATTAGCACCGAACAAATTTGGCTCCAGGGCGAAACCGTTTTGAAATGGGTCTTTGACAACATGAGTAGGGAACTCCTCGCTCGAATTCAGAGCTCCTCTGCCCTTTTCGGATTGATCATGGGGTCTATTGGCGCCATGTTTACTGAAAAGACCAGAAAATGGCTCGGGGCTGAATTCTTCATTCAGAAAGCTTGACACGAGAGTTCTTGGGCTTGGTGTAGGGGGAGGCAACCATTCGTTGGTGAGGGATCCAAGGTTGCTTGCGCCGGCCATGCCAGAAATATCTCTCGACTGAAACGAGCACCATGTAATACGTATCACATCAGTGATGTTGAAACATTAGGTTTTCTGGTAGTAAAATTGAGCAAAAATCATTTTCTTTTTCTCTTTACATAGCGAGGAAAACAAAAGCTTAAAACCAATCAGGATCATATGGCAGAAGAAATTAGCCAAAAGTCAAAACATAGAAAAACAAATCAATTGTATATGGTCAATAGCACACAGAGCAACTGAACACCAGTAAAAAAACGTCGACTAAAATAATTGAGATGACAACAGTCAAATGCAGGAGTTGAACAGTTGCAAATCAACTAAAAATCTGCAACCTTCACAGTTTTTTTCCCCGGAAAATTCATTAATGTGTGACCCAAAACACATTCGCATGCAGAATGAAGAACCCAAGTTACAGCCAAAGCAAGTAAATATCAAACCAAGTGGAAAACTTTCCCCTCAAAAAAAGCACTGAATCGCCGCAACTGAAATGAGAAAAGTAGAATCCAAAGACGTGAACTTTGCAATCCCCCAGACGATCTCATCAAACCTCAACATCTGGAAAAATAGCAAAATTCTATGCCAACCTATCCGCCTTCGTCAATACTCAATCGTCATAAACACACAGATGCAAGAAAAGGTACAGTCATCAAAGTAGAGCAGGGGGGACTTGCAACTGGCACCTGAACTAGAAAGGGCAACGTCTCCGCTACCAAGTGATTTGAGTCGAGTCCTCCTCTCCCAGAAAGCGAAGCAGCAGAAGTTCAGAATACATGGTCAAAAAATATATACAACAATATGTATGTGGGTACTTTGCTATTTGCGCAAATGAACTTAGGAAAAGTTTGAATCTAACCTACCAAATCCAAATAAAAGTCCTATAGTAAAGGAAGCACAGTGTCATCGGCTCGTCGCACACCAAAGGTGTCCGATGCATAACAGGGCCTGAGGTTTATGTTTGACGGTTTATAAGATGATGTGCAGCTAGGGAACAGCCAAAGCGTTCAACGTTCAGTATACTTAATTAGTATAGGAGAAAAGGGTGAATAAGATCATAAGACTGAAACTAATGAAGGCTAATTGCCAACACGGTCTCCAGAAAGAAGAAACTCAAAGCAAGTGCTTTTCGTAACCCTCTTGTGCTGGGATTTTTTTTATAACAAAAAACCGATGTCAATGCTAATCGCTAAATAAGAAACAACAGTATGAAACAACCTATCCAATGGCCGCAGCCAGTGAAATTGCAAAACTTTAAAAAACACAGCCAAACTTTATTTCTTTCTTAAGTAGCTAAATCCATTAACCTCGATAGTTTCTGTTTTCTAGAGTGATTTCATATGCTATCAATAATATGCTGTGCAAGTCAACAAATAAATGAAATTTGAAATACGGTGCATACTGAGTCCTGGAAAATTTTCAGAAGGCAGGTTGAGCGAAGGATGGAAACAAGCTACCTTCCAGTTATGACGACATTGCGAGGTCCAGCTTTGCAGTGTTCCTCTAGGACACTGTTTGCACCTATCATTGTGCCAATAATCACCCCACCAAGCCAGCTATACCAAATTAGTTCGTTCATTTGGCTGTCTCTGCCTGGGTGAGGGGTTAAAAAAGTAGTCCGTTTAATTAAATTGGAATTTCAGGAAAGGACAAATATGAAATGAAATGAGAGGCATACGCGTATGGCAAACCTGATAGCTGAAATCCAACCCCAAGTACAACACTGCTGCTCATCATAGTTAGTGAGCACTGGATATAGAATTTATAACAAAAATATAGAATTTCTACTAAACTGAGAATGTCTAACAAACTGAGAATTTTTAAATGGACAGCAACAAAGCTTCATTTTTAGCAACATAACAACTTGTGTAACCGGACAACAACAAAGCTTCATTTGCAAGAACAGTAGCCTGTGTAACTGGACAACAACAAAGCTTCATTTGCAAGAACAGAACAGCCTGTGTACCTAGACAACAACAAAGCTTCATTTGTAAGAACAGAACAACTTGTGTAACTGAACAACAACAAAGCTTGACCCATATTCATACTGCTACACTGTTTTTTGCTACATTTACCTGGCATCATGATACATGGCTGTCAGCAGACACTGTTTTTTGTTCACCACACAAATATCTCTATCCTACTTGCGTATGACAAGTTTAATCAATTTATTTATGTTCTCCTTTTGAGCATCATGTATACTTCTACCATACATATCTAATTATTATAAATTTTAACTTTCAAGGTACTACTAGTTCATGAGGTGGGAACCTTTGAATGGTCATTATAAATTTTAGCATTGAAGGTGATAGCAGAGAGAAAATGAAACTAAAAGTGCTGACATATATCTTAAACAGTTCAATATGATAAACACAAGACAATTAAATAGCACTTAGCAGCAACCCCTACCAATTGAAAATTCCATATACATGACACGAGCGGTACCAAGCTTCATTACTCCAAGAAAAAGGATTTTAGTCCACATTCTCATATCCGTCCCCATGCCAATGCAATACAGATCATCGTTCCATAGAAATAATGAAGGATTTCAGTCCACCGTGGGCATACATAGTTAACCTAAAGATTACCACTGAAAATTTTGAAGGAAGAAGTCAATTTCAGTACCAGTCGCCTAGAGATCCATGGATGGAGAGAGAGGTCATCGCTGCATCTGAAGCTACATCTGAACGTCATCACTGCTAGGGAATCAGAATTGGCTCCGGAGCGAGCTGACATCGGTGGCCAGGTTGGACCTCCACATTGGAGATCGACTCTGCCGCCAGGAACGTGGTCTCCAACCCAGACCATCTGCCATTGGGAGAAATGTGTGCCGCTAGACACCATATCCCGGCCAAATCTCCTATTGCCGCTTCCTGCCATGGCTCCATGAAGAAGAAGAGCGCACGAGGGTGGAAAGCAACACAGGAAACCACAGCGATGCGCACGCGTGAGTGGATTGGGGAACCTTGGCTCGCACAAATTCTCGACGGCGTGCTGGAACTAGTACTCTCCCTCGTACACCTCCTCGACGGCGGAGCGAGAGATCCCGCGAGGCCCTAGATCGCCGCCTTGAGCTTGTACAGCGGGCCCTTCCTACGCTTCCGCGCGTCGGCCTCAGCCGGGTCACCGTCGCCGTCGCCGGCCTCCTGCTTGAATGCGCGGCACCGCAGCAGGGACGGCCGGTGAGCAGGCGAGGAGGAGGAGGTGGATGGCCGATGATCCAGAGAGCGGTGGTGCGGCGGCGGCGCGGCCTGCTGGTGAGAGAGAGAAGCGCGTGGGTGAGAATGAGACAGGTGAGAGAATAAGGAATGGAGGCAGAGAAGCACATGGCATTGGATTTAGGTTTTCATGATTAAGTTCGACGGTGTCCATATGCCCGACGAACTTAACTTAAGAACGTGGGTACCCACGTTCCTAACTCGTTAAGTTCGACGGTTTTAGTCAGGGCCGACGGACTTAACTTAAGAACGTCGGTACCCACGTTCTTAACATAACCCATGAACTTAACACAAGTAAGAACGTCGGTACCCACGTTCTTACTTTTACCCACGAACATTTATCAGTTTCTTGTAGTGGTAACCCTCGTTATCATGAGGCATGAGAGCCTTGCCCTTAACAAAGTTAGATAATTTTTTAGGAGGAGCATTGAGTTTGACATTGTCTCCCCTTTGGAAGCTAATGCCATCCTTGATGCCAGGGCGTCTCCCACTATAAAGCATACTACGAGCACATTTAATTTTTTCATTATCTAGTTCATGCTCGGCAATTTTAGCATCTAATTTTGCTATATGATCATTTTGTTGTTTAATTAAAATCATGTGATCATGAATAGCATTAATGTCAACATCTCTACATCTAGTGCAAATAGAAACATGCTTAATGGTGGATGTAGAGGGTTTGCAAGTTTTTAGTTCAACAATCTTAGCATGTAAAATGTCATTTTCACTTCTAAGATCGGAAATGGAGGCATTGCAAACATCTAAATCTTTAGCCTTAGCAATCAATTTTTCATTTTCAATCCTAAGGCTAGCAAGAGAGGCATTCAATTTTTCAATCTTAGCAATAGAAATAGCATGATCATTTCTAAGATTGGCATATGAATCATCACAAACATTTGAATCAACCTTAGCAATTAATCTAGCATTTTCATTTCTAAGGTTGGCAATAACATCATGGCAAGTGCTTAGCTCACTAGTTAATTTTTCACATTTTTCCATCTCTAGAGCATAAGCATTCTTAACCTTAACATGCTTCTTATTTTCCTTAATTAGGAAGTCCTTTGGGCTATCCAAGAGATCATCCTTATCATGAATAGTGCTAATCAATTCATTTAACTTCTCCTTTTGTTGCATGTTAAGGTTGGCAAAAAGAGTAAATAAATCATCCTCATTATCACTAGAATTAGCCTCATCACTAGAGGTGGCATATTTAGTGGAGGATTTAGATTTAACCTTTTTATTTTTACCGTCCTTTGCCATGAGACACTTGTGGCCGATGTTGGGGAAGAGAAGTCCCTTGTTGACGGCGATGTTGGCGGCGTCCTCGTCGGAGGAGGAGTCGGTGGAGCTCTCTTCGGAGTCCCACTCGCGGCAAACATAGGCATCGTCGCCCTTCTTCTTGTGGTATCTTTTCTTTTCCTTTCTTCTCCCCTTCTTGTCGTCACCCCTGTCACTGTCACTAGAAATAGGACATTTTGCTATGAAGTGACCGGGCTTACCACACTTGTAGCAAACCTTCTTAGAGCGGGGCTTGTAGTCCTTCCCCCTCCTTTGCTTGAGGATTTATCGAAAGCTTTTGATGATTAAAGCCATCTCCTCATTGTCGAGCTTTGAGGCGTCGATGGGGAGCCTACTTGGTGTAGACTCTTCCTTCTTCTCCTCCGTTGCCTTGAATGCGACGGGTTGTGCCTCGGGCGTGGAGGAGGTGCCTTGCTCAATGATTTTCTTTGAGCCTTTAATCATTAGCTCAAAGCTCACAAACTTCCCTATGACTTCCTCGGGAGACATTAGCTTGTATCTAGGATCACCTCGAATTAATTGAACTTGCGTTGGGTTAAGAAAAATGAGGGATCTTAGAATAACCTTGACCATCTCATGGTCATCCCATTTGGTGCTCCCGAGGTTGCGCACTTGGTTCACCAAGGTCTTCAAGCGGTTGTACATGGCTTGCGGATCCTCTCCTTGGTGAAGCATGAAGCGACCGAGCTCCCCCTCGATCGTCTCCCGCTTGGTGATCTTGGTCACCTCGTCTCCTTCGTGTGCGGTCTTGAGCACGTCCCAAATTTCCTTTGTGCTCTTCAACCCTTGCACCTTATTATACTCCTCTCGACTTAGAGAGGCGAGGAGTATAGTAGTGGCTTGGGAGTTGAAGTGATGAATTTGGGCCACTTCATCTGAATCATAGTCTTCATCCCCTACGGATGGTACCTGTACACCAAACTCAACAACGTTCCAAATGCTTGTGTGGAGTGAGGTTAGATGATGCCTCATTTTGTCACTCCACATATTATAATCTTCACCGTCAAAAACCGGTGGTTTTCCTAGTGGAACGGAAAGTAAAGGAGTACGCTTTGAAATACGAGGGTAGCGTAGGGGAATCTTACTATACTTCTTGCGCTCATGGCGCTTAGAAGTTATGGATGGCGCGTCGGAGCCGGAGGTGGATGGTGATGAAGAATCGGTCTCGTAGTAGACCACTTTCCTCATCTTCTTTTTCTTGTCGCCACTTCGATGCGACTTGAGGGAAGAGGATTCCTTCTCCTTCCATTTGTTGCGGGACTCTCCCGATGGAGCCTTCCCATGGCTTATAGCGGGCTTGTCGCCGGTCACCATCTCCTTCTTGGCGTGATCTCCCGACATCACTTCGAGCGGTTAGGCTCTAATGAAGCACCAGGCTCTGATACCAATTGAAAGTCGCCTAGAGGGGGGGGTGAATAGGGCGAAACTGAAATTTACAAAGTTAATCACAACTACAAGCCGGGTTAGCGTTAGAAATATAAGCGAGTCCGAGAGAGAGGGTGAAAAACAAACAAGGATTTGTTTTACCGAGGTTCGGTTCTTGCAAACCTACTCCTCGTTGAGGTGGTCACAAAGACCGGGTCTCTTTCAACCCTTTCCCTCTCTCAAACGGTCACTTAGACCGAGTGAGCTTCTCTTCTAATCACACAGGACACTAAGTCCCCGCAAGGACCACCACACAATTGGTGTCTCTTGCCTTGGTTACAATTGAGATGTTCACAAGAAAGAATGAGAAAGAAAAGAAGCAATCCAAGTGCAAGAGCTCAAATGAACACAAATGTCGCTCTCTCTAGTCACTATTTGATTTTGAGTGATTCCGGACTTGGGAGAGGATTTGATCTCTTTGATTGTGTCTAGAATTGAATGCTATAGCTCTTGTAATGTGTTGGAAGGTGGAAGACTTGGATGCAATGAATGGTGGGACCACCAAACTAGCCGTTTGGTAGAGGCTTCTGTCGACGGGCGCACCGGACAGTCCGGTGCGCCAGCCACGTCACCCGGCCGTTAGGGTTTGACCGTTGGAGCTCTGACAGGTGGGGTCTTCTGGCTGTCCGGTGGTGCACCGGACATCTCCTGTAGACTGTCCGGTGCGCCTTCTGACGCTGCTCTGACTCTGGCGCGCACTATAGCGCATTGAATGCGGTTGCAGTCGACCGTTGGCGCCGAAGTAGCCGTTGCTCCGCTGGCACACCGGACAATCCGGTGCGCCACCGGACACTGTTTGGTGCTTCACCGGACGGTCCGGTGAATTATAGCGGAGCGCCCTCTGATTTTCCCGAAGGTGACGAGTTTGGAGCTGAGTTCCCTGGTACACCGGACACTGTTCGGTGGTGCACCAGACACTGTCCGGTGGCACACCGGACAATCCGGTGCGCCAGACCAGGGCACACTTCGGTTGTCTTTGGCTCTCTTTGTTTGAACCCTTTCTTGGTCATTTTATTGGTCTATTGTGAACCTTTGGCACCTGTAAAACTTATAATCTAGAGCAAACTAGTTAGTCCAATTATTTGTGTTGGGCAATTCAACCACCAAAATCAATTAGGAAAAGGTGTAAGCCTATTTCCCTTTCATTTACTGCTTATGTGAGTAATGATACACACTTGCACATATATGTCGTCATATACATCACTGTGATTTTCTGGATTAAATTAAAACTGAAATTGCCTATTTCTCCAACATTGATGTATATGCTCTCATCGCTTCATGTTTTCGAACAAGCTCAAAAAATAGATCAAATGAAAAACTCCATTAGTGCCAAACTGGGCCAAAACGCGATAGTACAATATGAGGCCATTTTTAGTGGGTGTTTCATGAGAGCAATGATTTCAAATCGAGCGACTTGCTAGTCGACACATCTGGGCGACTAGGCGACTAATCGTGATTAGGACGACGACTAGGTGAAAGTTGCCTAGAGGGGGGGTGAATAGGCAAGTTAAAACTTTTTAACAAAAACTAGAAGTAAACTGGGTAAAACTGAATTGATCTCGAAATTCACCCGGTTAACTTTGGAAATGAGATGTTCTAAATGATCCACAGGGTTCAAAGTAGTAGATCTGAGAAGGGCACTTCTCAAAATCCACACACCAAAAAGATATAAACAATTCTTTCGCGGGATGGTGAGAGAACGAAGAACACAAACAAACACAATGAGCAAGAACACAAGAGGCACAAGATTTATCCCGAGGTTCGGTCACACCACCAAGGTGCCCTACTTCCTCGTTGAGGCGCCCACAAAGAGCTGGGTCTCTTTCAACCCTAATCCTCCCTTTGCCGACCACAAAGGTCAAGCTCACACACTAATCTTTGCTCAAACGAGCGGGTAATACAAACTTTCTTGTGGTCTTCCACAAGATTTGGAGACTCACAAGAGACACCTAGTCGTCTAGGAGCTAGAAGCTCCAAGAGTAATGAATCCACAAAGAACTCGATGTAGTACCAAAGCTCGAATGAAGAAGAAGAGCAAGAGAGATTTAGAGATGAAGCACAAAACCGCAGCTCTCAAGCTCACTCAAAGATTTCTCTCCAAAGATTTGAAATGGGAGAGGCAAGAGATGTGTGAGAGAGAGAGGGAGGTGTTTCTTGGGTTAGAAATGGAGTTCAAATCGTGCTCTTGGCTGTGGGGAGAGAGGTAGGAGGTAGTATATATAGGTGGAGCTCAAAACTAGCCGTTGGGCAGATTTTTCTGCCTGAGGGCGGTTGAGCCTCCCCCTAGGGCGGTTGAGCCTCCCCTGGCAGGCCTGGCAGCCTGTCTGCCAGTCTGACTGGCAGACTGACGCGCAGACTGACCTGCAGACTGGTCAAGTTGACCAAGACCGGTTGAACCGCCCAGGGGGGGGGCGGTTGAACCGCCCCTGACAGCTCTGGCGACCTGTTTGTCAGTCTGACTGGCAGACTGCAGAACAGAGGTCAGAGGGGTCAGAGACCAGCTAAACTGCCCCTCAAGGACCAGTTCAGCTGGTCTTGACCAGTGAGTTTAGGAGAGAAAACCCCAGCTCAACTGCCCGGAGGCAAGTTCAGCTGGTGTATGGTCAAAGAGGTTCACAGCTGAAGTTGAGTTCAGCTGAAGTTCAGCCCAGCTGAAAAGCTCAGCTCAGCTGAAGTTCAGCTCAGCTCAGCTGAAGTCCAGCTCAGCTGAAAAGCTCAGCTGCAGCTGAAGGAGCTCAGCTCAGCTGAAGTCCAGCTCAGCTGAAAAGCTCAGCTGCAGCTGAAGGAGCTCAGCTCAGCTGAAGTCCAGCTCAGCTGAAAAGCTCAGCTGCAGCTGAACAAGTTCAGCTGCTTTTCAGCAAGAACACTCTAGGTTTCTCAACCCTAACCACGGTCAACCATAGAACGATAAAGAGTTTTTTGCTTTTCAAAAATAGCTTTTGAATAGAGAGGTTTGAGCTTTGGCAAACACCAACCTTCTTTTTGGATCCCCCTTTATAGTACGACGATTCCTATACTCAAGTTAAATAAAATAAAATGAAGTAAACTCCTTGAGTCATTGGTGTCTCATGTGTGATTTCTCCATGGCATTGCTTCATAAGGATCACAAACATCTTTGTCTCACCTTTTGAAGCAAACTCAAATCAAACCCTGTGACTTGTACCATATCACCTTATATGAGTTCAAATCATGGCTTCAAGTCACCTTACTGATGCATCAACATGTTGTAACTCTTCATAGCTGATTAGTTCATAGACTTAGTGCAAGTACTCTCTTCTTCACCTTAGCCATGGTACCTCGGTCTACAAGCCGTTCGCTTGGCCTTCACCTTCGCTTAGTTCCTCGAAGCCCTTTCCTTGCTATCTTCACCCTATCAAGCCATTCTTGAGTCACATCCTATTGAGCATCCATTAAGAGAATCATTTCTTCAATATTGTGAACCTTGCTTGAATGTCTTCTAGATATAACTATTAAGATTAATCAAGCTTTAGTTTGATTCTCATATATTCATATATGGACTAATAGTAATATGGTCAAGCCAATTCACGATTCCTCATATCTTATTCACTTTGGCTTGACCAATCCTCTTAATCACTTCAACCTCTATTATGATCATATTTATGCATAGTGATTTCTCAGGACTTGTCCATATATTCAAACCAATATAGAGACCATATTATATCCATTTGCATTGTCTCACTGGTTATTTCACCTTGTGTTGAACCTTGTTCACTGATCATTATACACTATTCAAGTATGTTCATCATACTGAATTTCCTGTTCAACACTTAGCAAACTTGTTAGACCTTTAAATGTGTTGTTATCCAAATCACCAAAACTCACAAAAGGGATGAATGCACTTTCAATCTCCCCCTTTTTGGTGATTGATGACAACACATTTAAAGCTTACATAAGATTTGATAAATAAGATTTTGAATCCTATGATATAGTTTCCTCCCCCTAAACATGTGCATTTCAGAAAATAACACTTTTGTACTCAAATGCCAAAAGCACATATTTAGGTCAAAGTATAGACAACTTATATCATACTATTCATAGGGTGCAGTGTGTCATAAAATAAACGTGATGCTCATGACAGGGAATGCACTTATCAACTTTCTTCATATTATGTTTTTCTTATGATTCCCCCTTTTGTTAATTATTTCTCCCCTTTTCTAAAATAAAGATAAGCTTTAATGCAAAATTTCTCCCCCTTTGTCATAAATCTCCAAAAAGGATACAAAGAATATAAAGGGTAGAAATTATGATTTAAGCAAGATGTGAACACACTATCATGAAAAGGGATCCTTAGATGACAAAAAGGTAATGTAGAAGTGACATGAAGTGATGTACCTTTGCGTTTTACCTTTTCAAGGGGGTGTTCCAAACTTGTGTTGGATTTAGAATTCATTTGCACGCTCTTGTTGGTATAGTTGTGACATAAGTCCAAGATATCAAATGAAGATTGTCATACTAAATGAAAGATAAATCTTGATACCTGGAGTCTAGATGTCACCTAGCATTTTCTTATCACAACAAGAGGCAACATAAAAATTGCACAAGTATGGATTATGCAACTAGTGATCATGTATGAAAAATATCAATTGAAAAACACCAATTGATACAATTTGATAGATAAATAGATCACTAATAGCATATTACACTAAGTTCTCCTCAAGTTTTAGTGCATATATATATATATATATGAATTCAATTGATATCTGTTTAGAGTACTTATTTGCAACTTAAAGTACCATTGGCATAAAAGGAGTATCAATTGAACATAATCATGCAACATAAGAAACATGTGCACTATTTAATCAATTAAGTTCTAGACAGAAGAATTTATAAGCTATGCTACTTCGGACATTTGCAATCCAAAAGGATGTGATACATATTTACCAATTTTAGATGACGTTGGAGTAGCATATAAAAGAGAAACTCATTCTCTTATGAAATGTATAAAAGATACAGATCTTTGATACCCATCAAAATTTGCAGTGGAAGCGATTGTCTTTGTCCGAAGATTCCTTTCTAATTCGAGACTACACACATAATAGACTTGGAAATGAAGTTAGTCTCAAAGATTCAAATTATAGACTATTCTCCCCCTAAATGTGTGCATACAAGTGATGAATACTTGTTTAGCTTATGCACTTGGACTTGTGAGGCCAGGGGATTAAGTTCCTACAATTTGAACCTTGGTACAAATAAAGTATGAAACATAGTGAAATTGCTACCAATTGAAGGAATTACTGATACTCAACAAGGTATACTAATAGACATGATATGCAATATTTTAAGCCAAGATTCTTGAGAAGTTAGCATGTTTGACTCATACCTCACTAAGATGACTTAAGACTAACTTATGATATCACCACAAGAGGTATTAATCAAATATCTAGAGATTCTTTAATCGTCACCACAAGTGCAACCTTATGATGTGACTTAAGATATTGCATATACATGCACACACTAGCATGTAAGAGCCTAGATACACAAATGTAATACAATAATTCATGGAGTGACACACCTTTGTTCCATGCCACATGGTCTCCATTATAATCATGAATTTCTATCTTAGCTTTTGATAGGCTTGACATTTCAAAGAGAAACTTATCCTCTTTAAACGATCAAGAGAAACTCATTCTCTTCAAAGAACTACACAAATTCACTAAAAGAAAATGTTAGTCTTTAAGGACACAAGATATAGAATGAGCTCCCCCTAAATGTATGCATCAAGTACTTGAATTACTTGTAACATGCACTTGATTCAATTAAGATTCTTAGCGGAGTTCATCATATATCTTGGTCAAGGCATAATATATTTGAAACAATTGAATTTATGCTAGAGAACACATGTCGTTCCCAAAAAGAACTAATCCATGAGGTGACATGTGGTAATGATTTGATCATTTCCTTGGAACCACTCATCCTCATTTGATGTTCTTCTTTCACCAAGGTGTGAGACTACACAACATGAACTTGAAAGAAATCATTAGTCTCACAAGATATAGGCTAAACTCTCCCTCAATTTGTGCATGCAAGAGTACACAAAGTACACTTATGCACATTAACAATACAAGGTTAAAGGAGATGTTTGTACTATATCTTGGTTTAACATAACATGCTTTACATAGATGATGAAAATTAAACCAATTAAAAGTTTAAGAACTAAAAGTATATCAATTGAAATGTTGGAGGGTAAAGCATGCTAATATGAACCTCAACCTCATAATGAAGGATATCATATAAATATGTCACTATATCTTCATTATTTGGTTGACAAAAAAAATATAACTCCCTTCTTGATTTACTGTGATTTCTTTTCTCTTTATGATTTCATCCAACCAGGCGATCTTGAACTTCATTCATCTTGGCTTGGTTCAATCATACTTGATATGAGACCCATTGAAACTCAATGATTGAAACAACCAAGACTCTTATATCCGTAGATTTTGAATCCATCTTGAAAGCACTTGGAAGGACCTTATTGAGACACTTAGAAAAGAGAGCATTAGAAACACAAGGGAGGGTTTCACAAATGATGATCCTTATATGTGGCATGGCAAATGAATCATCATTATTGAAACCCAAAAGGATAGACTAAATTCTTTTAAATTAGTGCACACATATAGTTGATGTGAAAGTTATATGCACTATTGAACATTTTATATTGCAAGAAATTTAACCTATACTATGGTACATCCCACTAAGGATAGAATACTAACACAACTGAAGGAGAGGAAGTTTTCATACCTTGGCCTCTTATCAACTTCTTCTTACTTTAGTTGAATAGTATCCTTTAAGCTTGTGATTTATCCAATTTAAAACAAGCACCATCTCTTAACATAAATTTTCTATGGATAAACTCAACACAAGAGATGGCATTAGTAGCACAAGCACTAGTTTCTTATTTAGCAACCCTTTATATGCGAAAGACAAGTGTGTTGCTAAAAATAGAGAAACCTCATAATATGGACTAAATTTCTCTTGAGCCCTCATGCACAATATATTTTGAATGTCATGGATAATATGCATGGTTATTCAATGAAGTCTAAAAGGGCTGACTTAATCCATATTATGGTAAGTGTCTAATATAGAAGAATCAAATCCAAATTAACTAGATAGAGAATACGTCACATAATTTTGGATTGTTGACCATATGATAATATTCATTCATCTTCCAATTGGACCACCCTAGCTATTATCTCCAAAGATGATTTATACATTCATTATTGAGCACCCAACTTGATCCATTGAAGGAGTGATCCTGCAAAACAAGTTTAAGCTTCATATCTTGGTACCCAATTTGAATTGGGTCCTTTGACATTAGTAGGAAGAGCCTTGAGTACCCACACAATCCTTATTGTAACCTTTCTCTTTGTGTAGGCACCCACATATACTTGACAACCATCTTACATGGTTTTAAGTCAATATTTAATCACATAGATAAAAGCTAGAGTTAAGAATAGGAGCCTTTTCTCCTTTTCTTGATACATCGTTGTGTTGCCTTCTTGATGATGAACCTAGCTTGACCTCGGGTGCACCTACCTTATCAAGGTTAGTTGCACAAGCATTCATATCATAAAGACAAGTTAGTGCATGTAATATACAACTTAGTGATCCAATTCAATGTGAAGCATATGGATACCGATTGAAGTAGATTTCTAAGATATCAAAATATGGGTTTCCAAAATTTAGAGAGTATGGATCACTAATTGTACCTTTTACAGTTTAAAAATCATATCCATGTTAGTGCATATGTATGTGATGAATATCAGCAAAAAGATTCTTATGCACTTTTAGAATTAATGATAAGGGAATTTTAAACTGCATCAAGAGTAGCTATTTAGAAAACAAAGATTACAATCCATATGAATGAGATACAAATTTACCATTTTGGATTGTCTTAGTATAGCTTACTCAAGGGAAACTTATTCTCTACGACACAAGATATATAATGTTCTCCCACTAGATATGTGCATCAAGTATTTGAATGACTTGCCACATGCACTTTCGATTCAGTTAAGAGTCTCATGAGGAGTACATTACATATCATGGTCAAGGCATGACAAATTTGCAATGAATTAACTTATCCTTAAGAATACTTACCACCAAGTAGAGCGTACCATTTGTTATACCAATTTGAAAGATCTTACTATCTGTGGTGGTGTCACCTTAGTATTCTTCTTTTCATCATTTGTGGAGACTTCCTTCTTTGTTATCTCTTTTCCTTTTAAAACTAGTCGATAAAACACTTTGAAAAGAGGTATTAGTAGTACAAGGAAGTATTTAATGAATGATGATATCTATATATGAATGGCAAACAAATCATCATTTATGAGGCGTAAAGGCATAAATTAAATTCCTTTTAAGTTAATGCACATGGAGTAGTGAATTCACAATATGCATTAATTTACAAATTTAAGCCAAAAGGAATTTAACCTTCATATTGACATTCCTTTCCATAGAATATATTATTACCAATTGAAAGAATGCCACTTGGAAGGAACTACTATTGATCAACTACCAATTGAAGCAATTTGTTCCATACCTTTGCCTTGAGCATTCCTAATCTTCCTTTTAGGTGAAGATTAACCTTTAAAGCTTGTGATTTTACCAATTGAAAGAGCACAATCTCTACTTATGAATTTCCATGAAATAGCTTAAAAGAGATTGTATTAGTAACACAAGCAATAGTTTCCTATTTAGCAACCTCTAGTATATGAATGACAAGAAGGTTACTAAAACAAGGAAACCTCATGATATGAACTAAATTACCCTTACAAGCATCATGCATAACATCAATTGTAAAAAAGATGAAAGTAGCATGATTATTTAATTAAGTTTACATGGCAAGTTTAATTCATAGCATGGTGAGTGATTAATGTAGAAGACTCAAAACCAATTTAAACAAGAATGAATACATCACATAGTATTGGTTTGATCTTCTTTGAATGTTGAATGGCACACTCCATTTGGGAAACACATTCTCATGTTGGGAGACTACATAAACACTTGGATAGAAACATTAGTCTCACAACTCTAGTCATATAGAGAATTTCCCTTTTTGGTAAGTGCTTTAAGAATTTGAATTTCTTACTTAGCACTCTATTCATTTACGAACATGGGATAATCCTCTTTATGACTAGGTCATGGCAATAATACTGATAATCAATTTGAAATATGCCACAAGATACATACAACCAATTTAAAGCATGTAGATTGTCATAATATAAAAATATGAACTTGCAATCTACCATATAATTAGATCCTTTTCTAAAGGCAAGGTAAAATCTTTTAAGTTCATTCTCAAGTGCTTCATTTTCCTATGTGGCTACAAAAGACACAAAGGAATATACCTAATTAAAAGCAATGTGCACTTAAGAAGTTAATTGTTACCATCCTTTGGATATCACTTGGTTGTAGGCCTTTTGCTTGATTCCCACAAAGGTTAATCCTTATTCCCTACAACACAAGTTCTTACTAGAGATGAATATGAAGTTAGTGATATAACAACTCAATTCATCTTTGGGTTAATCTTAAAGGATAGACAATGTAAGATTGATAGCTTGAGATAAGAATTGAGTTAAACCGCTCAAGCACCCCAAAGCTTCATATCATCTCTGGGTACCTGCAAAACTTATTAAGTACATTTTGGTACCCATTTTTGGATGGGTCCATCAAGGTTAGCTAATAAAGGACTTAGGCACCCAAATAGCCTTGGTCCTAGAATGTGGTGAACTCATCACCTTTCTAGCACAAGAGTCAAATTTGGGTCTCCTAAGCATATTTGAATGTATTGACAAGTTAGGCTTAGGAGTTTTACCCTTTGGACAAACCTTGAATAGATGACCTTTTTCACGGCAATTGTAGCAAATGCGATGCTTGTCCTTGCAATGCATTTGCCTTTTGCTTTCATCCTTTTTGATGGTCATCTTTGTTGATCGTGCAAGGTCTTGATTCTTCATGTGGGGGCATGAATCAATTTCATGGCCCTTCTCCTTGCATCCATAGCACCTCCTATCGCTTCTCTTTGATCTTTCTTTGTTGAAGCACATAGGTACATTGTTAGAGCAAATCATATGAGCATTAATTTTCTCACCATGGATTTTGCTCATGCCTCTTCTTGGAAAGCTTGGTATTCTTTTGAAGGGGTTTTGTGCATGCTACGGTTGTCCCCTTCTCAAGCTTTTTCACCATATTATCACGGTTATCTTGAGAAGGTTGAGCATGACACTTTCCCTTCAAACGAGTTAAGCTCCTTCTTAGCATTCCAACTTCTTCCTTGAGCTCTTTATTTTCTTGTGTGATAGAAATATCACTAATTCCTGAAATTTCTAGCTCAATGGAAGATTGGCTTTCTTGAGAGCAACATTTGTTAGCACATGATAATATAGTTTCTACTTGAGTACATGTGCATATGTGAGGTTGGTATGATTTAAAATTAGTTAACACAACCTCATGAGCCATTTCTAACATGATATGTGAATCCATAAATTTATTATGAGAGCACACAAGCATATCATGTTTTTCTTGCAAAGCTAGATTTTCAATATTTAGCCTTTCTATCGTGTTCTTGAAGCATAGCTATTTTTATTTTCTAATTGAGCAACGCATATGATGAATGCATTGAAGTAGCTTAAGTTTGCTCAATTGAAATGTCTTTCATACCTTTGGACCAAATCATCATGAAAGCACTTTAGATTCTCATGCTCTTTGGTCAACTTCTCCTAAGTCTTTGATTTTTTCCGATGAGGATATCTTCTTGCTTATGAAGCATTTCCTTTTGTTCTTCCGCTCTTTTCATGAGTTTGAGCAAGCTCATCCGGTTCTTCTTACTTAGTTGAGCGAAGAATTTTTGAAGATCATCCTCATCTTCACTATCACTTTCATGCTCCTCCTCATCCTCACTTTCGCTTTCACTGTCACTCTCATTAGCAACAAAGCACATATGAGAAGTGGATTTGAAAGATGAACCTTGTGAAGAGGTGGATTCGTCGTTTGGTCTCCATCGATCATTTTCTTCTTCTTCAATACTTTTCTTCGCCTCATCTTCCTTCATTTTGAGGAACATCCTTTCGGCGATTCTCATGGCAAGATCTATTGCCCTAGGATCAACATCTGCACCAAAAGATGAAGTCGAGACAATCTCAACTTTTTCAAGCTTAGAAGCACTTTAGTTTCTTAGTCCCCCCGACATGATCTTTCCTCACGCGGTTAAGCGTTAGAACGAGGATTAGGCTCCTGATACCAATTGAAAGTTGCCTAGAGGGGGGGTGAATAGGCAACTTAAAACTTTTTCAACAAAAACTAGAAGTAAACTGGGTAAAACTGAATTGATCTCGAAATTCACCCAGTTAACTTTGGAAATGAGATGTTCTAAGTTGATCCACAGGGTTCAAAAGTAGTAGATCTGAGAAGGGCACTTCTCAAAATCCACACACCAAATATATATAAACAAATCTTTCCACGGCAATGGTGAGAGAACGAAGAACACAAACAAACACAATGAGCAAGAACACAAGAGGCACAAGATTTATCCCGAGGTTCGGTCACACCACCAAGGTGCCCTACTTCCTCGTTGAGGCGCCCACAAAGAGCCTGGGTCTCTTTCAACCCTAATCCTCCCTTTGCCGACCACAAAGGTCAAGCTCACACACTAATCTTTGCTCAAACGAGCGGGTAATACAAACTTTCTTGTGGTCTTCCACAAGATTTGGAGACTCACAAGAGACACCTAGTCGTCTAGGAGCTAGAAGCTCCAAGAGTAATGAATCCACAAAGAACTCGATGTAGTACCAAAGCTCGAATGAAGAAGAAGAGCAAGAGAGATTTAGAGATGAAGCACAAAACCGCAGCTCTCAAGCTCACTCAAAGATTTCTCTCCAAAGATTTGAAATGGGAGAGGCAAGAGATGTGAGAGAGAGAGAGGGAGGTGTTTCTTGGGTTAGAAATGGAGTTCAAATCGTGCTCTTCGGCTGTGGGGAGAGAGGTAGGAGGTAGTATATATAGGTGGAGCTCAAAACTAGCCGTTGGGCAGATTTTTCTGCCTGAGGGCGGTTGAGCCTCCCCCTAGGGCGGTTGAGCCTCCCCTGGCAGGCCTGGCAGCCTGTCTGCCAGTCTGACTGGCAGACTGACGCGCAGACTGACCTGCAGACTGGTCAAGTTGACCAAGACCGGTTGAACCGCCCAGGGGGGGGGCGGTTGAACCGCCCCTGACAGCTCTGGCGACCTGTTTGTCAGTCTGACTGGCAGACTGCAGAACAGAGGTCAGAGGGGTCAGAGACCAGCTGAACTGCCCCTCAAGGACCAGTTCAGCTGGTCTTGACCAGTGAGTTTAGGAGAGAAAACCCCAGCTCAACTGCCCGGAGGCAAGTTCAGCTGGTGTATGGTCAAAGAGGTTCACAGCTGAAGTTGAGTTCAGCTGAAGTTCAGCCCAGCTGAAAAGCTCAGCTCAGCTGAAGTTCAGCTCAGCTGAAAAGCTCAGCTGTAGCTGAAGAAGCTCAGCTCAGCTGAAGTCCAGCTCAGCTGAAAAGCTCAGCTGCAGCTGAAGGAGCTCAGCTCAGCTGAAGTCCAGCTCAGCTGAAAAGCTCAGCTGCAGCTGAACAAGTTCAGCTGCTTTTCAGCAAGAACACTCTAGGTTTCTCAACCCTAACCACGGTCAACCATAGAACGATAAAGAGTTTTTTGCTTTTCAAAAATAGCTTTTGAATAGAGAGGTTTGAGCTTTGGCAAACACCAACCTTCTTTTTGGATCCCCCTTTATAGTACGACGATTCCTATACTCAAGTTAAATAAAATAAAATGAAGTAAACTCCTTGAGTCATTGGTGTCTCATGTGTGATTTCTCCATCGGCATTGCTTCATAAGGATCACAAACATCTTTGTCTCACCTTTTGAAGCAAACTCAAATCAAACCCTGTGACTTGTACCATATCACCTTATATGAGTTCAAATCATGGCTTCAAGTCACCTTACTGATGCATCAACATGTTGTAACTCTTCATAGCTGATTAGTTCATCGACTTAGTGCAAGTACTCTCTTCTTCACCTTAGCCATGGTACCTCGGTCTACAAGCCGTCGCTTGGCCTTCACCTTCGCTTAGTTCCTCGAAGCCCTTTCCTTGCTATCTTCACCCTATCAAGCCATTCTTGAGTCACATCCTATTGAGCATCCATTAAGAGAATCATTTCTTCAATATTGTGAACCTTGCTTGAATGTCTTCTAGATATAACTATTAAGATTAATCAAGCTTTAGTTTGATTCTCATATATTCATATATGGACTAATAGTAATATGGTCAAGCCAATTCACGATTCCTCATATCTTATTCACTTTGGCTTGACCAATCCTCTTAATCACTTCAACCTCTATTATGATCATATTTATGCATAGTGATTTCTCAGGACTTGTCCATATATTCAAACCAATATAGAGACCATATTATATCCATTTGCATTGTCTCACTGGTTATTTCACCTTGTGTTGAACCTTGTTCACTGATCATTATACACTATTCAAGTATGTTCATCATACTGAATTTCCTGTTCAACACTTAGCAAACTTGTTAGACCTTTAAATGTGTTGTTATCCAAATCACCAAAACTCACAAAAGGGATGAATGCACTTTCACTAGGTCGATTAATCGTGGCTAAGGCAGCAGATTGAAGAGGGGATTCAAGAGGGGGGACAAATCAAAAGAAAGGTGCAGAGGGGATTCAAGAGGGGGGACAGATCAAAAGAAAGGTACAGTGATTGAAGTTACCGTCAGTTGATGTACTCATCTTGGTGCTAATGGCTGCTGGGCCGCCGCTGCTGCAGACTGCTGTTGAGCCACCGCCGTCGAAGACGGTGAGCTGCTGATGCCGAGGAGGAAGGTGTAGGGCTACCGCCATCGAGGAAAAGGGTGAGCAGGTGAGCACGTTGAGGAACAAGGAAGGGACAGAGGGCACCCACCGGTGTTGGACAGAGAGAGGTGAGCCACCGCACAGGCACAGCCACCTGAACAGGAGAGAAGAGCAAAAGCCGCCGGAACAGGAGAGGAGCAGGTGACCTAAACCCTAACGTGTGTTTTACTGTTACACTAATGGGTCCAGCCGTCCAGCCCATATCCCAAACAGGCCGAAATTGGAGCCTTGGAAAATTAATCATCCCGACCTAAACTGGACGACTAATCACGTTTAGTCGACGACTAATCGGACGACCCGACGATTAGTCGAGCTGATCGGGTCGGCCTCCCTAGTCGTGTTAACAGGACCGACTAGTCCGACTAATCGTGACTAGTCGGACGACTTGAAATCACTGAATGAGAGTTTCATTTTCATTAAATTTTAATGACATGCTACATAGGAAAGCAGAATGATATCAATTTAAAGACATATACAACCAAGAGTATCTTGATCGTTATTCTACGCACAAGAGACACCTAAGAAACTGCATCATACAATGGAGAGCCTTTAAAACAGTTATATTATAAATAATATCAAGAGACATTATGTATGGAGAGTTGTATAGAAACGGATCGTCTCTTGTATTTTTTACATTTAACTTCATAGGGACTCCGTAAGAGACGAGCTATTAAGGGGGTGTTTGGTTTCTAGGGACTAATGTTTAGTCTCTTCATTTTATTCCATTTTAGTCTATAAATTGTCAAATATAGAAATTAAAATAGAGTTTTAGTTTCTATATTTGACAATTTTGGAACTAAAATGGAATAAAATGTAGGGACTAAAAATTAGTCCCTAGAAACCAAACACCCTCTAAATAAGATTATATACTCCCTCCAGTGCAGTAAAGGTAGTCGTTTAGGACATGATTGTGCATACCAAGGAGTGATTAATTATCATAGAGTTTTCCCTGTTTGCCCCTATTAAATAGGGATATGAGTGCATTAATGTCATGAAAACAATTAAGCTTGATTGGTTACTGCAGCACCTCCAAAGCATTCTAGACTGGAGGTCTCAAGTTTGATTCCTCTTAAGTGTATCTTTTTTTGTGCAATTACTAGGGGCAACAACGTCCAAATTCCAGATCTACGCACGCTATGACTTCTTTTTGTGTACGCTCGGTCACGCGCAGGATGACTTCTTTTACTGTACCGGAGGGAGTATGTCCTAACGACAAAGGGTATGCGAGAGTTTCATGGGCGAGATGAAACTCGATATACATTATTTCCTAGATAATTGTTGATATGTCATTTTTAAAACAGCGCGATAAAACTGTGCGTTGCGAATGACCTGAGATGTGACTTCGGAGAGCTTGAAATCTCAACAATGATAACACATTAAATAGAAAACAGACATACTCTCATCCAACCAAAAAAAGTGCTAGCCATTTCTCCCATAAAATAAATAAACAAATAAATATAATCACTATAATAAAAAATAGTCTGGAGCTCCAAAGTCAAATTTGCCAAACAGAAGTGCATACCTTTTGTTCATATTTGTGACGCGACATCTTTAGAAAATGGGAACTGAAACTGTTCCGAGTGCCAACCGCAACCGTAAATTTCACAAGTGGAGAGGGCATGAGCGCAAAAGGCAACAATCTTAGCACAGCAGCACCAAAGCGCGTCGTGTCGTGCAAATCCAACTTTGATACCACTCGCTGCCTGGTTATGGACTCCACCAGGAGCAACCAGGTCGCCGGCACGGTCCCGCCGTCGCTGACCATGCCGCGCGGCGAACTCGCTGACGCCATCGTGGGCGGAGGCGGAGGAGGAGGAGCGGACGGGGACCCCCGGGCCGCCCTCCTCCGTCTGTCTGCTCTCGGGGACCGCATGGCCGCCGTCCGGGGCCGTATCTCCGCTTCTATCTCGGGCGAAGCCCGGCCTCTCTCCTACGCCGACATCCAATCTGTCTCCTCCGAGATCTCCGCCGCCGCCCAACTCGTCGTCCTCAACGCCGCCGAGCTCCTCGCTTCCTCCGTCCCCTTTCCCGCCCCACCTCCACCTCCTCCTTCCGCCGCTCCCTCTCCCGCTCCCGTCCGAGAGATCCCAGTTGTGGCCGCGTCCGCCCAAGAGCAACCCCTGGAGGCCGCCAAGGACGACGGCGGCTACGAGGTCGTGGAGCTCGACGCCGCCGAGCTGCTAGCGGAGCACGTCCACTTCTGCGAGATCTGCGGCAAGGGCTTCCGCCGCGACGCCAACCTCAGGATGCACATGCGCGCCCACGGCGACCGCTTCAAGACCCTAGACGCGCTCTCCCGCCCTGGTCACGGCCAGCCGAAGCCGCCCGTTGGCAGCAACGTGCGCTTCTCCTGCCCCTTCGCGGGCTGCAACAGGA
Source organism: Zea luxurians (assembly GCA_029449295.1). Taxonomy (NCBI): domain Eukaryota; kingdom Viridiplantae; phylum Streptophyta; class Magnoliopsida; order Poales; family Poaceae; genus Zea; species Zea luxurians. The sequence goes on from JAOPSE010000047.1 coordinate 2,162,587, forward strand.
ACCGCACACACCGCCGCTTCCGGCCGCTCAAGTCGGCGGTGTGCGCGCGGAACCACTTCCGGCGCAGCCACTGCCCCAAGCTCTACGCCTGCGAGCGATGTGGCGGCAAGAAGCGCTTCGCTGTCCTGGCGGACCTCCGCAGCCACCTCCGCCACTGCGGCGAGGAGGCACAGTGGCGCTGCTCCTGCGGCACCACCTTCTCCCGCAAGGACAAGCTCTTCGGTCATCTAGCGCTCTTTGAAGGCCACACGCCAGCAGTTGCTAAGCCAAACAAGGATGTGGTGACAGGGCCTACAGAGTCCACCATTGATGCTATGGAGGAAGGGGGATTTGAAGAAGGCAATCCTGACCGGGAGGAGGATGAAGAGGGCGGTTATGATCCAGAGTTCTTCAAGGAGTGGATGGAGGAGCTCAGAGGTGGTGCTGGTGGCTCCAATTGGCCTGGGCCAGCAGCAGATGGACAATAGCAATGTTGCGAGGGTTAATAGGGTAAGGCAGCCTTCCCACTTTTGCTGTTCCTTTGAATTTTGTATGTGAAATTTTGGTGCAGGAAGCTTTGAAACGATGATAACATAGGATATTTGTGGCTACTCGCAATTGCAAACTGGAATATTTTGGGAATAGAATTTCTTGCAAAAGTTCAAAATATAAAGGCATCCAGCTTTGAGCTTGATTGGTCCTGATAATGGTTAAATCATAGATCTTATCGAAATTCCTATCTATGTTGCATATAGATGTATTATGCTATGATCCTATGACCTAGCTTGCAACTGGGTCATGCAGAATTATTCGGCAAGCCAACCAACCTAGTTGTGATGTTATGAATATGTCAGCTTGATTGTCTAGCAAGTCATCCTCATACAAAAAGTGTAAGATTCAGGTAAGTTTGGGCATCTTACACTCTTTTGTGGAAATCCTCTTAAGTTAGTTTCTTAGTTAGGATGAATATGTGAGCCTTATATTTCACAAATCACAACATTAGGTAAGGAACCAAACTGGGCAATTGAACTACATGAGGGGAAATTACCTTTCTTTAGTCGGTGCACTTCTCTGGTTTCTTTTCACCTATTTTCTACTTCGGCTTTTATTGTGTGCCCTGATTCATAACTTTGTGGACATGATGCTTATGTGGGTAGCATTCCTGAAGACGCTCTTGTGTTATGTTAGGCTAGGCAAGGCACCTTAACATGGTATTTTACAACTATAGATTTCTTTTTCACCGGTAATGGGCATCTTTTGTCACCTTAACATGATTGTTTCAGCCCCTTCATCGTCTTATTTTGTAATTTGTACCACTTATGCTTTGTTGTTCAGGTGATAAATATTATAATTAGTCCTATTGTGGAAGAATGTAAACAACAAATGAGTCTATGACTATTATCAAGAGAGCAGAGCTAGTGCTAGAGGATCCCACATGAGTGGGGTTGAGAGGAGGGATAAACCAAGGCAAGCCTCCCCCCAATGTGGAGAGACTGCTTCGATCCCGCGACCTGGTAACTCAGTGAGGCAGCTCTCACCAGTCACCACTACATCAGGCCTGCTCCTCAAAGGATGAAACTTTTTTGTTAAACTTTTGCCAAGAACTCTGACTAGAATGAACAGCATGTAGCTTGAATTCAATGGTGGCTGCACTTATAAGTGAGTTTCATAAAGTAATATTTAGTAGGTTTTAACTTGAATCTTTCTGCTGACAACTGGAGTCCTGTGTGTTCTCGCGAAATGTGTGGATAGGGCTACAGGATGTTTCTCCTGGCCTTAATCACACCATTTTTGCTGATTGGTGGCTTCAGGCTATGCATCATATACCAAGGGTTTTTCGCAGAGGTTTTAACTCCTTAGTAATCTTGGTAGCTTGGTTTTTATGGAAGCTTAGAAATGGGTGTGTTTGAGGAAGCCTCAGTGCCTCACCTATCATTGGTAGTATCATGAGGACTGTAGCTGAGGTGGGTAAGCTTTGGTGCATGGCAGGAGCCAAAGGGCTCCGTAGGATATGGTCATAGGGCTTCCTCCTTGGCTTGTGGTCGTAGCTAGTCTGTGTGGCGAGTATTCTCGTGGTGTTTTGCCCCGCAAGGGGTTGTAAGAGACGTTTAGACTCCTTTTTCTTTGTTCTTAATATAATGATGTGCGGTTCTCCTGCGTGTTCGAGAAAAAACTGGAGATCCTTGGGTTGAGTTTGGTTGCTGTCTAGTTTTTCCCTTTTTATTTGAAGGTGTGTTTTCTCGCCCAGCAATGCCAAGTTGAACATCTGTTGGCTCCTTTTTTACTTTTCCGCGATGTTACCACAAGGAGCATCTATGTACATTATGTTGATTTCTTCACGAGGAAGCTAGTGTTTTTGTTGTTACCATCTTTCTTCTTTTCCTCTATATGCGCTACCATCATAATCCTTGTTAGGTAGACCTTGCATTCTCAATGTGGCTCAATGATGCATTACGTGATTACAGTTCTACTTTTAGCCAGATTTTTACTCTGGCCATTAATCCATTATTGAATGTGCAGATTCATACAATACCCGACTTTCTCATGTAGACAAAATCGTCATCTGTGTGGTGCTTCCAAAGAGGCTCACTTATTAGGTTATGCCAGTATTGTCTTTTATGATTATGGGACCCTTCTTATACCACAATGAATACTTTTTGCCCCTTTAATTGCATATGAGTTAGATCGTTGTTTCAGTACCTTAATCATCTTCCCCATTTTGGCAAGTCCTGGGATCACATTTTATCTGTTTATATTAGGTGATTGTTTCGTTATCCTTGATTCGATGTAATGTAAATGACTAATCAGTTCAGGGTGTTTATTTAGAGATGAAACTTCATGTTGTTTAACTTATTGCCAAGAACTCTGACTGACGTGAAACTGTGAATAGCATGTAGCTTGAGCTCAATGGGGTGCATTTATGAGTTTCATAAATTCATTTTAATAGGTTTTATCGTGGAATCTTTCTGCTGACTTACTCAGGATATCCTTTCATTTAGTATCAGTTGTCACTTAGTTTCCCCTTTTGGACAAGGTAGTTTCTCACCTAGCAATGCTAAGTATTGAAGATTTACTGGTTCACTTTTTGTTCTTCCGCATTTGTGGAGATTTTTTTGAATTAACTTCAGTTTTCTTAGCGGTTATCTGTATTTTGGACAAAGTTGGTTTTCTTGTTCAGCAATACCAAATATTGAACGTCTATTAGCTTGTTTTTGCTCTCCTGCAATGAATGTTACCTCCCGGTGCACCATGCTAGTATTTGGTCAGTTTCTCTCATGAGGAAGCTAGAGTTTTGTCATTATATAATTCGTTCCTTTCCTCTAGATGTGTTGTTTTCGTAATGCATGTCAATGTCAATGTTTTCACCCTGTATCCTCCATTGTGTCTCGACAATGGATTACATGCTTACAGTTTTACTCTCTTACAATGCACGCGAGAGTAATTCGCTTGCAAGGAAAGTTATTCATGTGAATCTTTGTTTTTTTTCTCCTTTTTTTTTTCAAAAATAGCTGGCAGGACTTCTGCCAGGCAAATATATTAATAGAGTAGAGAAAAGTGCCAAAGTACAAACGAAAAAAGACGTAACTACAACAAAGGCCAAAATGAGGACTGTTTTCCCCCATGGAAATGTAAAGGATTCATGTATGTCTCTGGAGACTGTATGTTCGATTTAAAATGGATAAGAATATTGAGTTGAAATCCTTTGTGCTTGTTTAGCATATGAATGTGCTAAATTTATTTTGTCGATATTTTATAAAAAAAACACAATCACGTTTTACATATATTTCTGACTATGAAACCCATTGTCCTGTAGGTGGTTTGACAAGGGACATCTGCTTACATCAAGTGACCAGGAGGATCAATAAAGACTGAATAAAGGTGATAGTAAAGAAAAGAGGTGCTTTGGGGTAGTTTGTAGGATTTCTCTTTACCATTGTGTTTGTGCGTTCGTTCTAACCAGTAGCTTGTATGGTATGGTGTGCGTGTGTTGTTTAGTTGCTGTTCACTGGGCCTCTCCCTTGCCATTCTCGGTTGCTTTCATGTTATCCTGTGAATTTGTGATCTACCAGATAATACAGTGGAGAAATGTGTCATGCTCTGTAAGCGTTCTCCTTGGCTGTGTGGGTCATGGAGTTGCCGGTTACGGAGGAAGAAGGATAGCTTGCAGGAAAACGGTGGCACCAGTTTCCTGTGCGCTGCTGAGGATGCGAAGTATTCGGGGGAGTTTTAGAAAAATACTTTGGTTTTGTGAAACAATTTGGTTTTAGAGTGTCTTGATGTGTTTGGACGCAACAAACTTTATGGTTTTGAAATTCATAGTATTGCTAAATTGTAGGCTTCCTTCTATGAAATCAATGACTCTCTTCGAAACCATGGTTTTGCATGTCTACGAGTTTTAAAACTGCGGTTAACATTCGAGCAAGGTCATGAAAATAGGTTTGGTTGGTAGCCTGTATAAAGCTATACATGATAGCTTATACGAGAAAAGCTTATGCGATTAGCTAGTGTTTGGTTCATCTGTATTATGCTAATGGCAAAAAACTCAACCCACATCCAATCCACGCCCAAATCTAATAACTTTAACATTCATCTCACAGCCACCCAAAAACATAAGCTTTGTTCGGTTACATGGGATGAAATCTCACCATGAATTTAATTCGGGTATGGATTGAATAAATTCATATCTCACACCCAATACCATGGTGTGATTAAATCAATCAACTAATCCATGTATTTTTCAAAACTAGTTATTCTTTTGATCCATGAATTTTAATGTAAACTTGTGCAATATCTTCACGGATTTGTTCCATACCTAATGAGCTATGTATAGAATCCATGTCTTCTATAGTTTAAAAAATATCCCAAACCCTTGGGTTATATTCCATGATAGGTTTAACTGAATAAAAAAATTTAAGTAGTTTTGGATTATTTTGGGGCATGAGTTGTGACATGGATTTAATTTCAATCTGTGCTAATCCAGAGCTGGATTGGTGTAAACGAACAAAACCTAAGGAGGAAATTAAACCCAACCCACCCAATAACATTATTGACCCTAAATCAATCCATAACTGGGTGGAAACCATTAAAATCCGCGGGTTCAGCTTGTTAAGGCAGCAGCATACACAGTGACATTGAAGCTACCTGTAACTTTGTCAATGTGTATGCTGCTGCCTTAACAAGCTGAACACATACGTTTTCTATGGGTTTCCATCCAGTTATTGATTGGTTTGGGGTCGAAGGCACATGTTTGGTTAGATGCTAGATTGCATAAAAGCTGCGCATATACCTTCATGCTCCAGTAAGTCAACATAGAAATGCAAATAATTAAAGAAATGCATATAGATGTGAGCCGGGGGCTATCGTGGTAATGTGCTACTGTCGTCGCGCTGTGCTACCTTCATCATCGTGTAGAGGGCTCGATGTTTAAGGGGATGGAGCACGACCCATGCTGGTGCTAGCGAGCAGGCGGGAGAGGAGTGGCCCGTGCTGGCAAGCAGGCGGGAGAGGAGCGGCCAAACGGGGATGGAGCACGGAGAGAGGAGCGGAATGCACCAGGGCGGGATGGAGCACAGGAGAGGGGTTGCCGGCCGCCAGGGCGGGATGCGCACAACCACTAGGGCAGGAGAGGAGCACTGAGTGCGGCACGAGGATAGAGCACAGGAGTTAGGGTTGAGTACTTGAGTTGGGTATGTAAGACTGTAAGTCTCCTGGGACTTGGACACTTGGCAGTCGAATATGGTCCATACGTATGGGTGAAGACCCATGGAAGCCCATATCTATGTAGACCCATCTACACCCATAGAGATATTAACCATTTTGACCCGCAATACAAAATAAACCCACCCAACCCGTTCACAATTAAAATCCATCACAACCCACCAAAACAAACACATTTCTTAAATCCACCTAAAATATTATGGGCCTACATACGGATGAGTAAGACCCATGGAAGCCCATGTCTATGCAAACCCATCTACACCTATGGGTATCAACCATTTTGACCCGCAATACAAAATAAACCCACCCAACTCAACCCGTTCACAATTAAAACCCATCAGAACCCACCAAAACAAACTCATTTCTTAAACCCACTTAAAATAACCGTTTACACCCACCCCATTTGCAGCCCTATATGTATAGCATCTAAGTATTTTTAGGTCTATGATTGGTTGTCTGCATAAGATTTTTTTGCCTGCATAAATGGTTATCTATAACAATTATGATAAAAACCAATTTAATTAGTTAATCAGCGAGTCATGTCTGCTCAGTTTACTAGAATCAGATTCGTTTCATATGATCCAAGCCAGACCTACCTCTATTATTTAACTTTACTCTGTAAACAATGTAATCTATCATGTAAATATTCGTACACAAGCCTGAGCGTGAATGCAAATAGGAGGCTTGGAGAGCAACATCATTGAAAGCTTTTAACATATCCGCCTCCTGTAGGAAGGACGAAACTGTGGCAAAAATGTGAACCAGGAATCGCTGCCAGTGACATTAGGCCTGGGCACTTTTAAGCCGAAACCGAATTACCGAACCGAAATTTCGAAAACCGACCTGAAGTTTCGGTTTTTTGGGGTTCGGTGTCGGTTTCGGTTTCAATTCCTGAGAACTTCGGTGCTCGGTGTCGGCCTCGGTTTTAGGCTTACACCGAACCGAAACACCCCCCAGGCCCTAACTGGCCTGGCCAACTCGGCAAGACGGCAACTCCCCATGGCCCAGGCCAAGCGTGCAGCGTCCCACCATTCCACCGGCCCATAGCCCACTTCTCTCATTCTCTGTGCGCCCAACTCGGCAACTCCCAAGTTCCAACCCTAATCAGTTCCCCGCTCCCCATGCGACCACACTAGTGCTCAACGCCTCAACCTGGCGGTGGTGGCATCACGGCGGCCTGCGGGCTTGGGGCAGCTTGCGGAGGAGCAGTCGAGCAGAGTCGCAGAGGGTCGACCTGAGAGCACCTAGAGGGGGGGGTGAATAGGTGATCCTGTAGAACTTGAAACTTAAGCCACAAAAACTTGGTTAAGTGTTAGCACAATAATAGCCAAGTGGCTAGAGAGGAGTCTCTACAAAACACAATAACCACAAGAGATCAATCACGGAGATGGCACGGTGGTTATCCCGTGGTTCGGCCAAGACCAACGCTTGCCTACTCCACGTTGTGGCGTCCCAACGGACGAGGGTTGCAATCAACCCCTCTCAAGCGGTCCAAAGACCCACTTGAATACCACGGTGTTTTGCTTGCTTTTCTTAATCCCGTTTGCGAGGAATCTCCACAACTTGGAGCCTCTCGCCCTTACACTTGAAGTTCACAAAGAAGCACAGAGCAAGGGAGGGATTAGCAACTCACACAAGACACTAAGATCACAGCGAATATACACACACAAGACCCAGACTTAAGCTCAAAAGACTAGCACACTAGAACGGAGCTTAAATCACTAGAATGTCGAACAAGTGCGTAAGAATGGAGTATGAGTGATCAAGAGTGCTCTAGGAATGCTTGGTGTTCTCCTCCATGCGCCAAGGGGTCCCTTTTATAGCCCCAAGGCAGCTAGGAGCCGTTGAGAGCAATCCTGGAAGGCAGATCTTGCCTTCTGTCGACTGGCGCACCGGACAGTCCGGTGCACCACCGGACACTGTCCGGTGCAGATATCCTTCCTTATCTGGCGAAGCCGACCGTTGGAGTCTGAGAGCCGTTGGCGCACCGGACACTGTCCGGTGCACACCGGACAGTCCAGTGCACCAATGTGACCGTTGGCTCGGCCACGCGTCACGCGCGGAATCCTCGGCCGACCGTTGCCCCGGCTGACTGCTGACTCACCGGACGGTCCGGTGCACCACCGGACAGACCGGTGAATTTTAGCCGTACGCCGTTGATGGTTTCCCGAGAGCGACGAGTTCACCTGTGAACGGCTCACCGGACAGTCCGGTGCACCATCGGACAGACCGGTGAATTTTAGCCGTACACCGCCGTCGAATTCCCGAGAGCAGCCTGTTCGCCAGAGCTAGCCTGGCGCACCAGACACTGTCTGGTGCACCACCGGACACTGTCCAGTGTGCCACCGGACAGTCCGGTGCACCCAGACCGAGCAGACTTTGGCTGAACAGAGCCATCTCATTTCCAATTCAATCTTTCCTGTTTCCAGCACTTAGACACAATACATTAGTCCATAAAACAATGTACTAAGTCTAGAAACATACCTTTTGACTTGATTTTCACTTTGTTCACCACATTGCATAGATCAACACAAAAGCACTTGCGTTGGCACTCAATCACCAAAATACTTAGAAATGGCCAAAGGGCACATTTCCCTTTCAATCTCCCCCTTTTTGGTGATTTATGCCAACACAACATAAAGCAACTAGAACAAGTGCAATATCAATGCAAATGAAAACCAAAAGTTGTTTTGAATCAATTTTGGCATATATGGATCACTCTTTGCCACCACTTGGTTTGTTTTTGCAAATCAAACTCAAATTCCTATCTCTAAGTCAAATCCACTTGTAGAGACATAGAGAGAGGTATTCCAAAGGAAATTTATCAAGGATTTCAAAAACTCCCCCTTTTTCCCATAATCAACACTTCTCCCCACAAGAGGCCAACTTTTGACAAAAGAGACAATAAAAGAGTTTTGACAAAGCAAAAGCTCTAATCTACTATTTTCAAAATTTCTCAAGTGGTAGCTGATCCATCTATTACTTTGGCCTTTAGTTTCTCCCCCTTTGGCATCAAGCACCAAAACAGGATCAATCTTGGCCCTGGAACCCCATTGTCTCACCGAAATCTTCAAATAAGAATACAAAGGCAATAAGAGGACATGAGATGAACTTGGAATAAGTTACCGTCTCATCGGAGTGCAGTGGAAGTCTTTCATGGTCCAAGTCCACCTTTTCCCTTTCAAACCTCCTTTGAGACTAAAAACAAGCAAACTCAAGCACACGGTTAGTCTCAAAGGGTCAAGTTATAGCACAGCTCCCCCTAAATATGTGCATCACTTGCAAAAAGGACTTGTGAGGTCCAGGGAGTGTTTGTACAACTTGAGCACCACAAGTAAGCAACAAAATGCATAAGGAACATGATCAAAGGCATAAATACATGTATGCTATAAATCAATCCAAGTTCCGCGAATCTAGGATATTTAGCTCACTACGCAGCCTGCAAAAGGTCTTTTCATCTAAAGGCTTAGTGAAGATATCGGCTAGCTGGTTCTCGGTGCTAACATGAAACACTTCGATATCTCCCTTTTGCTGGTGGTCTCTCAAAAAGTGATGTCGGATGTCAATGTGCTTTGTGCGGTTGTGCTCAATAGGATTTTCCGCTATTCGGATAGCACTCTCATTGTCACATAGGAGTGGGACTTTACTCAGATTGTAGCCAAAGTCCCGGAGGGTTTGCCTCATCCAAAGTAGTTGTGCGCAACACTGTCCTGCGGCAACATACTCGGCCTCAGCGGTGGATAGGGCAATGGAAGTTTGTTTCTTAGAGTTCCACGACACCAGGGACCTTCCTAAGAATTGGCACGTCCCCGATGTACTCTTCCTATCGACCTTACATCCAGCATAGTCGGAATCTGAGTATCCAATCAAGTCAAAGTTAGACCCCTTTGGATACCAGATCCCGAAGCAAGGCGTAGCAACTAAATATCGAAGAATTCGCTTCAGAGCCACTAAGTGACACTCCTTAGGATCGGATTGAAATCTAGCACACATGCATACGCTAAGCATAATATCCGTTCTACTAGCACACAAATAAAGTAAAGACCCTATCATAGACCGGTATGCCTTTTGATCAACGGACTTATCTCCTTTGTTGAGGTTGGTGTGTCCGTCGGTTCCCATCGGAGTCTTTGCGGGCTTGGCGTCCTTCATCCCAAACCGCTTTAGCAAGTCTTGCGTGTACTTTGTTTGGGAGATGAAAGTGCCATCCTTGAGTTGCTTCACTTGGAACCCAAGGAAGTAGTTCAACTCGTCCATCATCGACATCTCGAATTTCTGCGTCATCACCCTGCTAAACTCTTCACAAGACTTTTGGTTAGTAGAACCAAATATTATGTCATCGACATAAATTTGGCACACAAAAAGATCACCATCGCAAGTCTTAGTGAAAAGAGTTGGATCGGCTTTCCCAACCTTGAAAGCATTAGCAATTAAAAAGTCTCTAAGGCATTCATACCACGCTCTTGGGGCTTGCTTAAGTCCATAGAGCACCTTAGAGAGCTTACACACATGGTCGGGGTACCGTTCATCCTCGAAGCCAGGGGGTTGCTCCACGTACACCTCCTCCTTGATCGACCCGTTGAGGAAAGCGCTCTTCACATCCATTTGGTACAACCTGAAGGAATGGTGAGCGGCATATGCTAGCAAAATACGAATTGATTCTAGCCTAGCCACAGGAGCAAACGTCTCCTCAAAGTCCAAACCTGCGACTTGGGCATAACCTTTTGCCACAAGTCGAGCCTTGTTCCTTGTCACCACCCCGTGCTCGTCCTGTTTGTTGCGGAACACCCACTTGGTTCCCACAACATTTTGCTTGGGACGAGGCACCGGTGTCCAAACTTCATTGCGCTTGAAGTTGTTGAGTTCCTCCTGCATGGCCAACACCCAGTCCGGATCTAGCAAGGCCTCTTCTACCCTAAAAGGCTCAATAGAAGAGACAAAGGAGTAATGCTCACAAAAATTAACTAATCTTGAACGAGTAGTTACTCCCTTGCTAATATCACCCAATATTTGGTCGACGGGATGATCCCTTTGAATCGTCGCTCGAACTTGGGTTGGAGGTGCCTGAGGTGCTTCTTCCTCCTCAACTTGAACATCCTGTGCTCGTCCTGTTCTTTCTCTCTACCACACCATTTTGCTGAGGTGTGTAGGGAGCGGAGAACTCGTGCTTGATCCCCTCCTCCTCAAGGAACTCCTCCACTTGAAGATTCTTGAATTCGGACCCGTTGTCGCTCCTTATCTTCTTCACCTTGAGCTCAAACTCATTTTGAGCTCTCTTGAGGAAGCGCTTGAGGGTCCCTTGGGTTTCAGATTTATCCTGCAAAAAGAATACCCAAGTGAAGCGGGAAAAATCATCAACTATGACAAGACCATACTTACTTCCTCCTATAGTTAGATAGGCGACGGGTCCGAAGAGGTCCATATGAAGCATCTCCAAGGGTCTTGATGTGGTCATCACATTTTTGGTGTGATGAGAGCCTCCCACCTGTTTTCCTGCTTGACAAGCTGCACAAGGTCTATCTTTTTCGAAGTGTACCTTAGTTAGACCTATCACGTGTTCTCCCTTTAGAAGCTTGTGGAGGTTCTTCATCCCCACATGTGCTAAGCGGCGATGCCACAGCCAGCCCATGCAAGTCTTAGCAATTAAGCATGCATCTAGACCGGCCTCTTCTTTTGCGAAATCAACCAAATAAAGTTTGCCGTCTAGTACACCCTTAAAAGCTAGTGAACCATCACATCTTCTAAAGACAGACACATCTACATTTGTAAATAGACAATTATATCCCATTTTGCATAATTGACTAACAGGTAACAAATTATATCCAAGCGACTCAACTAAAAACACATTAGAAATAGAGTGCTCAGATGAAATAGCAATTTTACCTAACCCTTTTACCTTGCCTTGGTTCCCATCACCGAATATTATTGAATCTTGGGAATCCTTGTTCTTGACGTAGGAAGAGAACATCCTCTTTTCCCCCGTCATGTGGTTTGTGCATCCGCTGTCGATAATCCAGCTTGAACCCCTGGATGCATAAACCTGCAAGGCAAATTTAGGCTTGGGTCTTAGGTACCCAACTCTTGTTGGGTCCTACAAGGTTAGTCACAATTGTCTTAGGGACCCAAATGCAAGTTTTATCTCCCTTGCATCTTGCCCCTAATTTCCTAGCAATCACCTTCTTATTCTTTCTATAAATGGCAAAAGAAGCATTGCAAGCATGATATATTGTAGAAGGTTCATTAACTTTCTTATTAACAACATTTCTCCTAGGCATATTATGAATAACATTTCTCCTACCAACATTTCTATCATGCACATAGGAAGAACTAGAAGCAAACATGGTATGAGAATCAAAAGCATCATACGCATTACAACTCCTATGAGTATTTCTAGATTGTCTCATATCATGGTACATAAAGGCATGATTCTTTTGCACACTACTAGTCATAGGGGCCTTCCCTTTCTCCTTGGCGGAGATGGGAGCCTTATGGCTTGTTAAGTTCTTGACTTCCCTCTTGAAGCCAAGACCATCCTTAATTGAGGGGTGTCTACCAATTGTGTAGGCATCCCTTGCAAATTTTAGTTTGTCAAATTCACTTTTGCTAGTCTTAAGTTGGGTATTAAGACTAGCCAATTCATCATTTAATTTGGAAATTAAAACTAGGTGTTCACTACAAGCATCAATATTAAAATCTTTACACCTAGTGCAAATCATGACATGTTCTACACAAGAGTTAGATTTATTTGCTACTTCTAATTTAGCATTTAAATCGTTGTTAATTCTCTTTAAGCTTGAGATAGAGTCATGACATGCAGACAATTCACTAGAAAGCATTTCATTTCGTTTAACTTCTAAAGCAAGTGAATTTTGTGCACTAACAAATTTATCATGCTCTTCATATAAAAGGTCCTCTTGTTTCTCTAAGAGTCTATCCTTCTCATTCAAGGCATCAATCAATTCATTGATTTTATCAATTTTATTTCTATCCAATCCCTTGAACAAGCTAGAGTAATCTATTTCCTCATCGCTAGACTCATCATCACTAGAAGAATCATAAGTAGTACTGTCTCGAGTACATACCTTCTTCTCCTTTGCCATGAGGCATGTGTGACGCTCGTTGGGGAAGAGGGATGACTTGTTGAAGGCGGTGGCGGCGAGTCCTTCATTGTCGGAGTCGGAGGAGGAGCAATCCGAATCCCACTCCTTTCCTAGATGTGCCTCGCCCTTGGCCTTCTTGTAATTTTTCTTCTTTTCCCTCTTGCTCCCGTGTTCCTGGTCACTTTCATTATCGGGACAGTTAGCAATAAAATGACCAATCTTACCGCATTTGAAGCATGAGCGCTTCCCCTTGGCTTTGGTCTTGCTTGGCTGTCCCTTGCGACCCTTAAGCGCCGTCTTGAAGCGCTTGATGATGAGGGCCATCTCTTCATCATTGAGCCCTGCCACCTCAACTTGCGCCACCTTGCTAGGTAACGCCTCCTTGCTTCTCGTTGCCTTGAGAGCAATGGGTTGAGGCTCATTGATTGGACCATTCAGTGCGTCGTCCACGTACCTCGCCTCCTTGATCATCATTCGCCCGCTTACGAATTTTCCAAGGACTTCTTCGGGCGACAATTTGGTGTACATGGGATTCTCACGAATATTATTCACCAAATGAGGATCAAGAACGGTAAAGGACCTTAGCAATAGTCGGACAACGTCGTGGTCTGTCCATCGCGTGCTTCCGTAGCTCCTTATTTTGTTGATAAGGGTCTTGAGCCGGTTGTATGTTTGGGTTGGCTCCTCGCCCCTTATCATCGCAAATCTTCCGAGCTCGCCTTCTTCCAACTCCATCTTGGTGAGCAAGGTGACGTCATTCCCCTCATGAGAGATCTTGAGGATGTCCCAGATTTGCTTGGCATTGTCCAAGCCGCTCACCTTATGGTACTCGTCCCTGCACAAGGAGGCTAACAACACAGTAGTAGCTTGTGCATTTCTATGAATCTGTTCATTAATAAAAATAGGACTATCCGAGCTATCAAACTTCATTCCATTCTCAACAATCTCCCATATGCTTGGATGGAGAGAGAACAAATGACTACGCATTTTGTGACTCCAAAATTCGTAGTCCTCCCCATCAAAGTGTGGAGACTTACCGAGAGGAATGGAAAGTAAATGTGAATTTAAACTTTGAGGAATACGCGAATAATCGAAAGAAAAGTTTGAGTTAACCATCTTTCGTTTGTCGTAGTCGTGGTCGTCGTTGTCCTTATGGGAAGAAGTGGACTCATCACTGTCGTCGTAGTAGACGATCTCCTTGATGTGTCTCGTCTTCTTCCTCCTTCCATCTTTGCGTCTATGGCCCGAGCCCGAGTCAGTAGGCTTATCATCCTTAGGCTCGTTGACGAAGGACTCCTTCTCTTTGTCGTTGATCACGATTCCCTTCCCCTTAGGATCCATCTCTTCGGGCGATTAGTCCCTTGTGAAGAGAACGACTTTGATACCAATTGAGAGCACCTAGAGGGGGGGTGAATAGGTGATCCTGTAGAACTTGAAACTTAAGCCACAAAAACTTGGTTAAGTGTTAGCACAATAATAGCCAAGTGGCTAGAGAGGAGTCTCTACAAAACATAATAACCACAAGAGATCAATCACGGAGATGGCACGGTGGTTATCCCGTGGTTCGGCCAAGACCAACGCTTGCCTACTCCACGTTGTGGCGTCCCAACGGACGAGGGTTGCAATCAACCCCTCTCAAGCGGTCCAAAGACCCACTTGAATACCACGGTGTTTTGCTTGCTTTTCTTAATCCCGTTTGCGAGGAATCTCCACAACTTGGAGCCTCTCGCCCTTACACTTGAAGTTCACAAAGAAGCACAGAGCAAGGGAGGGATTAGCAACTCACACAAAACAGTAAGATCACAGCGAATACACACACACAAGACCCAGACTTAAGCTCAAAAGACTAGCACACTAGAACGGAGCTTAAATCACTAGAATGTCGAACAAGTGCGTAAGAATGGAGTATGAGTGATCAAGAGTGCTCTAGGAATGCTTGGTGTTCTCCTCCATGCGCCAAGGGGTCCCTTTTATAGCCCCAAGGCAGCTAGGAGCCGTTGAGAGCAATCCTGGAAGGCAGATCTTGCCTTCTGTCGACTGGCGCACCGGACAGTCCGGTGCACCACCGGACACTGTCCGGTGCAGATATCCTTCCTTATCTGGCGAAGCCGACCGTTGGAGTCTGAGAGCCGTTGGCGCACCGGACACTGTCCAGTGCACACCGGACAGTCCGGTGCACCAATGTGACCGTTGGCTCGGCCACGCGTCACGCGCGGAATCCTCGGCCTACCGTTGCCCCGGCTGACTGCTGACTCACCGGACGGTCCGGTGCACCACCGGACAGACCGGTGAATTTTAGCCGTACGCCGTTGATGGTTTCCCGAGAGCGACGAGTTCGCCTGTGAACGGCTCACCGGACAGTCTGGTGCACCATCGGACAGACCGGTGAATTTTAGCCGTACACCGCCGTCGAAGTTCCGAGAGCAGCCTGTTCGCCAGAGCCAGCCTGGCGCACCGGACACTGTCCGGTGCACCACCGGACACTGTCCGGTGTGCCACCGGACAGTCCGGTGCACCACAGACTGAGCAGACTTTGGCTGAACAGAGCCATCTCATTTCCAATTCAATCTTTCCTGTTTCCAGCACTTAGACACAATACATTAGTCCATAAAACAATGTACTAAGTCTAGAAACATACCTTTTGACTTGATTTTCACTTTGTTCACCACATTGCATAGATCAACACAAAAGCACTTGCGTTGGCACTCAATCACCAAAATACTTAGAAATGGCCCAAGGGCACATTTCCCTTTCACGACCGGCATGGCGGCATTGCACGGCAAGAGGAGCGCAGGGCCACGACTGCAGGCTACTGTGGCAGCAAGAGGAGGAGGCGAGTGTGTCTGTACGCGTGTGCGGTGGTCGGTGGGCGACATCAACCATCGGTGCCAAGTTCTCCGAGCAGTACAACGACACATATAACTGAGCAGTCCTCCAATGTATGTCACCTCTACTCTACTCTACTCTACTCTACTCTACTCATCTCCGTTCTCTTGTAGTCTTTTAATGTGGTCTTTGAGCTATTAATAGATTTATGTCCTAGTGAAGATACTGGATACCTGAATGCTTCATTTTAGATCTGTATAGTGTTGTCAAATGTCAACTGTGGTCTTTGAGCTATTAATAGATTTCTGATTTTTTATTTTCAAACTTTATCTTGTAGATGGGGGACACTGATGATGTTGCTGTTAATGAAGTGAACGCAAAAGAACCGATAGCGACAGATGCAAACAAAGGCAAGGAAGAGCAGCCCAATGATGCACCAACAGAGGAGGATGACAAGAAAAGGAAAGCTATTGCTCCAAGGTTAGATGTATGGGAACATTTCAGCAAAGTTAGAACTGAAGGAGGGGAAGACAGAGCCAAGTGTAGGTATTGTGGCAAGCTCTTTCGCTGTGACACAAGGACAAATGGTACATCTTCTCTAAAAGGTCATCTAAAGGTTTGCAATAAGAATCGAAACAAACTAGTAATTGATAATCAAGATACTTTACAGCTACAACCTTGTCCTGGCAATAGTATTGTTGGTACTGTTTCAACATGGAAATTTGATCTGGATGACTTAAAGAATAGTTTTGCTGAAATGATAATTGAGGATGAACAACCTTTTGTCTTGCCTGAACGTCCAGTTTCTAGCTAAAGCATGCCCACGTTTTGTTATGCCATCTAGGAGAACTGTCACTAGAAATTGTGTGAAAGTGTATGATGTGCAAAAAGAAAAGCTCAATAATTTATTGAAGGAAAATTGTGCTAGGGCTAGCCCCACAACTGATACATGGACATCAAACACGAACCAAAACTATATGTGTGTGACACTGCATTTTATTGATAATGATTGGAAGCTCCATAAAAAAATCATAGGATTCTTCTTGGTTAAAGGTCATAGAGGAGAAGATATTGATAAATCCTTAGAGAATTGTTTGGCTCAATGGGGCATTGATAAAATTTGTACAATAACAGTGGACAATGCTAGTGCAAATAATAATGCAATTAAGTACATGAAGAGAGTATTGAATGAATCAAAGGGTAGCATTGCTGAAGGAGAGTATCTAATAAAATTTGTAAAATTAGTTAAAGACCTTCTAACAGTCTAATAGTTTAGCTATTAGCTAATTTTAACAAAGTAGCTAATAATTATCTAGTTATTTGTTCTAGTGCATTCAAACACCCTTGTTAGTAGCCTACGCATGCGTGGTTGCTGGTGGTGGAAGACCAGGCCATGTCGATAATTCCAGATGCACCAGTAGCCGAGCAGCAGCATGGTTGAGAGAAGAGCCTTTGGGGGTTACGTATGCAAGCCTAGACATCTTCCGTAATTTGGTTCGACTCGACTCGGTTCGTTTCAATCTTGTCACGGGTTGAACAAATATGTCATGTCGGTTTGTTAGCGAGCTAACTCGAACGAGCTAGTATTTATCAGCAAAACAAAACATCTACTTATATTAGATGAACTAACATGTGATGAACAATGTTAATTTGATGTTTACTTGATGTGGTATATATGATGAATTATGAGTATTATATTATTACTCTTTTGTAGTGTTAAATTGGTCTAGGATTAATTAACAATTGATTATATTGTTGTGTATATAAATGTATATAGTATTTTTTTCGCTTATAAGCTAAAGGAATAAACCAAGTCAAGTTGATTCTCTGACTCGATTTCTTAACAAATCTAATTAAACCAATTCGTTAGCCAGCTCATCCAGCCATACCCGTAGCCAGGCAACGGGCGCGGGCAGCTTCGAATTGGACTGCCAGCCGAGGTGACCCCAGAAGGAACAGCGGGCGACCGTGCAGCGGAAAGACGAGATGATCCATCACTTCTTGCGCGTCACCGCAGAATTCGTGATGTCAATTTCATCATCTCCAGAAAGAGTAGTTCATGTGTCGACTGTCGTGTCGAGTGGTGCTGGCGTCGTTCAAAACAACCGACTGTCGTTTAGCCTTTCCCCTTCCACTTTCTAAATTTCATTTCAGATGCTATTTCTCTCTCTCTCTCTCTCTCTCTCTCTCTCTCTCTCTCTCTCTCTCTCTCTCTCTGTTATTCTTTTTCTGCTGCGGCTATGCGCTATCCGCTCTAATTCCAAGCTCTCCCGCCCTGGCGCTGGTCCTCCCATTATGCCCAGCGGCGGATCTTGGATGTCACAGACGGCATGGTCGCATTGGTCGAGAAGCGCTGGATTGCAAAAGCATGAAATCTTGGACGTGTTTTGTTCAAAACACTTGTCGTCCGTATACACTTGCAATGGAACGGATGCGAACTGGGCCACACATTGGTCGCCGCATGCCGTACCAAGCTCAACTTTATAACAGCTCACATATAGCAGAAGCCCATCAGAACAAATGGACTAAAGTCAGCCCCAATAGAATGTGCAGAAGCCCAACTGTTTTGTTTAATAATATATAGACACTGTTGAGAACTACGTTACCACAGATCATCAGATTCACTCCCTTTTCTCCCGTCAGCAGTAGAGACGTGAGAAGTAAAGAACTCGTCTCCCTTCCCATAAACACGACAGTGGAAACACACGAGACACATGATATAGATTTGGTCCTCTGGCCTCTTTCTGATCTCTGCCTTATGAAGGAGTGTACATGTTTCTTATATAAAGATGTAAGACCCCTCATGGGCAAAGCAGGTACTTGGCCACATAACCCTAACTAGGGTTATTTAACACTCCCCCTTGGGCGAATACCGCGACCAACACATGCCTCGTTAAAACTACGAAAAACCCAGTGAGAAAAATATGGAGAAAGAGTGCATGGTGATACAAATTGCATTTGCACTTTGTTGCCTCGTTAAAAATCTCATGTGGGAAACTTCAAGAAAACTCACCAAGGGAAAAAGAGTACAACAGCTGTCATCGGGACAGATTTCGATCCTCTGGGATCTAGATTCTATCGAATCTTCTACAAGGGCTAACTTTAGAAATGTGCTCCCCCTGATCCTTGCAAAACCGTATCAATAAGGCAAAACACCTTCTTCTGGAAGTATATGCACATAAAGATTTAGCAAACGGATTGCATATCCTTGCAAGGACTATTTCAGGAACTTTACCTCTACTCACTTCTAGGATATACGAGGCAAGTGCACGTATCAATATAAATAAGCCACTTTGACTGATGGTGTTCGATCGACTGGATCTATATATTTGATAGAAAGTTCCATAAAGGTTCACATATTGGTCATCAAGCCCACGCCTTCGGGGCATAGAATATGACATTTATTGTCTCACGATTGTGATCAATATAAGCATTCGCTCCCTCTAACGATGACATCTGTCAAAATCGTTATCCCTCATAACTCAAGCATATTCTTTAAGATATATGTCTCATTGTTCATCTGGAATAACGAGAATGGATGATGTTGGGGTGCTATTATTTTCTATCTTACACCACAATTTATACATAGTTGTGCAAAGCAAGTAACATGTCCTTCAATAGGACTTAGGGGACAATATAGTTGCAATAGTACATATTCTAAATATGACACATCGCTCCAGGCGTTCATCTATTGCAACATCTATGATGGTGTAACAAAAGTCCATCAAAGATCGTAATCCATCAGGGATTTTTCATCGGTTAGATACATTGTTATAGTCTGTCATTCTGGCACAATGGGGATATTTTGCCAGTAACACCTAAACCTTATAGGTTGAAAGGATCACGATGCCCAAGAGGGGGGGGGGGGGTGAATTGGGCTTTTCTAAAAATCAACACTAATTAAAACCTAAGCAAGAGCTCAACTTCACCCCAACAACTAGCACTAAGAATATAATACTAGAAATACAACAATGCTAAGGCAATACTTCAAATACTTGCTAAACAAATACACAATGTAAAGTGCTCGAATTAAGTGTGGAATGTAAAGCAAGGTTTAGAAGACTCCTCCAATTTTTCCCGAGGTATCAAAGAGTCGACACTCTCCACTAGTCCTCGCAAGAACCAAGTGCTCACTACGAGATGATCCTTTGCCACTCCGGCGCGGTGGATCCCTCGAGACCGCTTACAAACTTGAGTCGGGTCACCAACAAGATCTTCACGGTGATCACCGAGCTTCCAACGCCACCAAGCCGTCTAGGTGATGCTGATCACCAAGAGTAATAAGCCGTAGACTTTCGCTTGACCAAGAGAAGCCTAATGCAAGTGGTGTGTGCTCTAGGTGGCTCTCGCTAGCGCTAATGAGGAACAAATGCGGGATTAAGATTCTCTAATCTCCTCACTAGGCTTTTGGTGCTTGCAATGCTCTAGCAATGTGCTGGAATAAATGTGGGGTGCAAGACATTGAATATGGTGGGTGGAGGGGGTATAAATAGCCCTCACCCACCAACTAGCCGTTACAGGCATTTCACTGCGCACGGGCGCACCGGACAGTCCGGTGCGCCACCGGTGCGCCAACGGTCGTTTCCAACGGCTAGTTCTGACAGTTAGCCGTTGGACTCATGGCACACCGAACAGTGAACAGTCACTGTCCGATGCACTGTCCGGTGCGCCACTATAATTCACTTCTGAACCAGTCGCGCTCGGGTTTTGCTACCCGGGGAGGCCTTCCCCTGGGCCAGCCTGGCCCACCTGGCAGATGGTGCACCGGACAGTCCGATGCACACCGGATAGTCCGGTGCCCCAGGGCCAGAAACCCTACCTCTTGTTTTTCAGCTGATTTTCAAATCGGTTTTCGTTCTAACTTGTGAGTGAGTTCTAGAGTGACACCTAGCACTGTATGTGAGTGTGATTGTGCACCAACACTACACTAGAACTCTCTTGGTCAAACTACTCATCGACAACCCCTCTTTATAGTACGACTAAAAGAGAATAAAAGACCTAACTAAATCACGAGTGTCCACATCTCCTTGACACTCGGACTCCGTAGTCCTTCACCTTTTGTTTCGTCGTTTTAGCCGTTGCTTCGAGTTCTTATCTCTGGGATTGTTTTCACCGTTGTAGTACTTCTACCTGTAATGCGACCTAACTTACCATTTGTCTCTGCAAAACACACGTTAGTCACATATAACATTACGTTGTCATTAATCACTAAAACCAACCAGGGGCCTAGATGCTTTCAATCTCCCCCTTTTTGGTGATTGATGACAACCCTACAAGATTTGTGAGAGTAGTTTGTTTTGAAGTTTCTGTCAATAGAAGGGATGGTTAGTTATACTCAGTGATCTTTGACAGAAAGAATGTGTACCATAATAATAAGAATGAGCGCATACACATCGTAAGATTCTTGTTCATATAAAAGTGAAATTAAATCAATAAATCAAGAACTAGAAGACTGGTGATAAAATATAAGGTGAAAACATAATACACACAGTCAATCATAAGCATCGAGAGTATATATAGAGTTTGTGAGCCAAAAGCACCAAGCTAGTACAGAGAGTAACAAGCACATATATTACATCAAAATGACTCTCTACTAACTCTCTAACTCCCCCTAGCTCTCACAACTCATATCTCTCCCCCTTTGGCGTCAAACACCAAAAGGGTGCCCGAACCTACACATCTGAAGCAGGAGGAGGCGGCGGGGGCGCATCCGGTCGCGGTCGAGGCAGCAGAGCGAACACCGGCTGGGGGTCAGAGTTAGTCTCGGATCCGGGATCTGCTGTAGAAGCTAGAGCTGGTACTGACTCGGACTGAGGCCGCGCTGCAGAAGCTACCGGAACTGAAGTGGTCACAGATACTGCCACAGCAGTAGTGGTAACAGCAGAAGCTGGTGGCACTGGCGGCTGAGGGCAGACAGAGCTGAGAACCGGTGACGTGAAAGCCAGGGTGACCGACCGGAGCGAAGAGGAAGAAGGACCAACAGAAGGAAAAGGGGGTCCTGACTGAATCGCAGGCACAACAGGAGCCTGAAGCGGAGGAGGTGGTGCAGACTGAACCGGGGGAACCGAGACACCAGAATGCTGTAGCATAAGAGCCATGAATGCCCTGCTCTCAGCTCGATCCTGGAGAAGTTGCTGCTGAAGAGAATCCTGTCTGTCCTAAATGGTCTGAAACATCGAGAGCATCCTCTCGGATAACTGCTGATGGGCTGCTGCCTGGCGGGTCTGCTCGGCTGCCAAGTGAGCCTGCTGCTGAGTGAGTGTCTGTAGAATCGAAGCAAGAGCAGGGTCAATAGCAGGAGGGGCAGCAGGGGTAGCACGAGAACTCCTAGCCTCATGATCATGTGAGCGTGGAGGCATAGGAGGCGGAGGTGGAATCCCAAAATCATCATCATCATCAACTGCTGCATCCTGAGCTTCGAACTGATGAAGAGCAGCATCCTCGGCCTGAGTATCAAACACTGGAACAGAAGCTGGCACAGGATCCTCAGGCGCTGGACGGTAGGATCCAAAAACAAGGTGTGAGGCCTCAAGTGTGCCCTGGAACTGTGGAGACCGAATCAGCTGAGCAAAAATGTGGCACAAGTAGTGAGCATATGGCAGCTGACGACGAGCACGCATACCATCCAATACAGTGTCCTCGATCTCACAAATAAGGAAATCAACAACGTCAAACTCAGAGTGAGAGACCAGGGCACCAAGGAGCCAGAGCTGGATATGTGTGGTAGCCTCCCTGTATCCCATCCGTGGCAAAAGTGTCCGTCTCATAAGCTGAAAAAGGAACTTCGCTGCCGTAGTGAAATCTGCCGGTGAGCGTCGCGACCCATCTGAGAAGGGCGGGCGGAACAGAGCCGCGACGTGAGCTGTACCCGGAGCCACACCGTCGTGAGGGCGACGAGGAGGGTCAGAGGTGCCGTAGCATAAGCTGTGAAGTCGAGTCGACGACTCGTGAAAACCAAAGAGCTGGCGAATCTGGCTGGCAGTAATAGTGACATCCTCTCGCTCAAAACGAAACCTCATCCAGTGATGATCTGGGTCTATCCATAGAGTCGCGTAGAAAACTCGGACCCACTCCTCAACATACCTTCCGCTGGTAGTCAAAAGAGTCAGAAGGCCAGGCAGATATGTGAGGTGCACCTCAGAGTCAGCACCGGTGGCTAGCAGAAAAGCTAGAAGGTCCAAGAGCCGGTGCACTCGCAGAGCAATTTGTGCAGACATATGTGCCCTGAAGAAGGATTCCTGAATCCTAGTGCTGAAGAGGTCAACTGCAGCAGGGTCCCTCTGAGCCGGTAACCAAGACTCCACGGGTACGTATCTGAACCTACGTACCCGTGCCGTTGTAGCACGCTGAAGGTCAAACAACCTAGGATCTGCAGCCAGAGGTCGCACCTCAGTCTCATCGCGCTCCCGGAAGCGAGCAGGTGGGATAGGTGGAGCGGAAACAGGAGCGGGAGGAGGAGCAGTGGAAGCTAGTGTAGTGGAGGTGGTGGATGGCGCAACAGGGGTGACAGGAGCAGGCAAAGTGGGTGGAGGAGTGGAAGCTGAAGCAGTGGTGGTAGTGGAGGAGCGAGGCCGGTAGGCAAGACAACGAACACGGTACGCAATCTGATCTGAAGGAGTCTGAGGCTGATCTCCTAGATCGGCCTACTCAGCGGCTGCTGCCGCTGCTGCCGCCGCTGCTCGGGCTGCTCTGTCCATACGCCGCTTCTTGCGGCCTTCCTGCTGCTCTAAGTATACTGTCTTGCCCTTGACCTGCCTAAAGGGGTGACGAGGATCCTCATCATCGCCTCCCCCTGGCGTCGACACATTCTTCGTGCACGGCATCCTGACCTGACGACTACAAATGAGAGAGAGAGGCTAAGCACAGGTCGATAATATCCGATAGAATATCAAAGGAGATGTCTACCTGGGAAACTCACACGACAGGTGGAAATCCAGGCAGGACAGGAGACGACTCACGGACAGGCAAGGTCACTGAAATGACAGAAGAGGTGAGCACGTATTAGTCACATAGTCATAAGTATATGAAATGTGAATAAATACATACACAGAGAAATATGGCACAGAAAATGAGAGATAAGGCGATCGAGAGGTCAAACGACGTGAAAACGGCGTTTGAACGATAAAAAGTGCCATAGGAGGTTTGGAATTCGAATTGAGGCACGAAATGACGTGGAATTGAGTTGATACTTCACGAATAGGTTTATATGGGTGAATATGAGTGAAGTGTGTGCTTGGTTTGAATTTAGGCGAAGAAAATGAGATTTGGGCACTCGGCTCGGAAACGATCGCTCGAAACGGGGAATTTGGTGAAATTAAAGCCTGAAATATCGGATGGGCGTGAAATTTTGCGAATATGTTACTGGAGGTGTTGTGAAGGTTCCTGAAAAATTTGGGTTCAATTGGAGCATTTTTGGCTGGTTTGGGCATTTCACCGAGCATGTGGTGTGCGAGGATTTAGGGTTTTGGAGAAATGGCTATTTGAGGCTGTGAAACCCTCCCTAAGGAGCTAGAAACCTGCAGGATACACAATGGGCATAGAGCAATATTTCACACCACATGGATTCACAGAATTGGATAGGAAATTGAGTTGGGCACAAAGGGGTGGAAAGGAGTGCTTACTGCAGAGACAGACAGAGAGGAGAAGAAGATAAGCAGGGGGAAACAGGGCTGCTCACCAGAGAAAGAGCAGGCGCAAGCACGGAAGATCGCCGGAGCACGGTGGTCGCCGGTGAGAGGACGTCGCCGGTGAGGGAGAGGAATCGCCAGAGAGGCAGAGAGAAGCCAGAGACAGAGAAGAAGGACTGCCTGGCCTCAGGCGCGAGAGGGGAAAGAATTTTTTAAAACAGAGTATGGGCGCACCGGACAGTCTACAGTGCCTGTCCGGTGCACACCGGACAGCGCACAGGAAAAAGGATTTTGAGCGCGCGGTTGCCGGTGCACCGGACATTGCACAGTGCAGTGCCCGGTGCACACCGGACTGTCCGGTGAGCCTAGATAGAGGGAAGATTTGAAATTTTTGAATTTTTCTATCTAATTTCCAACCAAACCAAATCCCAACTTATAAACACACAAAATAACACTTGTTGGGACAGGTATTGGCACCCTCATATATTTTCTCATATTTTTCAAAATATTTTGCCATAGGCTAGATAATTTTTAGAGAAAATAGGCAAATGGTGAAATTTGCATTTTGGCTTGCACTAGGGGTTTTCAGAGTGATTTGAGTTTTGAATACTCCCCCTAAGTGCAGAACCTCATGCATATTTCAAGAACCAACAATTGCATAAAAAAATAAGAATTTAAGTGCTAAAAGCTTAAAACTAAGACTTGTCAAGTTTGACCCGAGTTAAGCTTTTTCACTCGCTTTGTTGGCGGTTATCTCAACTAGGTTAGACAAGCCCTAGATGCAATACAAGAAATTTAAACATACAATGCAAGCTTGACAACACCATTTGACATCTTACATAAAATTTCTGAGATCAAGAATATTTAGTTCATTTCTCAACATGCAAAAGTGGGTCTTATCAAGAGGCTTAGTGAAAATATCCGCTAATTGATCTTCCAACCTCACTCCTTCTAAAATGATATCTCCTTTAGCAACATGATCTCTAAGGAAGTGATGACAGATATCAATGTGCTTGGTGCGAGAGTGTTGTACAGGATTATTAGCAATTTTAACAGCACTCTCATTATCACACAACAAAGGTACCTTTTCTAGAACTACGCCATAGTCTAGAAGAGTTTGTTTCATATACAAAATTTGTGTGCAACACGCACCTGCGACAATGTATTCCGCTTCGGCAGTTGACAAGGCAACACTATTTTGCTTTTTGGATGTCCATGAAACTAGTGATCTACCAAGCAGATGGCATCCCCCAGAAGTACTTTTCCTATCAATTTTGCAACCAGCATAATCCGAATCGGAATAGTGAAAGTTCCCTTTGGCCCGGGAACAGGATCTGGATGTCGCCTAGAGGGGGGGGGGGTGAATAGGCGAATAAAAATTATCACCTTAAAACTTAAATCTTACTCTACTCGAAGATAGGATCGCAGTGGAGTGAAGAACCCTTCGAGTAGGTTGCAGTGGAATTGAAGTTCCTGTCTTAAGAATATCCTGCACTTCAATGAAAGCTAGTACCACAAGTAAGCAGTGAAGTGCAGATATAAAAGCGAGTAAGACAGAGAGTCAGAATACAATACGGAACAGAGCACACAGACGCAAAGATTTATCCCGAGGTTCGGCCAAGCCTAAAATGCTTGCCTAGTCCTCGTTGGAGTTAGCCACACCTGGGCTTGGAGTCTGTTTCAACTCCTTCCTCCGTTTGCTCAGATATGTCGGTCAGACAGATAGAGCCTTCCACTATGATGAGGTAGTTACAACAGAAACCGCGGCTGCTTACAAACTTCTTGACAGCACCCCGGCAGAGTAACACTACGCTCAAGACCTTGCTCTTGCTCTTAGCAGCACTTCTCCTCTCTCTAAAGGCTTATAGCTTTGCCTTCTACACAAACTAGAGAGATACACATAAGAGGGAGAGTGAGAATTGATCAGAGTGATGTCTACACTTGTTGGCTGCGCTTATTCATTGCTTGAGGCGCCTAGGGGTCCCTTTTATAGGCACAAGGGGCCTAGGAGCCGTTGGAAGCAATCCAGGAAGGCAAATCTTGCCTTCATTCGGTTGGCGCACCGGACAGTCCGGTGCACCACCGGACACTGTCCGGTGCCCGATTTCCTTCCAAAAATGGAGCAGTCGACCGTTGCAGTCCTGGAGCCGTTGGCGCACTGGACACTGTCTGGTGCACACCGGACAGTCCGGTGCCCCCATCTGACCGTTGGCTCAGCCACGCGTCACGCGCGGATTGCGCGGCCGACCGTTGGCCCAGTCGACCGTTGGCTCACCAGACAGTCCGGTGCACCACCGAACAGCCGGTGAATTATAGCCGAACGTCGCCAGACTTCTCCCGAGAGCGGCGACTTCGCCGCAGCTGACTCACCGGACACTATTCGATGCACCACCGGACACTGTCTGGTGCACCACCGGACAGTCCGGTGCACCTAGACTACATAGACTTTGGCTAAACAAAGCCATCTCTTTTCCAACTTGATTTCTCCTGTTTCCAGCACTTAGACACAATACATTAGTTCTTAAAAACAATGTACTAAGTCTAGAAACATACCTCGTGCCTTTATTTGCGCTTTACCCAATTTTAGCATTTGGCATGTTTTGATATTAATGTGGAACTCCAAAACCTCAAGTCAGCTTGACTTGATCTAGATTGATATGTCGGAGTTCCAACACCCTGCAAAGGTCATATAGAATGTATCCAAACATAGGAACAACCCAAACTAAAGATCAAGGTGAACTTAGCTCTTTTGGGCTGCTTCCAGTTCTGGTTTTGATGCTGCTTCTTCTTCTAGTGACCTTGTGCACTTCTTAGAGCTTGGTCTTGAGCCTTATGACTTACACCACATAACTATAGACATTTCCTCATTGGTTGTAAGTCACGTCCTTATGTAGTGATCCTTGATGTGTCGTAGCTGTTCTCAACTCGATCACCCTTGACTTTGCAAGCCTTCTTCTTCACCCTTGGCTTTGGGTTCCTTAGCCTCTTTGACCTTCTCCCATGCACTTGGTACCTCGAAGCTCTTCTTGCCTCCGTCCTTGGCTTGATCAGTTGTCTCCGAGCTACGCACCCGAGTCTCACTTTATGCAATGTCCATCTTACTTGTGATGCCCATTATCTATCCATCATCTAGTCCTTGGACCATCACACTTGTTCACTTGTGTTGAACCCTGTTAGCTTTACATTAAGCACCTGTTCAACACTTGGCACACTTGTTAGTCCTTTAATTGAGTTGTCATCCAAACACCAAAACCCACAAGAGAGCTTTCAAATAGCCAATTAAATCAAAAGTAGCTCCACCAACGCTTGTGGTGTGCCTGAGATACCTAAGAATCCTCTTAACAGCGCGAAGATGAGCATTCTTAGGATTAGATTGAAATCTAGCACACATGCAGACACTAAACATAATATCGGGCCTAGATGCGGTAAGGTACAATAAACTACCAATCATAGAACGGTAGAGAGTTTGATTAACCGGGTTACCTCCCTCATCTAAGTCGAGATGTCCATTTGTTGGCATGGGGGTCTTGATTGGTTTGCACTTCTTCATGTTGAACCTTTTCAACAAGTCTTTGGTATAATTCTCTTGTGAGAGAAAGTTACCATCTTTCATTTGCTTGACTTGAAAGCCGAGGAAGTACGTTAGCTCACCAATCATTGACATCTCGAACTCCTTCGACATCAACTTACCAAATTCCTTGCAATGATAGTCATTTGTCGAGCCAAAGATTATATCATCAACATATACTTGACAAATGAAAATATCACCATTATGTTTCTTTGTGAATAGAGTTGTGTCGACGGTCCCGATCTTGAAGCCCTTTTCGATGAGGAAGTAGCGAAGGCGCTCATACCAAGCCCTTGGAGCTTGCTTTAGCCCATATAGCGCCTTGGACAACCTGTAAGCATGGTTAGGATATCTAGGGTCTTCAAATCCAGGTGGTTGCTCAACATATAAAAGTTCATTTATGAAACCATTTAAAAATGCACTTTTTACATCCATTTGATAAAGTTTTATATCATAGCATGATGCATATGCCAGTAGGATACGGATGGCTTCCAGTCGAGCAACCGGTGCAAAGGTCTCTCCAAAATCTAAGCCTTCAACTTGAGAGAATCCCTTTGCAACAAGTCTTGCCTTGTTCCTTACAATCACACCTTGATCATCTTGTTTGTTTCTGAACACCCACTTTGTTCCAATGATTCTTGCATCTTGTGGGGGCTTCTCCAGGGTCCAAACTTCGTTACGGGTGAAGTTGTTAAGTTCTTCATGCATGGCATTCACCCAATCCGGATCCTGTAGCGCCTCATCTATACAAGTAGGCTCAACACAAGAAACAAAGGAGTGATGTTCAATAAAAGAAGCATGTCTATGTGATCGAGTAATAACCCCTTGTGAAGGACTCCCGATGATTTGGTTTTGAGGATGAGCTTGAAGTAGTGATGAGTTTCTCCTGTCAACCACTTGGGAAGAAGATCCTGGAGCATCAACATCTTCGGCTTGTACCCTTGCTTGTTCATGAGAGACAAATGTATCTTCATTTGCATGCCTCTCATCTTTTTCATCATCTTGTGGTACATTTGATGAAGAAGGTCTATCAATTTTTTGCACCTCTTCCTCATCTTCTTTTGGTTTGATAGCTCCAATGGCATGTTCTTCATTGCTTCCCTAAGTGGCTCATCACCTACATCATCAAGATTTTCAAGTGCTCCTTGGGAGCCATTAGTCTCATCAAATTCCACATCATATGTTTCTTCTACCACGCCAGTGGCATGGTTGAATACTCGATATGCTTTGGACTTTAATGAATAACCCAAAAGAAAACCAATATCACAACGTCTTTGAAACTTCCCTAGATGATGGCGTTTCTTGTAGATGTAGCATTTGCACCCAAACACCCGGAAGAAGGAGACGTCTGGCTTTTTCCCATTTAGCAGTTCATAGGGAGTCTTCGCAAGTAGCCGGTGAGGAAATAGCCTGTTTGATGCATAACATGCAGTGTTGACAGCTTCGGCCCAAAACCTCTCCGGTGTTGTCGGGGACCATAATTAGGGGTACCCTCAAGACGCCTAATTCTCAGCTGGTAACCCCCATCAGCATAAAGCTGCAGAGGCCTGATGGGTGCGATTAAGTCAGGGATCAGTCCATACGAGCGACTCGATCACGCCTAGCCCGAGCCTAGCCTCGGGCAAGGGCAGCTGACCCCGAGGGGTTTCCGTCTCGCCCGAGGCCCCCTTTTAACGGCGGACACATCTCCGGCTCGCCCGAGGCCTTGCCTTCGCTAAGAAGCAACCCTGACTAAATCGCCGCGCCGACCGACCGAGTCGCAGGAGCATTTAACGCAAAGGTAGCCTGACACCTTTATCCTGACGCGCGCCCCCGGCAGAGCCGAAGCGACCGCCGTCACTTCGCCGCTCCACTGACCGGTCTGACAGAAGGACAGCGCCGCCTGCGCCATTCCGACTGCAGTGCCACTTGACAGAGTGAGACTGACAGGCAGTCAGGCCTTGCCAAAGGCGCCATAGGAAGCTCCGCCCGACCCAGGGCTCGGACTCGGGCTAAGGCCCCGGAAGACGGCGAACTCCGCTCCGCCCGACCCAGGGCTCGGACTCGGGCTAAGGCCCCGGAAGACGGCGAACTCTGCTCCGCCCAGGGCTCGGACTCGGGCTAAGGCCCCAGAAGACGGCGAACTCCACTCCGCCCGACCCAGGGCTCGGACTCGGGCTAGGCCCCAGAAGACGACGAACTCCGCTTCGCCCGACCCCAGGGGTCGGACTCCGCCCTGGCCTCTGCCGAACGACCTCCGCCTCGCCCGACCCAGGAGCTCGGGCTCGGCCTCGGCCATGAAAGACAGACTCGACCTCGGCTTCGGAGGAGCCTCCACGTCGCCCGACCTAGGGCACAAGCCCGCCACGTCAACAGGAAGCGCCATCATCACCCTACCCCGAGCCGACTCGGGCCGTAGAGAACAAGACCGGTGTCCCATCTGGCTAGCTCCGCCAGATAGGCAATGATGGCGCCCCGCTAGCCCCGTGACGATGGCGGCTCTCAGCTCCCTTACGGAAGCAGGGGGACGTCAGCAAGGACCCAACCGCTCCGACAGCTGTCCCTCCGCCAGGCTCCGTTGCTCCTCCGACAGCCACGACACCACACCAGCTGGGTGCCAAGATCTCTCCGGCTGCCACATTGGCATGTACTTAGGGCGCTAGCTCTCCCCCGCTAGACACGTAGCACTCTGCTACACCCCCATTGTACACCTGGATCCTCTCCTTACGCCTATAAAAGGAAGGACCAGGGCCTTTTTAGAGAAGGTTGGCCGCACAGGGACGAGGACGGGGCAGG
This sequence comes from Zea luxurians, assembly GCA_029449295.1. Classification (NCBI taxonomy): domain Eukaryota; kingdom Viridiplantae; phylum Streptophyta; class Magnoliopsida; order Poales; family Poaceae; genus Zea; species Zea luxurians. Next base: position 2,193,180 of record JAOPSE010000047.1, read on the forward strand.
CGCTCTCTTGGGGCCGCTCGCTTCCCTCACCCGCGTGGACGCTTGTAACCCCCTACTGCAAGCGCACCCGACCTGGGCGCGGGACGAACACGAAGGCCGCGGGATTTCCACCTCTCTTACGCCCGTCTCCGGCCACCTCGCTTCCCCCCTTCGCGCTCGCCCACGAGCTCGACCCATCTGGGCTGGGGCACGCGGCACACTCACTCGTCGGCTTAGGGACCCCCCGGTCTCGAAACGCCGACAGTTGGCGCGCCAGGTAGGGGCCTGCTGCGTGTTGACGAGCAGTTTCCCGTCAAGCTCCAGATGGGCAGTCTCCAACGACCTCTCCAACCCGGGACGGTGCTCCGTTTCGGGAGTCTCGAGTTCATGTCTCTCGACGGCAGCTATGACATGATACTCCTTCCACCGCCGCGCGACGACGACAATGGCGGCCGACAGCCCGCCCGCCGGCGGCGGAATCGATGACGTCTTCCCCGCGTGGTGGAAGAACAACATTTGAGCTCGCCCCGTCCTCTCCCCCGCCATCGGAGGAGGAGGCAGGGCAACCAAGGCCGAGCGGGAGGCCGCGCTCCGTCGGCTGTCAAGCGAATCGACGCCCCCAGCGCCCCAACGGAGGGCGCGTCGGGCGTCGACCTCGCGTTTGAGACGAAGGCGAGCGCCGTCCCCCCGCAACACGCCAATCCCGAGCAAGTGGACGACGCCAGCACGCTCGCGGAGGGCCTGCAGGACGTCGCCCTCGTACCCAAGACGACGGCGCAATCAGTCCCCGACGTGACTATGTCGCTCCTCGTCGACCAAAAGGTACCGACTGATTCCCATCCTACGTCATTTCGACTCGGCCTCAACCCGCCTAGCGACCTCGCTTTGGCGGGCGCTCACGTTGAGGCGAGTGCAACCCCTCTGGGGTTTCGTATGCGGTCGCCTTGGGACCGATTGACGGACGTCTCGACCTACGGGCCCTCTAGGTCCGAGGAAGATGATGATCCCAGCGTATGTTGGGATTTCTCTGGATTTGGCAACCCCAGTGCCATGCGGGACTTTATGACCGCATGTGACTACTGCCTCTTCGACTGTTCCGACGGCAGCCGCAGCCTTGACGACAAGGACTGCGGCCCAAGCCGCGAATGTTTCCACGTCGAGCTAGGGGATCCCTCCGAAGGCAACCATCTCGGCATGCCGGAGGACGGTGATCTCCCTAGGCCGGTGCCTCACGCCGACATCCAGCGGGAGCTAGCTGTGGTCCCCGTTCCGGCGGGGGGTCACGACCCACAGCTCGAGCAAGTCCGCAGGGCGCAGGCCAGGCTCGACGAGGGAGCAGGAGCGCTTGAGTCGATCCGCCGGGACGTCGGGCAGGTATGGGCGGGCCAACCCCCGGCCGGAGAAATACGTCACCTGCCCCAGGGTTTCCAGCACCGCGTCGCCAACGATGTCAGGGACAGGCCGCCACCCGCATCCAGCGGGGTCGGTCAGAACCTGGCAGCCGCAGCGATGCTCCTCCGCGCGATGCCAGAACCATCAACCACCGAGGGTCGGCGAATCCAGGGAGAGCTCAAGAATCTCCTGGAAGGCGCTGCGGCCCGACGGGCCGAGAGCTCTGCCTCCCGAAGGCAGGGGTACCCCTCGGAACCTCATGCCGCGACTTCCCGATTCATGCGGGAAGCCTCGGTCTACACCGGGCGCACGCGCAACACCGCGCCTGCGGCCCCGGGCCACCTCGGCAACGAGCACCATCGTCGCGACCGTCGGGCCCACCTCGACGAAAGGGTGCGCCGAGGCTACCACCCCAGGCGTGGGGGACGCTACGACAGCGGGGAGGATCGGAGTCCCTCGCCCGAACCACCCGGTCCGCAGGCCTTCAGCCGGGCCATCCGGCGGGCGCCATTTCTGGCCCGGTTCCGACCCCCGACTACCATCACAAAGTACTCGGGGGAAACGAGGCCGGAATTGTGGCTTGCAGACTACCGCCTGGCCTGCCAACTGGGTGGAACGGACGACGACAACCTCATCATCCGCAACCTCCCCCTGTTCCTCTCCGACACTGCTCGCGCCTGGTTGGAGCACCTGCCTCCGGGGCAGATCTCCAACTGGGATGATTTGGTCCAAGCCTTCGCCGGCAATTTCCAGGGCACGTACGTGTGCCCTGGGAATTCCTGGGACCTCCGAAGCTGCCGGCAACAGCCGGGAGAGTCTCTTCGAGACTACATCCGGCGATTCTCGAAGCAGCGCACCGAGCTGCCCAACATCACCGACTCAGATGTCATCGGCGCGTTCCTTGCCGGCACCACCTGCCGTGACCTGGTGAGCAAGTTGGGTCGCAAGACCCCCACCAGGGCGAGCGAGCTGATGGACATCGCCACCAAGTTCGCCTCTGGCCAGGAGGCGGTCGAGGCCATCTCCCGAAAGGACAAGCATCCCCAGGGCCGCCCCTCGGAAGAGGCTCCCGAGGCGTCTACTCCGCGCGGCGCCAAGAAGAAAGGCAAGAAGAAGTCGCAAGCGAAACGCGACGCCGCCGACGCGGACCTTGTCGCCGCCGCCGAGTACAAGAACCCTCGGAAGCCCCCCGGAGGTGCTAACATCTTCGACAAGATGCTCAAGGAGCCGTGCCCCTACCATCAGGGGCCCGTCAAGCACACCCTCGAGGAGTGCGTCATGCTTCGGCGCCACTTCCACAAGGCCGGGCCACCCGCAGAGGGTGGCAGGGCCCGCGACGACGACAAAAAGGAAGATCACCGAGCAGGAGAGTTCCCCGAGGTCCGCGACTGCTTCATGATCTACGGAGGGCATGCGGCGAATGCCTCGGCTCGGCATCGCAAGCGAGAGCGTCAGGAGGTCTGCTCGGTGAAGGTGGCGGCGCCAGTCTACCTAGACTGGTCCGACAAGCCCATCACCTTCGACCAAGCTGACCACCCCGGCCACGTGCCGAGCCCGGGGAAATACCCGCTCGTCGTCGACCCCATCATCGGCGACGTTAGGCTCACCAAGGTCCTGATGGATGGGGGCAGCTGCCTCAACATCATCTACGCCGAGACCCTCAGGCTCCTGCGCGTCGATCTGTCCTCCGTCCGAGCAGGCGCTGCGCCCTTCCACGGGATCATTCCTGGGAAGCGCGTCCAGCCCCTCGGACGGCTCGACCTTCCTGTCTGCTTCGGAACGCCCTCCAACTTCCGAAGGGGGATTTTGACGTTCGAGGTGGTCGGGTTCCGAGGAACCTACCACGTGGTATTGGGGAGGCCATGCTACACGAAGTTCATGGCCGTCCCCAACTACACCTACCTGAAGCTCAAGATGTCGGGCCCCAATGGGGTCATCACCGTCGGCCCCACGTACAAACACGCGTTCGAATGCGACGTGGAGTGCGTGGAGTACGCCGAGGCCCTCATCACCGACCTGGAAAACCTCTCCAGAGAGGTGCCAGACGTGAAGCGACACGCTGGCAACTTCGAGCCAGCGGAGACGGTTAAGGCCGTCCCTCTCGACCCCAGTGACGACGCCTCCAAGCAGATCCGGATCGGTTCCGGGCTCGACCCCAAATAGGAAGCAGTGCTCGTCGACTTTCTCCGCGCAAACGCCGACGTCTTTGCGTGGAGTCCCTCGGACATGCCCGGCATACCGAGGGATGTCGCCGAGCACTCGCTGGATATTTGGGCCGGAGCCCGACCGGTCAGGCAGCCTCTGCACCGATTCGACGAGAAGCGCAGAGTGATAGGCGTGGAGATCCACAAGCTAATGGCAGCAGGGTTCATCAAAGAGGTATTCCATCCCGAATGGCTTGCCAACCCTGTGCTTGTGAGAAAGAAAGGGGGGAAATGGCGGATGTGTGTAGACTACACTTGTCGGCGTTTCGAGACCGGGGGGTCCCTAAGCCGACGAGTGAGTGTGCCGTGTGCCCCAGCCCAGATGGGTCGAGCGCGTGGGCAAGCGCGAAGGGGGGAAGCGAGGTGGCCAGAGACGGGCGTGAGAGAGGTGGAAATCCCGCGGCCTTCGTGTTCGTCCCGCGCCCAGGTCGGGTGCGCTTGCAGTAGGGGGTTACAAGCGTCCACGCGGGTGAGGGAAGCGAGCGGCCCCAAGAGAGAGCCTGCCCCGTCCTCGTCCCCGCGCGGCCAACCTTCTCTAAGAAGGCCCTGGTCCTTCCTTTTATAGGCGTAAGGAGAGGATCCAGGTGTACAATGGGGGTGTAGCAGAGTGCTACGTGTCTAGCGGGGGAGAGCTAGCGCCCTAAGTACATGCCAATGTGGCAGCCGGAGAGATCTTGGCACCCAGCTGGTGTGGTGTCGTGGCTGTCGGAGGAGCAACGGAGCCTGGCAGAGGGACAGCTGTCGGAGCGGTTGGGTCCTTGCTGACGTCCCCCTGCTTCCGTAAGGGAGCTGAGAGCCGCCGTCGTCACGGGGCTAGCGGGGCGCCATCATTGCCTATCTGGCGGAGCTAGCCAGATGGGACACCGGTCTTGTTCTCTGCGGCCCGAGTCGGCTCGGGGTAGGGTGATGATGGCGCTTCCTGTTGACGTGGCGGGCTTGTGCCCTAGGTCGGGCGACGTGGAGACTCCTCCGAAGCCAAGGTCGAATCTGTCTTTCATGGCCGAGGCCAAGCCCGAGCTCCTAGGTCGGGCGAGGCGGGGGTCGTCGGCAGATGCCAGGGCGGTGTCCGAGCCCTAGGGTCGGGCGAAGCGGAGTTCGCCGTCTTCCGGGGCCTAGCCCGAGTCCGAGCCCTAGGTCGGGCGGAGCGGAGTTCGCCGTCTTCCGTGGCCTAGCCCGAGTCCGAGCCCTGGGTCGGGCGGAGTGGAGTTCGTCGTCTTCCGGGTCTTAGCCCGAGTCCGAGCCCTGGGTCGGGCGGAGCGGAGTTCGCCGTCTTCCGGGGCCTAGCCCGAGTCCGAGCCCTGGGTCGGGCGGAGCGGAGTTCGCCGTCTTCCGGGTCTTAGCCCGAGTCCGAGCCCTGGGTCGGGCGGAGCGAAGTTCGCCGTCTTCTGGGGCCTAGCCCAAATCCGAGCCCTAGGTCAGGCGGAGCGGAGTTCGCCGTCTTCCGGGGCCTAGCCCGAGTCCGAGCCCTGGGTCGGGCGGAGCGGAGTTCGCCGTCTTCCGGGGCCTAGCCCGAGTCCGAGCCCTAGGTCGGGTGGAGCGGAGTTCGCCGTCTTCCGGGGCCTAGCCCGAGTCCGAGCCCTGAGTCGGGCGGAGCTTCCTATGGCGCCTTTGGCAAGGCCTGACTGCCTGTCAGTCTCACTCTGTCAAGTGGCACTGCAGTCGGAGTGGCGCAGGCGGCGCTGTCCTTCTGTCAGACCGGTCAGTGGAGCGGCGAAGTGACGGCGGTCACTTCGGCTCTGCCGGGGGGCGCGCGTCTAGATAAAGGTGTCAGGCTGCCTTTGCGTTAAATGCTCCTGCGACTCGGTCGGTCGGCGCGGCGATTTAGTCAGGGTTGCTTCTTAGCGAAGGCAAGGCCTCGGGCGAGCCGGAGATGTGTCCGCCGTTAAAAGGGGGGCCTCGGGCGAGACGGAAACCCCTCGAGGTCGGCTGCCCTTGCCCGAGGCTAGGCTCGGGCGAGGCGTGATCAAGTCGCTCGTATGGACTGATCCCTGACTTAATCGCACCCATCAGGCCTCTGCAGCTTTATGCTGATGGGGGTTACCAGCTGAGAATTAGGCGTCTTGAGGGTACCCCTAATTATGGTCCCCGACAGTAGCCCCCAAGCCTCGAAGGGAGTGTTAGCACTCGCTTGGAGGCTTTCGTCGCACTTTTTTGCAAGGGGACCAGCCTTTCTCGGTTGCATTTTGTTCCGGTGGGTGCGCGCGAGCGCACCCGCCGGGTGTAGCCCCTGAGGCCTCGGAGGAGTGGTTTCACTCCTTCGAGGTCTTAATGCCTTGCGTAATGCTTCGGCTGGTCTAGTGGTTCCCTCATGCGAACTGGCCGTAGCCCGGGTGCACGGTCGGGGCCCAAGTTCTCGGGCTGGTATGTTGACGCTGTCAACGGTTCGGCCGGAAGCCGGGTTTGCGAGAGCAGCCCCCGAGCCTCCGCATAGGGCGAGAGGGCGATCAGGGACAGACTCGGCTTTTTTACATACGCCCCTACGTCGCCTTTCCGCAAGGAGGAGGGGGGGAGAACGCCATATTACCCTCGATGGGCACCGAACATGGTGTCTCCGGTGAGCTGCAAGCGGGTAATCCGAGTGGACGTCCGTGCCCCGTTCGTTGGGGGTCGGCTAGGGGCCCAGAGGCACGCCCAAAAGTACCTGCGGGTGATCTGCTGGACCCGGTCCCCTGGTGATGGGGTCCGAGGGCTCGATGCCTCCCTCCGATGGGATTCCGTTACAAGATCGCTCCCGCTGGTCTCGGAAATGTCCTAGGGTACCTCGGGAGCGCAGCCCGAGCCTTGGTTATGTATCGAACGTACCCCTAGTCATCCCTCGCTCGGTGTCTGAGGCGACTGTGAACCCTTCGGGGGCCAGCCTTCGAACCCCTGATCAGTAATGGGCGCGGAGCCCGAGTAGCCTGAGGCGGCCGTGGAACCCTTCGGGGGGCCAGCCTTCGAACCTCTGACCAGTAGTGGGTGTAGGGCCCACGCGATCTGAGGCGGCTGTTGAACCCTTCGGGGGGCCAGCCTTCGAACCCCTGATCAGTAAGGAGGCTCGGAGCCTGGTTCCTTCACGGGGAAGGACCCCTTTCGGGGTATCCCCCTTTCCCGGTCCCTGTCGCAAGAGATAGAGAAAGAGGAAAAAAGGAAAAAGGATACGAAACCGAACGACGCGGCGTACCTTTTTTGGCGCGGTTGTTTCGGCGAAGGCGAAGCGTCGCCCGCTGCTCCTGCCAGAAGCGCCGCCTGTCCAGCCGCGGAGTTAATGCGACGGGGCGAGTAGTTGGCAGGGCTGCCGTTGCGCGTGCGCGAGCCGTTCGAGGAACGGATCACGGGCGCGTTGTCTTCACGCTGCGAGAGGGGGTTCTCTTGCTGCCCCCGGATGGGACGTGAGCTTGGCTGACGACGTGACCGCTGCTCCCGCGTGCCTGCCACCGCCATTACTGCCGGCCCACCTTTGGCCGCGTTGGCCGCCGCGTCAGGCTGGCGCTGCTGGGTCGCGCGCTGGGTCGCCTCGAGTCGCGGTATTACACCCGGCGGGTGACCAACACCCGGCGGGTGTAGCCCCCGAGGGAGGGTCGGGCTTTGCCGAGGCGAGGCCGACCCTTCCTTGTTGACTAAACTTTGCGTGGGTGCGAGGTATATGAACAACTTGGAAACATCTTAAGGGTAGAAGCGACGTAGCTGTTGGATGTTCCAAGCGTTGTCGTAGACCTCGCCTTGACTGTTGGCCAGCTTGTACGTTCCGGGCTTCAGAACTCTGGCGATGACGAATGGCCCCTCCCAGGGGGGCGTGATCTTGTGCCTCCCTCGGGCGTCTTGCCACAGCCGAAGCACCAGGTCGCCCACCTGGAGGTCTCGGGGTCGGACCCCTCGGGCGCGGTAGCGTCGCAGGGACTGCTGATACCGCGCCGAGTGTAGTAAGGCCCTGTCCCGAGCCTCTTCCAGCTGGTCCAGCGAGTCTTCTCGGCTAGCTTGGTTGCTTTGATCGTCGTAGGCCCTCGTCCTCGGGGAGCCGTATTCCAGGTCAGTGGGCAAGACGGCCTCGGCCCCGTAGACCAGGAAGAACGGCGTGAAACCCGTGGCTCGGCTCGGCGTTGTCCTCAGGCTCCAGACCACCGAGGGGAGTTCCTTCATCCATCGCTTGCCGAACTTGTTGAGGTCGTTGTAAATCCGAGGCTTGAGCCCTTGTAGAATCATGTCGTTGGCACGCTCTACTTGCCCATTCGACATGGGATGAGCTACGGCAGCCCAGTCCACCCGGATGTGGTGATCCTCGCAAAAATCCAAGAATTCTCTGCCGGTGAACTGGGTGCCGTTGTCGGTGATGATGGAGTTTGGGACCCCGAAGCGATGGATGATGTTGGTAAAGAACGCCACCGCCTGCTCGGACCTGATGCTGTTCAGGGGTCGGACCTCGATCCACTTGGAGAATTTGTCGACGGCGACCAGCAGGTGCGTGTAGCCCCCGGGCGCCTTCTGCGGAGGGCCGACGAGGTCCAGACCCCACACAGCGAAGGGCCAGGTGATGGGTATCGTCTGCAGAGCCTGAGCGGGCAGGTGGGTCTGCTTCGCATAGAATTGACACCCTTCGCAGGTGCGGACAATTCTAGTGGCGTCAGCCACCGCCGTCGGCCAGTAGAAGCCTTGCCGGAAAGCGTTCCCGACGAGGGCTCGAGGCGCTGCATGATGGCCGCAAGCCCCCGAGTGTATCTCTTGTAGGAGTTCCTGACCTTCGGCGATGGAGATGCATCGCTGGAGGATGCCCGAGGGGCTGCGGTGGTAGAGCTCCTTCTCATCGCCGAGCAAGACGAACGACTTGGCGCGTCGCGCTACCCGCCGAGCCTCGGCTTGGTCGAGGGGTAGCTCTCCTTGGCGGAGATATTGCAGGTACGGGGTCTGCCAATCTCGATCAGGCGTGACCCCGCTCCGCTCCTCCTCGATGCGCAGCGCCTTGCCCTCGGGGGCCGAGGGTACCTCGGGCTGAACCGAGGACGCCTCGGGCTGGGCCGAGGGTACCTCGGACTCGGGCGTGTCGTTGATCTTGACGGAGGGTTGGTGCAGATCCTGGGAGAAGACGTCCGGGGGAACCGTCGTTCGCCCCGAGGCTATTTTTGCCAGCTCGTCCGCAGTCTCGTTGTAGCGCCGGGCGATGTGGTTAAGCTCGAGCCCGTAGAACTTGTCTTCCAGGCGCCGAACCTCATCGAAGTAGGCCTCCATCTTCGAGTCGCGGCAGTGGGAGTTCTTCATGACTTGGTCGATGACGAGCTGCGAGTCGCCGCGAGCGTCGAGGCGTCGGACCCCTAGCTCGATGGCGATTCGCAATCCGTTGATCAGAGCTTCGTACTCAGCCACATTGTTGGACGCCGAGAAATGGAGGCGCAGCACGTAGCATAGGTGTTTCTCGAGGGGCGAGATGAAGAGCAGACCCGCGCCGGCTCCCGTCTTCATCAGCGACCCATCGAAAAACATGGTCCAGAGCTCCGGTTGGATCGGAGCCGTCGGCAGCTGGGTGTCGACCCATTCGGCTACGAAGTCCGCCAATACCTGGGACTTGATGGCCTTCCGAGGGGCGAACGAGATTGTCTCGCCCATGATTTCCACCGCCCACTTTGCGATCCTGCCCAAGGCCTCTCGGCACTGGATGATCTCCCCCAGGGGGAAGGATGACACCACAGTTACCTGATGAGACTCGAAGTAATGTCGCAACTTTCGCCTCGTCAGGATCACTGCATACAGTAGCTTCTGAACTTGTGGGTAGCGGATCTTGGTTTCGGACAGCACCTCGCTAACGAAGTAAACTGGCCTCTGAACGGGCAATGCATGCCCCTCTTCTTGCCTTTCAACCACAATCGCGGCGCTAACCACCTGAGTGGTCGCGGCGACGTAGACCAAGAGGGCTTCTCCATCAGCTGGGGGTACCAAGATAGGCGCCTTGGTGAGGAGCGCCTTCAGGTTCCCGAGAGCTTCCTCGGCCTCAGGGGTCCAAGTGAAGCACTCGGCCTTCCTTAAGAGGCGGTACAGAGGCAGGCCTCTTTCACCGAGGCGTGAGATGAAACGGCTCAAGGCCGCGAGACATCCCATGACCCTCTGTACACCTTTTAAGTCCTTGATGGGCCCCATGCTGGTGATGGCTGCGATCTTCTCCGGGTTGGCTTCGATGCCCCGCTCGGAGACGATGAACCCCAGGAGCATGCCTCAGGGCACCCCGAAGACACACTTCTCGGGATTGAGCTTGACGTCCTTTGCCTTGAGACACCGGAATGTCACTTCAAGGTCGGAGAGGAGGTCGGAGGCTTTCCTTGTCTTGACTACGATGTCATCGACGTAGGCCTCGACCGTACGACCGATGTGTTCGCCGAACACATGGTTCATGCACCGCTGGTACGTCGCACCCGCGTTCCTCAAACCGAACGGCATGGTGACATAGCAGTACATGCCGAAGGGCGTGATGAAAGAAGTCGCGAGCTGGTCGGACTCTTTCATCTTGATTTGATGATACCCTGAGTAGGCATCGAGGAAAGACAGGGTTTCGCACCCAGCAGTGGAATCCACGATTTGATCGCTGCGAGGTAGAGGGTAGGGAACCTTCGGACATGCTTTGTTGAGACCAGTGTAGTCTACACACATCCGCCATTTCCCCCCTTTCTTTCTCACAAGCACAGGGTTGGCAAGCCATTCGGGATGGAATACCTCTTTGATGAACCCTGCTGCCATTAGCTTGTGGATCTCCTCGCCTATCACTCGGCGCAGAGGCTGCCTGACCGGTCGGTCTCCGGCCCGAATATCCAGCGAGTGCTCGGCGACATCCCTCGGTATGCTGGGCATGTCCGAGGGACTCCACGCAAAGACGTCGGCGTTTGCGCGGAGAAAGTCGACGAGCACTGCTTCCTATTTGGGGTCGAGCCCGGAACCGATCCAGATCTGCTTGGAGGTGTCGCCACTGGGGTCGAGAGGGACGGCCTTAACCGTCTCCACTGGCTCGAAGTTGTCGGCATGTCGCTTCACGTCTGGCACCTCTCTGGAGAGGTTTTCCAGGTCGGCGATGAGGGCCTCGGACTCGGCGAGGGCCTCGGCGTACTCCACGCACTCCACGTCGCATTCGAACGTGTGTTTGTACATGGGGCCGACGGTGATGACCCCGTTGGGGCCCGACATCTTGAGCTTCAGGTAGGTGTAGTTGGGGACGGCCATGAACTTCGCGTAGCATGGCCTCCCCAATACCGCGTGGTAGGTTCCTCGGAACCCGACCACCTCGAACGTCAAAATCTCCCTTTGGAAGTTGGAGGGCGTTCCGAAGCAGACAGGAAGGTCGAGCCGTCCGAGAAGCTGGACGCGCTTCCCAGGAATGATCCCGTGGAAGGGCGCAGCGCCTGCTCGGACGGAGGATAGATCGATGCGCAGGAGCCTGAGGGTCTCGGCGTAGATGATGTTGAGGCAGCTGCCCCCATCCATCAGGACCTTGGTGAGCCTGACGTCGCCGATGATGGGGTCGACGACGAGCGGGTATTTCCCCGGGCTCGGCACGTGGCCGGGGTGGTCAGCTTGGTCAAAGGTGATGGGCTTGTCGGACCAGTCTAGGTAGACTGGCGCCGCCACCTTCACCGAGCAGACCTCCCGACGCTCTCGCTTGCGATGCCGAGCCGAGGCATTCGCCGCATGCCCTCCGTAGATCATGAAGCAGTCGCGGACCTCGGGGAACTCTCCTGCTCGGTGATCTTCCTTTTTGTCGTCGTCGCGGGCCCTGCCACCCTCTGCGGGTGGCCCGGCCTTGTGGAAGTGGCGCCGAAGCATGACGCACTCCTCGAGGGTGTGCTTGACGGGCCCCTGATGGTAGGGGCATGGCTCCTTGAGCATCTTGTCGAAGAGGTTAGCACCTCCGGGGGGCTTCCGAGGGTTCTTGTACTCGGCGGCGGCGACAAGGTCCGTGTCGGCGGCGTCGCGTTTTGCTTGTGACTTCTTCTTGCCTTTCTTCTTGGCACCGCGCGGAGTAGACGCCTCGGGAGCCTCTTCCGAGGGGCGGCCCTGGGGCTGCTTGTCCTTTCGGAAGATGTCCTCGACCGCCTCCTGGCCAGAGGCGAACTTGGTGGCGATGTCCATCAGCTCGCTCGCGCTGGTGGGGGTCTTGCGACCCAACTTGCTCACCAGGTCGCGGCAGGTGGTGCCGGCAAGGAACGCGCCGATGACATCTGAGTCGGTGATGTTGGGCAGCTCGGTGCGCTGCTTCGAGAATCGCCGGATGTAGTCCCGAAGAGACTCTCCCGGCTGTTGCCGGCAGCTTCGGAGGTCCCAGGAATTCCCGGGGCGCACGTACGTGCCTTGGAAATTGCCGGCGAAGGCTTGGACCAAATCATCCCAGTTGGAGATCTGCCCTGGAGGCAGGTGCTCCAACCAGGCGCGAGCAGTGTCGGAGAGGAACAGGGGGAGGTTGCGGATGATGAGGTTGTCGTCGTCCGTTCCACCCAGTTGGCAGGCCAGGCGATAGTCTGCGAGCCACAATTCCGGCCTCGTTTCCCCCGAGTACTTTGTGATGGTAGTCGGGGGTCGGAACCGGGCTGGAAACGGCGCCCGCCGGATGGCCCGGCTGAAGGCCTGCGGACCGGGTGGTTCGGGCGAGGGACTCCGATCCTCCCCGCTGTCGTAGCGTCCCCCACGCCTGGGGTGGTAGCCTCGGCGCACTCTTTCGTCGAGGTGGGCCCGACGGTCGCGACGATGGTGCTCGTTGCCGAGGTGGCCCGGGGCCGCAGGCACGGTGTTGCGCGTGCGCCCGGTGTAGACCGAGGCTTCCCGCATGAATCGGGAAGTCGCGGCATGAGGTTCCGAGGGGTACCCCTGCCTTCGGGAGGCAGAGCTCTCGGCCCGCCGGGCCGCAGCGCCTTCCAGGAGATTCTTGAGCTCTCACTGGATTCGCCGACCCTCGGTGGTTGATGGTTCTGGCATCGCGCGGAGGAGCATCGCTGCGACTGCCAGGTTCTGACCGACCCCGCTGGATGCGGGTGGCGGCCTGTCCCTGACATCGTTGGCGACGCGGTGCTGGAAACCCTGGGGCAGGTGACGTATTTCTCCGGCCGGGGGTTGGCCCGCCCATACCTGCCCGACGTCCCGGCGGATCGAATCGAGCGCTCCTGCTCCCTCGTCGAGCCTGGCCTGCGCCCTGCGGACTTGCTCGAGCTGTGGGTCGTGACCCCCCGCCGGAACGGGGACCACAGCTAGCTCCCGCGGGATGTCGGCGCGAGGCACCGGCCTAGGGAGATCACCGTCCTCCGGCATGCCGAGATGGTTGCCTTCGGAGGGATCCCCTAGCTCGACGTGGAAACATTCGCGGCTTGGGCCGCAGTCCTTGTCGTCAAGGCTGCGGCTGCCGTCGGAACAGTCGGAGAGGCAGTAGTCACATGCGGTCATAAAGTCCCGCATGGCACTGGGGTTGCCAAATCCAGAGAAATCCCAACAGATGCTGGGATCGTCATCTTCCTCGGACCCAGAGGGCCCGTAGGTCGAGACGTCCGTCAATCGGTCCCAAGGCGACCGCATACGAAACCCCAGAGGGGTTGCACTCGCCTCAATGTGAGCGCCCGCCAAAGCGAGGTCGCTAGGCGGGTTGAGGCCGAGTCGAAATGACGTAGGATGGGAATCAGTCGGTACCTTTTGGTCGACGAGGAGCGACATAGTCACGTCGGGGACTGATTGCGCCATCGTCTTGGGTACGAGGGCGACGTCCTGCAGGCCCTCCGTGAGCGTGCTGGCATCGTCCACTTGCTCGGGATTGGCGTGTCGCGGGGGGACGGCGCTCGCCTTCGTCTCAAACGCGAGGTCGACGCCCGACGCGCCCTCCGTTGGGGCGCTGGGGACGTCGATTTGCTCGACAGCCGACGGAGCGCGGCCTCCCGCTCGGCCTTGGTTGCCCCGCCTCCTCCTCCGATGGCGGGGGAGAAGACGGGGCAAGCTCAAATGTTGTTCTTCCACCACGCGGGGAAGACGTCGTCGATTCCGCCGCCGGCGGGCGGGCTGTCGGCCGCCATTGTCGTCGTCGCGCGGCGGTGGAAGGAGTATCATGTCGTAGCTGCCGTCGAGAGACATGAACTCGAGACCCCCGAAACGGAGCACCGTCCCGGGTTGGAGAGGTCGTTGGAGACTGCCCATCTAGAGCTTGACGGGAAACTGCTCGTCAACATGCAGCAGGCCCCTACCTGGCGCGCCAACTGTCGGCGTTTCGAGACCGGGGGGTCCCTAAGCCGACGAGTGAGTGTGCCGCGTGCCCCAGCCCAGATGGGTCGAGCGCGTGGGCGAGCACGAACGGGGGAAGCGAGGTGGCCGGAGACGGGCGTGAGAGAGGTGGAAATCCCGCGGCCTTCGTGTTCGTCCCGCGCCCAGGTCGGGTGCGCTTGCAGTAGGGGGTTACAAGCGTCCACGCGGGTGAGGGAAGCGAGCGGCCCCAAGAGAGCGCCTGCCCCGTCCTCGTCCCCGCGCGGCCAACCTTCTCTAAGAAGGCCCTGGTCCTTCCTTTTATAGGCGTAAGGAGAGGATCCAGGTGTACAATGGGGGTGTAGCAGAGTGCTACGTGTCTAGCGGGGGAGAGCTAGCGCCCTAAGTACATGCTAATGTGGCAGCCAGAGAGATCTTGGCACCCGGCTTGTGTGGTGTCGTGGCTGTCGGAGGAGCAACGGAGCCTGGCGGAGGGACAGCTGTCGGAGCGGTTGGGTCCTTGCTGACGTCCCCCTGCTTCCGTAAGGGAGCTGAGAGCCGCCGTCGTCACGGGGCTAGCGGGGCGCCATCATTGCCTATCTGGCGGAGCTAGCCAGATGGGACACCGGTCTTGTTCTCTGCGGCCTGAGTCGGCTCGGGGTAGGGTGATGATGGCGCTTCCTGTTGACGTGGCGGGCTTGTGCCCTAGGTCGGGCGACGTGGAGGCTCCTCCGAAGCCGAGGTCGAATCTGTCTTTCATGGCCGAGGCCGAGCCCGAGCTCCTGGGTCGGGCGAGGCGGGGGGTCGTCGGCAGAGGCCAGGGCGGTGTCCGAGCCCTGTGAAAGGGAAATGTGCCCTTGGGCCATTTCTAAGTATTTTGGTGATTTAGTGTCCAACACAGGTGCCTAATTGTAAAATGGAACAAGGTACAAATCATGGAGTAAAGGTATGTTTCTAATCCTTAGTACATTGGTTTTGTGAACTAATATACTTGTATAAGTGTTAGAAACAGAAAGAAGAAAAAGAGAAAAGGGGAGAGAAAGACTTGGCTGTGTGCAGCCAAGGCTCAGCTCGGTCTGGAGCACCGGACTGTCCGGTGTGCACCGGACAGTGTCCGGTGCGCCAGGCCTACTCGGCGCGAACTGGCCGCTCTCGGGAATTCGCCGACGGCGTACGGCTAAAATTCACCGGACTGTCCGGTGTGCACCGGACTGTCCGGTGAGCCAACGGTCGGCCAGGGCCAACGGTCGGCCGCGCAATCCGCGCGGGACACGTGGCCAGAGCCAACGGTCGGAAGACGGCACCGGACTGTCCGGTGTGCACCGGACTGTCCGGTGCGCCAACGGCTCGCAGATCTTCAACGGGCTGCAACGGTCGGCAGCGCCTGAAAAGGAAACAAATCGGGCACCGGACAGTGTCCGGTGTGCACCGGACTGTCCGGTGCCCCCGACGACAGAAGGCAAGGATGGCCTTCCAGATTTGTTCTCAACGGCTCCTAGCTGCCTTGGGGCTATAAAAGGGACCCCTAGGCGCATGGAGGAGTACACCAAGCATTCCTACAACACTTCTAAGCACCAAGACATCGATCTCACGCATTTGTTTCATTGTGATAGCATATAGAGCTCTTGTGGAGTTGTGAACTCTTTGTGTTGCGTTGCGAGCTCTTGTTGCGACTTGTGTGCGTGTTGTTGCTCTGATTTCCGAGTCTTGTGTGCGTTGCTCATTCCCACCTTACTCCGTACTTCTTTGTGAATCTTAAGTGTAAGGGCGAGAGGCTCCAAGTTGTGGAGATTCCTCGCAAACGGGATATTGAGGAGAAAAGCATAACACTGTGGTATTCAAGTTGATCATTGGATCACTTGAGAGGAGTTGAGTGCAACTCTCGTCCGTTGGGACGCCACAACGTGGAGTAGGCAAGTTTTGTACTTGGCCGAACCACGAGATAAATCACCGTGTCATCTCTGTGTTGAACTTCTTGTGATTATCATCTTCGCTCTAGCCACTTGGCATTAACTGTGCTAACACTTAATCAAAGTTTTGTGGCTTAAGTTTTTGAAGTTTACAGGATCACCTATTCACCCCCCCCCTCTAGGTGCTCTCAATTGGTATCGGAGCCGTTCTATTCACAAAGGGACTAACCGCCCGAATAGATGGATCCTAAGGGGAAGGGTATAGTGATCAACGACAAAGAGAAGGAATCCTTCGTCAACGAGCCAAAGGACGATAAGCCTACCGACTCCGGCTCGGGCCAAAGACGAAAGGAGGGGAAGAAGAAGAAGACCAGGCGCATCAAGGAGATCGTCTACTACGACAGCGACGAGTCTACTTCTTCCCAAAAGGACGAGGACCACAACGACTATGAGAGGAGAAAACCGGTTAATTCGAACTTTTCTTTTGATTACTCTCGTATTCCGCAAAGTTCACATTCACATTTGCTCTCCATTCCACTCGGCAAGCCCCCACACTTTGATGGAGAGGACTACGGATTTTGGAGCCACAAAATGCGTAGTCACCTATTCTCTCTCCATCCTAGTATATGGGAGATTGTAGAGAGTGGAATGCATTTTGATAGTTCGGATAGTCCCATGTTCATTAATGAACAAATTCATAAGAATGCACAAGCTACTACTGTTCTTCTAGCTTCCTTGTGCAGGGATGAATACCATAAGGTGAGCGGCTTGGACAACGCCAAGCAAATCTGGGACACCCTCAAGATTTCTCATGAGGGAAACGACGTCACCCTGCTCACCAAGATGGAATTAGTGGAAGGAGAGCTTGGAAGATTCGCCATGATAAGGGGCGAGGAGCCGACGCAAACATACAACCGGCTCAAGACCCTTATCAACAAGATAAGAAGCTACGGGAGCACGCGATGGACGGATCACGACGTCGTCCGCCTAATGCTCAGGTCCTTTACCGTACTTGATCCTCATCTCGTGAACAATATTCGTGAGAATCCCAGGTACACGATGATGACGCCCGAGGAAGTGCTTGGAAAATTCGTGAGCGGGCGGATGATGATCAAGGAGGCAAGATACGTCGACGACGCGTTGAACGGACCACTCCACGAGCCTCAACCCATTGCTCTAAAAGCAACAAGGAGCAAGGAGTCGCTACCTAGCAAGGTGGCGCAAGTCGAGGCGGCCGGGCTCAATGATGAAGAGATGGCTCTCATCATCAAAAGATTCAAGACGGTGCTTAAAGGTCACAAGGGACAACCAAGCAAGACCAAAGCCAAGGGGAAGCGCTCATGCTTCAAATGCGGTAAGCTTGGTCATTTCATTGCTACCTGTCCCGATAATGAAAGTGACCAGGAAAAGGGGAACAAAAGAGAGAAGAAGAAGCAATACAAGAAGGCAAAGGGCGAGGCGCATCTAGGAAAGGAGTGGGACTCGGATTGCTCCTCCTCTGACTCCGACAACGAAGGACTCGCCGCCACTGCCTTCAACAAATCGGCTCTCTTCCCCAACGAGCGTCTCACTTGCCTTATGGCAAGGGAGAAGAAGGTGAGTACTCAAGACTCCACTTATGCTTCTTCTAGTGATAGTGAGTCTAGTGATGATGATGACGTAGATTATTCATGCTTGTTTAAGGGCTTAGATAGATCTAAGATAGATAAAATCAATGAATTGATTGATGCATTGAATGAAAAGGATAGGCTTTTAGAAAAACAAGAGGATTTATTGTATGATGAACATGACAAATTTGTAGAGGCACAAAAATCATATGCTTTAGAAGTAAAAAGAAATGAAGTGCTTTCTAGCGAAATATCTTCTTGTCATGAAACCATTGCTACTTTACAAAGTGTTAACCATGATTTAAATGCTAAAATAGAAGTAATAAATAAATCTAAGTCTTGTGTTGAAAATGTTACAATTTGCACTAGGTGTAAGGATTTTGATGTTAACACTTGTAGCAAACACTTAGTTTCAATTTCAAAACTAAAAGATGAAGTGGCTAGTCTTAATGCCCAACTTAAGACTAGCAAGAGTGAAGTTGAAAAGATAAAATTTGCAAGGGATGCCTATACAATTGGAAGACATCCCTCAATTAAGGATGGGCTTGGCTTCAAGAGGGAAGCCAAGAACTTAACAAGCCATAAGGCTCCCATCTTCGTCAAGGAGAAGGGGAAGGCCCCTATGGCTAGTAATGCTAAAAAGAACCATGCTTTTATGTATTATGATAGGAGAAATGCTAGAAATGCTTATAATGATTTTGATTCACATGTTTATGATTCTCGTGCTATGTTTGCTTCTAGTTCTTCTTATAAGCATGATAGGGATATGCCTAGGAGAAAAATTGCTCATGTGCCTAGAAAGAATGTTATTCATGCTCCTAGGAAAGTAGTGAATGAACCTTCTACCATTTATTATGCTTGTAATGCTCCCTTTGCTATTTGTAGAAAGGGTAAGAAGGTAATTGCTAGGAAGTTAGGGGCAAGATGCAAGGGAGATAAAACTTGCATCTGGGTCCCTAAGAATATTTGTGCTAACCTTGCAGGACCCAACATGAGTTGGGTACCTAAGACCCAAGCCTAAATTTGCCTTGCAGGTTTATGCATCCGGGGGTTCAAGCTGGATTATCGACAGCGGATGCACAAACCATATGACGGGGGAGAAGAAGATGTTCACCTCCTACGTCAAGAATAAGGATTCCCAAGATTCAATTATATTCGGTGATGGGAATCAAGGCAAGGTAAAAGGGTTAGGTAAAATTGCAATTTCTAATGAGCATTCTATATCAAATGTATTCTTAGTGGAGAGTCTTGGATATAATTTGCTATCTGTTAGTCAATTATGTCAAATGGGATATAATTGTTTATTTACAAATGTAGATGTGTCTGTCTTTAGAAGATGTGATGGTTCACTAGCTTTTAAGGGTGTACTAGACGGCAAGCTTTACTTAGTAGATTTTGCAAAAGAAGAGGCCGGTCTAGATGCATGCTTAATGGCTAAGACTTGCATGGGCTGGCTGTGGCATCGCCGCTTAGCACATGTGGGGATGAAGAATCTCCACAAGCTTCTAAAGGGAGAACACGTGATAGGTCTAACCAATGTTTATTTCGAAAAAGATAGACCTTGTGCAGCTTGTCAGGCAGGTAAACAAGTTGGAGGAGCACATCACAGCAAGAATGTGATGACCACGTCAAGACCCCTGGAGCTGCTGCATATGGACCTCTTCGGACCCGTCGCCTATCTAAGCATAGGAGGAAGTAAGTATGGTTTAGTTATTGTTGATGATTTTTCCCGCTTCACTTGGGTATTCTTTTTGCAGGATAAGTCTGAAACTCAAGGGACCCTCAAGCGCTTCCTCAGGAGAGCTCAAAATGAGTTTGAGCTCAAGGTGAAGAAGATAAGGAGCGACAACGGGTCCGAGTTCAAGAACCTTCAAGTGAAGGAGTTTCTTGAGGAGGAAGGGATCAAGCACGAGTTCTCCGCTCCCTACACACCACAGCAAAATGGTGTGGTAGAGAGGAAGAACAGGACGCTAATCGACATGGCGAGGACGATGCTTGGAGAGTTCAAGACCCCCGAGTGCTTTTGGTCGGAAGCTGTGAACACGGCTTGCCACGCCATCAACCGGGTCTACCTACATCGCCTCCTCAAGAAGACGTCATATGAGCTACTAACCGGTAACAAACCCAATGTATCGTACTTTCGCGTATTTGGGAGCAAGTGCTACATTCTAGTGAAGAAGGGTAGAAATTCTAAGTTTGCTCCCAAAGCTGTAGAAGGGTTTTTATTAGGTTATGATTCAAATACAAAGGCGTATAGAGTCTTCAACAAATCATCGGGTTTGGTTGAAGTCTCTAGCGACGTTGTATTTGATGAGACTAATGGCTCTCCAAGAGAGCAAGTTGTTGATTGTGATGATGTAGATGAAGAAGATGTTCCGACGGCCGCTATACGAACCATGGCGATTGGAGACGTTCGGCCACAGGAACAAGATGAACGAGATCAACCTTCTTCCTCAACAACGGTGCAACCCCCAACTCAATACGATGAACAGGTTCATCAAAAGGAGGCGTGTGATCAAGGGGGAGCACAAGATGATCATGTGATGGAGGAAGAAGCGCAACCGGCACCTCCAACCCAAGTTCGAGCGATGATTCAGAGGGATCATCCCGTCGACCAAATTCTGGGTGACATTAGCAAGGGAGTAACTACTCGGTCTCGACTAGTTAATTTTTGTGAACATTACTCGTTTGTATCCTCTATTGAGCCTTTCAGGGTAGAGGAGGCCTTGCTAGATCCGGATTGGGTGTTGGCCATGCAGGAGGAACTTAACAACTTCAAGCGCAATGAAGTTTGGACGCTGGTGCCTCGTCCCAAGCAAAATGTTGTGGGAACCAAGTGGGTGTTCCGCAACAAACAGGACGAGCACGGAGTGGTGACAAGGAACAAGGCTCGACTTGTGGCAAAAGGTTATGCCCAAGTCGCAGGTTTGGACTTTGAGGAGACTTTTGCTCCTGTGGCTAGGCTAGAGTCCATTCGTATCTTGCTAGCATATGCTGCTCACCATTCTTTCAGGTTGTACCAAATGGATGTGAAGAGCGCGTTCCTCAACGGGCCAATAAAGGAGGAGGTGTACGTGGAGCAACCCCCTGGCTTCGAGGATGAACGGTACCCCGACCACGTGTGTAAGCTCTCTAAGGCGCTCTATGGACTTAAACAAGCCCCAAGAGCATGGTATGAATGCCTTAGAGATTTCTTACTTGCTAATGCTTTCAAGGTTGGGAAAGCCGATCCAACTCTTTTTACAAAGACATGTGATGGTGATTTGTTTGTATGCCAAATTTATGTCGATGACATA
Organism: Zea luxurians; assembly: GCA_029449295.1. Classification (NCBI taxonomy): domain Eukaryota; kingdom Viridiplantae; phylum Streptophyta; class Magnoliopsida; order Poales; family Poaceae; genus Zea; species Zea luxurians. The sequence continues at coordinate 2,213,732 of JAOPSE010000047.1, forward strand.
ATATTTGGTTCTACTAATCAAAAGTCTTGTGAAGAGTTTAGCAGGGTGATGACGCAGAAATTCGAGATGTCGATGATGGGCGAGTTGAACTACTTCCTTGGGTTCCAAGTGAAGCAACTCAAGGACGGCACCTTCATCTCCCAAACAAAGTACACGCAAGATCTGCTAAAGAGGTTTGGGATGAAGGACGCCAAGCCCGCAAAGACTCCGATGGGAACCGACGGACACACCGACCTCAACAAAGGAGGTAAGTCCGTTGATCAAAAAGCATACCGGTCAATGATAGGGTCTTTACTTTATTTATGTGCTAGTAGACCGGATATTATGCTTAGCGTATGCATGTGTGCTAGATTTCAATCCGATCCTAAGGAATGTCACTTGGTGGCGGTGAAGCGAATTCTTAGATATTTAGTCGCTACGCCTTGCTTCGGGATCTGGTATCCAAAGGGGTCTAACTTTGACTTGATTGGGTACTCAGATTCCGACTATGCTGGATGTAAGGTCGATAGGAAGAGTACATCGGGGACGTTCCAATTCTTAGGAAGGTCCCTGGTGTCATGGAACTCTAAGAAACAAACCTCCGTTGCCCTATCCACCGCTGAGGCCGAGTACGTTGCCGCAGGACAGTGTTGCGCGCAACTACTTTGGATGAGGCAAACCCTCAGGGACTTTGGCTACAATCTGAGCAAAGTCCCACTCCTATGTGATAATGAGAGTGCTATCCGAATAGCGGAAAATCCTGTTGAGCACAGCCGCACAAAGCACATTGACATCCGACATCACTTTCTGAGAGACCACCAGCAAAAGGGAGATATCGAAGTGTTTTATGTTAGCACCGAGAACCAGCTAGCCGATATCTTTACCAAGCCTTTAGATGAGAAGACCTTTTGCAGGCTGCGTAGTGAGCTAAATGTCTTAGATTCGCGGAACTTGGATTGAATTGTAGCATACTGTATTCATGCTTTTGATCATGTTCCCTTCTGCATATTGTTGCTTATTATGGTGCTCAAGTTGTACAAACACTCCCTGGACCTCACAAGTCCGTTGCAAAGTGGTGCACATGTTTAGGGGGAGATGTGTTACAACTTGACCCTTTGAGACTAACCATATGTTGAGTTTGTCTGATTTAGTCTCAAAGGAGAATTGAAAGGGAAAAGGTGGACTTGGACCATGCAAGACTTCCACTGCACTCCAATGAGGGGTAACTTACTCCAAGTCCATCTCATTAACTCTTATTGCCATTTGCTCTTAAGTGAAGATTTTGGTGAGGCAATGGGGTTATAGGGCCAAGATTGATCCCGTTTTGGTGCTTGATGCCAAAGGGGGAGAAAATAAAGGCCAAAGCAATAAATGGATCAGCTACCACTTGAGAGATTTTGAAAGTAGTAGAATAGAGTTTTTGGTTTGTCAAAACCCTTGTCTCTTTTGGCTTCTTGTGGGGAGAAGTATTGATTATGGGAAAAAGGGGGAGTTTTTGATCAAACTCTTTTGGAATGATTCTCTTTATGCTTCAACATGTGTGTTTGACTTAGAGATAGAGATTTGAGGTTGATTTGCAAAAACAAACCAAGTGGTGGCAAAGGATGATCCATATATGCCAAAATTGATTCAAAATAAATTTGAGTTATTTGAAGTGTTTTTGTACTTGTTCAACTTGCTTTATGTTGTGTTGGCATAAATCACCAAAAAGGGGGAGATTGAAAGGGAAATGTGCCCTTGGGCCATTTCTAAGTATTTTGGTGATTTAGTGTCCAACACAGGTGCCTAATTGTAAAATGGAACAAGGTACAAATCATGGAGTAAAGGTATGTTTCTAATCCTTAGTACATTGGTTTTGTGAACTAATATACTTGTCTAAGTGTTAGAAACAGAAAGAAGAAAAAGAGAAAAGGGGAGAGAAAGACTTGGCTGTGTGCAGCCAAGGCTCAGCTCGGTCTGGAGCACCGGACTGTCCGGTGTGCACCGGACAGTGTCCGGTGCGCCAGGCCAACTCGGCGCGAACTGGCCGCTCTCGGGAATTCGCCGACGGCGTACGGCTAAAATTCACCGGACTGTCCGGTGTGCACCGGACTGTCCGGTGAGCCAACGGTCGGCCAGGGCCAACGGTCGGCCGCGCAATCCGCGCGGGACACGTGGCCAGAGCCAACGGTCGGAAGACGGCACCGGACTGTCCGGTGTGCACCGGACTGTCCGGTGCGCCAACGGCTCGCAGATCTTCAACGGGCTGCAACGGTCGGCAGCGCCTGAAAAGGAAACAAATCGGGCACCGGACAGTGTCCGGTGTGCACCGGACTGTCCGGTGCCCCCGACGACAGAAGGCAAGGATGGCCTTCCAGATTTGTTCTCAACGGCTCCTAGCTGCCTTGGGGCTATAAAAGGGACCCCTAGGCGCATGGAGGAGTACACCAAGCATTCCTACAACACTTCTAAGCACCAAGACATCGATCTCACGCATTCGTTTCATTGTGATAGCATATAGAGCTCTTGTGGAGTTGTGAACTCTTTGTGTTGCGTTGCGAGCTCTTGTTGCGACTTGTGTGCGTGTTGTTGCTCTGATTTCCGAGTCTTGTGTGCGTTGCTCATTCCCACCTTACTCCGTACTTCTTTGTGAATCTTAAGTGTAAGGGCGAGAGGCTCCAAGTTGTGGAGATTCCTCGCAAACGGGATATTGAGGAGAAAAGCATAACACTGTGGTATTCAAGTTGATCATTGGATCACTTGAGAGGAGTTGAGTGCAACTCTCGTCCGTTGGGACGCCACAACGTGGAGTAGGCAAGTTTTGTACTTGGCCGAACCACGGGATAAATCACCGTGTCATCTCTGTGTTGAACTTCTTGTGATTATCATCTTCGCTCTAGCCACTTGGCATTAACTGTGCTAACACTTAATCAAAGTTTTGTGGCTTAAGTTTTTGAAGTTTACAGGATCACCTATTCACCCCCCCCCCCCCCTCTAGGTGCTCTCACCCTGGGGTCGGGCGAAGCGGAGTTCACCGTCTTCCGGGGCCTAGCCCGAGTCCGAGCCCTGGGTCGGGCGGAGCGGAGTTCGCCGTCTTCCGGGGCCTAGCCCGAGTCCGAGCCCTGGGTCGGGCGGAGCGGAGTTCGTCGTCTTCCGGGTCTTAGCCCGAGTCCGAGCCCTGGGTCGGGCGGAGCGGAGTTCGCCGTCTTCCGGGGCCTAGCCCGAGTCCGAGCCCTGGGTCGGGCGGAGCGGAGTTCGCCGTCTTCCGGGTCTTAGCCCGAGTCCGAGCCCTGGGTCGGGCGGAGCGGAGTTCGCCGTCTTCCGGGGCCTAGCCCGAGTCCGAGCCCTGGGTCAGGCGGAGCGGAGTTCGCCGTCTTCCGGGGCCTAGCCCGAGTCCGAGCCCTGGGTCGGGCAGAGCGGAGTTCGCCGTCTTCCGGGGCCTAGCCCGAGTCCGAGCCCTGGGTCGGGCGGAGCGGAGTTCGCCGTCTTCCGGGGCCTAGCCCGAGTCCGAGCCCTGAGTCGGGCGGAGCTTCCTATGGCGCCTTTGGCAAGGCCTGACTGCCTGTCAGTCTCACTCTGTCAAGTGGCACTGCAGTCGGAGTGGCGCAGGCGGCGCTGTCCTTCTGTCAGACCGGTCAGTGGAGCGGCGAAGTGATGGCGGTCACTTCGGCTCTGCCGGGGGGCGCGCGTCAGGATAAATGTGTCAGGCTGCCTTTGCGTTAAATGCTCCTGCGACTCGGTCGGTCGGCGCGGCGATTTAGTCAGGGTTGCTTCTTAGCGAAGGCAAGGCCTCGGGCGAGCCGGAGATGTGTCCGCCGTTAAAAGGGGGGCCTCGGGCGAGACGGAAACCCTCGAGGTCGGCTGCCCTTGCCCGAGGCTAGGCTCGGGCGAGGCGTGATCGAGTCGCTCGTATGGACTGATCCCTGACTTAATCGCACCCATCAGGCCTCTGCAGCTTTATGCTGATGGGGGTTACCAGCTGAGAATTAGGCGTCTTGAGGGTACCCCTAATTATGGTCCCCGACAACACTAGTCTCAACAAAGCATGTCCGAAGGTTCCCTACCCTCTACCTCGCATCGATCAAATCATGGATTCCACTGCTAGGTGCGAAACCCTGTCTTTCCTCGATGCCTACTTAGGGTATCATCAAATCAAGATGAAAGAGTCCGACCAGCTCACGACTTCTTTCATCACGCCCTTCGGCATGTACTGCTATGTCACCATGCCGTTCGGTTTGAGGAACGTGGGTGCGACGTACCAGCGGTGCATGAACCATGTGTTCGGCGAACACATCGGTCGTACGGTCGAGGCCTACGTCGATGACATCGTAGTCGAGACAAGGAAAGCCTCCAACCTCCTCTCCGACCTTGAAGTGACATTCCGGTGTCTCAAGGCAAAGGACGTCAAGCTCAATCCCGAGAAGTATGTCTTTGGGGTGCCCCGAGGCTTGCTCCTGGGGTTCATCATCTCCGAGCGGGGCATCGAAGCCAACCCGGAGAAGATCGCAGCCATCACCAGCATAGGGCCCATCAAGGACTTAAAAGGTGTACAGAGGGTCATGGGATGTCTCGCGGCCTTGAGCCGTTTCATCTCACGCCTCGGCGAAAGAGGCCTGCCTCTGTACCGCCTCTTAAGGAAGGCCGAGTGCTTCACTTGGACCCCTGAGGCCGAGGAAGCTCTCGGGAACCTGAAGGCGCTCCTCACCAAGGCGCCTATCTTGGTACCCCCAGCTGATGGAGAAGCTCTCTTGGTCTACGTCGCCGTGACCACTCAGGTGGTTAGCGCCGTGATTGTGGTCGAAAGGCAAGAAGAGGGGCATGCATTGCCCGTTCAGAGGCCAGTTTACTTCGTCAGCAAGGTGCTGTCCGAAACCAAGATCCGCTACCCACAAGTTCAGAAGCTACTGTATGCAGTGATCCTGACGAGGCGAAAGTTGCGACATTACTTCGAGTCTCATCAGGTAACTGTGGTGTCATCCTTCCCCCTGGGGGAGATCATCCAGTGCCGAGAGGCCTCGGGCAGGATCGCAAAGTGGGCGGTGGAAATCATGGGCGAGACAATCTCGTTCGCCCCTCGGAAGGCCATCAAGTCCCAGGTATTGGCGGACTTCGTAGCCGAATGGGTCGACACCCAGCTGCCGACGGCTCCGATCCAACCGGAGCTCTGGACCATGTTTTTCGACGGGTCGCTGATGAAGACGGGAGCCGGCGCGGGCCTGCTCTTCATCTCGCCCCTCGAGAAACACCTACGCTACGTGCTGCGCCTCCATTTCCCGGCGTCCAACAATGTGGCTGAGTACGAAGCTCTGATCAACGGATTGCGAATCGCCATCGAGCTAGGGGTCTGACGCCTCGACGCTCGCGGCGACTCGCAGCTCGTCATCGACCAAGTCATGAAGAACTCCCACTGCCGTGACCCAAAGATGGAGGCTTACTGCGATGAGGTTCGGCGCCTGGAAGACAAGTTCTACGGGCTCGAGCTTAACCACATCGCCCGGCGCTACAACGAGACTGCGGACGAGCTGGCAAAAATAGCCTCGGGGCGAACGACGGTTCCCCCGGACGTCTTCTCCCGGGATCTGCACCAACCCTCCGTCAAGATCAACGACACGCCCGAGTCCGAGGTACCCTCGGCCTAGCCCGAGGCGTCCTCGGTTCAGCCCGAGGTACCCTCGGCCCCCGAGGGCGAGGCGCTGCGCATCGAGGAGGAGCGGAGCGGGGTCACGCCTGATCGAGATTGGCAGACCCCGTACCTGCAATATCTCCGCCAAGGAGAGCTACCCCTCGACCAAGCCGAGGCTCGGCGGGTAGCGCGACCCGCCAAGTCGTTCGTCTTGCTGGGCGATGAGAAGGAGCTCTACCACCGTAGCCCCTCAGGCATCCTCCAGCGATGCATCTCCATCGCCGAAGGTCAGGAACTTCTGCAAGAGATACACTCGGGGGCTTGCGGCCATCATGCAGCGCCTCGAGCCCTCGTCGAGAACGCTTTCCGGCAAGGCTTCTACTGGCCGACGGCGGTAGCTGACGCCACTAGAATTGTCCGCACCTGCGAAGGGTGTCAATTCTATGCGAAGCAGACCCACCTGCCCGCTCAGGCTCTGCAGACGATACCCATCACCTGGCCCTTCGCTGTGTGGGGTCTGGACCTCGTCGGCCCTCTGCAGAAGGCGCCCGGGGGCTACACGCACCTGCTGGTCGCCGTCGACAAATTCTCCAAGTGGATCGAGGTCCGACCCCTGAACAGCATCAGGTCCGAGCAGGCGGTGGCGTTCTTTACCAACATCATCCATCGCTTCGGGGTCCCAAACTCCATCATCACCGACAACGGCACCCAGTTCACCGGCAGAAAATTCTTGGATTTTTGCGAGGATCACCACATCCGGGTGGACTGGGCTGCCGTAGCTCATCCCATGTCGAATGGGCAAGTAGAGCGTGCCAACGGCATGATTCTACAAGGGCTCAAGCCTCGGATTTACAACGACCTCAACAAGTTCGGCAAGCGATGGATGAAGGAACTCCCCTCGGTGGTCTGGAGCCTGAGGACAACGCCGAGCCGAGCCACGGGTTTCACGCCGTTCTTCCTGGTCTACGGGGCCGAGGCCGTCTTGCCCACTGACCTGGAATACGGCTCCCCGAGGACGAGGGCCTACGACAATCAAAGCAACCAAGCTAGCCGAGAAGACTCGCCGGACCAGCTGGAAGAGGCTCGAGACAGGGCCTTACTACACTCGGCGCGGTATCAGCAGTCCCTGCGACGCTACCACGCCCGAGGGGTCCGACCCCGAGACCTCCAGGTGGGCGACCTGGTGCTTCGGCTGCGGCAAGACGCCCGAGGGAGGCACAAGCTCACGCCCCCCTGGGAGGGGCCATTCGTCATCGCCAAAGTTCTGAAGCCCGGAACGTACAAGCTGGCCAACAGTCAAGGCGAGGTCTATGGCAACGCTTGGAACATCCAACAGCTACGTCGCTTCTACCCTTAAGATGTTTCCAAGTTGTTCATATACCTCGCACCCACGCAAAGTTTAGTCAACAAGGAAGGGTCGGCCTCGCCTCGGCAAAGCCCGACCCTCCCTCGGGGGCTAAAAGGGGGGAAACCCCCTCTGCGTCAAAATTTTCCTCGAAAAAAAAATCACTTTTACCAGAATATCTTTCGTGCTTTTTGACTACTTCGAAAAGTGGGTCCTGGAAACGACGAAGTACACGTAAGCAGCCAAGGCTGACCGAGCCGAGGGACTCCTACGCCTCCGGGATACGGATACCTCACTCATCACCTTCTGCGATAAGTAACTCACGTTCGGATAAAGTGGCTCCACGGATCGAACAAGTCTTTACGTTCAGAAGCCCTTCTGCCGAAGCGATCCTTCGAGCCTTCTCGACCGAGTCGGTGACAGGGCCTCATGGACGGGTGAAAGTACGCGTAAGCGGCAAGGCCGACCGAGCCGAGGGACTCCCACGCCTCCGGGATACGGATACCTCACTCATCACCTTCCGCGAGAAGACACTCTCGCTCGCACAAACATCCCTGTTACCGACAAAAAGTCCAGATACTCGAAACAAGAGGAAAAGAGACGCAGCTTTACAACGCAGCGAGGGTGTGTGTTCTGGCCTCAACGGCCGCACAAGGCACCCACTACAAGACAATCTGATCCTGCAGGCTCGGGTCTTGATGCTGGAAGGGGGCAGCAACACCCTCGGCATCGACGGCACCTTCGGCGAGGCCCGACCTAGCCTCGGACGGCGACGCGGTCCGAGGGTCTCCGCTCCGAAGGACGACGTCATCACCACGCCCGGGCAATCGCTGCCAGGGAATTCTCCGGAAATCCGGCCCGAGCAGGCGGCTCGGCCGGTTACCCCTGGGGCCTCGGCCAACCATCTTCCAAGGGCGCCAGCCCGACCTGAGGCCTCGGCTGATCAACTCCGACGTCGATCCCGCCAACTACTCGCCCCGTCGCATTAACTCCGCGGCTGGACAGGCGACGCTTCCGGCAGGCGCAGCGGGCGACGCTTCGCCTCCGCCGAAACAACCGCGCCAAAAAAGGTACGCCGCGTCGTTCGGTTTCGTATCCTTTTTCCTTTTTTCCTCTTTCTCTATCTCTTGCGACAGGGACCGGGAAAGGGGGATACCCCAAAAGGGGTCCTTCCCCGTGAAGGAACCAGGCTCCGAGCCTCCTTACTGATCAGGGGTTCGAAGGCTGGCCCCCCGAAGGGTTCAACAGCCGCCTCAGATCGCGTGGGCCCTACACCCACTACTGGTCAGAGGTTCGAAGGCCGGCCCCCCGAAGGGTTCCACGACCGCCTCAGGCTACTCGGGCTCCGCGCCCATTACTGATCAGGGGTTCGAAGGCTGGCCCCCGAAGGGTTCACAGTCGCCTCAGACACCGAGCGAGGGATGACCAGGGGTACGTTCGATACATAACCAAGGCTCGGGCTGCGCTCCCGAGGTACCCTAGGACATTTCCGAGACCAGCGGGAGCGATCTTGTAACGGAATCCCATCGGAGGGAGGCATCGAGCCCTCGGACCCCGTCACCAGGGGACCGGGTCCGGCAGATCACCCGCAGGTACTTTTGGGCGTGCCTCTGGGCCCCTAGCCGACCCCCAACGAACGGGGCACGGACGTCCACTCGGATTACCCGCTTGCAGCTCACCGGAGACACCATGTTCGGTGCCCATCGAGGGTAACATGGCGCTCTCCCCCCTCCTCCTTGCGGAAAGGCGACGTAGGGGCGTATGTAAAAAAGCCGAGTCTGTCCCTGATCGCCCTCTCGCCCTGTGCGGAGGCTCGGGGGCTGCTCTCGCAAACCCGGCTCCGGCCGAACCGTTGACAGCGTCAACATACCAGCCCGAGAACTTGGGCCCCGACCGTGCACCCGGGCTACGGCCAGTTCGCATGAGGGAACCACCAGACCAGCCGAAGCATTACGCAAGGCATTAAGACCTCGAAGGAGTGAAACCACTCCTCCGAGGCCTCGGGGGCTACACCCGGCGGGTGCGCTCGCGCGCACCCACCGGAACAAAATGCAACCGAGAAAGGCTGGTCCCCTTGCAAAAAAGTGCGACGAAAGCCTCCAAGCGAGTGCTAACACTCCCTTCGAGGCTCGGGGGCTACTGTCGGGGACCATAATTAGGGGTACCCTCAAGACGCCTAATTCTCAGCTGGTAACCCCCATCAGCATAAAGCTGCAGAGGCCTGATGGGTGCGATTAAGTCAGGGATCAGTCCATACGAGCGACTCGATCACGCCTAGCCCGAGCCTAGCCTCGGGCAAGGGCAGCCGACCCCGAGGGGTTTCCGTCTCGCCCGAGGCCCCCTTTTAACGGCGGACACATCTCCGGCTCGCCCGAGGCCATGCCTTCGCTAAGAAGCAACCCTGACTAAATCGCCGCGCCGACCGACCGAGTCGCAGGAGCATTTAACGCAAAGGTAGCCTGACACCTTTATCCTGACGCGCGCCCCCGTCAGAGCCGAAGCGACCGCCGTCACTTCGCCGCTCCACTGACCGGTCTGACAGAAGGACAGCGCCGCCTGCGCCATTCCGACTGCAGTGCCACTTGACAGAGTGAGACTGACAGGCAGTCAGGCCTTGCCAAAGGCGCCATAGGAAGCTCCGCCCGACCCAGGGCTCGGACTCGGGCTAAGGCCCCGGAAGACGGCGAACTCCGCTCTGCCCAACCCAGGGCTCGGACTCGGGCTAAGGCCCCGGAAGACGGCGAACTCCGCTCCGCCCGACCCAGGGCTCGGACTCGGGCTAAGGCCCCGGAAGACGGCGAACTCCGCTCCGCCCAGGGCTCAGACTCGGGCTAAGGCCCCGGAAGACGGCGAACTCCGCTCCGCCCGACCCAGGGCTCGGACTCGGGCTAGGCCCCAGAAGACGACGAACTCCGCTTCGCCCGACCCCAGGGGTCGGACTCCGCCCTGGCCTCTGCCGAACAACCTCCGCCTCGCCCGACCCAGGAGCTTGGGCTCGGCCTCGGCCATGAAAGACAGACTCGACCTCGGCTTCGGAGGAGCCTCCACGTCGCCCGACCTAGGGCACAAGCCCGCCACGTCAACAGGAAGCGCCATCATCACCCTACCCCGAGCCGACTCGGGCCGCAGAGAACAAGACCGGTGTCCCATCTGGCTAGCTCCGCCAGATAGGCAATGATGGCGCCCCGCTAGCCCCGTGACGACGGCGGCTCTCAGCTCCCTTACGGAAGCAGGGGGACGTCAGCAAGGACCCAACCGCTCCGACAGCTGTCCCTCCACCAGGCTCCGTTGCTCCTCCGACAGCCACGACACCACACCAGCTGGGTGCCAAGATCTCTCCGGCTGCCACATTGGCATGTACTTAGGGCGCTAGCTCTCCCCCGCTAGACACGTAGCACTCTGCTACACCCCCATTGTACACCTGGATCCTCTCCTTACGCCTATAAAAGGAAGGACCAGGGCCTTCTTAGAGAAGGTTGGCCGCACGGGGACGAGGACGGGGCAGGCGCTCTCTTGGGGCCGCTCGCTTCCCTCACCCGCGTGGACGCTTGTAACCCCCTACTGCAAGCGCACCCGACCTGGGCGTGGGACGAACACGAAGGCCGCGGGATTTCCACCTCTCTCACGCCCGTCTCCGGCCACCTCGCTTCCCCCCTTCGCGCTCGCCCACGCGCTCGACCCATCTGGGCTGGGGCACGCGGCACACTCACTCGTCGGCTTAGGGACCCCCCGGTCTCGAAACGCCGATAGGTGTGTTATACTCATCAATCATTGTTCTTGCAAGTGTGATCAAGGTCCTGTTTTTCCTTTCAACAACTCCATTTTGTTGAGGTGTGTATGTTGCAGATACTTCATGCTTGATCCTAATTTCATCACAGTACACATGAATGTTGGTGTTGTCAAATTCTTTGCCATTATCACTTCTAATCTTCTTGATCTTGCAATCAAATTCATTTTGTGCTTTCTTGGCAAACTTCTTGAATATAGATGCAACTTCAGATTTGTCATGGAGAAAGAACACCCAAGTGTATCTTGAGAAGTCATCAACAATCACTAGACAGTAGAGGTTGCCACCGGCACTTACATAATTTGTAGGTCCAAATAAATCCATATGAAGTAGTTTCAGTGTGGCAGAACCACCCGAATTATTCCAGCTTAAGTGCCCAAGCCACGCCTCAAGGGCCGTGACACACTTAATTCGGAATAACCCGTCAGTCCTTCAGATCTAGTCTGATAGAGCCACTTAACCAGGATCAAATTCCACAATCTCACTCGAAGGTGAGTCACAGAAGAAATACAATAAAACAGGAAACCTCAAATTAAGTATTGAATTATTACATAAATCGGAGTTCTTGAGTAGCAAATAAAGTTCATAAAGTAAAGTGCAGCGGATAATCGATGTCGTCGATAATGAGGAAATGGGCAAGGCCTAGCCCACTACTCCTCATGCTCCTCTCCTGCCGGAGCAACATCCCACTCGACCGTCCAACCCGGTGGCAGGGTGGTAGGCCAAGTCACACCATCAATCAAATCCTGCATGGTACCTGCAAAAATGGTGCCACAAGCAAGGCTGAGTATACTAATACTCAGCTAGACTTACCCGGTGTGAGGAGTCTACTCCTCTACCTCTAGACTATGCAGCTGTTTGGCTGAGGGGTTTGGTTTGCCAAAAGCACTAGCTGTTACTAAAATCAATTTTTAGCTTTTCCAATTTTATCATCATTAACTTAGCTAGATTTGCTCCTTCTAAGCATACATGGTAACAATCATTTAATTCAAACAACAAGTTATCTCATGTAACCTCATTTCACTTCTTACTCGATGCAGTACAAGGAATCAAGCAGTCTCATTAGCTGCGAGAAGCAGACGATCCGAATCGAGTTTTAACCTTGCAAGGTAAACCTAAACACACGGCATGTCAGGGTACTCCGACCCCACACATGACAACCGTCCCCATCGATTCCCCGTTCGCGTCCAGGCCTCACCGCCTTGGCATACAATGCTCCACTGACCCCGGCTGCCGCCGTGCAGTGACCGCACTTGTACCCACCATAGCTAGCATGGGAGACCCAGTCTCAGGTCACATGAGGGATAAAGTCCGCGCCCGGATTCACTCAAGTACTAGGTTTACCGGTTACCATTTTTCCCGGCATGTGTTTAGTACGTTCAAAAGCTTGACTCAGGTATCCACACATTAATCCTTAATTCAATTTCCCGTCTCATAGACAAGGCATCCTCCCTGGATCCAAGTCCATAGACCAACATATATCCCATTATCAAGATGAATACAATCAATTCCTGACCTCGCGCGAGTGCTAGAAAAATCACTCGACTTCTACCGAGATCCTGATTAGCAAGCAGCTACTCGACCTAGCATACTAGTATTCATCTCAAAAAGGAATCCTAAGTTTATGCAACTAGAGGTTTCAAGCAACTCCTACACTTAAGTGCACATTGCAATCCTACAAGCATTAAGTGTAGTAAAATAGCATAATTAATAGGTTATGCATAAAACCGGGGCTTGCCTTTAATTGCTGGGGCTGCGGGGAGATCCTCAATAGCAGCCTCTGAAGCCTGCTCCTGGTCCTCCTCTTGGACAGGTCCTTGCTCGGGGATGAGCACGTACTCTCCGTCGGCAAGATTACAATCTAATGAATGCAATGCGTAAGATATATGCATGATATGATATGTGCATTTAGAAATCACAACTTTAAAGGTGTATGATCTTTCTTGAGTTAAACAAAGTTAACTTTACTTATGCAAGACCCTTGGGTGGTATACTTGGTAAACTGGTTCAAATTTAGCTAAGGTAAGTGGTAGGTTTAATTTTGGGGTTCCACTGAATTCTTTTTAAGTCTTAGGGATAAATGATAAGTACTCAAGTTAGACTTATTGAGGTGGGGTTTATTTCTTCTTTCCTTTTCTTTTATTCTCTTTAATGTTTTGGAGTAGGTTTGAACTACAAGTTGCTTTTATAAAATCCTAAAAATTCTGTAAAAATTACAGTGGCTTGCTACTGGTGTGTGTTTCTCTGTCTCAAAATTTGGGGATCAGAAAGTGAATAGTTTTCTCTGTACAAAATTATTAAACTCTAGGGCAAAAGGGGTGCTTTGAATTACAACTACTATTTAACAGTGGGTAATTCTTCAAAACTTATTTTTGCTGGCTTTTAGGTTTATAACATGACTTGATACAAATTTCTAGTCATTAATACCTTTTAATTATTTTTCTATGGTTTTCTCAAGTTTCTAGCCAAATGGGTGCTTTCTACTACCACTATATTGGAACAACATCAAACAACAGAGTTCTCATTTTTCTTGGTTATTATTTTGTGCAAGAGCAATCATTCTGAAGTTTGGCATCTTTTTGCTTAAGGGAAGGGGTGGTATGCATTATTTGAATTAAATGGCCTTTCTCTTAAATCATTAGCAATTGGTAAGAGTTTGCTTCCTTTTCATGGGTTTGCATTTTTCTCTGGTAGTTTACCTCATCATGGACTTAGTTAATTTTTGGTTGCCCATTATCACATTATTTGGGGTTGTTCATGATTTAGTTGGAAAATGCCTTATTATCACTTTGTATTTATTTCCCTTACTTAAAAAGTTGGACTGAGGTGCTCTGTATTTTTGTAGTGGGGCTCTGGTGGTTATAAGTCCACTGGATTTTTGTTAAGCATTTTGGTTATAGTTTTGCCTCTTTAATAATTGATTTTCAGTCTTATTTAGGCTAAACAAATCATTTTAATTTAAAACTGGTCCAAATTAATGGTCTCTGTATTTTTCCTAAGTTCTCTGTTACATAAGTAAACTAGGAAAAATAATATTAATCACTGTTCATTAATTTCTAATGTCTTTCTGATTTTCTCTAAGTTTTGGACAAAACATCTTTAAATGAGAAACTACATCATAATTTCTAATGTTGGGGTTCCTACTATTTTTAAACAGTGTCTACAAGAGGTTTGATCATCTACCATTTTTCTTAAGTTCAGCACAGAAGAAAAACTAATTTTCCTTGATTAAATAAGGTTTAGTGGGTTTCTGTTTTTAATTTAAACTCTAAAATTTTGAATAGAAAGTATAGGGTCTACTATTTTTAAATGATAGATTATAATATACAGGAGCTAGCAAAATTGGTTTGACATCTTTTGATTAGGAATTCATCAAGTTATGAATTTTACAAGTTCTCTGGTTATTTAAAAAGAATAACAGAATTGATTAAATGGAAATCCACTTTGCACTGGGGTCCCTGGCGTGTTTTCTAAGTTTTCTTCGCGAATCAGTCCTCAAGCTACTATTCACATGAGTCTCTGACATTACAGAAAACCCCTCGGGTTCTACAGATCCTAACCCGAGGTCCTTCTTCTACCTCAAACAGTAACCGCGGCGGAAGAAAGGGCGAAGGGGCTTACCGGCGGCGAGATGGCTCCGGTGAAGCGGTCGAGGATGAAGGGGAGGTCTTGGGGATCACAACGGTGTGCGGAACGCCGTCGGAGATGGCCGAAGTTGGTCGGTCCACGCGCGCAGGCGGGGATGCTCGTCGGCGGCGAGGAGACCGGCCTGGTCACGGCGAGATAGTTCAATCAAATGGGTCAGGGAGGACCACGGGGTGCCAGAGAAGACATGAGCGCAAGGAATTGGGCGGAGACTCACTGGATAGCGCGGTCCACGCGTGGCGGCGGAAGACCGAAGTCCGGTGAAGTCAATCTCGGGCCTCCGGTGAAGTCCGGCCGGGTCCGAGGGTTTGGCAAGCTTCACGGGCTACTGGCGGAGCTAGCCGAAGCACTGGCTTTCCCAGGGGATGGCTAGAGTGGGCTGGCCACGGTGGCCGAAGCTCTGGCGGCAATGGCGGGCAGAATTGAGCTCGCCGGAGCTAAGGGAAAGTGGCTGGCCGGTGAGGGTGAGTACGGGGCGAAGTGAGGTGCGCCTGGGGAGGCTTTATAGGCACGGCGCGGTGCACGGGCGGTCGTGGACCGGCGAGTGCGCGCGGGCGTGCACTGGGAAGGCGCGGTGCGCGAACGGGCGTGAACCGGGGGTGTCAGCCACGGTCGAACACGTGTTCCCGTTGCCTCTGCCCCTGTTCAAGCGCCGATTGGGAGCAAATCTTCGCGAATTTGGGCAAGATCGCTGTGAAGGATTTGTTCACCAGACCAAGCTTTGTCTTTTGTGTATGGACGACGTGCGGTTTTAGGCTAGGGACAGGGAGTTGTAGCGTCACCAAGGTGCCAGTGTCAGAATGTCTGGTCCCGAGGTTAAGCTGCGCCAAAATCGTGTCAAATGAATTTGGTTTGAATTCAAACTTTCTCAGAATGTGTTCAAGGTAATTTGGCACGACTTTGATATTTGGATCTTCTGGCTTTGAGTTTCGAAAAGCAGAGAACGCAGATGATCTTTGGAAAGAGGTCTGAAATTCAGAAATTCAGAAATCTGAATTTCCCAAGGGTTCATAGATCAAGGGCTGATTTGGGGATTTAATTGAATTATTTTGGCTAAGCCTTCTCAATCTTTCTTGTTGCTTAATAAACATACTTTAACTTATATAATTGGCTCAACTCAAAATTTTAAACTTTTCACTCCCCTTTTCTTACTTTCTTGAATTTTGCTCCTGGGGCTCATTTAGGGTTTTTAATTAGGGTTGCACAATCTTATCTTTTAAAGGACTCAATTGCTTTGATCATGACACTTTTAAGTATATACTTGGTGAATTCTTTCTCACTTAAATTGTTTTGTTGCTCATGCTTACTTTGGTTCACATAAAATAATGGTTCTAGGTTTGGCATTTGAGAGAAACCCTAGGTGACACTGGGGTGTCACAGCCTTCCCCCCTTAAAGGAATCTCGTCCCGAGATTCAGGCCAGAGTCCTCCCGGGGTAAAGCAAAGGGTGAGACTTATAGGAAATGGGTGATGATTGCCATTATTAGGGCAAAACTGCTCTTCGAATGTCATTCTCTTTGCAACTTCAGAAGGAAGTCCTTTTAAATTTTACTTTATAGTTACTTCATTCTGAATTAAGATCATATTTTTGAAGATTAGATTCGAAAGGCAGGAGGAGGGGTTTGGGGGTGATTACGTACCAGCTTCCTTAGGTAGGCAATCGGGGAAGTTGGATCTCAGGAATTCCTCGGTTTCCCAAGTAGCTTCCTCCTCGGAGTGATTACTCCACTGGACCTTGTACATCTTGATCGATTTAGCCCGAGTTGATCTTTCTTTGCAATCCAGAATCTTGGAGGGGTACTCTTGGTACGATAGATCTGGCTCTATCTCCAATTCTGGCTCTGCTATGATCTTAGTCGGCAATCGAACACACTTCTTCAGCTGAGATACATGAAAAACACTGTGAATGGCAGACATCTTTGAAGGTAACTTCAGCTTGTATGCCACGGGTCCACATGCTTCTATGATCTCATAAGGTCCAATATAACGAGGGGCTAGCTTGCCTTTGATCCCAAATCTCTGCACTCCTTTGGTGGGTGATACCTTGAGGTATACAAAACTTCCCACCTCGAACTGGAGAGGTTTCCTTCTTTTATCATGATAGCTCTTCTGCCTGGCCTGAGCAGCTTCTAGATTTTTCCTGATTAGCTTGACCTTCCTTTCGGCTTCAGTCACTAAATCAGGTCCAAAAACTTCTCTTTCACCAGGTTGAGACCAATTGAGTGGTGTCCTGCACCTTCTTCCATAGAGAGCTTCAAAAGGTGCCATCTTTAGGCTGGATTGATAACTATTGTTATAAGCGAACTCTGCCAAGGAGAGGTGCTTATCCCAGTTCTTGCCACAATCGATCGCACAAGCTCTCAGCATATCCTCCAGAATCTGGTTTACCCTTTCCGTCTGACCATCAGTCTGTGGGTGGTAAGCTGAACTCCTGATTAGCTTGGTTCCCAAAGACTCCTGCAATTGTTCCCAAAATCTGGCAACAAATTGGGCTCCTCGGTCAGAAACAATGGTCCGAGGTAATGTGACACCGCAGGTGTCTATTTCGTGTTATGTCGGAAGATTTCCTAATCTCGGATGCTCAGTGAAAAATTCTATTTCTCGATCACATCTATCTCCTTTTATCACGTTATTTGTGAAGGTTTCACCTATCTATGATGTAATTCGATCTCAAGAAAGAGAGGCCAAATTTGGAGCCTGTTAAAACTTTTATTCTCGACACAAATGCAAACTCGAAAATCAATCTTGATTTTTAATTCTCGTCTAAAGCTCATTTAACCAAGCGCTCGACAGTTGCTAGTCGAGCCGTGTCCGAATCTAATTTCTCGATGTTCAATCCATATATCCAAAATTTTTATCCGAATCTGTACTCTCAAGCGGAATCTCTAATGTATTGTCCTCTAATAAATTTTTATCCAACTCGGCTTAAAATCTCTGTGTCCCATCTAAATTCAAAAATCAACATCGGCAATAATTTTTATTAATCCGACTCGTTTTATTTCGATGCTGAATCCGAAGCCGATCGACCTCGATTTATTTTGTTTCTACTTATGCGCGAGAATTTAATTTCCAAGCAACACCCAAATAAAATGTCTCGGTCTATTTTATTCTGTGGCCTCTCGTTCATCCGTGCGTCAGTTCGCTCCATTCCCTGCGTCGGTCTCAGCCAACGAGTGAGCTGCGCAAATCAACCAACAGCTGACCACCTCCCTCCTAACCAATCGGCGTCGCCACCCTCCTCAGCCAGTCGTTGGACGCCATTTTCTTGGCTAATGCTTGGCACCAGCCAACCAGCAGCAGCCGGCCAAAGCCTCCAATAGCCCGCGCCGCCCAATCGCGAGCCAATGGCTGCTGCCAGCAGGGTCCTGTTAAATCAACCAGCAGATGCTCCTCTCCTTCCCCAAAACCATCTGTCGAGCGCTGCCGTTCTTCCCCAGCGCGCAGAAGCCCTGGCAGTCGCTCCCTTCTTCCATTTCCTGGCCACTAGGCTTCTCCCGCACGCAAGTACCTGCTCCTGGCGCACCCGCAGAGCCTACAGCCGCTCCTTTCAACCAGTGTCGAGCGACCGCGCCTTCGGCCAATGGATTTATAGCGATGCCTCGTTAAATCATCCCAGCAGCCACCGTCTCCCTGTCTTCTTCCTCCCTCTACCCGAGCTCCAACCAGGACAGCTCTTCCACTGCTCCCTCACGCCAGCAGCAGACCACCAGTGCCCCTTCTTCCTCCTCCGGCCCGCAGGAACCTCCTCTGGTCCGAACGCGAGCAGGTGCCCTCCCTCCACGGCGCCCTTCTTCCCCAAGAGCAGGGAGCAGTCGCTCCCATCTCCCAGCGTGCAGACGCTCCCAGGGAGCAGCCGCTCACCTCCCTCAACTGCCCATGGCGCTCGGCCCCGCGACCTCTGCGCCGGAGCTCCGAAGGCCGCCTCCCTGGCACACCTCATCGGCAGTAGGGGTCTTTTCCCTCTCCCATGGCGCAGGGGAGCAGTAGCTCTTCCTCCCCTAGCCTCCATTCCCCTGCTCGGTCCTAGTCCGGCGACCCCTCCTGGATGCCCAGATCCGCGACGCCTCTGCTCTCCTCCGCGGCACCGCGCCTCCCCATGGCCGAAACTCCCGTGGGCGCTGGAGATGCCCAGCTCACGCCGGAGCCCAGGGCCGCACCTCTGTCTCCATGGCCGTCGCAGCCACCTCCGCCCACTGCATCGCCGACAAGCTCACCCTCAAGCCGATGCCAACCTCATCTTTCTCCATGGCGCCCTCCTCTGCTCACAGCAGTGAAGCCTCCTCGCTGTTCTCCGGGGTGCCCGCCGGCTGTTCGAGAAAATGCCCGGGTGAGCATTGTGTCGTGAACAGCGCCATGGTGATGCCCTGTGTCCTCGCTACTCGCTGCACAGCCTCGTCTTGCACTCGCCTATTCTCCAAGCAGCAACAGCAACACCCTCTGCTGTGTCGCGCTCGCCGGGTCGGGCCTCACGCCGTCGCTCTGCGCAGCGTTTCTGCATCGTTGTCAATACCCATGGTGAGACCCCGCTGTCCCGCATTTCTCGTGTTCAATAAAATGACCGAACTATTAAACTGTGTAATAATTGTGTATGTCGTTTAATCGCAGCATGTGTCGTCGTTGCGCTTTGCGCGTCGTTTCTCGACAGGAAGCCAAACCGACATGCATGCATGCACAACTCCACTCGGGTTTCAGCCAGGTTGTTCGCTTTAGAAAAATTGTGGTTTTTGTTTTATTTACGATTCAGTCGATGGCGTGAATATGTGTGTGAAAATATAATTGTATGAATAAACGCGTGTAGAGAAGAAACTGAAGTAGAAAAGAACTCGGAGATTTTTATATTTTGATAGGAAAAAATGTGCGATGCGTTGATTGATACGAAAACTAAGTTACAAAATGCGGATTATGTTTTGGGAAATGCATCGATATGTGTTTATGTGAAAAGTGTATTTGTTTTATGCAATGTGATGGGATTCATGATTATATAGGCGGTATATTTATTGATGTGACGAGTAGTTTAGACAATGCTAATTTGCGTGGAGGATGAATTATTAATACATGAGTGTTGGAGTTCATATATTAGTGGTCGCGCCATGTTGATTGAAGTGTCTCGAGTGCACGCCACCATATGGATTGTATGCGAGACACGGTAAAATAAAGTGTGCTCGACATGAATGTTTGGTCGTTGTAGATAGAAATTACTTTGGCTTATATAGAGAGGTGGTGACATGCCAAGGTAGTCGTCGCTTTCTCTAAATTTATAAGTCGAGTTGAGATGATGCGTATTGTGCGTTCGATAAATTAGGCTTCGCATATAGTGTATGATTGTGCTTACGATTTTGAGTAGACGCTTCAAGTAAGTTAAATAGGTTTGTGATACAAGTGTGTAATGGAGTTAGTTGTTTTAGGATAATTACTGAAATACTCGGTTCGTGTGATAAATATGTATGCGTTCATAATTTGGGGAAGTGAATGCATGGTGTTGGCGAATTGTAGATTAGTGGTTTATGGTTCGTATAAATTGGTCGATGTTTGAATATACGTGTGAATATGTATATTTATAAGGATGTTGTAATGTATGTAGTGACAGGCAAGCCGACGTGTATATTATTTAGCGAGCTATGTCGATGCTCTAGTTAGCTGAATTGTTAGACGACTTTAGTTAAGCACGTAATCGCGATAAATTGCTTGTTGTAGTCTAAATGCGCATGGTTACAGTCGCGGGTAAAAATTAGTAGTGTTCATGTGATGCCCAAGTTAAACTGCAAATTACTATGTGAAGAGCGCATCGATAAACACATATATGCCGGGTAAGATTATTGTGGTAGATGGGTTGCTAATTGTGTATGGCAATTCAAGTGCACAAAATGAATTGTATAAAATTAGTAAGTCTACTTGTTGGTTCTAATTTGATTGTTTCAACTTTAACAAATGGTAAGATGTTAAAATAATTCAAGTCTCTAGAACGCGGCAATTTTTAAGTGAATAGGAGCTGAATTTTATTAGTTGCTGTTTTGGGCTGCACGCATTGTTTTCGTTGTGCTGTATGTTTGATTAACTAAATTGTATTTTCTGTAGCTATGTGCTATAGAAAAGTGGTAGATAACTTTATTATCTTACTTGTGTTAAAATTTGACAGCCATAAGTCTAATCGTTTAGAAGCTATGCTTTTTACAAATTCAGGAACTGAATCTGTCCAAATTCTGTACAGATTTCAGAAACTGCATTGTTTGCCTAATTTAATGTTACAGTCTGTTCATTATCGTTATAAGAAAGTTGTAGATGCTTTTCTTATCTTACTTGTGTTAAAATTTCATAACTAAAGGCCTGACGGTTTAAGACTTATGAATTTTACAACTGGGTTGCTGTGTTCTGTCCACTGACAGAACATATTTTGAAAACTGAATTGTTTGATTCAGTTCAACATAGAATCAATCCTTGATGATTATAAAAGTTGTGTAGTACTTTTGCTAAGCTTTCCAAAAAGTCTTGGATCACTCTTTTTGGTGGTCTGAAGGTTTAGTTACATGCGTTTGAAGTGTGAAGACTGAATCTGCCCAGTTTTAGACAGCAAAGCCTTTTAGTGTCTTTTGTCCTTAGTTAAGGATTGAATCACCTTGAGATGTTTATAAATGATATATAGACAATTTTATTACCTTTCCAGAAAGTATAGGATCAATTTGTTTGGATGTCTGAATCTTCAGTTGTGAATTTTTGAAGTTGCAAGTCTGAATCTGTCCAAATCTGGACAGAGCTGATGGATTAGCTGTTTTAACCTTGCTAGGTGTTGAATCTTGTTGAGATGATAATACCAAAATTGTAGAACACTTTTTAAGCTTTCCAGAAAGTCTTAGTTTACTATTTTTGGATTAATATTTGAAGAGTTATGATTAAAACAAGTAACTGCTGTGCTACTGTCCTAAAAATCTGCATGTGCGCATTTGATTGTTTAGTTCACCCTATTTGCTAAAAATGTTTGGTTCACACTTAAGTAATGTAGACTTGCCATGACTAAGCTTAATAATGCACGTATGTCATGTTTTGTATGTTTCTTGCTCTAGTTGATTGTGATATAGGAGTTCCGTAGTTATTGATGCCTATGTCGTATTCAAGCTTACGTTGTCTTGGTTGGACTTGTGTGGTCGGTGATGCTTTTGCATGATCAATAGGAGAACTAATAAAAAGCCGTATCCAAATAAATAAAATACGTGTACTTATGGCGTCGTATTTGTGTTGCGTGAATATACAAAATGTTGTCGTCTTTTAGTGGTGTTAATGTTGTGCGCTTAATGATATGTAGTAGCTAACGCTAGTGTGTGGTTGCGTATGATGTCTCGCTACTTAGTGTTTAATTCGCTATCATGTACTTGGAGTACCTTGTGCAATTTCATTATATTCATACATATGCATCTTGCATCTCATTTAGGACCGAGAGAGAATGATCGTACAAGTGATGTGGTGCCCCCCCACAGGATGGAGTTGGTGGACGACCCAAGGATGGACTTAACCAGTGGATGCTCGCCAAGCGAGTACCTCCCCCAGCAAACACTACCTAAGTGTTAAATTAAAGGCAAGCCCTGGTTTTATGCATAACCGTTTATATATGCTATTTTACTACACTTAATGTTTGTAGGTTTGTATTGTGCACTTAAGTGTAGGGGTTGCCTAAAACCTTAGTTGCATGAACTCAGGATTCCTTTTGAGATGGATACTAGTATGCTAGGTCGAGTAGCTGCTATGCTAAATCAGGATCTCGGTAGAAGTCGAGTGATTTTTCTAGCACTCGCGCGAGGTCAGGAATTGGTTGTATCCATTTTTGATAACAGTATGATGATGGTCTGTGGACACGGATCCATGGGGATGCGCTGTCTACAAGACAAAATTGGAATAAGGATTAACGTGCGAATACCTGTGTCAAGCGTTTGAATGTACCAAACACATGTCGGGAAATATGGTAACTGGTAAACCTAGTACCTGAGTGAAGCCGGGCGCGGACTTTATCCCTCACTTGTCCTGAGACTGGGTCTCCCATTCTAGATATGGTGGGTACAAGTGCGGCCACTGCACGGCGGCGGCCGGGGTCAGTGGAGCATTGTATGCCAAGGCGGTGAGGCCTGGACGCGAACGGGGAATCGATGGGGACGGTTGTCATGTGCAGGGTCGGAGTGCCCTGACATGCCGTGTGTTTAGGTTTACCTTGCAAGGTTAAAACTCGATTCGAATCGTCTGCTTCTCGCAGCTAATGAGACTGCTTGATCCATTGTACTGCATTGAGTAATAAGTGGAAATGAGATACTGGCAAAAGATGTTGATTGATATAATGTTTGATACCATGTATGAATAGACAGGTTCTCATCTAGTCTAAATTATTATTCTAGAACTTGAAAAGCTAAAACTTGTTTTTAGACTCAGCTAGTGCTTTTGGCAAACCAAACCCCTCAGCCAAACAGCTGCATGTCTAGAGGTAGAGGAGTAGACTCCTCACACCGGGTAAGTCTAGCTGAGTATTAGTATACTCAGCCTTGCTTGTGGCATAATTTTTGCAGGTACCTCCTTGATTTGGTTGATGGTGTGACTTGGCCTTCATCCCTGCCACCGGGATAGACGGTCGAGTGGGTTACTGCTTCCGCAGGAGAGGACCAGGAGGAGTAGCGTGGCCAGGCTTCGCCATGTTGCTCGGTTCTTCTCCATTAGTTATTTCCGCTGCATTAAAATTTATGGTTATTATTTATGAAACTCCGATAATGTAACCACTAATGATACTTATTAAATTTGTGGTATTATGCTTTATTGTATTTCTCTGTGCCTCACCTTCGTGTGAGCTAGTGGTATTCGATCCTGGTAAGTGGCTTTATCGGACTAGATCCGAGGGACTGACGGGTTATTCCTGTTTAAGTGTGTTGCTGCCCTTAAGGGTGCGACTTGGGCACTTAAGCGCGAATAATTCGGGCGGTTCTGCCACAGCTGGTATCGGAGCGAATACCAGTACAAAGAAGTCAATAAGTCATGATTACCAACCTTTTCTAAAGTAAAATTTGCTTAGAAACCAACGTTGGATAGATCGTCAGGACGATAAAGATAGACCTAGGACGTGAAGCCTTAGGAAATAGATGGGTAGCTAGGTGGCTATATTATATAAGCCATAAAGGCTACTACTACTATTAATAAGGATGTGGTAGAAGCATCCGAAAAAGTAGTTAGGTCTGAGAAGACGTCTAGAATGAGCATGCATCATGATTGTCGCATCATTGTATCTTGTGCATCAACATGCTTCTCTCACCCTTATTCCAATAATAAGAACTTGTGAATAATGTGATGTACTGCTATGTTAGAAATGCCTTACCTCGTGTCAGATTGGTAAGTCTTGTTAGGTCATGCTATGTGTTTATCTTGTCTTGCTATCTAGGTGGTATTGTAATTGTTCAACCCTTTTTGCAAAAAATTTGCTTGATCTGTTCATAAAAAGACCCCCCCTCCAAACAACCTTGAGTTTAGCAAGTGAAACCCTTAAAAAATCTAATCACATGATGGTGTGGTGTTTTTTTAGCCCTCGTGTGTTTACCCTTGAATTTACACCTACACAGCTTATAGACACTCATAGCTTGACTCGCTAGACCAACCCAAATCTCCTATGCACTTGTTGTGTCAAAAAATTGATGTTGGGTCTAGTTGCGCAAACCATGTCCAAGCCACGTTTCCTTCCATAAATCCTTGCTCCTAAAAACTTCATAGATTTCTGTTAATCATCCTAGCTGATCCTGTTTCCCTACCTCTCCTTTGTCCGAATCTAGTAATCATTTTCCTTGTGAATCATGTTGTGGCTTTATCATCCGAATCTCCGGATCCCTTATTGACCCTGTCTCGTTATCTGGTTATCTGCTATAACCTGCTCTTATGTATCGGGTGTTGATCTTGCCTAAATCTCTCATTTCTGGTCATTCTCATACCCCCTTCTCCGAGGATCATGACACTGTTTTATCGATTTTTTTTTCTTTCTCTAGACAGTGAGTCCATTAGGTTCAATGGATGTTGCTGTTGTCTTGGTTCTCTCGTGTCTCTGAGAAGCTCAGTAATCATGATCTCTTGAATGTTTCCTTCTCATATCAAATATCATACTAGTCTCTTTCCTGATAATCTCTATGTTGATCATAAAATAATTCTCTGAGTTGAAGAAAGTTCTCATGTGATGCTCTTTTGTCAGCAATCTCTGCTTCAACTCCGATCACATTCTTATTTTCTGAGCCATACTCTCATGGGCTCCATCTATCGGTGCTATGTGGATTTCTTATTGGTTACGTTGGTAATGGTGTTATGACTAACGACCGATGGTGCCGCGACGACACCGAGAGCCTACTATGGTGCACACATGGTTGAGCCGCTCGGCACGTGCTGGTATCATGGTTAATAGTTGTGATCCATTGCGAGACTATACCGATGTGCTGTCTTTTGTGAACATTCTCTCAAAGTGATCGCTGCATTTTGTCTCAATATGTCACGATGTTCTATCCAATTCTATCTTCCGTATCTGTCAGATGACATCTCATGAATTTGCATCTATCTTTAGTCTGGGAGTTACATGCTTCTCCACCCTTGAAGATCCTCATTCGAATCTCGGGACGAGATTCCTTTAAGGGGGAAGGCTGTGACACCGCAGGTGTCTATTTCGTGTTATGTCGGAAGATTTCCTAATCTCGGATGCTCAGTGAAAAATTCTATTTCTCGATCACATCTATCTCCTTTTATCACGTTATTTGTGAAGGTTTCACCTATCTATGATGTAATTCGATCTCGAGAAAGAGAGGCCAAATTTGGAGCCTGTTAAAACTTTTATTCTCGACACAAATGCAAACTCGAAAATCAATCTTGATTTTTAATTCTCGTCTAAAGCTCATTTAACCAAGCGCTCGACAGTTGCTAGTCGAGCCGTGTCCGAATCTAATTTCTCGATGTTCAATCCATATATCCAAAATTTTTATCCGAATCTGTACTCTCAAGCGGAATCTCTAATGTATTGTCCTCTAATAAATTTTTATCCAACTCGGCTTAAAATCTCTGTGTCCCATCTAAATTCAAAAATCAACATCGGCAATAATTTTTATTAATCCGACTCGTTTTATTTCGATGCTGAATCCGAAGCCGATCGACCTCGATTTATTTTGTTTCTACTTATGCGCGAGAATTTAATTTCCAAGCAACACCCAAATAAAATGTCTCGGTCTATTTTATTCTGTGGCCTCTCGTTCATCCGTGCGTCAGTTCGCTCCATTCCCTGCGTCGGTCTCAGCCAACGAGTGAGCTGCGCAAATCAACCAACAGCTGACCACCTCCCTCCTAACCAATCGGCGTCGCCACCCTCCTCAGCCAGTCGTTGGACGCCATTTTCTTGGCTAATGCTTGGCACCAGCCAACCAGCAGCAGCCGGCCAAAGCCTCCAATAGCCCGCGCCGCCCAATCGCGAGCCAATGGCTGCTGCCAGCAGGGTCCTGTTAAATCAACCAGCAGATGCTCCTCTCCTTCCCCAAAACCATCCGTCGAGCGCTGCCGTTCTTCCCCAACGCGCAGAAGCCCTGGCAGTCGCTCCCTTCTTCCATTTCCTGGCCACTAGGCTTCTCCCGCACGCAAGTACCTGCTCCTGGCGCACCCGCAGAGCCTGCAGCCGCTCCTTTCAACCAGTGTCGAGCGACCGCGCCTTCGGCCAATGGATTTCTAGCGATGCCTCGTTAAATCATCCCAGCAGCCACCGTCTCCCTGTCTTCTTCCTCCCTCTACCCGAGCTCCAACCAGGACAGCTCTTCCACTGCTCCCTCACGCCAGCAGCAGACCACCAGCGCCCCTTCTTCCTCCTCTGGCCCACAGGAACCTCCTCTGGTCCAAACGCGAGCAGGTGCCCTCCCTCCACGGCGCCCTTCTTCCCCAAGAGCAGGGAGCAGTCGCTCCCATCTCCCAGCGTGCAGACGCTCCTAGGGAGCAGCTGCTCACCTCCCTCAACTGCCCATGGCGCTCGGCCCCGCGACCTCTGCGCCGGAGCTCCGAAGGCCGCCTCCCTGGCACACCTCATCGGCAGTAGGGGTCTTTTCCCTCTCCCATGGCGCAGGGGAGCAGTAGCTCTTCCTCCCCTAGCCTCCATTCCCCTGCTCGGTCCTAGTCCGGCGACCCCTCCTGGATGCCCAGATCCGCGACGCCTCTGCTCTCCTCCGCGGCACCGCGCCTCCCCATGGCCGAAACTCCCGTGGGCGCTGGAGATGCCCAGCTCACGCCGGAGCCCAGGGCCGCACCTCTGTCTCCATGGCCGTCGCAGCCACCTCCGCCCACTGCATCGCCGACAAGCTCACCCTCAAGCCGATGCCAACCTCATCTTTCTCCATGGCGCCCTCCTCTGCTCACAGCAGTGAAGCCTCCTCGCTGTTCTCCGGGGTGCCCACCGGCTGTTCGAGAAAATGCCCGGGTGAGCATTGTGTCGTGAACAGCGCCATGGTGATGCCCTGTGTCCTCGCTACTCGCTGCACAGCCTCGTCTTGCGCTCGCCTATTCTCCAAACAGCAACAGCAACACCCTCTGCTGTGTCGCGCTCGCCGGGTCGGGCCTCACGCCGTCGCTCTGCGCAGCGTTTCTGCGTCGTTGTCAATACCCATGGTGAGACCCCGCTGTCCCGCATTTCTCGTGTTCAATAAAATGACCGAACTATTAAACTGTGTAATAATTGTGTATGTCGTTTAATCGCAGCATGTGTCGTCGTTGCGCTTTGCGCGTCGTTTCTCGACAGGAAGCCAAACCGACATGCATGCATGCACAACTCCACTCGGGTTTCAGCCAGGTTGTTCGCTTTAGAAAAATTGTGGTTTTTGTTTTATTTACGATTCAGTCGATGGCGTGAATATGTGTGTGAAAATATAATTGTATGAATAAACGCGTGTAGAGAAGAAACTGAAGTAGAAAAGAACTCGGAGATTTTTATATTTTGATAGGAAAAAATGTGCGATGCGTTGATTGATACGAAAACTAAGTTACAAAATGCGGATTATGTTTTGGGAAATGCATCGATATGTGTTTATGTGAAAAGTGTATTTGTTTTATGCAATGTGATGGGATTCATGATTATATAGGCGGTATATTTATTGATGTGACGAGTAGTTTAGACAATGCTAATTTGCGTGGAGGATGAATTATTAATACATGAGTGTTGGAGTTCATATATTAGTGGTCGCGCCATGTTGATTGAAGTGTCTCGAGTGCACGCCACCATATGGATTGTATGCGAGACACGGTAAAATAAAGTGTGCTCGACATGAATGTTTGGTCGTTGTAGATAGAAATTACTTTGGCTTATATAGAGAGGTGGTGACATGCCAAGGTAGTCGTCGCTTTCTCTAAATTTATAAGTCGAGTTGAGATGATGCGTATTGTGCGTTCGATAAATTAGGCTTCGCATATAGTGTATGATTGTGCTTACGATTTTGAGTAGACGCTTCAAGTAAGTTAAATAGGTTTGTGATACAAGTGTGTAATGGAGTTAGTTGTTTTAGGATAATTACTGAAATACTCGGTTCGTGTGATAAATATGTATGCGTTCATAATTTGGGGAAGTGAATGCATGGTGTTGGCGAATTGTAGATTAGTGGTTTATGGTTCGTATAAATTGGTCGATGTTTGAATATACGTGTGAATATGTATATTTATAAGGATGTTGTAATGTATGCAGTGACAGGCAAGCCGACGTGTATATTATTTAGCGAGCTATGTCGATGCTCTAGTTAGCTGAATTGTTAGACGACTTTAGTTATGCACGTAATCGCGATAAATTGCTTGTTGTAGTCTAAATGCGCATGGTTACAGTCGCGGGTAAAAATTAGTAGTGTTCATGTGATGCCCAAGTTAAACTGCAAATTACTATGTGAAGAGCGCATCGATAAACACATATATGCCGGGTAAGATTATTGTGGTAGATGGGTTGCTAATTGTGTATGGCAATTCAAGTGCACAAAATGAATTGTATAAAATTAGTAAGTCTACTTGTTGGTTCTAATTTGATTGTTTCAACTTTAACAAATGGTAAGATGTTAAAATAATTCAAGTCTCTAGAACGCGGCAATTTTTAAGTGAATAGGAGCTGAATTTTATTAGTTGCTGTTTTGGGCTGCACGCATTGTTTTCGTTGTGCTGTATGTTTGATTAACTAAATTGTATTTTCTGTAGATATGTGCTATAGAAAAGTGGTAGATAACTTTATTATCTTACTTGTGTTAAAATTTGACAGCCATAAGTCTAATCGTTTAGAAGCTATGCTTTTTACAAATTCAGGAACTGAATCTGTCCAAATTCTGTACAGATTTCAGAAACTGCATTGTTTGCCTAATTTAATGTTACAGTCTGTTCATTATCGTTATAAGAAAGTTGTAGATGCTTTTCTTATCTTACTTGTGTTAAAATTTCATAACTAAAGGCCTGACGGTTTAAGAGTTATGAATTTTACAACTGGGTTGCTGTGTTCTGTCCACTGACAGAACATATTTCGAAAACTGAATTGTTTGATTCAGTTCAACATAGAATCAATCCTTGATGATTATAAAAGTTGTGTAGTACTTTTGCTAAGCTTTCCAAAAAGTCTTGGATCACTCTTTTTGGTGGTCTGAAGATTTAGTTACATGCGTTTGAAGTGTGAAGACTGAATCTGCCCAGTTTTAGACAGCAAAGCCTTTTAGTGTCTTTTGTCCTTAGTTAAGGATTGAATCACCTTGAGATGTTTATAAATGATATATAGACAATTTTATTACCTTTCCAGAAAGTATAGGATCAATTTGTTTGGATGTCTGAATCTTCAGTTGTGAATTTTTGAAGTTGCAAGTCTGAATCTGTCCAAATCTGGACAGAGCTGATGGATTAGCTGTTTTAACCTTGCTAGGTGTTGAATCTTGTTGAGATGATAATACCAAAATTGTAGAACACTTTTTAAGCTTTCCAGAAAGTCCTAGTTTACTATTTTTGGATTAATATTTGAAGAGTTATGATTAAAACAAGTAACTGCTGTGCTACTGTCCTAAAAATCTGCATGTGCGCATTTGATTGTTTAGTTCACCCTATTTGCTAAAAATGTTTGGTTCACACTTAAGTAATGTAGACTTGCCATGACTAAGCTTAATAATGCACGTATGCCATGTTTTGTATGTTTCTTGCTCTAGTTGATTGTGATATAGGAGTTCCGTAGTTATTGATGCCTATGTCGTATTCAAGCTTACGTTGTCTTGGTTGGACTTGTGTGGTCGGTGATGCTTTTGCATGATCAATAGGAGAACTAATAAAAAGCCGTATCCAAATAAATAAAATACGTGTACTTATGGCGTCGTATTTGTGTTGCGTGAATATACAAAATGTTGTCGTCTTTTAGTGGTGTTAATGTTGTGCGCTTAATGATATGTAGTAGCTAACGCTAGTGTGTGGTTGCGTATGATGTCTCGCTACTTAGTGTTTAATTCGCTATCATGTACTTGGAGTACCTTGTGCAATTTCATTATATTCATACATATGCATCTTTCATCTCATTTAGGACCGAGAGAGAATGATCGTACAAGTGATGTGGTGCCCCCCCACAGGATGGAGTTGGTGGACGACCCAAGGATGGACTTAACCAGTGGATGCTCGCCAAGCGAGTACCTCCCCCAGCAAACACTACCTAAGTGTTAAATTAAAGGCAAGCCCTGGTTTTATGCATAACCGTTTATATATGCTATTTTACTACACTTAATGTTTGTAGGTTTGTATTGTGCACTTAAGTGTAGGGGTTGCCTGAAACCTTAGTTGCATGAACTCAGGATTCCTTTTGAGATGGATACTAGTATGCTAGGTCGAGTAGCTGCTATGCTAAATCAGGATCTCGGTAGAAGTCGAGTGATTTTTCTAGCACTCGCGCGAGGTCAGGAATTGGTTGTATCCATTTTTGATAACAGTATGATGATGGTCTGTGGACACGGATCCATGGGGATGCGCTGTCTACAAGACAAAATTGGAATAAGGATTAACGTGCGGATACCTGTGTCAAGCGTTTGAATGTACTAAACACATGTCGGGAAATATGGTAACCGGTAAACCTAGTACCTGAGTGAAGCCGGGCGCGGACTTTATCCCTCACTTGTCCTGAGACTGGGTCTCCCATTCTAGATATGGTGGGTACAAGTGCGGCCACTGCACGGCGGCGGCCGAGGTCAGTGGAGCATTGTATGCCAAGGCGGTGAGGCCTGGACGCGAACGGGGAATCGATGGGGACGGTTGTCATGTGCAGGGTCGGAGTGCCCTGACATGCCGTGTGTTTAGGTTTACCTTGCAAGGTTAAAACTCGATTCGAATCGTCTGCTTCTCGCAGCTAATGAGACTGCTTGATCCATTGTACTGCATTGAGTAATAAGTGGAAATGAGATACTGGCAAAAGATGTTGATTGATATAATGTTTGATACCATGTATGAATAGACAGGTTCTCATCTAGTCTAAATTATTATTCTAGAACTTGAAAAGCTAAAACTTGTTTTTAGACTCAGCTAGTGCTTTTGGCAAACCAAACCCTCAGCCAAACAGCTGCATGTCTAGAGGTAGAGGAGTAGACTCCTCACACCGGGTAAGTCTAGCTGAGTATTAGTATACTCAGCCTTGCTTGTGGCATAATTTTTGCAGGTACCTCCTTGATTTGGTTGATGGTGTGACTTGGCCTTCATCCCTGCCACCGGGATAGACGGTCGAGTGGGTTACTGCTTCCGCAGGAGAGGACCAGGAGGAGTAGCGTGGCCAGGCTTCGCCATGTTGCTCGGTTCTTCTCCATTAGTTATTTCCGCTGCATTAAAATTTATGGTTATTATTTATGAAACTCCGATAATGTAATCACTAATGATACTTATTAAATTTGTGGTATTATACTTTATTGTATTTCTCTGTGCCTCACCTTCGTGTGAGCTAGTGGTATTCGATCCTGGTAAGTGGCTTTATCGGACTAGATCCGAGGGACTGACGGGTTATTCCTGTTTAAGTGTGTTGCTGCCCTTAAGGGTGCGACTTGGGCACTTAAGCGAGAATAATTCGGGCGGTTCTGCCACAGGTAATCCGTGCAAACACACGATCCGGTCAATATACAATTCTGCATATCTCTGAGCCTTATCAGTGGTGTGCACAGGAAGAAAATGTGCCACTTTCGTCAATCGGTCCACAATAACCCAAATTGAATCATGATGACGAGAGGTGTTGGGCAGACCCACAATGAAATCCATGAAGGTTGCAAGGCTCCAGCTGACTTCAAGTGGCTTGCCTTTATCCTCTGACAGGTGTCACACTCTGATACATACTGGGCTATCTCCCTCTTCATTCTGGTCCACTAGTACAAAGGCTTCAAATCATGGTACATCTTGGTGCTTCCCGGATGCATAGAGAATTTGGAGAGATGAGCTTCATCCAAAATTTTCCTCTTGAGATCCTGGTCTTTAGGAATTACCAATCTGCTTTTGAACCATAACACACCCTTCTCATCCTGGCGGAAACAATTATACTTCTCAACCTTCTGATGGAGATTCTTCTTGATAATCTGCACTCCCTTGTCACTGAGCTGGGCCATGATAATCTGGTCTTGCAAAGCTGGCTCAACAGAAATGTGAGACAAAGAACCAGAAGGAATCACTTCAATTTGCATCTTGCTCAACTCATCGCACAAGGTGTTAATGCGAGAATCCATCAGAACACAGTTGCACTGCAACTTCCGACTCAAGGCATCAGCTACCACATTAGCTTTCCCTGGGTGATAATGTACCTCCAGGTCATAATCCTTGATCAGCTCTAGCCATCTTCTCTGCCTCATGTTAAGATCAGCCTGAGTAAAAATGTACTTAAGGCTCTTATGATCAGTGAAGATGTTGCAGTGGGTTCCCATTAGATAGTGCCTCCACATCTTCAATGCATGAACCACTGCTGCTAACTCAAGGTCATGAGTGGGATAATTTTGCTCATGAGGCCTGAGTGCTCTTGAGGCATAAGCAATGACTCGGTTGTCTTGCATCAAGACACAACCTAGCCCGGTGCCAGAGGTATCACAATATACATCAAAAGGTTTGCTACTGTTGGGTTGCGCCAATACTGGTGCTGTGGTCAGATGCTGCCTTAATGCATGGAAGGCATCCTCGCACTTCTGACTCCACACAAATTTGACTTCTTTCTTCAGCAACTCAGTAATAGGCTTCGCAATTCGAGAGAAGTCCGGAATAAATCTTTGGTAATAACCAGCTAATCCCAGAAAACTCCGAATCTGACGAACAGTGGTTGGTGGCTTCCAGTTCATCACCTCTTGCACTTTATCAGGATCAACAGCTATTCCAGCTTGAGAGATAGTGTGACCCAAGAATTTGATTTCCTTTAGCCAAAAATCACACTTGGATAACTTGGCATAAAGGTGGTGCTCTCGCAGACGTTGAAGCACTACATGCAAATGCCCGGCATGTTCTTCTTCGTTCTTGGAGTACACCAGAATATCATCGATGAAAACCACCACGAACTTGTCCAATTCCGGCATAAAAACAGAATTCATCAGATACATGAAATATGCTGGTGCATTTGTCAGCCCAAATGACATCACCAAGAATTCATATAGCCCATATCTGGTTGAGAATGCCGTCTTCGGAATATCACTTGCTCGTATTTTGATCTGATGGTAGCCAGAGCGAAGGTCTATCTTGGAAAACACCTTGGCCCCGACCAACTGGTCAAAGAGAACATCAATACGAGGCAAAGGATACTTGTTCTTGATAGTTACCGCATTAAGAGGGCGGTAATCTATACACAGCCTCAAGCTTTCATCCTTCTTCTTCACAAACAGTGCTGGACATCCCCAAGGCGAAGTGCTTGGGCGAATGAAACCCTTATCCAGCAACTCTTGCAATTGCTTCTTCAACTCTGCCAACTCAGCGGGTGGCATTCGGTAGGGCCTCTTGGAAATTGGGGCCGTTCCTGGTTGCAACTCGATGGCGAATTCAATATCCCGGTCCGGAGGCATTCCCGGCAATTCATCAGGAAAGACATCTGCATACTCACAGACCACTGGGATCTTCTTCAGGGGTAACTCCGTCATAGAGAAAGCACAGGACTGAGTAGAACCCTGACTAGGCAAAATCAAAGTGAAATTCCCGCAGAAAGGAGAATTAACTTCCACGGTACGACTGGCTATATCAAGCACAACTTGGTGCAAGGTCATCCAATTTGCCCCTAGAATAATATCCACATTTTCCAATCCCAACACAAGAAGAGTGGTTTTGATAATGTGGCTTCCCAGTTGAATAGGCACACTTTGGTTTAATTGATTAGTTGCAATTTTTCCCCCAGGTGTGACTATCATGAATGACCCTTTTGAGTGAGAAAATGGCAGTTTGCAATTAGCACTGAACCTTTGGCTAATGAAACTATGAGATGCACCAGAATCAAACAGAATTAAAGCAGGTTGATTATAAACTGAAAAGATACCAGTCATGATAGGAGCTCCTTCTGGCACTTCCTCTAGAGCAGTGAAGTTGAGCTTCCCTTGCCTGACTTGCACCTTCTGCTTTCTTCCCTTGTCTTGATTTGGTGCTGGCATCTGCCTCTGCTGGTTCCTGGGACAATTCTTGGCATAGTGGCCCACATTGCCACAAGTGAAACACTTGTTCCCATTGCCCTGGCGGAACTGCTGCTGCTGCGGAGGCTGATTGTTCCTTGGGGCGGGAGCTGGGTAGCGGTTGGGCGCCGGCTGCTGCTGAGGTGGCCTGATCACCCATCTGCCTGCCTGCTGCTGAAAACCCCTGCTCTGATTGTGAGAAACAATCCGGAACCTCTGAGCCTGAGCGGATGGTGCTGTCATTGGTGCCTTTCTCTTCTTCTCTGCCCGGTGAGCAACAATGCAATCCTCCTGGGAGATGGCCATGTTGACCAACTCATTGAAGCTATCAGCCCGGAGAGTGTTGAGTCGTTCCCGCAGCTTGGTATTGAGACCCCTGCGGAAGCGATCCCTCTTCTTCTCATCAGAATCAGCATGGTACCCTGCATACTGGCATAAGTCGTTGAAGGCTTGCGCATACTGCAGTACCATGCGGGTTCCTTGATTAAGGGCCAGAAATTCATTCAACTTCCAATCAAGAATGCCAGCGGGGATGTGGTGTCCTCTGAAGACAGTCTTGAATTCCTCCCAAGATACCTCACGATCAGCGGGGAGCATAGCACGGAAGTGATCCCACCAAGTCCGAGCAGATCCGCGAAGCTGCTGCGCGGCGAAGCGGGTCTTGGTAGCATCAGGGCAGTCTCCCGTGAGGAGGGGAAACTTGGACTCGACGACGCGAAGCCACACGTCGGCGTCCAACGGATCCTCTGCCTTGGTGAACAAAGGCGGCTGCGTGCTCAGAAACTCCTGGTAAGTTGCCATAGCCGGAGGTCGCTGATGCTGGCCTCCACCATGCTGCTGGGGGTGGGGCTGGCGCTGCAAGAGCTGTCGCAGAATCTCATTCTGCTGGGCCATCAGCTCCTGCACTGTGGGAGCTGGAGGAGGTGGCGGGGGAACTTGCTCGTTCTGCCCGCGACGCTGCCTAGCTGCCATCTGAAAACAGAGATTGTCGCCATTGTTATCCCAACTCACAGTTTCGAACGGCAAGATATCATATCATATGGAAGGAAAAAAAATGCCATAATCATAATATTAGGTTCGAAATGGAGATAACATGGTGACAAAGATCCCATAGATTTCAAAAGTTTACAGGGTTACATCAATAAGGGGAAGGTACCCTCAAGCCTAGTCCAAAATCTGACATCAACTAAGCTCGCATAGGTTTCTATCCGCCTAAGAGCGTCGAAGTGACTGCTCAACCCTGAGCGGTGGAAGCGACACTGGATGCGGGTGAAGGGGGCATCACGGAGGTAGTCCCATTGGCACCAGGGGCTGGTCCTAACTCCTCGGGAGCCTCTTCTCCCTCGCTTCCTGCTTCATTGGCCTCCATCTCCAGGTGGTGCATGTCCAAGTGGTCATTTGCTTCCTCGAGTTCCCTCTGCACATCGTGAAGCTGGTTCTCCAAGACATCAATAGTGTTGTCTCGGATCTCCACTTGCTGCTCCAAGGTAGCGATACGCTGGCGCAGCCTCTCCACCTGCAGATCCTTCTCCACCAACTCTGTGGATAGGTCGACCACAAAATCTTCCCGACTGTCGAGAGTGAGCTTGGCAGTCTGAGCGGTGTTAGCAAGAAGTGTCATAGCATCGCTCTGAAGGGCCTGAAGGCGGTACAGCGCACTCATGCACTGAACGGTGACCCTCCCAACCAAGTCAGGATACATTGCCCACACATCCTTCACGTGGCTCACGCGGTTACACCACATGGGATCATCCTTCCTCTCAGCAGGGAAGAGTCCCAAAGGGTGCATCACCATCTCCAGGGGATGGTAGCCACAGAAAGTCGTCAGAGTCTTCATGGCTGCTGCCTCAACGATGTCGTCCGTCCTGAGTCCAATCGTCTCAGAGTCAAGAGAACGCCAACCCGGCTGAAGGGGATGAGCCTCCAAAGTCAACCAGACCCAACAACGAGGTACCCGATGCTCCTCATACAACTGCACCGTGTACAAAGGGGGCGTAGGGTAACCGGCGGAGTTAAGCACTTCCCACAAGATGGAAGGAAAGCCATCGCGAGAAAGGAAGTCAGAACTGAAACGAGAGTCTCCTCCACTGGCGGGGGTGGGTGAATTCATCTGCGGAAGGGAGTCAAAGATAAAGATTATGGTGGATGGAAAAAGAAAAGAGAGCCCGGATGGTTTTAAAGAAAAAGGGGTTAGCTCAAATTTTAATTCCTCTTTATGTTTTATAGTGCATGCATGCTGGAAGAAACGTTGCCTCTCAAAAAGAAAATAGGGTGCCTTTTTAGGGCATCCTTAAATATAAGTATTGGCCCACGAGGCCTAATTAATTAGCCACCTATTTCTCCCTCCCTCTATGCCTAAGGCCTTTCGTCCTAGGTCTAGCGGTCTAGTCCTGACGATCTATAGCAGTTTCTAAGCAAGTTTTAGGTTTTGAAAATTGGTATTCATGGTTTATTGTCCTTCTCTGTGGTGGAATTTGCTCCGATACCAGCTGTGGCAGAACCACCCGAATTATTCCAGCTTAAGTGCCCAAGCCACGCCTCAAGGGCCGTGACACACTTAATTCGGAATAACCCGTCAGTCCTTCAGATCTAGTCTGATAGAGCCACTTAACCAGGATCAAATTCCACAATCTCACTCGAAGGTGAGTCACAGAAGAAATACAATAAAACAGGAAACCTCAAATTAAGTATTGAATTATTACATAAATCGGAGTTCTTGAGTAGCAAATAAAGTTCATAAAGTAAAGTGCAGCGGATAATCGATGTCGTCGATAATGAGGAAATGGGCAAGGCCTAGCCCACTACTCCTCATGCTCCTCTCCTGCCGGAGCAACATCCCACTCGACCGTCCAACCCGGTGGCAGGGTGGTAGGCCAAGTCGCACCATCAATCAAATCCTGCATGGTACCTGCAAAAATGGTGCCACAAGCAAGGCTGAGTATACTAATACTCAGCTAGACTTACCCGGTGTGAGGAGTCTACTCCTCTACCTCTAGACTATGCAGCTGTTTGGCTGAGGGGTTTGGTTTGCCAAAAGCACTAGCTGTTACTAAAATCAATTTTTAGCTTTTCCAATTTTATCATCATTAACTTAGCTAGATTTGCTCCTTCTAAGCATACATGGTAACAATCATTTAATTCAAACAACAAGTTATCTCATGTAACCTCATTTCACTTCTTACTCGATGCAGTACAAGGAATCAAGCAGTCTCATTAGCTGCGAGAAGCAGACGATCCGAATCGAGTTTTAACCTTGCAAGGTAAACCTAAACACACGGCATGTCAGGGTACTCCGACCCCACACATGACAACCGTCCCCATCGATTCCCCGTTCGCGTCCAGGCCTCACCGCCTCGGCATACAATGCTCCACTGACCCCGGCTGCCGCCGTGCAGTGACCGCACTTGTACCCACCATAGCTAGCATGGGAGACCCAGTCTCAGGTCGCATGAGGGATAAAGTCCGCGCCCGGCTTCACTCAGGTACTAGGTTTACCGGTTACCATTTTTCCCGGCATGTGTTTAGTACGTTCAAAAGCTTGACTCAGGTATCCACACATTAATCCTTAATTCAATTTCCCGTCTCATAGACAAGGCATCCTCCCTGGATCCAAGTCCATAGACCAACATATATCCCATTATCAAGATGAATACAATCAATTCCTGACCTCGCGCGAGTGCTAGAAAAATCACTCGACTTCTACCGAGATCCTGATTAGCAAGCAGCTACTCGACCTAGCATACTAGTATTCATCTCAAAAAGGAATCCTAAGTTTATGCAACTAGAGGTTTCAAGCAACTCCTACACTTAAGTGCACATTGCAATCCTACAAGCATTAAGTGTAGTAAAATAGCATAATTAATAGGTTATGCATAAAACCGGGGCTTGCCTTCAATTGCTGGGGCTGCGGGGAGATCCTCAATAGCAGCCTCTGAAGCCTGCTCCTGGTCCTCCTCTTGGACAGGTCCTTGCTCGGGGATGAGCACGTACTCTCCGTCGGCAAGATTACAATCTAATGAATGCAATGCGTAAGATATATGCATGATATGATATGTGCATTTAGAAATCACAACTTTAAAGGTGTATGATCTTTCTTGAGTTAAACAAAGTTAACTTTACTTATGCAAGACCCTTGGGTGGTATACTTGGTAAACTGGTTCAAATTTAGCTAAGGTAAGTGGTAGGTTTAATTTTGGGGTTCCACTGAATTCTTTTTAAGTCTTAGGGATAAATGATAAGTACTCAAGTTAGACTTATTGAGGTGGGGTTTATTTCTTCTTTCCTTTTCTTTTATTCTCTTTAATGTTTTGGAGTAGGTTTGAACTACAAGTTGCTTTTATAAAATCCTAAAAATTCTGTAAAAATTACAGTGGCTTGCTACTGGTGTGTGTTTCTCTGTCTCAAAATTTGGGGATCAGAAAGTGAATAGTTTTCTCTGTACAAAATTATTAAACTCTAGGGCAGAAGGGGTGCTTTGAATTACAACTACTATTTAACAGTGGGTAATTCTTCAAAACTTATTTTTGCTGGCTTTTAGGTTTATAACATGACTTGATACAAATTTCTAGTCATTAATACCTTTTAATTATTTTTCTATGGTTTTCTCAAGTTTCTAGCCAAATGGGTGCTTTCTACTACCACTATATTGGAACAACATCAAACAACAGAGTTCTCATTTTTCTTGGTTATTATTTTGTGCAAGAGCAATCATTCTGAAGTTTGGCATCTTTTTGCTTAAGGGAAGGGGTGGTATGCATTATTTAAATTAAATGGCCTTTCTCTTAAATCATTAGCAATTGGTAAGAGTTTGCTTCCTTTTCATGGGTTTGCATTTTTCTCTGGTAGTTTACCTCATCATGGACTTAGTTAATTTTTGGTTGCCCATTATCACATTATTTGGGGTTGTTCATGATTTAGTTGGAAAATGCCTTATTATCACTTTGTATTTATTTCCCTTACTTAAAAAGTTGGACTGAGGTGCTCTGTATTTTTGTAGTGGGGCTCTGGTGGTTATAAGTCCACTGGATTTTTGTTAAGCATTTTGGTTATAGTTTTGCCTCTTTAATAATTGATTTTCAGTCTTATTTAGGCTAAACAAATCATTTTAATTTAAAACTGGTCCAAATTAATGGTCTCTGTATTTTTCCTAAGTTCTCTGTTACATAAGTAAACTAGGAAAAATAATATTAATCACTGTTCATTAATTTCTAATGTCTTTCTGATTTTCTCTAAGTTTTGGACAAAACATCTTTAAATGAGAAACTACATCATAATTTCTAATGTTGGGGTTCCTACTATTTTTAAACAGTGTCTACAAGAGGTTTGATCATCTACCATTTTTCTTAAGTTCAGCACAGAAGAAAAACTAATTTTCCTTGATTAAATAAGGTTTAGTGGGTTTCTGTTTTTAATTTAAACTCTAAAATTTTGAACAAAAAGTATAGGGTCTACTATTTTTAAATGATAGATTATAATATACAGGAGCTAGCAAAATTGGTTTGACATCTTTTGATTAGGAATTCATCAAGTTATGAATTTTACAAGTTCTCTGGTTATTTAAAAAGAATAACAGAATTGATTAAATGGAAATCCACTTTGCACTGGGGTCCCTGGCGTGTTTTCTAAGTTTTCTTCGCGAATCAGTCCTCAAGCTACTATTCACATGAGTCTCTGACATTACAGAAAACCCCTCGGGTTCTACAGATCCTAATCCGAGGTCCTTCTTCTACCTCAAACAGTAACCACGGCGGAAGAAAGGGCGGAGGGGCTTACCGGCGGCGAGATGGCTCCGGTGAAGCGGTCGAGGATGAAGGGGAGGTCTTGGGGATCACAACGGTGTGCGGAACGCCGTCGGAGATGGCCGGAGTTGGTCGGTCCACGCGCGCAGGCGGGGATGCTCGTCGGCGGCGAGGAGACCGGCCTGGTCACGGCGAGATAGTTCAATCAAATGGGTCAGGGAGGACCACGGGGTTCCAGAGAAGACATGAGCGCAAGGAATTGGGCGGAGACTCACTGGATAGCTCGGTCCACGCGTGGCGGCGGAAGACCGAAGTCCGGTGAAGTCAATCTCGGGCCTCCGGTGAAGTCCGGCCGGGTCCGAGGGTTTGGCAAGCTTCACGGGCTACTGGCGGAGCTAGCCGAAGCACTAGCTTTCCCAGGGGATGGCTGGAGTGGGCTGGCCACGGTGGCCGAAGCTCTGGCGGCAATGGCGGGCGGAATTGAGCTCGCCGGAGCTAAGGGAAAGTGGCTGGCCGGTGAGGGTGAGTACGGGGCGAAGTGAGGTGCGCCTGGGGAGGCTTTATAGGCACGGCGCGGTGCACGGGCGGTCGTGGACCGGCGAGTGCGCGCGGGCGTGCACTGGGAAGGCGCGGTGCGCGAACGGGCGTGAACCGGGGGTGTCAGCCACGGTCGAACACGTGTTCCCGTTGCCTCTGCCCCTGTTCAAGCGCCGATTGGGAGCAAATCTTCGCGAATTTGGGCAAGATCGCTGTGAAGGATTTGTTCACCAGACCAAGCTTTGTCTTTTGTGTATGGACGACGTGCGGTTTTAGGCTAGGGACAGGGAGTTGTAGCGTCACCAAGGTGCCAGTGTCAGAATGTCTGGTCCCGAGGTTAAGCTGCGCCAAAATCGTGTCAAATGAATTTGGTTTGAATTCAAACTTTCTCAGAATGTGTTCAAAGTAATTTGGCACGACTTTGATATTTGGATCTTCTGGCTTTGAGTTTCGAAAAGCAGAGAACGCAGATGATCTTTGGAAAGAGGTCTGAAATTCAGAAATTCAGAAATCTGAATTTCCCAAGGGTTCATAGATCAAGGGCTGATTTGGGGATTTAATTGAATTATTTTGGCTAAGCCTTCTCAATCTTTCTTGTTGCTTAATAAACATACTTTAACTTATATAATTGGCTCAACTCAAAATTTTAAACTTTTCACTCCCCTTTTCTTACTTTCTTGAATTTTGCTCCTGGGGCTCATTTAGGGTTTTTAATTAGGGTTGCACAATCTTATCTTTTAAAGGACTCAATTGCTTTGATCATGACACTTTTAAGTATATACTTGGTGAATTCTTTCTCACTTAAATTGTTTTGTTGCTCATGCTTACTTTGGTTCACATAAAATAATGGTTCTAGGTTTGGCATTTGAGAGAAACCCTAGGTGACACTGGGGTGTCACATTCAGTGGCCTTGATATTGACATGAAAGCTTTAGTAGGATGTGTATTAGCAACTTGCTTTCTAGCTTGACATGCACTACATGGCTTGTCTTTTTCAAACACCACATCCTTTAATCCTCTAACCATGTCTTTCTTTAATACCTTCTTGAGTGTGCTCATCCCAACATGTGCAAGCCTCCTATGCCAAAGCCATCCAAGTGAAGCTTTGGTGAAGAGGCAAGTTCTTAAGTCTGCATCTTCTGAAGTGAAATCCACTAAGTAGAGGTTGTTGTATCTAAATCCCTTGAACACCATTGATTCATCATCCATCTTTGATACAATAACCTCTGTTGGAGTGAATAAGCATTGAAGTCCAAGATCACAGAGTTGACCCACTGATAATAAATTGAAGCTTAAAGGTGCAACCAAGAGAACATTTGATATTGATAAATCATTTGAAATTACCACCTTGCCAAGTCCTTGTACTTTCCCTTTTGAATTGTCTCCAAATGTGATTTTATCTTGTCCATCAACATTCTCATCAAGTGAGGTGAACATCCGTGGGTTGCCTGTCATATGTTGTGTGCATCCACTGTCAATAACCCAATGGCTCCCACCGATCTTGTAGTTCACCTACATCCACAGACAATTCAAGCTTGAGTTTTGAGGGCCCTATATTGCATAGGACCAGTGACTTTCTCAATCAAGGACTTTGCAACCCAAATTTGTCTAGGTCTACTCTTGTTTGATGGACCTAGGAATGTAACTTTGACCTTTCCATTTGCAACTTTTCTTAGAACATAACTAGGTATATGCCCGTGCGTTGCTACGGAATCAATGCACCTTCATTAGATGCAAATATGTCATAATTTTTATAACCTCGCACAAGATTTGCTTCCATGCACCCAAAAAAATTAAAATATATATATACACTCGATATGGTACCGGAGTTTTCATATTAGAATAAGACACCAACAATTACTCGTCGCATACAAGGTTCAACAGCAATGAACGCCAAAAATGAGGATGTACACAGATTGATGGGTGGCACAACACTTCAATGTGTACAATGCCACAGAAGCATACATGTAGACATATAAAAGAAAACAAATGAAGTAAGATTTATACATATAGGAACCTACCAAAGGAAATTTATCGACAAGTAAATGGACCATATATAGTACCACAAACATTTACTAACAAAGGCACCCACGCAAATGTAATACCTCAAAGCTAGTGGTGGAGGGCAATAGCCCAAGAGATGGAGCCTGTGAAAGGATTACAAAACATGAGGGAAAAGTTTACAGTTGAGACTGTTATCAATTTGTTCAGTAAATACATGTAAGATAATTTAAATGCGAAAAGAAAAGATAAGCCACTGGAAGAATTAGAAGTTGATAATGAGGAGTCATTGAGTTCCTGTTCAATCCATTGCCAATTTGATTATTTGGTATGTACAGAGTACATATTAACAGGGCACGGTTTACGGGTTTTACAAACAAGTTCACTTTGAAATGCAAGCAATAGCAGTGTAAGTTCAAAAACACATAGTAAGACTGAACATTGGGAAATGTACAAGGAACTTATCCTACTAACTGTACAAGAACATAATATCAGGAAACATACTCATAGTTCTATGCTGATTTAGATAGCAACAGAATATGTATTATTTAGCTGACAGTATGAACCAATAAACATCATCGATTCCATTCCTAACGCGTTTATCCAGCCTACACAAGAACAACTCAACTGCTTCTGCTACTACTGATTTGGAAATGCTTCCCTGTAGCTCATATCTTCATTATGAGAAACATCCCTTACTGTGGCATCTGTGGCTCGAGTGTTCAGAAGCCTCTCTGCAATTCTGTCTTTGGCGGTAACTTTCTTTTTCAGCATCGATGCTAGCGTTGGTGCCTTTGCCTTACCTCGGCGTCCTCGTCGACCCTGTGCTGACGGATTCTTGCATGTTGTGCCCTTTCCTGTGCCTTGCGACCCATAGGCTGCTGCTCATAGGCTGCTCATAGGCTGCTGCAGAATAGGAAGTTGAAGCAAGAGCCGCATCTCGCAGGACATCTTCATTGTGCTGACGGATTCTTGCATGTTGTGCCCTTTCCTGTGCCTTGCGACCCATTTCTCTTTTTTGAACATTTTTAATTGATTGTCTTGCTAACTGCTCTGCAGTAATCTTACCTAGATCACAAGTTCCAGCTATGTCACCATAATCATTATTGACACCTGTCATTCTTGAAGAGGTTCCCTCCATATAATCATCATCACTGATTCCATTAAGCTCATTTGAATGTCCTCCAATGTCTAAGTGCTCAACAGGGTTTACTTCTGCATCAGAACTATCACTGTTCTGCTCAATTGGATTTCCTTCTGCATCACGTGGGACAATTGGTCCATGGAAAGGACATACCCTAAGATCCCTTCTCTGGCAAAGTCCTCCTTTTTTTAGAGGGGCGTGGCATGGTAGGATCTCAACTGGGGCTTCTCTATAAATTGAGCAATGAACATTCAACTCTGCAATCTTTGCTGCAGGTATAGTGGCATCATTATCCACTCTTCTCCAATGACTCTCGACCTCAAGTCCCCTCTGGTTTACGTGTACATCCCCACTTGAGCCCCAGCGATCTAAGACAGAGCTCCATGGCAGCACAGGGGCTTTAGCGAGGAGTTATGATTTTTCTGGATCAAGATTTCTTGTTCCATTAGCTGCAACTGGTGCCTTGCCAATGTGAGACACTCCACCAACCACCCACTTTCCCTTCTCAGTGTCCTTGCTAGTGCTCGCAACATCTAAACTGCTCTGGACTCTGGCCCGATTTGGTGCCTCTATGTTTCCCTCCACCCAGAACTCATTGTCCTCTTCCTCCTGGTCACCCTTCCGCCTATGAAAATTATCAAGGTCAAGACCAAGCTCACTGCAATGATCTCTCACAGCCCTTATCTCATTCTTAACATCAATGAAATCCTTCAATGCAGAATCTCAGAAACGGTTGTCTGGAAGGTTGACCATCACAAGCACAGTTATCCACTCCTGTACTGTGACCAAATGCTTTGACACAAGCAACCGGTGTGCTTCCCTCAGTGCATCAAAAACTGCCTCATTCTCCTGAGTCTCAGGCACCCACTCCCCAGCCATCAATGATGTTGTTCTAATGCTCCACATTGACAAGGATGCAATCTCCTCCTCGTCATCCACATAATAACCCTCAAATATCTTATGTTCAGCACGGATGATCTCCAATCCATTGCGAATCTCATCAATCATGGACCGAATCTCCGCCTTGATTGACGCAAGGTTTTCACGCAACTGCTCAACCTTGCCAGCATAGATCTCCTGTATGTGAGTCTCACGAGATGCACGAGCATCAACGGTGGCCCGCAGACCAGAGAACTGGACGCGCGTGGACTCCTTGAGGTACTCAACGACCAGGCGGAGCTGGCGGTAGTGCGCACCAAAGAGATGGTGCCAACGCTCGGGCGCCTGGACGGCGGCCTTCCAGAGTAAGGCAGCGGACGTGGTCGGCGGCGGGAGGGGGTTTGCTCGACGGAACCCGACGGCGAGCGGGTGGAAGCTGTCGAGCGAGTCAGCAAGGAGGGAGCGGAAGAGCTTGGAGCGCATGATGAGCTCGTCGGCGATGCTGAAGGCGAGGAGCCGCACCTGCAGCGAGAAGGGAGGGAATCAGAGTGTTAGGGTTCGATGAAATTGGGGGATTGGAGCAGGGGAAGAGGCTTACGCACGTGGGAGTGGGGCTTGGACATGAGGGAGAGGATGAGGCGGAACGCGTCCTAGATGGCGGCATCGGAGGCACGGGCCGAA
Organism: Zea luxurians; assembly: GCA_029449295.1. NCBI lineage: Eukaryota > Viridiplantae > Streptophyta > Magnoliopsida > Poales > Poaceae > Zea > Zea luxurians. The sequence goes on from JAOPSE010000047.1 coordinate 2,258,675, forward strand.
TATTTGATGGCGCGGAGGAGCACCGGGTCGACGGCGTGCGCCGTGGTGGAGGTGGCGTGCTCGATTAGGGACGCCGTGGAGGAATCCACCGCTGCCGAGGGAGATTTAGAGCAAAATCATCACCTCCTCATCCTCCCATTCACCATCCTCGCCATCTTGTTCATCCCCTTCCTCTCCATCACCCTCTTTTCCCTCCTCCGAGGGAGACACCTCTCCCCATCCTTCTCCCTCATCCCCCTCCTCGTTGTCCTCCTCATCATCCTCATCGTCATCCATCTCCAAACGCTCGTTGCCCTCAGCGTCGGCGCCATCGAGATGCTTCAAGCTGGGAATAAGCGCGAAGACCTTCTCCCTGTACCCCTTGACTTTGGTGATGGGGCACTGGTATAGGTCGAGCAACTCGATTCCAATCCCGGCGAGCGGCGCGAGCTCCTCGACTTCGGCAAACAAGTTGTTACCTAGATCGAGGTGGCGCAGCGTGGCACCGCAGGCCTCCGCGACAGCGGCGAGCGCAGCCGGCCCCGAGAGACGGTTGTCGGGGAAGGAGAGGCGCCAAAGCGCCGGGAGGCGGGGCAGTCCCGTGAGAGAGGAGAGGCAGCCCCCGTGATGGAGAACTCCTCGAGGGAAGCGGCGAAGCGCCCGATGAGTGCGGCGGAGGGGAGGCGGCCCGTGGAGGACTTGACGGCGCCGTCGAGAGTGAGGATCTTGGGTGCGGAGGTGGCCTTGGTGGCGGCAGAGATGGCGCGCTCCTATGTCGCGTCGTCCTCGTCGACGGCAGCCATCGCTGCTGCAGAGGGGTAGGATGTTGGGAGCGGGGGCGCTGATGGCGGGGTGTCGGTGGAGAATTTCCTAGGATTGTGCTAGGGATCACCGTGCCGATGGAAGGTATGCCATGCGCGAGGACGTCGGGAGCGGGCAGAACAGTGCGGGGTGTGCACGCCTACGTTAGGCACTTAAGTAATAGTAGAGATGAGCATTGAAAGCAAGTGGTCTTGAGTGCTTAGGCAAGGGAGTTGGTGGTTTGGCTTTGCAGTTGTGGGCAAAATGACCTTCATTTCCACACTCAAAGCATTTGATAGGCTTATGAGTCTGCTTTGGCTTGTATTGAGTAGTAGCTTTCTTTTGCACAAAAGCATTGTATCCAATACCACTCTTGTTGTTTTTCATGACAGTGTTCATAAGCAACTCATTTTGGAGGTATTGGCCCTTGTTGAACTTTTGCACACTTGTTGCAAGATGTTCATTTTAATTCTTAAGTTTCTTGACCTCATTTTTAAGCCTTTCATTATCCACTGCCAACTCATTGTTGAAATCATTGTTCTCAATAGCAACCTTTCCTCTAGTAGTTGCATCAGTCAAGTATCTCTTCAATTTTTGGTTGTCTAAAGTCAAGACTTCAACTTTTTCAGTCAATTCATCATGTAGACTAGTTTGCTCTCCTTGATTCAAATCATCACATGAGGTTGCTACATCAATCTTAACAACAGAGTTAATAGCCTCATGTGTTTTGCAAGATAAAAGTTCATTTTCAATAAGAAGATTGTCATGATCAAATTTAATCTGAGTATAGTCTTCCTTGATTTTTACTAGTCTATCTTGCAACTCCCTATTAGCTTCATTTAATTTGTCACATTTATCCTTAGCATCTTTTAGGGAGGTTGTGAGCTCATTTACAGTTGATGACATAGTTTTATTTTCTTCTTTTATTTCATCACTAGCTTTCATAACTATGTCATATTTGGCATTTAAGGATTCATTTTCATTTTTCAACCTATCACATTTAGCTTTTGACTTTCTAATAATTTGTGTATATTCTTTAAGCAAGTCAGCTAGCTCATCATATGAAGGTGAAGCAAATTCCTCATCACTATCACTATCACTATCACTATCATCAGTAATATCAATATCATTTTGTACCTTCCGTTCACCTCTAGCCATGAGGCATAGGTGAGAAGTCGATGATGGCGATAGTGGTGGTGAAGAGAAGTCCCCGGCGATGGCGGCAACTTTTTCATCATTCTCTTCTTCACTTGAAGAAGATCCACTTGATGACTCAATGTCAGTGAGCCAGTCACCAACAATATATGCCTTTCCATTTTTCTTCTTGTGGAACCTCTTTTGCTTCCCGTCCTTCCTCTTGAAGAATTTCTTTTCCTTCTTTTCATCATCGCTGTCATCTTCTTTCTTGCCCTTGAACTTGTTCTTCTTGGGCTTGTTACATTGATGAGCAAGATGACCGAGCTCTCCACAGTTGTAGCAATCCATCTCAGAAATGGGCTTTCTTTTGTTGGAAAAGAATTTCTTCTTTCTTGAATCAAATTTGATGCCTTCTCTGTTGAGCTTCTTCAACATCTTGGTGGTCTTCCTTACCATCAAGGCAATGTTAGCATCAAGGTCATCATCACTTGAGAACTCTTCCTCAACTTGTATTTTTGCTTTTCCTTTTCTTTCTTGATTTGCTTTGAGAGCCAAATCCTTTCTTTTGGAAGATGACTCATCTTTGTCGTTGATGTGCATGTACATCTCATGAGCATTGATCTTTCCCAAAATCTGTGTAGGTGTGGTAACTGAAAGATCCATTTGATGTAGCACAGTGACAATGTGTCCATATTTGTCTATTGGGAGGACACTGAGAATCTTCCTCACAACATCCGGTTGTGAGATTTGAGTAAGCCCCAATCCATTTACTTCCTCTACAAGAATATTGAGACGTGAGTACATAGCATTGGCATTTTTATTAGCAAGCATTTCAAAAGAGTTTAACTTTCTCACAGCAATGTGATATCTCTCCTCACGCTCACTTCTAGTTCCTTCATGTAGAGCACAAATATCCATCCACAAATCATGAGCATTTTTATGATTTCTTACTCTATTGAACACATCTTTGCAAAGGCCTCTAAAAAGGGTGTTTTTGGCCTTGGCATTCCATTTTTCATAATTAAACTCATCACCTACAAGATTTGTGCGATCTCTAGGTTCGGGGAATCCTTGTGTGGCGGCTTTATAGACACCAATGTCTATGGCCTCTAAATATGCTTCCATACGAATTTTCCAATAAGGAAAATCGTCACCATCAAAAACGGGAGGAGGTCCATCCCCACCGGACATCGTAACTCTTAGCGGTTAAGCTAATCTAAGAGCAACAAGGCTCTGATACCAATTGAAAGGATCACAATGCCCAAGAGGGGGGGTGAATTGGGCTTTTCTAAAAATCAACACTAATTAAAACCTAAGCAAGAGCTAAGCAAGAGCCCAACTTCACCCCAACAACTAGCACTAAGAATATAATACTAGAAATACAACAATGCTAAGGAAATACTTCAAATACTTGCTAAACAAATACACAATGTAAAGTGCTCGAATTAAGTGCGGAATGTAAAGCAAGGTTTAGAAGACTCCTCCAATTTTTCCCGAGGTATCGAAGAGTCGGCACTCTCCACTAGTCCTCGTTGGAGCACCCGCGCAAGGGTATCGCTCCCCCTTGGTCCTCGCAAGAACCAAGTGCTCACTACGAGATGATCCTTTGCCACTCCGGCGCGGTGGATCCCTCGAGACCGCTTACAAACTTGAGTTGGGTCACCAACAAGATCTTCACGGTGATCATCGAGCTCCCAACTCCACCAAGCCGTCTAGGTGACGCCGATCACCAAGAGTAACAAGTCGTAGACTTTCGCTTGACCAAGAGAAGCCTAATGCAAGTGGTCTGTGCTCTAGGTGGCTCTCGCTAGCGCTAATGAGGAACAAATGCGGGATTAAGATTCTCTAATCTCCTCACTAGGCTTTTGGTGCTTGCAATGCTCTAGCAATGTGTTGGAATAAATGTGGGGTGCAAGACATTGAATATGGTGGGTGGAGGGGGTATAAATAGCCCTCACCCACCAACTAGCCATTACAGGCATTTCACTGCGCACGGGCGCACCGGACAGTCCGGTGCGCCACTGGTGCGCCACCGGTGCGCCAACGGTCGTTTCCAACGGCTAGTTCTGAAAGTTAGCCGTTGGACTCATGGCACACCGGACAGTGAACAGTCATTTTCCGGTGCACACCGGATAGTCTGGTGCACTGTCCGGTGCACTGTCCGGTGCGCCACTATAATTCACTTCTGAACCAGTCGCGCTCGGGTTTTGCTGCCCGAGGAGGCCTTCCCCTGGGCCAGCCTGGCCCACCTGGCAGATGGTGCACCGGACAGTCCGGTGCCCCAGGGACAGAAACCCTACCTCTTGTTTTTCAGCTGATTTTCAAATCGGTCTTCGTTCTAACTTGTGAGTGAGTTCTAGAGTGACACTTAGCACTGTATGTGAGTGTGATTGTGCACCAACACTACACTAGAACTCTCTTGGTCAAACTACTCATCGACAACCCCTCTTTATAGTACGGCTAAAAGAGAATAAAAGATCTAACTAAATCACGAGTGTCTACATCTCCTTGACACTCGGACTCTGTAGTCCTTCACCTTTTGTTTCGTCGTTTTAGCCGTCGCTTCGAGTTCTTATCTCCGGGATTGTTTTCACCGTTGTAGTACTTCTACCTGTAATGCGACCTAACTTACCATTTGTCTCTGCAAAACACACGTTAGTCACATATAACATTACGTTGTCATTAATCACTAAAACCAACCAGGGGCCTAGATGCTTTCATAGGTTTCTGCCATCAGGGCTTTAGAGGATACCGTAATTCCACATCTAGTGGAAAATACCATGAGTAAAACTTGTGGGATGCACATGTGCTTATTCGGTGAACTTCAAGTCCTTTGGTACCTCATCTTATTCGTTTTCGGGTCTGTATGGGTCTTTATTCCTTTATATGGGTTATCAAACTTTTGTGTTCAACACAGACTTTGTATTATCCTCAACTATGAGATATTCTCTCTACATAGGAGAGTGATCATTCATCAGGAATGTATTATCCAGTACGAGATTTATATGTTGCATATTTATAATTCAAAGATATGAGTCCTTCTATGATCTCATGATGGATCTTCAGAATCCTATTAACTGCATATTATAATTCATGCCATTTGCCACATATATTACATAGCGGAACAGTGTTTATTCAACACATATGTGGGATGGGTCTCTCACAAGACCACTTGAACCATCGCATTCACCACACATTATTTCAATAGTGCTCATAAATGTCCGAAATTCAATCTCGCGACTTTCATTTTTTTGTGATTATTGGTTCGGTCTCGATTGCATTTATCAATGACCCGATAAGAGAGCTTAAAGCTGTGGCAGAACCGCCTAAATTATTCCAGCTTAAGTGCCCAAGTCGCACCCTTAAAGGCAGCAACACACTTAAATCAGAATAACCCGCCAGTCCCTCGGATCTAGTCCGATAAAGCCACTTATCCAGGATCGAATACCACTAGCTCACTCGAAGGTGAGGCACAGAGAAATACAATAAAGCATAATACCATAAATTAAGAAAGCATCATTAGTGATTACATTATCAGAGTTTCAAAAGCAGTAACAATATTTTTAGTGCAGGGGAAATAACTAACGGAGAAAACCGAGTAGTCATGGTGAAGCCTGGCCACGCTACTCCTCCTGGTCCTCTCCTACGGAAGAAGTAACCCTCTCGACCATCTATCCCGGTGGCAGGGATGAAGGCCAAGTCACACCATCAACCAAATCAAGGAGGTACCTGCAAAAATTATGCCACAAGCAAGGCTGAGTATACTAATACTCAACTAGACTTACCCGGTGTGAGGAGTCTACTCCTCTACCTCTAGACATGCAGCTGTTTGGCTGAGAGGTTTGGTTTGCCAAAAGCACTAGCTGAGTCTAAAATCAAGTTTTAGCCTTTCAAGTTTTAGTATGATCCTTTTAAACTAGATGAGGACCTAGCTATTCATACATGGTATCAAACAATTTTTATCAATCAACATCTTTTTGCCAGTCACCTCATTTCCACTTATTACTCAATGCAGTACAATGGATCAAGCAGTCTCATTAGCTGCGAGAAGCAGACGATTCGAATCGAGTTTTTATCCTTGCAAGATAAACCTAAACACACGATGTGGCGAGGCACTCTGTCCCCACACACATCAACCGTCTCCATCGATTCTCCGTCAGCAGAGAGGGGCTCACCGCCTTGGCGTACAATGCCTCACTGACCCCGACTGCCGTCGTGCAGTGACCGCACTTGTACCCACCATAACCGGAATGGGAGACCACGTCTCAGGTCGCGTGAGGAGGGCAATCTGCTGCCAAGTTCACTCAGGTACTAGGCTTACCGATTTACCATATTTCTCGACATATGTTTAGTATGTTCAAACGCTTGACACAGGTATCCGCACGTTAATCCTTATTCCAAATTCTGTCTCGTAAACAACGCATCCCCATGGATCTGTGTCCACAGACCATCATCATTCTGATATAAAAATGGATACAACCAATTCCTGACCTTGCGCGAGTGCTAGAAAAATCACTCGACTTCTACCGAGATCCCTAATTAGCAAAGCAGCTACTCGACCTAGCGTACTAGTATCCATCTCAAAAGGAATCCTGAGTTCATGCAACTAAGGTTCCAGTCAACTCCTACACTTAAGTGCACAAGACAAGCCTACAAACATTAAGTGCAATAAAATAGCATATATAACGGTTATGCATAAAACCGGGGCTTGCCTTTAATTTAACACTAGATAGTGTTTGCTGGGGTGGGTACTCGCTTGGCGAGCATCCACTGGTTATGTTCATCATTCTTTAGGTTGTCCACCATCTGCAACTTGTGGTTGGCACCACATCACTTGCACGATCATCACCTCTCGGTCCTAAATGAGATGCAAGATGCATATGTATGAATATAATGAAAAGTTATCACAAGATATATCCCAAAATGGACGGTAGCGAACTAAACATTAAATTGTAAGACACCGCGACAACTGTACGCAAGCGCTAGTTATCTATACGTCATCAGGCATACGTAGTCAATCATCACTGGAAAACAACAAACACTTCCTATAATTATCTATTGCAAACACGACATCATAAGTACAAGCATTCGCCATGTTCACTTTTATCATTCATTAGTTACTTATTATTAAACTAGTTAAGTACGCATAAATTTACGATGACTTACACATAGACAGACTTAGTTAAAAAGGAATAGTTGCTTAATCGGGTTTTACAATCATTCACAACCTTCTACTGCAAGCATACGCCCCAGAGAACACACATGAGGAGATAGTTTATTCACAATTATAAATTATACTACTATAATGTATTTTTCTACTAATTATTTATGCCAAAGAATAATTAATTGAGATAAAGAAACATGTTTAATTATTTTTTAGCCACCACTTGTACTCTCAACCACACCGTGTAGTACGTGTGGTTGAAATACCTCATCCCTGCAATGCCGTTGTGTATGGATACGTGGCCATGAATACGCATGCATGCAGGAGTGCTGACCGGATATGTAGGTATAGAAAACAGATCAGGAGTGCTGACCGGATGCATGAGTACGGATATGCATGCAGGATGGATACGACAAGCATGCAAGCCGGTGGGCCCGCTCGGTAAGCAAGTCGCACTTCATGGTGCCACTGCCATCATATCCACCCCTTTGACTAGGCTCGCAGATGCCAGATCTGGGCTCCTGGCCCGTAGCTGCCGCTAGAGCAGTTAGCGTAGCTCACTTAAGGCCTCGTGGCCAACGATCGCCCGTGCGCTGGCAGCACGACCGAGTCGCCAGCAGGCACGAGGACGTCGACAGTTAGCCGCCTCTCGGCGTGGTGCGGGCATGCCGGTGCGCATGGGCGTGAAACACCAAGGGGCGGAGTGCCTGCCACGGTAGGCCGCCAGATCTAGACAACAGATCAGGTTCTGTGCACTCATTTGAGACCACCGTTGGCTCAAGAAGTAGGTCCTCTCGTCCCGTACTAGACTGCCGGTGGTGAGGTCGACAGGGCCATCCCTGCTATGGCCTGGACAAAGTCGATGTCCTTATCGTGGAGCATGGTGGTCACACGCACCATGTTGGGCTTCGGCAGTCCATTACCCAACCGGATCGAACAGGCAGTGGGCAGCATAATAGTTTTTAATTCGGAGGAAGATCGGCGAACGGCGCGCAGGTGCGCCATGGCTAGTCTCGATCGCGATAAACAGTATATCGAATCTACATAGTAAGACATACCGTTTGTATAGAGATAAATTGAAGCCTGTCGCGTAGGACAGTTCGGCTAGGCCAGAGACCTGTCGGCTTGATGGAGAGTTGATGCAGATCTGATCCCGCAGCAATGTCGAGGTAGAGCATGCTGATAACGTGTTGAGAACTACGTTACCACGGATTACCAGATCCGCTCCCTTCCCTCCCGTCAGCAGTAGAGACGCGAGAAGTCATAAAGAACTCGTCTCCCTTCCCATAAGTACGACAGTGGAAACACACGAGACACAGGATATAGGGTTGGGTCTCTGGCCTCTTTCTGATCTCTGTCTTATGAAGGAATGTACATGTTCCTTATATAGAGATGTAAAACCCCTCATAGGCAAAACATGTATTTACCCACATAACTCTAAATAGGGTTACTTAATAGAAACAAGGTCACAAGCCTCTCTACGGAAGCCCAACACCCAACTGTTGGCACAGCTGAAATCGTATATGTAATAACTGCTGGTCAACGCTGTTCCATGATTACTGATCCATGTGGAGCATATGAACAACAATATAATCTTCCGCTACAACGATCTGCACTGCTGTAATGCCTATGCAAGGTGCAAGCAAGGCAAGCATCGTCGACCTCTAAGGCCCTGCCCTGTCTAGTAGTGGTTGTGCAGCACCGGCGCGAGGTTAGGCTTGTAGAGGCTCCTGCTCCTCCTGAAGAGATCCCCGAACTTGCGCAGGATGGACCGCCTCTTATTGATCTTGCGCTCCGTGGCGTCGCCGTACTGGCCCAGGTCAAGGTGGTCGAACTCGTAGCCGTAGTCGTCCAAGGCCGCCGCGGCCGCCGCCGCCGACTTGAGCTCCGCGAGGTTGCTCAGCGACGCGAACATCCGATCCTTCCGGCCCGGGCCCGGGCCCAGCCTTCCGGAGTCCAGGAACGCCGCCGCGCCCAGCTTGCCCTGCGTGTCCTCGCGCTTCCACTTGTCCACCAGCGGAAGCGGAACCTCCCGCTCTTTCGCCGCCGCGAGCCGCGCCTGGAGCTCGTCGGCGCGCTCCCTGGCCGCGGCCTCGCTGGCCCTGAGGCCGTCGTTGTCGCGCCGCAGGGCCTCCAGGGCTTGCTCCCTCTCGGCGCCGGCCTCCCGCAGGCCGGCGCAGTCGGCGCGCGCGGCCTCGAGCGCCTCGGCGGCCGCGCGGGCCTCCTCGGCCGCCCGCTCCAGCGCGCGGCGCAGGGCGGCGTTGTCGCCGTCGTTCTCCCTCCGCGCGGCGTCGGCGGCGCGCGCGCGCGCCAGCAGCGCCTTCTCCCTGGCGCGCCAGCCGGCCGCGGCCTCCTTCCAGTCGGAGGCGAGCGCGTCGGCGCGCTCCGTGGCGGACCACAGCTCCGCCTCGGCGCCCTGGAGCAGGCCGCGCAGGCGGTCGGACTCGGCGCCGGCGGCCTCCAGCTCGGCCTGCGCGTCGGCGAGCCAGGCCTTGAGCTGCTTCGCCTCCATGGTGACCGCGGCCAGCGCCGCGGCGAGCTCGTCGGCCGCCTTCCGGCCCCGCTCCTCGGCCTGCGCCGCCGCGCGGAGCTTGGTCCTCAGCCCGTTCATCTCCTCGTCCACGCCGCCGAACATGAGGTCCATGACGCTACACTGCTGCGCCTGCGCCGGCGCCGCGGCGCCCTCGCCATGCTGCTGCCGCCGCAGCGCGGCGACCTCGAGCCGGGACTCCTCGAGCGCCACCTTGGCCCGGTCCATCTCCTTGGTCTGCTGGACCAGCGACTCCAGCACCTTCATCTCCCTCTGCTTGGCCGCCGCCGCCTCCCGCTCCAGGAGCCGCACGCGCTCCCGCATGTCCGTCGGCGGCCGGACGACGACGCTCTCCTCCGGCTGCGCCACCGCGTCCTGCTCCGTCACGCAGCCGTTGGCGTCGCCTGCGTCCTGAGGCTGCTGCGTGGAGTCCATCACGTTGACACGTTAGCAGCTACTACCTACCACTACCATACCATGTAATCTGAGACTGAGAGGCAGGGACGAGTGGCGGCGAGTACGTGGACGACATGGTGGACCTGGTGCGCTCGTGCCGAGGCTTCACCTCACCTGCCTGGGACTGGGAGACAGGAGCGGAGTAGTGGTCCACGGTCCGGTGCCCCAGGACCTGGATCTGCACGCACGGCAACGGCGCGCGAGAACTCGTCAAGAATTCAGATTTTCAGAGCACCGCCCGGCTGCATCGGCTGAGAGCGAGGCGCGGCATGCCGGTGTCAGTTCTCTCTGGTACGGTACGAGTAGACTGGCCCGGTGCCCGTGCCGGATAGCGCGATAAAACGGAGCAGTCTTTTATAGGGTGGCAACCGACAGTTAATGGCATGAGAATGAATGAGGCGAGATTATATATACTAGAAGAATTTAGTTTTTGGAGTCGAGCAGGTAAGAGTGAGAAAGAGACGCACGGCAGGCTTGACCTCCACCGTCGCGTTGCTTCCCGCGCGTGATCCCAGGCCCACCGCCGTCGGGTTGTTAGTTGTTGTTGTTGTTTTCTCTCTCTCTCTCTCTCTCTCTCTTTTTATCATCTACTGCTGCGGGTGAATACTGTTCCGTGCTCCTTGCTGCGTCAATCCGTTCACTTAAAACTACGCTGCTGCTGTAATAAACCAGGATGAACAGCAGGTCGCTCGACGCCAAACGTCTCCTTGTCGCCTGAGAGCCGCCAATGCCAATCAATCAATACTACCGCGTCACCTTCCTTCTGGATCAGGCCGTTGTTTTTTTAGGCGGAAACATTTATCTGGGCGCGGACGTCCGATGTGTCGGGTCGGGACTGGCGTGCCAGCGCCGGACCTGAAATAACTAAGACGCAAAAACGTGGATAGGTTTTTGTCACGGTTTGCTTTGTTTTAGCATATGCCGCGAAGAGAATCAGAGAATGGACGGTTAGGTCACCGTACCTAACCTGAGCTAGCATCGTCATCCGTAAACCCTTAAAGCTCGTGTCAGCACGCACGAGCTGGAAACGCAGGAAGGAAACTGTCGCACGGATTAGCTCGCATGCCTTTTTTTTTTGTTAGCCAATCTCCAAACCCGTGTACTAGCTAGTATCAGTAGACATCTAGCGACTAGCATGAACCGTATAGAACGCGGGTACGGGCCGGGCGCTTGTTCCACTGTCTGAAGAGTGAAGAAGCGCGATCACACGGAGTCACGGAGGGCCGAGCTCGCGGCGGTGGGCAGCGAAAGGAGACGTGGAGCAGCGGCCAGCGGCAGTTGCGTTCGCGTCAACTCATCCTTCCACTGAATGGTCTGCGGACCACTCGATGTGCTCGCTCGCATCACCCCTTCACCTGCCACGGTTGGAAGTTGGAACACGATAAACTTGCTCGCATGCAAGTGGTCCATTTGACTGTGTCTTTCTTCCGCCCAGACAAGGACACAAGGTGCACCGTCGTCGGATCCGAAGAAACTCGCAAGCATGAACATGTTAAAACTGACAACCGGAATAATGGGATGACATCAATAACGATTCAGAGGTTCAGACAGCCAAACACACAGTTAAGTCTGGATACACGTTCAGCAACCCAGTGATATATCACGATTATTTAAGTAGTACTAGAATGGATGGATAAAAGACTCCAGACACGCCAACAGTATGCGCATACGCTACTGCGGCTACAGTCAAACAGGCCAAGTACAGTTTACTAGATTATCTTTTCACAAAACCCACAGGGTGAGAGAGGCGAACACACAAAACGAGCGCAGAGTTCTTCCTCCCGTCGACAGACTTACGCCCTCTCGCCACGGATCCTTCTTGCCAGCTGAATGTCCTTGGGCATGATGGTCACGCGCTTGGCATGGATCGCGCACAGATTGGTATCTTCGAAGAGACCAACCAGGTAGGCCTCTGCTGCCTCCTGCAGAGCAAGCACGGCATGGCTCTGGAAGCGCAGATCTGTCTGCACGGCACACGGCAGTCACAGGACACGTATATAAGAACATGCTCTCAAACAAAGTATAGAAACCTTCCATTCCATGGAGGATATCCCATAATTCCCGCATGTGAGGTTTCAGTGCTTTCACCTACCTTGAAATCCTGAGCAATCTCCCTCACAAGCCTCTGGAACGGCAGCTTCCTAATCAGCAACTCAGTGCTCTTCTGGTACTTGCGGATCTCACTGGAAAGGAACCAGTTATGGGCTAAGTGTTTGCACAATGTCTTCAACCAAAAGATCTAGAGTATCAACTGAAGATACTTGTCTTACACCTACCGAAGAGCAACAGTCCCTGGGCGGTAACGGTGAGGCTTCTTCACTCCTCCAGTTGTGGGTGCAGACTTACGGGCTGCCTGTCAAAGCAAAACCACAATGTTTATCAACCATCAGTTGTGTAAAGCATGGTTGTTCTGTAGGCACACTAAAAGGAACACCTAACGAACCTTTGTAGCGAGTTGCTTCCTAGGAGCCTTTCCTCCAGTGGACTTGCGAGCGGTCTGCTTGGTACGCGCCATCTAGCAAATGATGTCCTACACAAAAGACTGAATTACAAAATAACCACACAATGAAATGAGCATATACAATGAAGCTCTGGCTACAGATCATGCTCAGTGTACAGATCTTCCCCACAAAAGAGATTCAAGCAAAGTCCACAAGTCTCAGGTTAGTTCACACCTGGTATATATGTTACCTAAAGGAAGTATCAAAGCATAATTATTCTTTATTTATTTGGCATTTGCAGCTCATCACCTAAGACAGTCAAAGTAAAAAAAAGGTGATAAATGTAAAAAAATGTCAGGTACTCCACACACAATAACATGAAAATAAAAGGCGATGTGCAAAAAGTAATCCAGTTAGAACATCTCTAAGAGACTAGCCAAATGACTTGTCAAGCTAAATTTTAGCTACTTAATAGCAAAATATCTCTCTAACGGACTAGCCATCCAACTCGCCAATCTATCCAGCTCTCTAAGACCCTATTTGGGACAGCTCCAGAAAATTTGGTGGAGTTGGTGGAGCAGGTCATTAGGTGCTCTAGAAAACCGTGGAGCTGGAGCTGTGAGTCTTTAGAAGACATTTAGATAAGTCATTTTGTTTATCATTTATATTAAAAATATTTTTAAAACTACTTAAATTGATATTATAAACTACAGCTCCACACTGGAGTTGGAACCCCCTAAATTGGCTCCCTCACTAGCAAATTTGGCTAGCCACTCCAGCTAGCCAAACTAACTTGCATGTTGAAGTCAGTTGGAATGAGATGCTACATATAGAGTTTAATCTTTATGGAGAGCTAAATTGAGAGTCAAAAATAAAGAGTCCCTTGGAGACGCTCTTACTCCGCAATAGTGCAAAAAGGTGACGCAAAAAAGCCAATACAGAGGGAAGTTTTCCATCTCAATTAACAGGTTGCATCTATGCATAAGCATAAGCTACTAGTTTACCTAACTGTTTGCTGTATACAAATGTTACATATAGAATGAGTTTTCTAAATAAAGTTAAACAATTAAGCATGGTAGTCAGTTTTAAATAAAAGGAGGTCCAACAAAGTTCACCATATCTAATGAATTATACTATCATCACTATTCACAAATACTTATTCTCCTCATAATCTTACCCTGCATCAAGGTTTGCTGGCTATAAAAACTAGTTCAAAACAGATCTTGTTTGGTTTGTTCACACTTTTGCACACACAGTCATGAAAGAATGCATATCTTATTTAATTATGTACTCACACACAGTATTGATTTTAAACTTTGTAATATTCAATGCATAAATAGCAACAGCAGTGTCATAAAGGTGATGCATAAAGGCCAATGGGAGCGAAATTTTCCATCTCCATTAACAGGTTGCATCTACCCATAACCATAAGCTACTAGTTTACCTAACTGTTTGCTGTATATAAATGTTAAAGATAGAATGAGTTTTGTAAATAAAGCTAAACAATTAAGCATGGTTCCAGGTTTCAAATAAAAAAGAAAGTCCAACAAAGTTCACCATATCTAATAAATTATACTATCGTCAACAATACTTATTCTCCTCACAACCTTACCTTGCATCAAGGTTAGCTGGCTACAGAAACTAGTTCATAAACAGATCTTGTTTGGTTTGTTCACACTTTTGCACACACTATCATGAATATATATAAAATTTAGTTATGTACTTGCTTGTGTGCACAGTGTTGATTTTAAACTTTGTAATATTAAATGTATAAATAGCAAGAGCAGTGTCGCATGAACTACTATCTTAATGAACATCAGAAAAGCAGGTGCACATAAGCATGAAGTATTTTCCAAGAAAATAAACTACAGGGAAAAAATTATGGTTCAACCAATGCATGATTATCGAACACGTAAAAACTAAACACCTTACACCAGATTGTTAGTACATTAGTGGCTTGGATAACAAACACAGGACACAAAGTAAGATAATCAGAAGTTTCATTCAAATACTTGAGCGTTTGAAACTGCATATTCCATACCACAAATGTGCCTAAGCAAGAATCCCAGTTTCATAATTTAGCAACATTGCAAAGGAGTTTCCAGACAAAACATGGAACATTTCACCCAGTAATGACCTAAACAAATCTGACGTCTCAGAGCAAGCTAACTTGCAAGTGAGGATCAATAGTACTCTCTACGTCCCAAATTAAAATTCGTTTTAGACATTTAATGGGCTCATACAACAATTAATGTATGTGTTTTGTATGTGTCTAGATTCATCATCATCTATTTGAATATACTAAGTGCTAAAGCGAATACTAATTTGGGAAGCAGGGAGTATATTCATATTCATCTATACTGGCTACAAAAATAGCAAAATCCTTCTTCAAACAAATATGATTCTGCTAAGGGTGTACAACTTTCTGGCTACGGGTGAGCTACATCGTGGTCGGCCCAACCAAACTCGGAACTCCATATGAGTCTTCTACGACTATGATTCTGCTGTACGTGCTGTTAAACATCGCGCATCCGTGCTCTCAGACCTTTCATATTCGCAACCGCATCTACCATCTAGTTGGATCAATCGAACGGGACGAGACGCAGCCGCCATGGCACAGAATCTCCAACCTAATAACAACCGCTCTAAAAAAATATACATTCGAATCTAATCCTTGAGTTTGTATATGAAACATCAGATTGAAGGACCGACATTACGTCAGAAAGAATAATAGGACGGCAAATCGCAAAAAAATAGCAAGTATACGCGAAGGCACGACCAAACAGACAAGAAAAGGGCGTGGAGGATGGCCCCCGTGAATCATCATCGAACGCATCAGTCGATTCGAGCGAAACCCTAACCTCCAACAAGCGCGCGCGGCTAGCCTGCCAACGTCACGCGAAACGACTGTTTCCAGACAAGACAAGGAGCGGGACGGCAGCTCACCTTTTCGACTCGAATCTCGGTGCCGGATTTCCTTCCCCAAATCTGGAACGACGCAGCGACGGCCGACGGCCAGGACACAAGAGGATTCCTATCCTTTTTCGCGCAAACAAACTGACAGATGACCGCGGACCAGATGGATCGGATGGCGCCGAGCGAGAAGGTGCGGACCGAGCCGGCTGTGCCCTGAGCCGTGATGGGCTGTTTCGCGAAAGGCGCGGATCGTTAGCTGGACTAGACACGGATTGGGCCTGTGGACCGGCCGTATAACGTAGTAACTTGGCTTCGCGTTTCTCTTGTACTGCTTCCGCCCCGCGAATCTTCGTAAAAAAGGTTTATTTGTAAAACAAGGTTTGACTAGGGGTCTATTTGTAAAAACGTTTCTATAATGGAACAAAAGAAAAACAAAATTTTCATGTCGCAAGACGCATGGCATGACGACGTCAAAATCAAGTCAATCAGCTAGCATGACACTAATGGCATGTTTGTTTTTTTTGCTCCTAAACTACATAAGTTGGATTATGGTAGAAAGCAAGGAGGTTAAAATATCACTTTGGTTCACAAATAATCTAACGCCCCGTTTGGATGCCTAGAAATGAAACCTTTTTCAAGAAATAAATTCCAAGAAATGAATTATATAGAATTCAATCGACTAGAAAGTGATTCAATTCCATTATTTTTGTTTGGTTGTACAAGCAATTGAATTCCTAGAATTAAATTCTAGATGTTGTTTGGATACTTTGCACACGGAATTTGAATTTGAATACAAACAAGGATCTCTTGACTTTGCATCTGCTTAAAAATAAGCATGAACAATTCACAACTATCAGAAACTATTAAGTTCACAAATAACAATTCCACAAAGTCAAGTCACATATAACAGTTTCACAAAGTCATCAAATTCGCACATAAAAGTTCTACAAAGACATCAAATCTTCACATAGTAGTTTCATAAAGCCATCAAGTTCGCACACAACAGTTTCACATAGCCATCAAGTTCACACACAAAAGTTTCACAAAGACAAGTTCACACAATCAGTTCAACACAGAGATCTAAGTTCACATATAAGTTGTTTCACTTCCTTAGCTGCATCATAAGCCACCTCTTCCTCCTTTCCATTGAGAGTGTCATCATCGACTCAAACTTGCGTGCATTAGAGGTGAGGATGTCATAAAGCTCAAGTTCTGTGTCTTCATCAAGTCCCTCAACCTCTTGTAATGCGGCGAGAACTTCGGCGGAAGAGGGTAGCTTTGGACCGTCATCTTTCAATGCAGATGTAAGCATGTCAAACTTATCACACCATATAGAGTTAAATGAATCATCTGATCTTTGTCTTTTTAAACTACTCGAGGAAGATACAGAATATGGAGCATCCTTGCCTCCGGTATCATTCTCTTTTGTCATTTCCTTTGAACTTTCAGCTGCTGTTTTAGCACCCTCTCCATTTGCTTGGTCTTTATTGTACACTAGGCTGAGTAGATCCCAAAACTTCACAACCTTATGTCTATATCCTTTTGCTTCCTTATTCCTCTATAAAAAAATTGTTACAAAGATACATCAACAAATAAACTTGGAATTGAAACATAAACTAAGCTGCAAAAAATGGAATAAACTACTAGGCAACAGTAGCATGTATGACCAATTTGGAGTAAAAATAAGAACAAAAAATCTTCACAGTTTACAGTTCAACAGTAGAATTTGGAGTAAAAATGGAATAAACTACAAAAATTGAAAGTAATGACAGTAGTGGCAGACAAAGTAGTTTACAAAGCTAACAAAAATTATTCACAGTTTACAGTAGTGGCAGACAAAGTAGTGCACGGTGAACAAAAATTACAAAGTAAAGAAAATTATGAAGCTAAAAATAAACAAGACATACAACACACATGTAATATTCACATGCATCAATTTACCACAAAGGTGAGCTACCAAAAAGATCAAGCAAACAACACACATGTAATATTCGCATGCATCAGGACCAACACATCCTTCATCATCATTAATATGCTGTAATTATGAAGCTAGAAATAAACAAGGTCAAACTCCAATTTGACACGATAAGAGCTTAGCATCTTTCCTAAAGTTCATGAACTGCAAACACCAAGATCAAACACCAGATCAGCCTATAACTCAAAATGTACAAGGGCTCAAACCTAACATGCGAAAAGAACCACACAAACAAACCTGATGCAGCATCAATTAAGATGGCGTTGTCAAATCTGAAAAGAGTCCCCCAAAGAAAAGAATATCCCTAGGCTCATTAATGAATGAACAGTTCATGTATTGCAAATCGTAAGATCTATCTCCTATAACACAACAAGCAAATAATAAACTAATGAGTAATGAACAACAAAAATTTTCTTACCTCAACGTACTCATCCCATACAGTGTCACTATCAACTTTGAGCTTGTTCTTCTCCCAATCCCATCCAAAACCACTAGTGGACAACAAACCATTAATGATATTGTAGTGCTTATCAAAGGTCTTGCTGCGAGAGCTAATATTTTCCTTTGTAATGGTGACATTACACTTCTCACAAACATTCTTCACAGCAGCTGTGTATACATGAGACTTCCACCCATTCTGACATCTATCACCTTTATTGTAATAGTCCACAAATGTATCAAGGAGTACCTTATCCATCTCATCATTCCAAGGAACATAGCCCCTTGTTTTCTTGTCCTACAATCAAAGAACCACACATATAAAAAACACAAACACAAAAATTCATAAATGACAAAGACATAGAAAACAGAAGCATACAACTATGAGCTTTGACCACGCCTCGCTTGATAATCAACAAACATTTCACTAGCTTTGGTGTCTCTAAAATAACCCCACTCATTAGTTGATTGAACATGCGTAATCATACTCATTTATCCTTGATTTTCAGCAGGAGCAGCAGAGATGAGACTATCAACTTCATGTATTAGAATATCGTCCATATCTCTTTGTCTATCCCTTAAAAAATTATGCAATATGCAACAAGCATGGATGATCCTAATCTGCATAGAATAATATGGCTAAGTCAATACACAATTTTAAAACTAATGATTGAATTTTAATTGAAGACCTACTATGTTATTGAAAGTTCCCTTTGACCCGGGAACAGGATCTGGATGTCGCCTAGAGGGGGGGGTGAATAGGCGAATAAAAATTATCACTTTAAAACTTAAATCTTACTCTACTCGAAGACTTATTACGCAGTGGAGTGAGAAGACTCTTCGAGTAGGTTGCAGCGGAATGGAAGATCCTGTCTCAAAATGTCCTGCACTTCAAATCAAGCTTATACTACAGATAAGTATTGAAGTGCAGGTATAAAGGCGAGTAAGACAAAGAGTCAGGATACAATACAGAACAGAGCACACAGACGCAAGGATTTATCCCGAGGTTCGGCCAAGCCTGAAATGCTTGCCTAGTCCTCGTTGGAGTTAGCCACACCTAGGCTTGGAGTCTATTTCAACTCCTTCCTCCGTTTGCTCAGATCTGTCAGTATGACAGATAGAGCCTTTCACTATTGAGTGGGGTTACAACAGAACCGCGGCTGCTTACAAACTTCTTGGCAGCACCCCGGCAGAGTAACGATATGCTCAAGACCTTGCTCTAGCCCTTAGCAGCACTACTCCTCTCTCTAAAGGCTTATAGTTGTGCCTTCTACACAAACTATAGAGTTACACACAAGAGGGAGAGCGAGAATTGATTCCAGTGAAGTCTACACTTGTTGGCTGCACTTATACTTTGCTTGAGGCGCCTAGAGGTCCCTTTTATAGGCATAAGGGGCCTAGGAGCCGTTGGAAGCAATCCAGGAAGGCAAATCTTGCCTTCTGTCGGGTGGCGCACCGGACAGTCCGGTGCACACCGGACACTGTCCGGTGCCCGATTTCTTTCCTAAAATGGCGCTGCCGACCGTTGCAGATCTGGGAGCCGTTGGCGCACCGGACATGTCCGGTGCACACCGGACAGTCCGGTGCCCCCTTCCGACCGTTGGCCCGGCCACGTGTCGCGCGCAGATTCCGCAGCCGACCGTTGGCCCGGCCGACCGTTGGCTCACCGGACAGTCCGGTGCACACCGGACAGTCCGGTGAATTTTAGCCGTACGCCGTCGGCAAATTCCCGAGAGCGGCCACTTCACGCCGAGCCAGCCTGGCGCACCGGACATGTCCGGTGCACACCGGACAGTCCGGTGCACCCAGACTGGGCAGTCTTTGGCTGCTCGAGCCATTTCTTCTCCAACTTGATTTTTTCTGTTTCCAACACTTAGACAAGTATATTAGTACACTAAAACCAATGTACTAAGTCTAGAAACATACCTTCTCTTAATTATTACATCCATAGTATTTCTCATGCTTGAGCTTTGATGTTGGACTCATAAATCATCAAGTCGGCTTGACTTGATCTAGATTGACATTTCTTAGCTCCAACATCCTGCAAAGGTCACATAGAACATTTCCAAACATAGGAACAACCCAAACTAAAGATTAAGGTGAACTTAGCTCTTTTGGGCTGCTTCCAGTTCTGGTTTTGACACTTGTTCTCCTTCTAGTGACCTTGATCTCTTTCTTAGAGCTTGGTCTTGAGCCTTATGACTTACACCACATAACTGTAGTTGTTACCTCATTGGTTGTAAGTCACGTCCTTATGTAGTGATCCTTGATGTGCTATAGCTCTTCTCAACTCGATCACCCTTGACTTTACAAGCCTTCTTCTTCACCCTTGGCTTTGGGTTCCTCAGCCTCCTTGACCTTCTCCCTTGCACTTGGTACCTCGAAGCTTCTCTTGCCTCCGTCCTTGGCTTGATCAGTTGTCTCCGAGCTTCGCACCCGAGTCTCACTTTATGCAATGTCCATCTTACTTGTGATGTCCATTATGTATCCATAATCCAGTTCTTGGACCATCACATTTGTTCTCTTGTGTTGAACCCTGTTAGCTTTACCTTAGGCACCTGTTCAACACTTAGTACACTTGTTAGTCCTTTAATTGAGTTGTCATCCAAACACCAAAACTCACAAGAGAGCTTTCAATCTCCCCCTTTTTGGTGATTGATGGCAACACAATTAAAGCTTACATGAGAATAAGATTTGAAGCACAAATTTTGAATTCTAAGTTTATAGAATGCTCCCCCTAAATATGTGCTTACTTCAAAAACGTAATTTTGGCCTCAGACGCCAATTTGCACATACTTAGGCAATTCGAAACATTTCTATATCTTAGCAATTTTGGAATGCATTGTATCTAGAATCAAACCATGATGCTATAACACACAAATGCACATAATCAGAGTTAAACACTATTCAAATTAGTGGATATATCACAGGAATATCAACCTACCACTATTCACCCTTAAGATACCAATTCAACCTAATACCAATTCAAACTAAGACACTAAATTTAAGACAATCTTAAAGCACCATGACAATCTTAAAGCACCATTAACCACATGACTATCTATTACACTATAGAGGCCAAATAATTCATAGCAACGGAAGTACTAGTCCATATGATGCAACACATATAATACTGCAAGAAGCATATGAATAACACACTAGCAAAGCTTAAACTAACACACCCCTTAGGATAAGCTTTCCTCTCAGGTTGAGATAAGCTTTAATGCACAAATTCTCCCCCTTTGACATCAAACACCAAAAACCATACTCGAGCAAGAACATAGGATGATGTCAAGGGACAGCAGGGTGTCAAGGGAAAAAAAACGACTATCTAAAACTCCCCCTTACTTATTGAACATATGCACTATCAACATTTAGGTAAGATACACATATGCAAAAAGATTTACTCCCTTTGTACCTTTACCATGTTGTAGTGTACTTCCCATCTTGAAAGTAGTTAATCTCTCGAGAGCTTCTCCACACTTGTGCCTGATTCTTTATCCTAACTTTTCCTTGTTGCTAAGACACCAAACTTAGAACAAGTTATAGTATTTGACACAAGAAGAAACTTCTATTCTAATGATTATCAAAAGATGTCAATTGAAGCAAACTATCACGGCTACCAATTGAAAGATACCAATTGCAAAGTTCATTTATTATCATAGCTCCATTTCTTGCTTATCTTCTCTTTTCCACCTAGAGACTATACAAGATTGCTCAAGAAACAGTTAGTCTGAAAAGACACAAGTTATGTGTGCTCCCCCTCAAGTTGTGCATCAAGTATTTGAATGACTTGCACTTGCACATTCTAGCTTCCTTAGAACTAGAGGGGATCACAACATACCTTGGTCAAGGCATACTCTATCACTTTCATCCCAAAGAGATATCAATTAAATACCAAATTGAAAGCCACTTAATACAAATTGAAGGCTAAATGAAAGGTTGACTAAATACAACAATGCATGCCTCAAGAGCACCTAAGCCAATTGAATACTCACAGGAAGTCTAACATTTACACGCAACTTAGACATGCTTCATACTTAACTATCATTGTAACACATATACCAATTGAAAAACAACACGATCATGTCTTAAGCACATCATAGTTAAGAAGGTTCTTTAGGTACACCAGAAAAAAAATTTTTAAGGCAAGTCTCCTAAGCCATGGTACTACCAGTGAAATGCAAGAACACAGCTATGATCACAATCAATGGAACTTTAAGATATTCAATAAAATTGCACAGTTCCATTTTCCATACCTTTGCCTTTTACCAGTATGGCCATGAGAGCACCAGTTATTACCACAAGCCAACTGAAAGTTCCCTATTATTTATGCACTTCATAGCTCGAGATAATGCATTAGAGGCATTAGAGGCATAACACATAGTGCCAGAATAGGGTCATCATATAAACTAAGCAATATGTCATATTTTCACACAGGCTAATCATAAAACCATATAGCATAACTCACAACGGGATGCAGGTTTATTCACGAACACAACAAGAGTTAATCATGGAGGATATCTCAAATGATAAGCTACCCAAAGAATGATTAAGCAATGATAAGATACCAATTGAGAGCACCTAATCATGATTAAGCACGCATGATTACGATCTTGGAAATCACTAATCATTGATTGAAAGATACTCAACACAGGCAATCAAGAGACATAACTACTCCAAGGACAGGTAACACACCGAGCAATACTGATTATAAACAAAGTACTTATGATACAAGGGTACCATCCTATGGAGAGCAAGTTGAAGAATCTCATCAAGGTCCTTTGTTTGATTCACCAATAATGATTAAGGACCTATACACCTTATTTCACTTGAGATGAACATGGGATTAGTGTCTCACAATAATTCAACCTTGGGTCAATGAATAAACATCATAACAATTAATAGCTTAAGCATAGAGTTTGAGTTAACCGTATTAAGCTTTCCCATGGTCTCCAGTCCATCTCAAGGCACCTGCATGGTCTAGTTAGCACGGTTTGGTACCCATCTCGAGATGGGTCCATAACGTTCATCTAAAAGGGCCTTTGGTACCCAAATAGCAGTTGTGCTAGTTCTAGGTGATCTCATTACTGATCTAGCACAAGTGTATGATTGGGGTCTCCTAAGCGAATAAGATTGAGATAAATTTACTTGTTTAGGAACCTTACCCTTCTTACATACCTTAGGTAGATGACCATGCTCACCACACATGTAGCAGAAGCGTCGCTCAACCTGACTTGACACTTGTTGTTTGTCTTTTTGCTTAGTGAGGGTCATCTTGGAGGGTGCACGTCTTTGATTCTTCATGAGCGGACATGAAGTGATCATATGGTCCTTATCGTTGCATCCAAAGCATCTCCTCATTCCTTCATCCTTGTCTTTGTGTGGACAAGACGCAATGAAGTGACCTAATTCCTTGCACTTGAAGCACCTCCTTTTTCCTCTTCCCTTTTTGCTTTTGGATGACATAGAGAGATGATCAGTGCAAACAACATGACTAATTGAATTTTTACCTTTTTCCTTGTTCATGTTGATTTCTTCATTTATTGCTTTAGGAACATCCTTCTTATGGAGTTTAACACTTGCTGCGGTTTCTCTCGTCTCAAGCTTCTTCACCACGCGTCCGTGGATATCTTGAGGAGGTTGAGCAATGCGTCTTCTCCTTAGTTGCTTTGCTTTCTTGTTCCTTTCTTTTGATCCTGTAGCTTGATGCTCATTCAAAAATTTGCTTTCTTTTGAGCAACAGGGGTTAGCACATGGTGATATATTATCTAAATGTGCACATGTGCAAGAATGAGGTTCACATGAATTTAAGTTTGAAATTACAACCTCATGAGCAACATTAAGCATGATATGGTCATCAACTAATTCATTATGAGAATAAGATAGCATATCATATTTTTCACTTAGAGCAAGTTTTTCTAAATTTATCATTTCTACTTGACTCTTAAGCATAGAATTCTCAGTTTGAAGTTGAGCAACATCAGATAATACATCATGATTATTTCTTTGCTCAAATAAAATAGATTCATACCGTTGGACCAAATTATCATGAGAGCACTTTAGCTCCTCATGTTCTTTGGTCATCTTCTCCAGGCTGTCGTTGGTTTTGATGAGAGTCTCCTCTAGCCTGAGAAGCGTCTCGCCTTGTTCCTTGTTCCTACTCAACAACTTAACCAAGAGCACTTTGTCTTCTTTGTTGAGATTGGTGTAGAACCGGCGAATCTCCTCTTCTTCCACATCACCGGTCTCATTTTCCCTGTCATTATTATTAGTGGAAGCAATACAGGAAAATGTACCTTGTGGTGATGAAGACTCATCCTCGCTATCATCCTCATATTCCTCCTCATCATCGCTTTCGTCTCCACTATCATTGTTAGCAATAAGACATTTATAACTAGTGGAAGACAAACCTGTCGGTGAGGTGGATTCATCGTTTGGTTGCCATCGTTTTTCTTCTCCCTTTGAAAGGTTAGTACCACAAGCAACATAGGGAGTAGAAGTAGTACAATTGGCCACAAAATATTTTTCTTTAATCCTATTCCATAAATCATGAGCATCAACAAATAAATCATTATCACTACTCATGATGGCAAAATAAGCACCTCTAGAAAGAGATTCAACTAAGATGTTGCAAGCACGGTGATTGAGAGATAAACATCTTAGTTCATCATTAGAGGGATTTTTACTAATATCAGATGGAAAAATACTTCTACTAAAGATCTGTCTCAAATCAGAATCAACACTCATGAAAGCATTATAAATAGAGACAGACCAAGATTTGTAATTAGAGCCATCGCCTAAAAGAATTTCTACAGTTACCTCTTGTGACAACATCGTTATCTCCGGACGGCTAAGCCCACACTGGAGAGGCCTAGCTCCGATACCAATTGAAAGTTCCCTTTGACCTGGGAACAGGATCTGGATGTCGCCTAGAGGGGGGGGGGGTGAATAGGCGAATAAAAATTATCACTTTAAAACTTAAATCTTACTCTACTCGAAGACTTATTACGCAGTGGAGTGAGAAGACTCTTCGAGTAGGTTGCAGCGGAATGGAAGATCCTGTCTCAAAATGTCCTGCACTTCAAATCAAGCTTATACTACAGATAAGTATTGAAGTGCAGGTATAAAGGCGAGTAAGACAAAGAGTCAGGATACAATACAGAACAGAGCACACAGACGCAAGGATTTATCCCGAGGTTCGGCCAAGCCTGAAATGCTTGCCTAGTCCTCGTTGGAGTTAGCCACACCTAGGCTTGGAGTCTATTTCAACTCCTTCCTCCGTTTGCTCAGATCTGTCAGTATGACAGATAGAGCCTTTCACTATTGAGTGGGGTTACAACAGAACCGCGGCTGCTTACAAACTTCTTGGCAGCACCCCGGCAGAGTAACGATATGCTCAAGACCTTGCTCTAGCCCTTAGCAGCACTACTCCTCTCTCTAAAGGCTTATAGTTGTGCCTTCTACACAAACTATAGAGTTACACACAAGAGGGAGAGCGAGAATTGATTCCAGTGAAGTCTACACTTGTTGGCTGCACTTATACTTTGCTTGAGGCGCCTAGAGGTCCCTTTTATAGGCATAAGGGGCCTAGGAGCCGTTGGAAGCAATCCAGGAAGGCAAATCTTGCCTTCTGTCGGGTGGCGCACCGGACAGTCCGGTGCACACCGGACACTGTCCGGTGCCCGATTTCTTTCCTAAAATGGCGCTGCCGACCGTTGCAGATCTGGGAGCCGTTGGCGCACCGGACATGTCCGGTGCACACCGGACAGTCCGGTGCCCCCTTCCGACCGTTGGCCCGGCCACGTGTCGCGCGCAGATTCCGCAGCCGACCGTTGGCCCGGCCGACCGTTGGCTCACCGGACAGTCCGGTGCACACCGGACAGTCCGGTGAATTTTAGCCGTACGCCGTCGGCAAATTCCCGAGAGCGGCCACTTCACGCCGAGCCAGCCTGGCGCACCGGACATGTCCGGTGCACACCGGACAGTCCGGTGCACCCAGACTGGGCAGTCTTTGGCTGCTCGAGCCATTTCTTCTCCAACTTGATTTTTTCTGTTTCCAACACTTAGACAAGTATATTAGTACACTAAAACCAATGTACTAAGTCTAGAAACATACCTTCTCTTAATTATTACATCCATAGTATTTCTCATGCTTGAGCTTTGATGTTGGACTCATAAATCATCAAGTCGGCTTGACTTGATCTAGATTGACATTTCTTAGCTCCAACATCCTGCAAAGGTCACATAGAACATTTCCAAACATAGGAACAACCCAAACTAAAGATTAAGGTGAACTTAGCTCTTTTGGGCTGCTTCCAGTTCTGGTTTTGACACTTGTTCTCCTTCTAGTGACCTTGA
Source organism: Zea luxurians (assembly GCA_029449295.1). Lineage (NCBI taxonomy): Eukaryota > Viridiplantae > Streptophyta > Magnoliopsida > Poales > Poaceae > Zea > Zea luxurians. The sequence goes on from JAOPSE010000047.1 coordinate 2,284,873, forward strand.
TCTCTTTCTTAGAGCTTGGTCTTGAGCCTTATGACTTACACCACATAACTGTAGTTGTTACCTCATTGGTTGTAAGTCACGTCCTTATGTAGTGATCCTTGATGTGCTATAGCTCTTCTCAACTCGATCACCCTTGACTTTGCAAGCCTTCTTCTTCACCCTTGGCTTTGGGTTCCTCAGCCTCCTTGACCTTCTCCCTTGCACTTGGTACCTCGAAGCTTCTCTTGCCTCCGTCCTTGGCTTGATCAGTTGTCTCCGAGCTTCGCACCCGAGTCTCACTTTATGCAATGTCCATCTTACTTGTGATGTCCATTATGTATCCATAATCCAGTTCTTGGACCATCACATTTGTTCTCTTGTGTTGAACCCTGTTAGCTTTACCTTAGGCACCTGTTCAACACTTAGTACACTTGTTAGTCCTTTAATTGAGTTGTCATCCAAACACCAAAACTCACAAGAGAGCTTTCAGTTATACCTGGTTTTCTAAATCAAAATATGAGCTGGTCCTCAAGATTGCCCATCTCATCTTCAATAGCCCAAAAGTTCTCTCTATCACATTCCTAGCTGTTGCATGGCGTAGGTTGAATAACTCTCTCGCAGTAGATGGATTGTTGCCTTGAATAGCCCATTCATTCAAGTGGTACCGTGTAGATCGGTACGGGGCAAGAAATCCCGGACCATTTGTATATCCAGCATCCACTAGATAGTATTTACCACTAGGAACAACAAATGAGTCCTCCCGTGACATGGCATCACGTAGTATGCGTGAATCCGAAGCCGACCCTTCCCATCCAGCCAAGACATACAGAAACTTCATTTGTCGATCACAAACCCCTAATACATTAGTGGTGATTCGTTGCTTCCTATTTCTGTACCTACCTTGGTCAGTCAATGGAACATTCACATCGATATGTGTGCCATCTAGTGCACCTAGGCAGTCCTCAAACCATTTCCACTTTGGATCCTCAGGTAGAGTGGTTTCTGGATTAGGAAGCTTGATGAACTCATGACTTAAAGATAGAATCCCTCTAAGCACTTCGTTGAAGTGTCGACTGATTGGTTCAAGGGACCACCCATAAGTGCTACGGATCAGGCTCATTTTGGTGTTATGACCTACTATAAGCAGAAAAATTGCAAGCTTTTCTTCTACCGACACATTTAGGGTATCCTTTAGGCCACTCTTTTCCCGTAAGATGGCACTCAAGTCACTAAAAGATCTCTTAGTTAGGCGCAAACTGTCATAGCAATAGACATTTGAACCCTGGTACATATTACGTAGCATTTGTTTTCTGCACTCGACATTTCTCTCTTGAACTTCGTTAGCATCTACGATGTGTCTAGGTCTCCTCCGTTGATACCGGTTTGCGATAATAGCCATAATAGACACAGCTAATACAACAACTCTCTTTCGCTTCTTTCTCTTCCTTTTAATTTCCTCCTCGTTAGTATATTGAGTTGATATCTAGAACACGTAATTTATATGCAATTAGACATGCTAGTTGAAAGCAAAACGCTCTACTCAAGAATAAAAACACTACTAGTAGGAGCACAAGGTGGAATAGGAGAAGTACCGATGTAGCCATGGAGATTGAAGGGTTTGTTGGAGGTAGCTAAATGAAACTTGAGGCGGCAAATCCCAAAACAACGAGCTGTTTTAACACTCCTGCAAATGAATCTATGGCAAATGGATTATATAATCTAGGCAGATTATATAATTGGCTAGAGATCAACTGATTAAGGCGCTGCAAGGTTAAATAAATTCACCATAGCATAAAGGTGGTTCTTTAACCATCAAACAAAACATGGTAATACAACGACAAATAACACAAGCAAAAAAAATTAAACAAGAGCTTCTAAGCTTGCAGAGCCCTATACCCCCCAGGCGTCGTTAACGTTAGCCAGCATTTCTTCCACTGCTCAGAATCATGCGATGCGGCTAAAATGACTAAAAGAAGCAGGGGAGGTAAAATGGCTAAAAGAAGCAGCAAGAAAAAACAATGTGATGTGGCTAATCATGCGATACGGCTAATCATGAAATAGATAATAAATAGATAATGAAATAGATAATAATTATGAAGCAAGAAGCAGCAAGCAAGCTAGAAACAGAAGCTCATCAGCGCCCAAGCAAGATCTGGAGCCACGTGACTACATACGCAGTAACGCAGACCAGATCAGATCAGGGCATCCTGTTGAGGAGCAGAGCGGCGGCGGCAGAATCGTGGACAGACCCTGAAGCCATTTGTCTACTCAAAACAGGGTATCCAAGCCACCGTCGACCACAAATGAGACCGATGTCTTGAGCATGGCCTCCTGAGCGACGAACCGGCGGCAATGGCTGCCCCAGAAGAAACGCACGACGGCGACGAACCGGCGGGTGATCTCAAGGAGTACGAGCTGCTCTGGGCTGCCGAGGTGCCCCTCCGCTTGACGGGCGCCGAGCTGACCGAGTCCGCTGCGGGCTACGAGCGGCCGTGGTGCTATGACCCCTACATGCGACCCCTACATCACGGGCTACGAGCGGCCACAGAGGGAGACGAACCTCGCCGTCGTCGGCCAGAACAGTCCCGTTGACGCTGCCGCCGCCGCCGTGGTGCTCGAGGCACGGGCAGTGAAACCTAGCGCACTTTCTAAACCTTTCCGACGGGTGAGAGTCTGAAACGTGCATAGGCTAAAATTTCAGGGATTGGAAATGGGCTGAAATGGTGAATTGAATTCTATGGACAACCAAACGGGCCGAGAAATGGAAACTGATTCAATTCAGACCAATTCCTGTAAACCAAACGGGCTGTAAAATAAAATATCTAATACTCTTTTTTTTTGTCATGATTTAGTTCTAAATAAACTAGCGGACGACAAATATTAAAAACGAATATAATACTAGTTTATTTTAATTTATTTATAATTTAAAATTGGTATTTTACTCTTCTACCTTTCCACCATAATCTAACTTACAAACAAACACACCCCAAAGGCTGACCGCCTCAGCAGTCATGAATGTGCCATGAGAAGAACGTTTTTTCCATGTGCCTCCAAGTAGCGATGACACCTCCATGGAGAGGGTGTTTGGATTATTGAACTAAAGTTTAGTTCGGGATCAATCTCTATGAAGGAATCCTTGACTAAAATTTAGTTCGGATCACATTAGATATTTGAATATGAATTAGAAGGATTAAACATTGACAAATTAAAAATCAATTGCCTAAGATATGACTAATTCGTGAAATCATTTTTTAAACCTAGGTAATCCATGATCAGCACAGTGTAGGATCGTATAGATAAGTTATAAATTAATTAAATCTAATAGATTTATCTCACAAATTAACCAACAATTTATATAGTTATTTATATAGTTAGATTATATTTAGTAGTTCTAGTTGGTATATAAATATACTATGTGATTTTTAGGTTGTTCGCAGTGGTATCACCCACTCAATTTGTTATTGTTTTTTGTTTGGTTCACGTCACCGCTACATCAACAGTCGCATGTGCTCTCGTGTCAATCGCAACCAATAGCCACATCAACAAGTCATATCAGGTTTTCTCTTTCAGGCTTAATTATTCGATACCCTATTGTTGACACCTTTTTCGGGCACCAAACACTCAACAAGAACCGGCGGTGGTGCTCTCTGCACAGGCGCGGACGGTCCGCGACCTAACGCAGAGCTAAGGTTCCCTGCCTAACGGCCGGACGGTCCGCGCCCTGGAGCCGGACGGTCCGCGCGTGCGCAGGGACAGCGAAAAGGTCATCGGCGGCGCCTGGATCTCGCTCCCGGGAGGGACCCCATCGGGAAGGAGAGATCCTAGGGGTTGTCTAGGCTCGGCAGGCCGACCTAGACTCCTCTAATCGACATAGAGTCGAAGAGAAGCGGAGAATTTGGGGATTGGAATACTAAACTAGGGCTAAACTAGAACTAGACTAGAACTACTCCTAATGCATAAGGTAAAAACGAGTAATAGACTGGATTTGATCGATTGTTGGGGGTTCAATCAGCCGTAGCCTTCATCTATATAAAGGGGGAGGTCTGGATCCACTTCCAACTGTTTCTCGAGTTAATCTCACGGTTTAAGGTAACAAATCTCGCGAGAAACTAGGAACCCTAACTGACTCTGCGCACGCGCGGACCGTCCGCGCCACCACCGCGGACTGTCCGGACCGCGGACCGTCCGGCCTCAGGGCCGGACCGTCCGCTAGGTATTTTTGGTGCCTAACATATGCCCCCTGCCTTTTGGTGAAGGTTGACGAACCAAAAGCATATGAACTAAACCTGATGTAAGTCACGGCTTTTCAATATAGAGATCATTCAATAAAGCACCAATGTATAAAGGCCGTTTTAGATTGTATCTTTCTCGGCCATGACCATTTGATCAATGGATCAAAATGAATAGAATGGAGGTGCCTCCCAGCCTGGATAGACAAAGGGACTATACATGTACCATGGATTCATCGTTGTGCCATTCCACATTTGAGTAGGACAATATACCGACGATGAATAAACGGGTGGAAAGTAGCCTGGTCTCATAGGATGAACAGGCGATGCTTGTCGCGTCGCCTTTTAGGCCGTTTTGTTCGACCGTTTCGATTTAGCATTTCGTTGACCGATCACATGGAACAGTCTTTTTGCTAGCATTTTTGGAGAGCAAGTGATCAAAAGTAGGGTCGGCTTTGATCAGCCGACTATATGTGCTTTGCCCTTGCATCTTTTTCCTTGCCTCGTGTAAAGGCCGATGCCTTTGGTCATAGGTGGACTGTCCGGCTGAGTTAGCCAGACCGTTTGTCTGAGCACCGGACCGTCCGTACGTAGGTGCGGGACCATCTGCGATGCTCGGGCCAGGCTGATGTGTTTGGTTTATTAATTGTGCCTGCCCCCGGGCGTCTTCGGACTTTTTAGCCTTCTCGTCCGAAGCCTTTCGAGCAATCTCCTTTGTGATATGATTGACATGCGAGGATTGTCAATGACGATGCCCTTGCCTTTGCCTTTATCGGCCATTTCGGGCCGAACCATGACCTTTTTGCATGTGAGTTCTATTGTATTAACAGGAAAAGGTTGTGTGTCTACTTGCATCTCCTGAAAAGCCAATTGACCCTCATTTATGGCCGATTGTATTTGTCGACGAAAAACATTACAATCATTGATGGCATGAGAAAAAGAATTATGCCACTTACAATAAGCATGCCTTTTTAATTCTTTAGGAGGAGGAATAGCATGAGTTAATTTAATGTTGCCGTTTTTTAGTAACTCGTCAAATATTTTTATCGCATTTGGAAACATTAAAAGTAAACTTAACTTCTTCTTGTCGATTCTTTCGAATCGACTGTAAAGCAGAACATGCGGAAGGTTTAGCCTGTCCTGGCCAAACCAGTTCGGCGGTGTATACATCCGTGGATTCATCGTCTAAATTATCGTATCCCACTAGATGCATCTTATGGCTAGCCGATTTTGATGTTTCCTTACTTCGGCTTTCACAGGTCATAGCCCGCTGGTGCAAGTGCACTAGCGAAAAGAATTGGGTGCCATCTAATTTTTCTTTTAAGTAGGGTCGCAACCCATTGAAAGCCAGCCCTGTTAGTTGTTTTTCTGCGATATGGATTTGAAAGCATCGGTTTCTAGTGTCTTGGAACCTCCGGATATAGTCATTAACCGATTCTTTAGGCCCCTGTCGGACTGAGGCTAAGTCAGCCAATTCTAATTCATGTTCTTCTGAGAAGAAGTGTTCATGAAATTTCCGCTCTAGTTCTTCCTAAGAGTTAATAGAGTTTGGTGGCAAGGCTACGTACCATGCGAATGCAGTATCAGTAAGGGACAACGAGAATAAACAAACGCAGTAGGCTTCCCCATCAGCTAATTATCCTAAGTGTGCTATGAATTGGCTAATATGTTCGTGTGTGCTTTTCCCACCTTCACCAGAAAACTTAGAGAAGTCTGGTATTCTAGTTCCCTGTGGATATGGCACGGTGTCGAATCGGTGGCTATAAGGCTTCCGATACAATTGCCCTGTACCTAACACACTAACACCGGGTTTGTCCCTGAACATCCCGGCTACCTTGTCTCTGATCCTCTCCGCCATGTCTGGCGACCATCCATTGAGTTTGTGGGTGGAAATCTTAGGTTGCCTAACATCACTCTGTCGGCTTTCCTCCCAGGGATGCTTGAGGTGTGTGCTAGGTGTCCTATTAATGTCACCAGCTCCTGCCCTATACCTCTCAGGCTCTCTTGTGGCCAAACAGTATTCAGCCCTATGTCCATGAGGTGGTATGGCATGATTATAATGTGGTGCTGGTGGGGCACCATAATGTTGCTGCGATGAATGTGGGAACTGTGCGTATTGCGCAGCTCTCTGCTCTGCGTATGCATATCCGGACGGTCCGGCGTAAGAGGCCGGATGGTCCACGACCTGGCCAAACGGTCCGAAGGTATATCCGGATTGTCCAGTCGTATATGGTGCCACGTGGGTAGTCTCGTACCCAGACCATTTGTCGTAAAGAACTGGACGGTCCGCGATCGGGCCGAATGGTCTAGGGCTGTACATGGACGGATCGGTCATATATGGCGCGACTTGGGCAGTCTGCGCGTGGACTCATGTAGAGTCGGATGGTCCTGCGTAATACGTCGGCTGGTTCATGCCATATCTGGACGGTCCGACGTAAGATGACGGACGGTCCGCAACATATCCGGACGGTCCGGCGTGATGCACCGGACGGTCCGTGATGGGGCCGAATTGTTCGGGGTTGTACCCTGATGGTCCGGCCATGTACGGTGCGACCTGAGCGTTTTGTGTGCGGGCCTGCATCGGGTCAGACGGTCCGGCGAAATATGCCGGACGGTCCGCGGTATAACCGGACTGTCTGAGATGATGCTCGGATGGTCCGGTCGCGTCCAGTACCTGCCGCGTGCCTAGTGGTTGCGGCTGTGATGGTGACACGAAAGCGTGCATCGGCATACCATATGATGGCTGGGTCAACGGTGACCCGTTTATAGCCGATGTGTTTGACACGGGTGGCTCTGTATTAGACTCTCGCGATGGAAAGCTAGGAGCAGCTGATTTCTCGTATGCACGTAAATGCATTTTAATAGATTCATCTGCATATTGCTTTAACTGATCTCCTCGTTGATCCATGAAAGTCGTAAGAGATAGATCTGGAGTACTTACAACTGGACCCAGAAGTGGAGGTAGGAGAGATTCCATATCGATCTCCCCTTGACGGATGATCTTCTGGTGGCGATCCACCGTGAAGTGTGACAAGTACTTTTCTGCTACCTCCTTGCGTCGTTCGGAGAGTTTATGCAGCAGTTCCGCCTCTTCCTTGTCGCATTGTTCGTTCCATTGCCGCATCACCTCCTTCTCATTGCGCATTACGAGGTCTTCGAAGGGTCTTTGGTCATCAGCCGGGAGCGCCTCCATGGCCGGCTTGATGATGTTGGTGGTGAAGATCTTGGTGTGATCCTTAGAACCGGCCATATATGGGCCGATTTTTAGCAGGTCTAGACACCTAGTCCCCAGCGGAGTCACCAAAAGTATGTTGACACCTTTTTCGGGCACCAAACACTCAACAAGAACCGGCGGCGGTGCTCTCTGCACAGGCGCGGACGGTCCGCGGCCAGGGGCTGGACGGTCCGCGACCTGACGCAGGGCTAAGGTTCCCTGCCTAATGGCCAGACGGTCCACGCCCTAGAGCCAGACGGTCCGCGCGTGCGCAGTGGCGGCGAAAAGGTCGCCGGCGGCGCCTAGATCTCGCTCCCGTGAGGGACCCCATCGGAAAGGAGAGATCCTAGGGGTTATCTAGGCTCGGCAGGCCGACCTAGACTCCTCTAATCGACGTAGAGTCGAAGAGAAGCGGAGAATTTGGGGATTGGAATACTAAACTAGGGCTAAACTAGAACTAGACTAGAACTACTCCTAATGCATAAGATAAAAACGAGTAATAGACTGGATTTGATCGATTGTTGGGGGTTCAATTGGTTTTAGCCCTTCATCTATATAAAGGGGGAGGTCTGGATCCGCTTCCAACTGTTTCCTGAGTTAATCCCGCGGTTTTAGGTAACAAATCCCGCGAGAAACTAGGAACCCTAACTGACTCTGCGCACGCGCTGACCATCCGCGCCACCACCGCGGACTGTCCGGACCGCGGACCGTCCGCTAGGTATTTTTGGTGCCTAACACCTATGTTTCAAACACCTAAAATGATACAACCAAATATTTTTGTTAAATCTAAAACGCTCGTGAGAAAAATAAAAGCTACATGATATTTCTTGTTCAAAGGTGCGAGAAAAATAGAAGTTGCAAAGCGAGGGTAATTTCTCCGTCAATCTATAACACGAGTTGATTGAGTCGAAACTCGTGGAAGACATGACACTTTTTAGTATTAGAGGAGAAAGGTGAGTGAAATGAGCTCAAAGGTATGGGAAATGAGCTTTGTTGGGCATCGATTTGAGCCGGCGGATGGTCCGGCCCTGAGGCCGGACGGTCCGCGGTCCGGATGGTCCGCGCACGCGCAGAATACATTAGGGTTCCGAGTTTTTCGCTGTGTTTGTTGACGAAAATCGCGGGATTTGCTCGGAGTTTTGTTGGTAACGGGTCCAGCCCCCTCCTCTATAAAAGCAGAGGATTATGGACGATTAGAAGCAATCAATCGAACCCACAATCAATACAATTTACATTTATTCTTAGGAGTAGTTCTAGTCTAGCTCTAGTTTAGCCTTCCAATCCCCAAATTCTCTGCCTCTCCTCGACTCTACGTCGATTAGAGGAGTCTAGGTCGGTCTACCCGAGCCTAGACACCACCTAGGATCTCTACTCCCCGAAGGGTCTCTCTCGGGAGCGAGATCTAGGTGCCGTCGGCGATCCTCTGCCGCCCCTGCGCACGTGCGGACCGTCCGGCCGTCAGGCAGGGAACCCTAGCCCCTGCGCCAGGTCCCAGACCGTCCTGCCCCTTGCCGCGGACCATCCGCGCCTGACCAGAGAGCACCGCCACGGTTCTTGTTGAGTATTTGGCGCTCTAGAAAGGCGTCAACATACTTTTTGGCGACTCCGCTGGTGCAAGTCGCCTAGAGGGGGGTGAATAGGCGGAATCTGATAATTATAAACTTAAGCACAACTACAAGCCGGGGTTAGCGTTAGAAATATAAACAAGTCCGAAAGAGAGGGTGCAAAACAAATCAACCAAGGAAATAGAGCGGATGACACGGTGATTTGTTTTACCGAGGTTCGGTTCTTGCAAACCTACTCCCCATTGAGGTGGTCACAAAGACCGAGTCTCTTTCAACCCTTTCCCTCTCTCAAACGGTCACCTAGGCCGAGTGAGTTTCTCTTCTCAATCAAATGGGACACTAAGTCCACTACAAGGACCACCACACAATTGGTGTCTCTTGTTTTGATTACAAGTGTTATGTAAACAATAAAGAGGAAGAAGAAAAGCAATCCAAGCGCAAGAGCTCAAAAGAACACAAAAATCTCCCTCTCTAGTCACTAATTTGTTTGGAGTGATTCTGGACTTGGAAGAGGATTTGATCTCTTTGTTTGTGTCTTGTATTGAATGCTATAGCTCTTGTATGAGGTTTGAAGGCTAAAAACTTGGATACATTGAAGTGTGGTGGTTGGGGGGTATTTATAGCCCCAACCACCAAAAGAACCGTTGGTGAGGGCTTCTGTCGAATGGCGCAACGGACAGTCCGGTGCGCCACTGGACACTGTCCGGTGCGCCAGCCACGTCACCAGGCCGTTGGGTTCCGACCGTTGGAGCTCTGACAAGTGGGGCCACCGGATAGTCCGGTGGTGCACCGGACAGGTCCTGTAGACTGTCCGGTGCGCCTTCTGGCGCTGCTCTGACCTCTGCGCGCGCAGACGCGCATTTAATGCTCGTTGCAGACGACCGTTGGCGCGAAGTAGTCGTTGCTCCGCTGGCACACCGGACAGTCCGGTGTTATACCGGACAGTCCGGTGAATTATAGTGGAGCGGCTCCCTAAATTCCCGAAGCTGGCAAGTTCGAGTGGATCCTCCCTGGTGCACCGGACACTGTCCGGTGGCACACCGTACAGTCCGGTGCGCCAGACCAGGGCTGCCTTCGGTATACTTTGCTCCATTGTTTTGAACCCTTTCTTTTGACTTGTATTGGTTTGTTGTGAACCTTTGGCACCTGTAGAACTTATAATCTAGAGCAAACTAGTTAGTCCAATAATTTGTGTTGGGCAATTCAACCACCAAAATTCATATAGGAAAAGGTTTGACCCTATTTCCCTTTCAATCTCCCCCTTTTTGGTGATTGATGCCAACACAAACCAAAGCAAATATAAAATTGCAGAATTGAACTAGTTTGCATAAAGAAGTGCAAAGGTTGCTTGGAATGAAACCAATAACATTATTTCAATAGATATGCATGGATGATTTTCTTTTTATTTAAAAATTTTGGACCACATTTGCACCACGAGTTTTGTTTTTGCAAAACTTTGTAAAATTCTTTTCAAAACATTTTGCAAATAGTCAAAGGTATATGAATAAAATTTAAAGAAGCATTTTCAAGATTTGAAATTTTCTCCCCCTGTTTCAAATGCTTTTCCTTTGACTTAAACAAAACTCCCCCTAAATAAAATTCTCCTCTTAGTGTTCAAGAGGGTTTTTGCAATTTGTGAAGATACTACTTTCTCCCCCTTTTGAACACAATAAGATATCAATTTGAAAAACTTCATTTTTAAAATTTGGTGGTGGTGCGGTCCTTTTGCTTTGGCTAATACTCTCTCCCCCTTTGGCATGAATCACCAAAAACGGATACTTTGAGTGAAATATAAGCCCTTTGGAAATTCTCCCCCTTTGGCAAAGTAGATAGGAGTGAAGATTATACCAAATTTGGAGAGCGTTGCGGAGCGACGGCGAAGGATGAGTAATTCGATGGAGTGAAGTGGAAGCCTTTGTCTTCGCCGAAGACTCCATTTCCCTTTCAATCTATGACTTAGCATGAAATACACTTGAAGAACACATTAGTCATAGCACATGAAAGAGATATGATCAAAGGTACATAAATAGGTTATGTGTGCAAAATATCAATCAAAATTCCTAGAATCAAGAATATTTAGCTCATGCCTAAGTTTGGTAAATATTTTCTCATCTAATGGCTTGGTAAAGATATCGGCTAATTGTTCTTTGGTGCTAATATAAGAAATCTCGATATCCCCCTTTTGTTGGTGATCCCTCAAAAAGTGATATCGAATGGCTATGTGTTTAGTGCGGCTATGCTCAACGGGATTGTCCGCCATGCGGATTGCACTCTCATTATAACATAGAAGAGGAACTTTGGTTAATTTGTAACCATAGTCCCTAAGGGTTTGCCTCATCCAAAGTAATTACGCGCAAAAATGGCCTGCGGCAATATACTCGGCTTCGGCGGTAGAAAGAGCTATAGAATTTTGCTTCTTTGAAGCCCAAGACACCAGAGATCTTCCCAAGAACTGGCAAGTCCCTGATGTGCTCTTTCTATCGATCTTACAACCCGCCCAATTAGCACCTGAATAACCAATTAAATCAAAAGTGGATCCCCTGGGGTACCAAAGGCCAAACTTAGGAGTATAAACTAAATATCTCAAGATTCGCTTCATGGCCCTAAGGTGAACTTCCTTAGGGTCGGCTTAGAACCTTGCACACATGCATACGGAAAGCATAATGTCCGGTCGAGATGCACATAAATAGAGTAAAGATCCTATCATCGACCGATATACCTTTTGATCTACGGATTTACCTCCCGTGTCGAGGTCGAGATGCCCATTGGTTCCCATGGGTGTCTTGATGGGCTTGGCATCCTTCATCCCAAACTTGGTGAGTATGTCTTGAATGTACTTCGTTTGGCTGATGAAGGTGCCCTCTTGGAGTTGCTTGACTTGAAATCCTAGAAAATACTTCAACTCCCCCATCATAGACATCTCGAATTTTTGAATCATGATCCTACTAAACTCTTCACAAATAGATTTGTTAGTAGACCCGAATATGATATCATCAACATAAATTTGGCATACAAACAAATCATTTTCAATGGTTTTAGTGAATAAAGTAGGATCGGCTTTACCGACTTTGAATCCATTAGTGATAAGAAAATCTCTTAGGCATTCATACCATGCTCGTGGGGCTTGCTTGAGCCCATAAAACACCTTAGAGAGTTTATAGACATGGTTAGGATACTCACTATCTTCAAAGCCGGGAGGTTGCTCAACATAGACCTCTTCTTTGATTGGTCCATGAGGAAGGCACTCTTCACGTCCATTTGGTAAAGCTTAAAGCCATGGTAAGTAGCATAGGCAAGTAATATACGAATTGACTCAAGCCTAGCTACGGGTGCATAGGTTTCACCATAATCCAAACCTTCGACTTGTGAATACCCTTTGGCCACAAGTCGTGCCTTGTTCCTTGTCACCACACCATGCTCATCTTGTTTGTTGCGGAAGACCCACTTGGTTCCTACAACATTTTGGTTAGGACGTGGAACTAAATGCCATACCTCATTCCTTGTGAAATTGTTGAGCTCCTCTTGCATTGCCAGCACCCAATCCGAATCTTGAAGTGCTTCCTCTACCCTGTGTGGCTCAATAGAGGAAACAAAAGAGTAATGTTCACAAAAATGAGCAACACGAGATCGAGTGGTTACCCCCTTATGAATGTCTCCTAGGATGGTGTTCACGTGGTGATCTCGTTGGATTGCTTGGTGGACTCTTGGGTGTGGCGGTCTTTGATCTTGTTCTTGATCATTTGTATCTCCCCCTTGATCATTGCCGTCCTCTTGAGGTGGCTCATCTTCTTGATCTCCTCCTTCATCATCTTGAGCCTTGTCCTCATCTTGAGTTGGTGGAGATGCTTGCATGGAGGAAGATGGTTGATCTTGTGTTTGTGGAGGCTCTTCGGATTCCTTAGGACACACATCCCCAATGGACATGTTCCTTAGCGTGATGCACGGAGCCTCTTCATCATCTAATTCATCAAGATCAACTTGCTCTACTTGAGAGCCGTTAGTCTCATCAAACACAATGTCACAAGAAACTTCAACTAGTCCAGTAGACTTGTTAAAGACTCTATATGCCCTTGTGTTTGAATCATATCCTAGTAAAAAGCCTTCTACAGCCTTAGGAGCAAATTTAGATTTTATACCTCTTTTAACAAGAATAAAGCATTTGCTACCAAATACTCTAAAATATGAAACATTGGGCTTTTTACCGGTGAGGAGTTCATAAGATGTCTTCTTGAGGATTCGGTGTAGATATAATCGGTTGATGGCGTAGCAAGCGGTGTTGACCGCCTCGGCCCAAAACCGATCCGAAGTCTTGTACTCATCAAGCATGGTCCTTGCCATGTCCAATAGAGTTCTATTCTTCCTCTCCACTACACCATTTTGTTGTGGCGTGTAGGGAGAAGAGAACTCATGCTTGATGCCCTCCTCCTCAAGGAAACCTTCTATTTGTGAGTTCTTGAACTCCGTCCCGTTGTCGCTTCTTATTTTCTTGATCCTTAAGCTGAACTCATTTTGAGCCCGTCTCAAGAATCCTTTCAAAGTTTCTTGGGTTTGAGATTTATCCTATAAAAAGAATACCCAAGTGAAGCGAGAATAATCATCCACTATTACAAGACAATACTTACTCCCGCCGATGCTTATGTAAGCTATCAGACTGAATAGGTCCATGTGGAGTAACTCAAGCGGTCTGTCGGTCGTCATGATGTTCTTGTGTGGATGATGAACTCCAACTTGCTTCCCTGCTTGACATGCGCTACAAATCCCGTCTTTCTCAAAATGAACATTTGTTAGTCCCAAAATATGCTCTCCCTTTAGAAGCTTGTGAAGATTCTTCATCCCAACATGGGCTAGTCGGCGGTGCTAGAGCCAACCCATGTTAGTCTTAGCAATTAAGCAAGTATCGAGTTCAGCTCTATTGAAATCAACTAAGTATAGCTAACCCTCCAATACTCCCTTAAAGGCTACTGAATCATCGCTTCTTCTAAAGACAGTAACACCTGTATCCGTAAAAAGACAGTTGTAACCCATTTTGCATAATTGAGAAACAGAAAGCAAGTTGTAATCTAAAGAATCTATAAGAAAAACATTAGAAATAGAATGGTCAGGTGATATAGCAATTTTACCCAATCCTTTGACCAAACCTTGATTTCCATCCCCGAATGTAATAGCTCGTTGGGGATCTTGGTTTTTCTCATAAGAGGAGAACATTCTTTTCTCCCCTGTCATGTGGTTTGTGCACCCGCTGTCGATGATCCAACTTGAGCCCCTGGATGCATAAACCTACAAAACAATTTTAGTTCTTGATTTTAGGTACCCAAACAGTTTTGGGTCTTTTGACATTAGATACAAGAACTTTGGGTATCCAAACACAAGTCTTTGACCCCTTGTGTTTGCCCCCAACATATTTGGCAACTACCTTGCCTGATTTGTTAGTTAGCACATAAGAAGCATCAAAAGTTTTGAATGAAACATTATGATCATTTGATGCTTTAGGAGTTTTCTTCTTAGGAAATTTAGCATGAGTGGATTGCCTAGAACTAGATGTCTCACTCTTATACATAAAAGCATGATGAGATCCAGAGTGAGACTTCCTAGAATGAATTCTCCTAATCTTATCCTCAGGATAACCAGCAGGGTATAAAATGTAACCCTCATTATCCTGAGGCATGGGAGCCTTGCCCTTGACAAAATTAGATAATCTTTTAGGAGGGACATTAAGCTTGACATTGTCTCCCTGCTGGAAGCCAATGCCATCCTTAATGCCAGGGCGTCTCCCACTATAGAGCATGCTTCTAGCAAATTTAAATTTCTCATTTTCCAAGTCATGCTCATTGATTTTAGCAGTTAATGTAGCTATGTGATCATTCTGTTGTTTAATTAAAGCAAGGTGATCATGAATAGCATCTACATTAACATCTCTACATCTAGTGCAAATAGAAACATGTTCAACGGTAGATGTAGAGGGTTTGCAATCATTTAATTCAACAATCTTAGCATGTAAAATGTTATTCTCATCTCTAAGATTGGAAATAGAAATATTGCAAACATCTAGTTTCTTAGCCTTAGCAATCAATTTTTCATTCTCATTTCTAAGGCTAGTAAGAGAGGTATTCAACTTATCAATCTTAGCAATCAAATTGGCATTATCATTTCTAAGATTAACAAGAGAATCATCACAAACATTTAAATTCTCAACCTTAGCAATTAATTTAGCATTCTCATTTCTAAGGTTGGAAACAATGTCATGGCAAGTGCTTAGCTCACTAGTTAATTTTTCATTTTTCTCTACCTCCTGAGCATAAGCATTTTTAGTCTTAACATGCCTTTTGTTTTCTTTGATAAGGAAGTCCTCTTGGCTATCCAAGAGTTCATCCTTCTCATGAATGGCACAAATCAATTCATTTAATTTCTCTTTTTGTTGCATGTTAAGATTGGCAAAAAGAGTAAGCAAGTTATCCTCCTCATCACTAGAATTATCCTCATCACTAGAGGTTGCATATTTAGTGGAGGATCTTGATTTTACCTTCTTCTTCTTGCCGTCTATTGCCATAAGACATTTGTGGCCGACGTTGGGAAGAGGAGCCCTTTGTTGACGGCGATGTTGGCGGCATCCTTGTCGAAGGAGGAGTCGGTGGAGCTCTCGTCGGAGTCCCACTCCCGGCAAACATTGGCATTGCCGCCCTTCTTCTTGTAGTACCTCTTCTTTTCTCTCCTCTTTCCCTTCTTGTCGTCGCCCCTGTCACTATCACTAGATAATGGATATTTTGCAATAAAATGACCGGGCTTACCACACTTGTAGCACACTTTCTTGGAGCGGGGCTTGTAATCTTTCCCCCTCCTTTGCTTGAGGATTTGGTGGAAGCTCTTGATGATGAGCGCCATTTCCTCATTGTCGAGATTGGAGGCGTCGATGGGGATTCTACTTGGAGTAGAATCTTCTTTCTTCTCCTCCGTTGCTTTGAATGCAATGGGTTATGCTTTGGGTACGGAGGAGGAGGCGCCTTGCTCGATGATCTTCTTGGAGCCTTTGATCATCAACTCAAAGCTCACAAATTTTCCTATGACTTCCTCGGGAGACATTAGTTTATATCTTGGATCACCATGAATTAATTGAACTTGAGTGGGGTTAAGAAATACGAGTGATCTAAGAATAACCTTGACCATTTCATGGTCATCCCACTTGGTGCTCCCGAGGTTGCGCACTTGGTTCACCAAGGTTTTTAGCCGGTTGTACATGGCTTGCGGGTCTTCCCCTTGGTTGAGCATGAAGCGACCGAGCTCCCCCTCGATCGTCTCCCTCTTGGTGATCTTGGTCACCTCGTCTCCTTCGTGCGCCGTTTTGAGCACATCCCAAATCTCCTTGGCGCTCTTCAATCCTTGCACCTTGTTGTACTCCTCTCGACTTAGAGAGGCGAGGAGTATTGTGGTGGCTTGTGAGTTGAAGTGCCGGATTTGGGCAACTTTGTCCGAGTCATAGTCCTCATCCCCTACGGATGGTACCTGTACACCAAACTCAACAACGTCCCAAATACTAGTGTGGAGTGAGGTTAGGTGATGCCTCATTTTATCACTCCACATGTTATAATCTTCACCATCAAACATAGGTGGCTTGCCTAATGGGACGGAAAGTAAAGGAGTACGTTTTGAAATACGAGGGTAGCGTAGGGGAATCTTACTAAACTTCTTGCGCTCATGGCGCTTAGAAGTTACGGACGGCGCGTCGGAGCCGGAGGTGGATGGCGACGAAGAATCGGTTTCGTAGTAGACCACCTTCTTCGTCTTCTTCTTCTTGTCGCCACTCCGATGCGACTTGTGTGAAGGGGATTCCTTCTCCTTCCCCTTGTTGCGGGACTCTCCCGATGGAGCCTTCCCATGGCTTGTAACGGGCTTCTCGCCGATCACCATCTCCTTCTTGGCGTGATCTCCCGACATCACTTCGAGCGGTTAGGCTCTAATGAAGCACCGGGCTCTGATACCAATTGAAAGTCGCCTAGAGGGGGGTGAATAGGCGGAATCTGATAATTATAAACTTAAGCACAACTACAAGCCGGGGTTAGCGTTAGAAATATAAATGAATCCGAAAGAGAGGGCGCAAAACAAATCAACCAAGGAAATAGAGCGGATGACACGGTGATTTGTTTTACCGAGGTTCGGTTCTTGCAAACCTACTCCCCGTTGAGGTGGTCACAAAGATCGGGTCTCTTTCAACCCTTTCCCTCTTTCAAACGATCACCTAGACCGAGTGAGCTTCTCTTCTCAATCAAATGGGACACTAAGTCCACTACAAGGACCACCACACAATTGGTGTCTCTTGTTTTGATTACAAGTGTTATGGAAACAAGAAAGAGGAAGAAGAAAAGCAATCCAAGCGCAAGAGCTCAAAAGAACACAAAAATCTCTCTCTCTCTAGTCACTAATTTGTTTGGAGTGATTCCGAACTTGGGAGAGGATTTGATCTCTTTGTTTGTGTCTTGTATTGAATGCTATAACTCTTGTATGAGGTTTGAAGGCTAAAAACTTGGATACATTGAAGTGTGGTGGTTGGGGGTATTTATAGCCCCAACCACCAAAAGAACCGTTGGTGAGGGCTTCTGTCGAATGGCGCACCGGACAGTCCGGTGCGCCACCGGACACTGTCCGGTGCGCTAGCCACGTCACCAGGGCGTTGGGTTCCGACCGTTGGAGCTCTGACAAGTGGGGCCACCGGACAGTCCGGTGTTGCACCGGACAGGTGAAAGGGAAATGTGCCCTTGGGCCATTTCTAAGTATTTTGGTGATTGAGTGCCAACACAAGTGCTTTTATGCTAATCTATGCAAAGTGGTGGACAAAGTGAAAATCTTGTCAAAAGGTATGTTTCTAGACTTAGTACATTGTTTTTATGGACTAATGTATTGTGTCTAAGTGCTGGAAACAGGAAAGATTGAATTGGAAATGAGATGGCCTTGTTCAGCCAAAGTCTGCTCTGTCTGGGTGCACCGTACTGTCCGGTGGTGCACCGGATAGTGTCCGGTGCGCCAGGCTAGCTCTGGCAAACAGGCTGCTCTCGGGACTTCGACGGCGGTGTGCGGCTAAAATTCACCGGTCTGTCCGGTGGTGCACCGGACTGTCCGGTGAGCCGTTCACAGGCGAACTCGTCGCTCTCGGGAAACCATCAACGGCGTACGGCTAAAATTCACCGGTCTGTCCGGTGGTGCACCGGACTGTCCGGTGAATCAACGGTCAGCCGGGGCAACGGTCGGCCGAGGATTCCGCGCGTGACGCGTGGCCGAGCCAACGGTCACATTGGTGCACCGGACTATCCGGTGTGCACCGGACAGTGTCCGGTGCGCCAACGGCTCTCAGACTCCAACGGTCGGCTTCGCCAAATAAGGAAGGATATCTGCACCGGACAGTGTCCGGTGGTGCACCGGACTGTCCGGTGCGCCAGTCGACAGAAGGCAAGATTTGCCTTCCAGGATTGTTCTCAACGGCTCCTAGCTGCCTTGGGGCTATAAAAGGGACCCCTAGGCGCATGGAGGAGGACACCAAGCATTCCTACAACATTCCTAAGCACCAAGACCTCGATTCCGCGCATTTGTTTCTTTGTGATAGCATATAGAGCTCTAGTGGAGTTGTGAACTCATTGGGTTGTGTTGCGAGCTCTTGTTGCGACTTGTGTGCGTGTTGACACTCTGATTCTTGTGTCTTGTGTGCGTTGCTAATCCCTCCCTTGCTCCGTGCTTCTTTGTGAACTTCAAGTGTAAGGGCGAGAGGCTCCAAGTTGTGGAGATTCCTCGCGAACGGGACTAAGAAAAGCAAGCAAAACACCATGGTATTCAAGTGGGTATTTGGACCGCTTGAGAGGGGTTGATTGCAACCCTCGTCCGTTGGGACGCCACAACGTGGAGTAGGCAAGCGCTGGTCTTGGCCGAACCACGGGATAACCACCGTGCCATCTCTGTGATTGATCTCTTGTGGTTATTGTGTTTTGACTCCTCTCTAGCCACTTGGCGATTATTGTGCTAACACTTAACCAAGTTTTTGTGGCTTAAGTTTTAAGTGTTACAGGATCACCTATTCACCCCCCCTCTAGGTGCTCTCAATTGGTATCAGAGCTGTTCTCTTCACAAAGGGACTAACCGCCCGAAGAGATGGATCCTAAGGGGAAGGGTATCGTGATCAACGATAAAGAGAAGGAATCTTTCGTCAACGAGCCGAAGGATGACAAGCCTACCGACTCGGGCTCGGGCCATAGACGGAAAGATGGGAAGAAGAAGAAGACAAGGCGCATCAAGGAGATTGTCTACTACGACGACAGCGACGAGTCATCTTCTTCCCAAAAGGACAACAACGACAACGACTACGAGAGAAGGAAACCGGTTAATTCGAACTTTTCTTTTGACTACTCTCGTATTCCGCAAAGTACAAATACTCATTTGCTCTCCATTCCACTTGGCAAACCTCCTCACTTTGATGGAGAGGACTACGGATTTTGGAGCCACAAAATGCGTAGTCACCTGTTCTCTCTCCATCCGAGCATTTGGGAGATTGTGGAAAGTGGAATGAAATTTGATAGCTCGGATAGTCCTACGTTTATAAATGAACAGATTCATAGAAATGCACAAGCTACTACTGTGTTGTTAGCCTCTCTGTGCAGGGACGAATATCATAAGGTGAGCGGCTTGGACAATGCCAAACAAATCTGGGACACCCTCAGGATCTCTCATGAGGGGAATGATGTCACCTTGCTCACCAAAATGGAGTTGATAGAGGGAGAGCTTGGAAGATTCGCGATGATAAGGGGCGAGGAGCCAACCCAAACATACAACCGGCTCAAGACCCTTATCAACAAAATAAGGAGCTACAGAAGCACACGATGGACGGACCACGACGTCGTCCGCCTGATGCTAAGGTCATTTACCGTTCTTGATCCACATTTGGTGAATAATATTCGTGAGAATCCCAGGTACACCAAAATGTCGCCCGAAGAAGTTCTTGGAAAATTCGTAAGCGGGCGAATGATGATCAAGGAGGCGAGGTACGTGGACGACGCGTTGAACGGTCCAATCCATGAGCCTCAACCCATTGCTCTCAAGGCAACAAGGAGCAAGGAGGCGTTACCTAGCAAGGTGGCGCAAGTTGATGTCACACCCGAATTTTAGGGGTCCAAAACCCGGGCGCGAACATAAACACCAGGTATGCTGGGACCAAGTCTCACACATATGATGTATAGTGGCACAGGATCGAATGTCACAACTTTATATATAACAGGAGTTCTATACAAAATAAATAATTACATTATAAGGAGACAACGGTCCAGCAACCCAAAGTTGACTGGGAGACGACGACCTAGACCTCTCGCGAACTCGTCACAGCATCCTCCAAGCGCTTCATCCTGCGGTACCTGTTCTTGACCTGTGGGGGGGGGGTGTGAGACAGCAAGAGTGAGCTCACATACGTTCATCGCTCAACAAGTTGTGGGGAATAATGTGCATGAACTCGCCAAAGGTGGGAGCTCACGTGAAGTGTAAGGCTTACCAAAGAAGATGGTTAGAGCTGAGCATTGCTTTTAAAGTTGGTCAAAATTTTATTAGCAGTTACTAAGTATAAGTAAATACCAGCCCAATTAAATAGTAGAACAAAAGTAACAACTTCACCTGCGATGCAATGCATATGACAAATTGAGTTTAAGTTCCATAAAATCATGTGAGGGTCCGAGCCGCTCATGACCGTGAGCACGGCTAGTATACTAGTTTTACACTCTGCAGAGGTTGCACATCTTTACCCACAAGTCGTGTATCCCATGTCGCCAGGGTTTGCAAGGCCCTTAGACACTACCGAGGTGAATGGCTAGGGATCCACTACGAGGCCTTTACAAAGTTCCACTAGCTTCCGAAAACCCGCTACAGTTTATAGGAAGTTCCAATGCAGGAATCCCTTGCAGGACCGCCATCGCAGCAAAATCCTCCCGAGGGCCTCCCTACACTGACCACTCCCCTACTGCCCTTGCCCCTTTCGGGTAAGGTAGTCTTCCACTAGCTTTCCTAATTAATCAGCCAAGGGGTCCCATTCCTCCCTTGTGGTAGCACTGTTTTCCCGGGTGGTCGCTCCATGTTCCAATTAACATAATGATCTTATCATGAACAATAAATAACAACTGATAACAAAAGTGTAATCATGAATAATGTATCTCCATACCCAAAACCACATATAGCACTAGCAAGTACTACCCAGAAAGTTCAGTGGTAAACAAGGTATAAAGATAGACAAACTAAGGTAACCTATTGGGTCCCATCAAGATTAACCTATGCAGATCATTATGATTAATTAGAACATGAGTGGGTAAAAAGAAGTGATCAAGGGCACAACTTGCCTGGGACTTGAGATTTCCAGGTACCAACTTGCTCTTCAGATGACACGTGACCTCGCTCTAGTCGTAGCAATACAAACAAACATTGTATAGGCAAAATTAACATTACACCAAACATAAGTACAAACTGAATAATAATAATCTACGCGTTGCTACGAGATCGTAGGAACAAGAATCACTAAATTTGGAGTTATAGTTATTTAGTTATGAATTTCTGAAGTTATTAAGCACCTAGAACAGATTAATTCAAATGAACAATTTTGCTTCAAGTTTCATGGCTAAACAGTGTTACTAGTTGATATACAATATTAAAATAAAATTATTGCAACTGGAATGACTCAATTTGGAGTTAAAATGAATTTAATATGAATTATACAAGTTTCTGGATTTATTTTTGTATTAAAAATCAATTTCCTATATCATTTATTCATTTTTAATGATTTCTGAACTGCGCACAAGATATCACAAGAGTCCAGGGGCGATAGCGAAAAAGTGACCCAGACTCAAACTATACCGCCGCAGGATGGCGGGTTTATTACTGGATTCTTCAGTGGCTCTTTTACAAAATCAAACGACGAAGGGGTATGGTGCATTATGGGTCGTCCGATCGTCCATCAAGCACCCAGATTAGATTATTCTTAAATGTTCTCACACTCTCTACCGGCCGTTGGATCATAACTCAATGGCACCGATTAGGTTTTCTTCTAAGTGAACCGGTACGCATTTACTCCCATCGGATCAGAATCCAAGGGCTCATATTTTAAAGAACCCCGACAACCCAGGTCCGCACGATGTCCATCCAACCGCCCAAACTGTTCCAACCGAACGGCTGCGCCATGTCTAATCTAGGCCGCCCAAAGTCGATCGGACGATCCGAAGATCGCCCCCAACCCCCAGGCTAACGCGGCGGCGCTGCCCACCCGACCACGGCGGAGGCCATGGCCGGCGCGCCCAATCCCCGAATTTTGGCTCCCAAACTTAAATCCGAACTGCGCTATACGTAGAGGAGGACGAGGAGATCCGTTCGGATGGGTTTCTTACCGGGATTAGAGGCAGCGAGCACCCAGTCCACGGCGTGAGGCGGGTCTGCGGCGGCGTACGGTCTACAGCGAGAAATTCCCAAGGCACGGTCCAAAATTTGCGAGCGGCGCGGCTTCGACCAACCCACCACAAGTCCGGGGAAGCCCCAAGGCACAACGACGGGTCCACAGTGGCAGGCGCGATGAAATTCACCCACGGCGGCGGCACATTTCCTAGCTTCTTCCCTCACGGTGCTCAGTGTTCTTCAGCGCGCCCATGGTTCAATGCGATGGTCCGCGACCCGGCCTTAAATAGTCGAAGGTGGGAGCGAAGTCCGCGCGTTTGTTACACCGACCTCCACGGAATTCGCGGTGGTTGGTTCCATCGTTGCCGCACGAGGTGGACGACGGTTCTGGCCTCCCTGGCCCACCTGCCAGAGGCGCGAGACGCCCAGTTGACCACCATGGAGAGCAAAGTTCCTGAGAGGCTGGCGAGAGCGACCCACCGACAGAGGTCCACGCGGCGCGCGGCATTTGCGGTGCTTGTTGCAATTGAAGCGGAGTTGGGGAAGATACTGCTGACGATCGGGCCCACGTTGCAGTGACCAAAACAAAAGGAAAAAGAAAGGGGAAGAGGCTGGTTTGGGCCGCGCGGGACTCAGTAGAAGTGGGCTGGGGCGTGGAGAAAAGTGGGCCGGCCAGGAAAAATGGCCCAAGCGCAGGCAGTCTTTCCCCTTTTTATTTTCTTTTATATCTTTCTTATTTTGTTTCCTAGTTTTCAAATTTGGATTTCAAGTTCAAGTTTTGGTCTTGAATTTGCACTCAAATTTTATTGAACAAACAGAAGAACTCAGCATGAGAGCAAATCCTTAATTTTATTTATTTATTTTACCATATCTATGAAAAATGATTTTAAATACACCAATTATGCTCACACCTTGTATATTAATCTTTAATATTTATTATTTTGTTAAAGGATACCTTAGCTTAAATACTTTTAGAAGATGTTTATAAATGTTTTATTCAATAAATTAACTCATATAAGGATTTTATATATATTCACATATTGGAAAACATATTTATTCAAGTTACAGACTAAAATTTCTTAAATTACCCAAAATATGATTTTAGGGTGTTACAAATCCTACCCCCCTTAAAAATAATCTCGTCCTCGAGATTAGTAATAAAAGGGATGTATGCTCACATTGTTCTCGGAACATATGCACAAACAAAGAAATCTCAGCATGAGGTATAATTCTTTAACAAAACATAGGGTCAATAGACCTTATTATTCCTTCTAAAATAATATCATATCATCTACTAACTAAAGTAACATTTAGATCTTACAATTAATCATAATTTATATATATGTTTATGTAGCTTGGTGGAGCTGGTGGTGGTGGTGGAGGTTGTTGTTGTTGTTGTCTCTCCAACCGCGCTTGCCTTATTTCTTGGCGGACCTGACGTATTTCCTCGCGTTCTTGTCTTATCTGATTTTGCATCTCGGTCACCAGGTCTGTTAATTGTTGTATTACCAGTCTTTGGGCAGCAACCACTTGTTCGGTTTCAATAGGTGGAGGATTTGGAGAATTCATTTCTGTTTGCTGTTGCGTGATAATCTTTCCTTTCCTGGTATTGACCATGAAAGTTAGAAGCATATGGTAATAGTTTTGCAAAGGAAATTATTCAATAAGCGGAATAAATAAGCTAGTAGCTGGTTATAATCTGAAGATTCTTTAGTAGGGCTTAATCTTTGTTTTATGTTCAGATTGAGGTAACCAGTCGTATAAGGTGAATATCCAAAGGTAGGATAGAATTTTGTCACGATTAGATATATATGGGTGAGATAGACTACATGATGTAGGTCAAAATCTGGTTTGATGTCAGGTGGTGGTTGATAGATTATGCAATCCATTAAGACTCTATTGATTGGGTAAGTTATGTAACTTGTTATATAGGTCGAGTTGTTGTGTATGGCCAAGTTGATATAAGTCTCCAAATTAGGCTTAAGTGATTTAGGAGTATGGCCTTATCCTTTCTACCAGCATTAAGTAACTCACACTAGATTAGACCATATTAAATTAGATATGATCTCGATTAGACTAGTTTAAGTTAGATAGATTTATCAGGGTAAGATATATCTTGTTAGGATATGTTAGAATCTTTTGAGATAGGATGGGGTATACGGTGTAGGTAGGTCAGAAGCTCTATTAGGTTAACACGGAGGGGTTATGCAACTATCGGATGGGTAAGGTAGTTGCATATGTATATGGTCAAGTTAATCTAGGGCATCAATTTAGCTTAAATCATTTTTATAGGAGTGAGGTCTAATCCATTTCACTAGTACTAACTAATTTATTAAATAACTCACTTTAGATTGGATCATATTAGATTAGATGGAATCTAGATTATATCAGTATCATTAGACTAGATAATATCTAATTACATTGGATTAGATCATGGTTGTTACACTAGTGCGGGATAAATATGCTTATTGGGGCAAGATGAATCCATAAGGATAAGATAGAATCTTTTAAGGTCAGTTAGATCTATTAGGATGAGATAAAATTTTTTTCAAGATAGATTATCTTTTAAGATAAGATGGATCTATGAGTGTAGGATAGAAGCTTTTAAGATGAGATGGATATTGTTAGACTAGATACTCTAGTTTGTCTAGTTATTTTTATGAGTATATTTTCCCCTATATGTATATGCAGATGTAATTGTGGACATTACTCCACAACTCATCACACTCAATCAAAAATCTAAATCAGACATGTATCACAAGAACAAACATTCAAGTGCATAGATACTCATAAAAATAGTTTTTGTTTTTGTTTCTAAGATTAGGTCTCCTAGTCCTAAGAGTCACTTTAGGTACGGGATTTCAAAGTGTGAAATCCACATTTGTCTTTAGAAGGAATAGGTAAGAATAATCAGAGTGAAGCGGAATTAGATGAGAAAAGATTAGGATAAATTTAGAAAGAATTCGAGTAAGATAAGCAGGTAAGGGTTTATCCATTTCTATCTAGGTTTCGTCCTACAGTCAACATTCCTCTGATACCACTTCTGTCACACCCGAATTTTAGGGGTCCAAAACCCGGGCGCGAACATAAACACCAGGTATGCTGGGACCAAGTCTCACACATATGATGTATAGTGGCACAGGATCGAATGTCATAACTTTATATATAACAGGAGTTCTGTACAAAATAAATAATTACATTATAAGGAGACAACGGTCCAGCAACCCAAAGTTGACTGGGAGACAACGACCTAGACCTCTCGCGAACTCGTCACAGCATCCTCCAAGCGCTTCATCCTGCGGTACTTGTTCTTGACCTGTGGGGGGGTGTGAGACAGCAAGAGTGAGCTCACATACGTTCATCGCTCAACAAGTTGTGGGGAATAATGTGCATGAACTCGCCAAAGGTGGGAGCTCACGTGAAGTGTAAGGCTTACCAAAGAAGATGGTTAGAGCTGAGCATTGCTTTTAAAGTTGGTCAAAATTTTATTAGCAGTTACTAAGTATAAGTAAATACCAGCCCAATTAAATAGTAGAACAAAAGTAACAACTTCACCTGCGATGCAATGCATATGACAAATTGAGTTTAAGTTCCATAATTTAATCATGTGAGGGTCCGAGCCGCTCATGACCGTGAGCACGGCTAGTATACTAGTTTTACACTCTGCAGAGGTTGCGCATCTTTACCCACAAGTTGTGTATCCCATGTCGCCAGGGTTTGCAAGGCCCTTAGACACTACCGAGGTGAATGGCTAGGGATCCACTACGAGGCCTTTACAAAGTTCCACTAGCTTCCGAAAACCCGCTACAGTTTATAGGAAGTTCCAATGCAGGAATCCCTTGCAGGACCGCCATCGCAGCAAAATCCTCCCGAGGGCCTCCCTACACTGACCACTCCCCTACTGCCCTTGCCCCTTTCGGGTAAGGTAGTCTTCCACTAGCTTTCCTAATTAATCAGCCAAGGGGTCCCATTCCTCCCTTGTGGTAGCACTGTTTTCCCGGGTGGTCGCTCCATGTTCCAATTAACATAATGATCTTATCATGAACAATAAATAACAACTGATAACAAAAGTGTAATCATGAATAATGTATCTCCATACCCAAAACCACATATAGCACTAGCAAGTACTACCCAGAAAGTTCAGTGGTAAACAAGGTATAAAGATAGACAAACTAAGGTAACCTATTGGGTCCCATCAAGATTAACCTATGCAGATCATTATGATTAATTAGAACATGAGTGGGTAAAAAGAAGTGATCAAGGGCACAACTTGCCTGGGACTTGAGATTTCCAGGTACCAACTTGCTCTTCAGATGACACGTGACCTCGCTCTAGTCGTAGCAATACAAACAAACATTGTATAGGCAAAATTAACATTACACCAAACATAAGTACAAACTGAATAATAATAATCTACGCGTTGCTACGAGATCGTAGGAACAAGAATCACTAAATTTGGAGTTATAGTTATTTAGTTATGAATTTCTGAAGTTATTAAGCACCTAGAACAGATTAATTCAAATGAACAATTTTGCTTCAAGTTTCATGGCTAAACAGTGTTACTAGTTGATATACAATATTAAAATAAAATTATTGCAACTGGAATGACTCAATTTGGAGTTAAAATGAATTTAATATGAATTATACAAGTTTCTGGATTTATTTTTATATTAAAAATCAATTTCCTATATCATTTATTCATTTTTAATGATTTCTGAACTGCGCACAAGATATCACAAGAGTCCAGGGGCGATAGCGAAAAAGTGACCCAGACTCAAACTATACCGCCGCAGGATGGCGGGTTTATTACTGGATTCTTCAGTGGCTCTTTTACAAAATCAAACGACGAAGGGGTATGGTGCATTATGGGCCGTCCGATCGTCCATCAAGCACCCAGATTAGATTATTCTTAAATGTTCTCACACTCTCTACCGGCCGTTGGATCATAACTCAATGGCACCGATTAGGTTTTCTTCTAAGTGAACCGGTACGCATTTACTCCCATCGGATCAGAATCCAAGGGCTCATATTTTAAAGAACCCCGACAACCCAGGTCCGCACGATGTCCATCCAACCGCCCGAACTGTTCCAACCGAACGGCTGCGCCATGTCTAATCTAGGCCGCCCAAAGTCGATCGGACGATCCGAAGATCGCCCCCAACCCCCAGGCTAACGCGGCGGCGCTGCCCACCCGACCATGGCGGAGGCCATGGCCGGCGCGCCCAATCCCCGAATTTTGGCTCCCAAACTTAAATCCGAACTGCGCTATACGTAGAGGAGGACGAGGAGATCCGTTCGGATGGGTTTCTTACCGGGATTAGAGGCAGCGAGCACCCAGTCCACGGCGTGAGGCGGGTCTGCGGCGGCGTACGGTCTACGGCGAGAAATTTCCAAGGCACGGTCCAAAATTTGCGAGCGGCGCGGCTTCGACCAACCCACCACAAGTCCGGGGAAGCCCCAAGGCACAACGACGGGTCCACAGTGGCAGGCGCGATGAAATTCACCCGCGGCGGCGGCACGTTTCCTAGCTTCTTCCCTCACGGTGCTCAGTGTTCTTCAGCGCGCCCATGGTTCAATGCGATGGTCCGCGACCCGGCCTTAAATAGTCGAAGGTGGGAGCGAAGTCCGCGCGTTTGTTACACCGACCTCCACGGAATTCGCGGTGGTTGGTTCCATCGTTGCCGCACGAGGTGGACGACGGTTCTGGCCTCCCTGGCCCACCTGCCAGAGGCGCGAGACGCCCAGTTGACCACCATGGAGAGCAAAGTTCCTGAGAGGCTGGCGAGAGCGACCCACCGACAGAGGTCCACGCGGCGCGCGGCATTTGCGGTGCTTGTTGCAATTGAAGCGGAGTTGGGGAAGATACTGCTGACGATCGGGCCCACGTTGCAGTGACCAAAACAAAAGGAAAAAGAAAGGGGAAGAGGCTGGTTTGGGCCGCGCGGGACTCAGTAGAAGTGGGCTGGGGCGTGGAGAAAAGTGGGCCGGCCAGGAAAAATGGCCCAAGCGCAGGCAGTCTTTCCCCTTTTTATTTTCTTTTATATCTTTCTTATTTTGTTTCCTAGTTTTCAAATTTGGATTTCAAGTTCAAGTTTTGGTCTTGAATTTGCACTCAAATTTTATTGAACAAACAGAAGAACTCAGCATGAGAGCAAATCCTTAATTTTATTTATTTATTTTACCATATCTATGAAAAATGATTTTAAATACACCAATTATGCTCACACCTTGTATATTAATCTTTAATATTTATTATTTTGTTAAAGGATACCTTAGCTTAAATACTTTTAGAAGATGTTTATAAATGTTTTATTCAATAAATTAACTCATATAAGGATTTTATATATATTCACATATTGGAAAACATATTTATTCAAGTTACAGACTAAAATTTCTTAAATTACCCAAAATATGATTTTAGGGTGTTACAGTTGAGGCGGCAGGGCTCAATGATGATGAGATGGCTCTCATCATCAAGCGCTTCAAGACGGCGCTCAAGAGTCGCAAGGGACAGCCAAGCAAGACCGAAGCCAAGGGGAAGCGCTCATGCTTCAAATGCGGTAAGATTGGTCATTTTATTGCTAACTGTCCCGATAATGAAAGTGACCAGGAACACGGGAGCAAGAGGGAAAAGAAGAAAAATTACAAGAAGGCCAAGGGCGAGGCACATCTAGGAAAAGAGTGGGATTCGGATTGCTCCTCCTCCGACTCCGACAATGAAGGACTCGCCGCCACAACCTTCAACAAGTCATCCCTCTTCCCCAACGAGCGTCACACATGCCTCATGGCAAAGGAGAAGAAGGTATGTACTCGAGACAGTACTACTTATGATTCTTCTAGTGATGATGAGTCTAGCGATGAGGAAATAGATTACTCTAGCTTGTTCAAGGGATTGGATAGAAATAAAATTGATAAAATCAATGAATTGATTGATGCCTTGAATGAGAAGGATAGACTCTTAGAGAAACAAGAGGACCTTTTATATGAAGAGCATGATAAATTTGTTAGTGCACAAAATTCACTTGCTTTAGAAGTTAAACGGAATGAAATGCTTTCAAGTGAAGTGTCTGCATGTCATGACTCTATCTCAAGCTTAAAAAGAATTAACAATGATTTAAATGCTAAATTAGAAGTAGCAAATAAATCTAACTCTTGTGTAGAACATGTTATGATTTGCACTAGGTGTAAAGATTTTGATATTGATGCTTGTAGTGAACACCTAGTTTCAATTTCTAAATTAAATGATGAATTGGCTAGTCTTAATGCCCAACTTAAGACTAGCAAAAGTGATTTCGATAAGCTAAAATTTGCAAGGGATGCCTATACGATTGGTAGAAACCCCTCAATTAAGGATGGACTTGGCTTCAAGAGGGAAGCCAAGGACTTAACAAGCCATAAGGCTCCCATCTCCACCAAGGAGAAAGGGAAGGCCCCTATGGCTGGTAGTGCTAAAAAGAACCATGCTTTTATGTATCATGACAGGAGACAATCTAGAAATGCTTATAGGAGTTATAATGCATATGATGCTTTTCATTCTCATGCCATGTTTGCTTCTAGCTCTTCCTATGTGCATGATAGAAATGTTGGTAGGAGAAATGTTGTTCATAATATGCCTAGGAGAAATGTTGTCAATGTTCCTACGAAAGTTAATGAACCTTCTACAGTATATCATGCTTGCAATGCTTCTTTTGCCATTTATAGAAAGAATAAGAAGGTGATTGCTAGGAAGCTAGGGGCCAAATGTAAGGGAGATAAAACTTGCATTTGGGTCCCTAAGACAATTGTAACTAACCTTGTAGGACCCAACAAGAGTTGGGTACCTAAGACCCAAGCCTAAATTTGCCTTGCAGGTTTATGCATCCGGGGGCTCAAGATGGATTATCGACAACGAATGCACAAACCACATGACGGGAGAGAAGAGGATGTTCTCTTCCTACGTCAAGAACAAGGATCCCCAAGATTCAATAATATTCGGTGATGGGAACCAAGGCAAGGTAAAAGGGTTAGGTAAAATTGCTATTTCGTCCGAGCACTCTATTTCTAATGTGTTTTTAGTTGAGTCGCTTGGATATAATCTGTTATCCGTTAGTCAATTATGCAATATGGGATATAATTGTCTATTCACAAATGTAGATGTGTCTGTCTTTAGAAGGTGTGATGATTCACTAGCTTTTAAGGGTGTACTAGACGACAAACTTTATTTGGTTGATTTTGCAAAAGAAGAGGCCGGTCTAGATGCATGCTTAATGGCTAAGACTTGCATGGGCTGGTTGTGGCATCGCCGCTTAGCACATGTGGGGATGAAGAACCTCCACAAGCTTCTAAAGGGAGAACACGTGATAGGTCTAACTAATGTGCATTTCGAAAAAGATAGACCTTGTGTAGCTTGTCAAGCAGGAAAACAGGTGGGAGGCCCTCATCACACCAAAAATGTGATGACCACATCAAGACCCTTGGAGATGCTTCATATGGACCTTTTCGGACCCGTCGCCTATCTAAGTATAGGAGGAAGTAAGTATGGTCTTGTTATTGTTGATGATTTTTCCCGCTTCACTTGGGTATTCTTTTTGCAGGATAAATCTGAAACCCAAGGGACCCTCAAGCGCTTCCTCAGGAGAGCTCAAAATGAGTTTGAGCTCAAAGTGAAGAAGATAAGGAGCGACAACGGGTCCGAATTCAAGAATCTTCAAGTGGAGGAGTTCCTTGAGGAGGAGGGGATCAAGCATGAGTTCTCCGCTCCCTACACACCTCAGCAAAATGGTGTGGTAGAGAGGAAGAACAGGACGCTCATCGATATGGCGAGGACTATGCTTGGAGAGTTCAAGACCCCCGAGCGTTTTTGGTCGGAAGCCGTGAACACGGCTTGCCACGCCATCAACAGGGTCTATCTTCACTGCCTCCTCAAAAAGACCTCATACGAGCTGCTAACTGGTAACAAACCCAATGTGTCTTATTTTCGTGTATTTGGGAGCAAGTGTTATATTCTTGTGAAGAAAGGTAGAACTTCTAAAATTGCTCCCAAAGTTGTAGAAGGGTTTTTATTAGGTTATGATTCAAATACAAAGGCGTATAGGGTCTTCAACAAATCATCGGGTTTAGTTGAAGTCTCTAGCGACGTTGTATTTGATGAGACTAATGGCTCTCCAAGAGAGCAAGTTGTTGATCTTGATGATGTAGATGAAGAAGACGTTCCAACGGCCGCAATGCGCACCATGGCGATTGGAGATGTGAGGCCACTGGAACAAAAGGAGCAAGATCAACCTTCTTCCTCAACAAAGGTGCATCCTCCAACCCAAGATGACGAACAGGTACCTCAAATGGAGGCGTGTGATCAAGGGGGAGCACAGGATGTCCAAGTTGAAGAGGAAGAAGCACAATCGGCACCTCCAACCCAAGTTCAAGCGATGATTCAAAGGGATCATCCCGTCGACCAAATATTGGGTGATATTAGCAAGGGAGTAACTACTCGTTCAAGATTAGTTAATTTTTGTGAGCATTACTCCTTTGTCTCTTCTATTGAGCCTTTCAGGGTAGAAGAGGCCTTGCTAGATCCGGACTGGGTGTTGGCCATGCAGGAGGAACTCAACAACTTCAAGCGCAATGAAGTTTGGACACTAGTGCCTCGTCCCAAGCAAATTGTTGTGGGAACCAAATGGGTGTTTCGCAACAAACAGGACGAGCACGGGGTGGTGACGAGGAACAAGGCTCGACTTGTGGCAAAAGGTTATGCCCAAGTCGTAGGTTTGGACTTTGAGGAGACGTTCGCTCCTGTGGCTAGGCTAGAATCAATTCGTATTTTGCTAGCATATGCCGCTCACCATTCTTTCAGGTTGTACCAAATGGATGTGAAGAGCGCTTTCCTCAACGGGCCGATCAAAGAGGAGGTGTACGTGGAGCAACCCCCTGGCTTCGAGGATGAACGGTACCCCGACCACGTGTGTAAGCTCTCTAAGGCGCTCTATGGACTTAAGCAAGCCCCAAGAGCATGGTATGAATGCCTTAGAGACTTTTTAATTGCTAATGCTTTCAAGGTTGGGAAAGTCGATCCAACTCTTTTCACTAAGACTTGCGATGGTGATCTTTTTGTGTGCCAAATTTATGTCGATGACATAATATTTGGTTCTACTAACCAAAAGTCTTGTGAAGAGTTTAGCAGGGTGATGACGCAGAAATTCGAGATGTCGATGATGGGCGAGTTGAACTACTTCCTTGGGTTCCAAGTGAAGCAACTCAAGGACGGCACCTTCATCTCCCAAACGAAGTACACGCAAGACTTGCTAAAGCGGTTTGGGATGAAGGACGCCAAGCCCGCAAAGACGCCGATGGGAACCGACGGACACACCGACCTCAACAAAGGAGGTAAGTCCGTTGATCAAAAGGCATACCGGTCTATGATAGGTTCGTTGCTTTATTTATGTGCTAGTAGACCGGATATTATGCTTTGCGTATGCATGTGTGCTAGATTTCAATCCGATCCTAAGGAATGTCACTTAGTGGCCGTGAAGCAAATTCTTAGATATTTAGTCGCTACGCCGTGCTTCGGGATCTAGTATCCAAAGGGGTCTAACTTTGACTTGATTGGATACTCAGATTCCGACTATGCTGGATGTAAGGTCGATAGGAAGAGTACATCGGGGATGTGCCAATTCTTAGGAAGGTCCCTGGTGTCGTGGAACTCTAAGAAACAGACTTCCGTTGCCCTATCCACCGCTGAGGCCGAGTACGTTGCCGCAGGACAGTGTTGTGCGCAACTACTTTGGATGAGGCAAACCCTCCGGTACTTTGGCTACAATCTGAGCAAAGTCCCACTCCTATGTGACAATGAGAGTGCTATCCGAATAGCGGAAATCCTGTTGAGCACAGCCGCACAAAGCACATTGACATCCGGCATCACTTTTTGAGAGACCACCAGCAAAAGGGAGATATCGAAGTGTTTCATGTTAGCACCGAGAACCAGCTAGCCGATATCTTCACTAAGCCTTTAGATGAAAAGACCTTTTGCAGGCTGCGTAGTGAGCTAAATGTCCTGGATTCGTGAAACTTGGATTGATTTATAGCATACATGTGTTTATGCTTTTGATTATGTTCATTCTACATATTGTTGCTTATTGTGGTGCTCAAGTTGTACAAACACTCCCTGGACCTCACAAGTCCTGTTTGCAAGTGATGCACATATTTAGGGGGAGCTGTGCTACAACTTGACCCTTTGAGACTAACCGTGTACTTGAGTTTCGTTGTTTTAGTCTCCAAGGAAAATTGAAAGGGAAAAGGTGGACTTGGACCATGCAAGACTTCCACTGCACTCCGATGAAAAGAGTAACTTTTCCAAGTTCATCTTCATACTCTTATTGCCTTTGTGTTCTTATTTGAAGATTTTGGTGAGGCAATGGGGTTAAAGGGCCAAGATTGATCTCGTTTTGGTGCTTGATGCCAAAGGGGGAGAAAATAAAGGCTAAAGCAATAAATGGATCAGCTACCACTTGAGAAATTTTGAAATTTTGAAATAGTAGATTAGAGCTTTTGGTTTGTCAAAACTCTTTTATTGTCTCTTATGTCAAAAGTTGGCCTCTTGTGGGGAGAAGTGTTGATTATGGGAAAAAGGGGGAGTTTTTGAAATCTTTGATCAAATTTCTTTGGAAAACCTCTCTTTATGTCTCTACAAGTGGTCTTGACTTAGAGATAGGAATTTGAGTTTGATTTGCAAAAACAAACCAAGTGGTGGCATAGAGTGATCCATATATGTCAAATTTGAATCAAAACAACTTTGAGTTCTTAGTTGAATTGATTTTGTACTTGTTCTACTTGCTTTATGTTGTGTTGGCATAAATCACCAAAAAGGGGGAGATTGAAAGGGAAATATGCCCTTGGGCCATTTCTAAGTATTTTGGTGATTTAGTGCCCAACACAGGTGCCTAATTGTAAAATGGTGGACAAAGTACAAATCAAGAATAAAGGTACGTTTCTCAGACTTAGTACATTGTTTTATGGACTAATGTATTGTGTCTAAGTGCTGGAAACAGAAAAAATCGAGTTGGAGAAGAGATGGCTCGAACAGCCAAAGTCTGCCCAGTCTGGGTGCACCGGACTGTCCGGTGGTGCACCGGACAGTGTCCGGTGCGCCAGGCTGGCTTGGGCAAAGTGGCTGCTCTCAGGACTTCGACGGCGGTGTACGGCTAAAATTCACCGGACTGTCTGGTGTGCACCGGACTGTCCGGTGGGACGCGCACAGGCGAACTCGTCGCTCTCGGGAAACCATCAACGGCGTACGGCTAAAAATTACCGGACTGTCCGGTGAGCCAACGGTCGGCCGGGTCAATGGTCGGTCGCGCAATCTGCGCGGGACACGTGGCCGAGCCAACGGCTAGAAGATGGCACCGGACTGTCCGGTGTGCACCGGACATGTCAAGTGCACCAACGGCTCCCAGGCTGCCAACGGTCGACTGCGCTGTTTATGGAAAGAAATCGGGCACCGGACTGTCCGGTGCGCCAGACGACAGAAGGCAAGAATTGCCTTCCCAGATTGCTCCCAACGGCTCCTAGCTGCCTTGGGGCTATAAAAGGGACCCCTAGGCGCATGGAGGAGCAAACCAAGCATCCTTTGAGCATCATTGATCACTCACACTTTATTCTCGCACACTTGTTCGACATTTTAGTGATTTGAGCTCCGTTCTAGTGTGCTAGTCTCTTGAGCTCAAGTCTGGGTTTTGCGTGTGCGTATTCACTGTGATCTTTGTGTCGTGTGTGAGTTGCTAATCCCTCCCTTGCTCTGTGATTCTTCGTGAACATCTTGTGTAAGGGCGAGAGGCTCCAAGTTGTGGAGATTCCTCGCAAACGGGATTAAGAGAAGCAAAGCAACACCGTGGTATTCAAGTTGGTCTTTGGACCACTTGAGAGGGGTTGATTGCAACCCTCGTCCGTTGGGATGCCACAACGTGGAGTAGGCAAGCGTTGGTCTTGGCCGAACCACGGGATAACCACTGTGCCATCTCTGTGATTGATATCTCTTGGTTATTGTGTTGTGTTGAGATCCTTCTCTAGCCACTTGGCATATTACTGTGCTAACAAGTAACCAAGTTTTGTGGCTTAAGTTTTTGAAGTGTTACAGGATCACCTATTCACCCCCCTCTAGGTGCTCTCACCAGTGCCCATACAACAAGGACATGCGCCACACTCTTCGGAACTGCCGGGATTTCAAGCATTCCGTTGGGCACGGCCGACCCTTCCAACCTTTACCTCCTCCTCCGCCGCGGGGAGGACCAGAAGAACCACGACGACCCCAGCAGCAGGAGGAGGGAGGAGGAGCCTTCCCGCGCGTTGACAGGGAGGTCAATGTCATCTTCAGCGGACACGGATCGCAGGAGAACAGAAGACAACAAAAGCTCAACGATCGCCAGATATTGGTGGCGACCACCGGCCCTCCCGCCCCATACCGGTGGTCGGAGCACCCGATCACCTTCACTCGGGCGGATCAATGGCTCAACTTCGACCATCCGGGCAAATACCCGCTCCTCGTCGATCTGGTGATCCGAGAGAGCAGGGTGAAGAAGGTGTTAGTGGACAGGGGGAGCAGCATCAACGTCACCTTCCCCCGGACACTCCGAGGCTTGGGAGTTCACCTCAAAGAACTCCACGAGTCAGACACTCCCTTCTTTGGCATCGTGCCAACTGAGGGAGAATACCCGCTGGGCCACATCTACATGCCTGTCACCTTCGGGACTCCGGAAAACTACAGAACCGAGTTCCTGAGGTTTGAAGTGGCAAACTTCGACTGCGGGTACAACGCCATCGTCGGGAGGCCGGGACTGGCAAAATTCATGGCCATTCCGCATTACACGTACATGATATTGAAGATGCCGGGACCGCAAGGAATCATAACTGTGCGTGCCGACCTCCAAGGCGCCGCGGAATGTTTCCGAGTGGCCATCCAGGCAGCCCTCGCTACTAAACCGTCGGCAACTTCTTCGATCCAGGCAAACTCTAAGCCTGAGGAAGACCATACAGCACCAGCGAATGAAGCTCGAGCTGCGACCTCTATGCGGCCGACTGAAGAAACTAAAAGGATCAATCTGGGGTTTGCTGATGAACGCAAAACTACCATCATCAGCTCTAGCCTGGATGATAAATAGGAAGGCGCGCTCGTCCAGTTTCTGCAAGACAACCGAGACGTATTTGCATGGCAACCTGCGGATATGCCGGGAGTCCCGAGAGAACTGGCCGAGCACAAACTGAAGGTCTATCCCCATGCAAGACCGATCCGGCAAAAGCTACGTCGTTTCACGCCCGACAAGAGAGAGGCCATTCGCGCTGAGCTGGCCCGCTTGGTCGCGGCCGGATTCATTAGAGAAGTGTTACATCCCGAGTGGTTAGCCAACCCTGTTCTTGTACTCAAAAAGAATAAAGTGGATTGGCGCATGTGCGTCGACTATACTGATCTCAACAAAAATTGTCCGAAGGATCCCTTCGGGCTCCCAAGGATAGATCAGGTGGTAGACTCCACCGCCGGATGTTCGGTGCTGTCTTTCTTGGATTGTTATTCGGGATACCATCAGATTAGCTTGGCAAAAGAAGACGAGGAAAAAACGGCGTTCATCACTCCGTTTGGTGCTTTCTGTTATACCTCCATGCCGTTTGGCCTCAAAAATGCTGGAGCGACTTATCAGAGAGCCATTCAAACATGCTTAGCCGATCACTAGGGCAAGCGTGTGGAAGCCTACGTAGACGACGTGGCAATCAAAACGGAAAACTCGGAAAACTTCATCGAAGACTTGCAGCTGGTTTTCAACAGTCTACGACGGTATCGGTGGAAGCTTAATCCCGAAAAATGTGTCTTCGGGGTACCAACGGGGAAGCTACTCGGATTTATTGTCAGCCACCGGGGAATTGAAGCTAACCCGGAAAAGATTGAAGCTATCATGAAAATGGAAGCTCCACGATCACAAAAGAAGGTTCAACGACTTACCGGATGTATGGCCGCTCTGAGCAGATTTATATCCAGGCTAGGAGAAAAAGGTTTACCGTTCTACAAGCTGCTCAAGAAGGTGGACAAATTTCAGTGGACTTCAGAAGCGCAGGAAGCCTTGGATGCACTGAAAAAATTCTTGACAACCCCACCAGTACTGAAACCACCACGGCGAGCCACATCAACTCAACCGGCTGAAGATCTGTTGCTATATATCTCTTGCACAACTCACGTGGTAAGCACCACGTTGGTAGTCGAGCGAGCGGAAGAAGGACATGCCTACCCTGTGCAACACCCCGTTTACTTCATCAGTGAAGTTCTGGGACCCTCGAAGAAAAAGTATCCTCAAGTGCAGAAGCTATTATATGCAGTACTTCTAACTGCCCGCAAGCTGCGTCACTACTTTGATGACGACAAAGTCATAGTAGTCACCAGTTTTCCGATAGGGGATATCCTCCACAACAAGGAAGCCATTGGCCGAATAGCCAAGTGGGCCTGTGAACTGGGGTCTCATGACATCGAATTTCGACCTCGTACTGCCATTAAGTCTCAAGCATTGGTAGACTTCGTCTTAGAATGGACTGAACAACAAATACCAGAGAGCCCGGAAACTGCAGAAGTATGGAAGATGTATTTTGATGGCTCGCTAAAGCTACAGGGAGCAGGTGCAGGAATTCTCTTCATCGCGCCCGGAGGCGAACACCTCAAATATGCCCTCCAACTGTTATTTCCAGCCTCTAACAATGCAGCCGAGTATGAAGCCCTGGTCCATGGACTAAACATCGCCATATCATTAGGCATCAAGAGATTAATGGTATACAGAGATTCTCTGGTGGTCATAAGTCAAATAAACAAAGAATGGGACTGTTCGAATGATTCGATGGGAAAATACTGCACCGCCGTCCGGAAACTAGAAGATAAGTTTGAAGGTCTAGAATTTCATCATGTGGAGAGAGATCGAAACACGGCAGCCGATGTATTGTCCAAGTTAGGATCCAGCCAAACTCAGGTCCCACCCGGAGTCTTCGTGCAAGAAATACCACGACCGAGCATCTCAACAGATCAAGCAGAAGAATGTAATACCGTGGGTCAACCCGGGTCAGACCTTGATGACTGGAGAAGACCGATCATCAGATATATAAAGAATGAAGAGGAACCAGATGACAAAAATGCAGCTGAACGCATCGCCAGACAGTCAGCCCACTACACACTCATTGGAGAAACATTATACAGAAGGGGTGCATCGGGCGTCTTCATGAAGTGCATTCTCTCATCCACTGGGAAGCAACTTCTAGATGAGGTCCATGCCGGGCAATGTGGAATACACGCGGCATCCAAGACACTAGTCGGGAAGGTCTTCAGGTTAGGATTTTATTGGCCAACAGCGAAAAACGATGCAGCCGAGTTAGTTCAGAGGTGCGAAACCTGCCAGTACTTATCAAAGCAACAACATTTACCAGCATAGAAATTGCAGACCATACCAGTAACTTGGCCCTTCGCATGCTGGGGACTGGATATGATTGGACCTTTCAAGAAAGCTCAAGGAGGGTACACTCATGTACTGGTAGCAATCGACAAGTTCACCAAATGGATAGAATTCAAACCCATTGCTTCCTTAACCTCAGCCAAGGCCGTGGAATTCATACAAGACATAATATTCAGATTCAGAATACCAAACAACATTATAACTGACTTGGGATCCAATTTCACAAGTTCAGAATTCTTCGATTTCTGCAAGCAAAAAGGCATTCAGATCAAGTATACTTCGGTAGCGCACCCGAGGGCCAACGGGCAGGTTGAGCGAGCCAACGGGATGATACTGGAAGCACTCAGGAAAAGGGTCTTCGAAAAGAATGAGAAGTTCGCAGGGAAGTGGATAAGGGAATTGCCCTACGTCGTTTGGAGCTTAAGAACTCAGCCAAACCGAGCTCTACATGGAAATACTCCTTTCTTCATGGTTTATGGGTCAGAGGTAGTATTACCCGCTGATCTCAAGTTCGGGGCGCCAAGGTTGGTCTTCGAAAGCATAGCAGAAGCCGAAGCTACTAGGCTGGAGGACATCGATGTACTCGAAGAAGAATGGTTGAATGCAGTAATTCAATCAGCGCGGTACCAGCAGACTCTGAGACGCTATCATGACAAGGTCGTACGACAACGATCCTTCTCAGTGGGAGATCTCGTCCTCCGCCGAATTCTTACGGGGGAGGGACGACATAAGTTGTCGCCCTTATGGGAAGGACCATTCATAGTAGCAGAAATCACTCGGCCGGGATCATATCGTCTAACTCAGATAGACGGCACAGAAGTTGGGAACT
The DNA here is from genome assembly GCA_029449295.1 of Zea luxurians. Taxonomy (NCBI): domain Eukaryota; kingdom Viridiplantae; phylum Streptophyta; class Magnoliopsida; order Poales; family Poaceae; genus Zea; species Zea luxurians. Next base: position 2,324,526 of record JAOPSE010000047.1, read on the forward strand.
CCTGGAATATAGAACACCTCAGAAAGTTTTACCCCTAGCTGAATTTCAAAAGCTATCGGGACGACAATGTACTCTGTAAAACGGGAGATATGTCATCAATAAAGAAGACTTCAAAGATACTCAATTTGTTCATGATTGACTGGCACTCTTACATAACTCGGGGTGACCACTATGCCCTGCTAACGGAGCAATCGACTTAAGTCGGCAAAGACTTAAGACGGTGCAACATGCTCACGCTTACATAACTCGGGGTGACCACTATGCCCTGCTAACGGAGCAATCGGCTTAAGTCGGCAAAGACTTAAGACGGTGCAACATGCTCACGCTTACATAACTCGGGGTGACCACTATGCCCTGCTAACGGAGCAATTGGCTTAAGTCGGCAAAGACTTAAGACGGTGCAACATGCTCACGCTTACATAACTCGGGGTGACCACTATGCCCTGCTAACGGAGCAATCGGCTTAAGTCGGCAAAGACTTAAGACGGTGCGACATGCTCACGCTTACATAGCTCGGGGTGACCACTATGCCCTACTGACGAAACAATCAACTTAAGTTGACAACGACTTAAAGCAATGCAACATACTCGCGCTTACGAAACTCGAGGGATGACTTCTATATCCCGCAAACAAGTCTCAAAAACCATTACACAGCCTTTCCACTGCTACAAATTTATGCACTGTTGAACTCTAAAACAGTAGGAGAATAGCAATATCATTCAAAAGCTAAACTGGCGTCCTCTAACAAATATATGATCGTGCTAACCGCGCGCTCAAAGCACGCAAAATATCCCTCTATTTCGTGATGTCTTTCTCAGGAGCAACCGACGAGGAGGGGCGACTTGAGGAATCAAGCGCAGCATTCACATCAGCCCTTATATCTTCAGGAACGACCACACCAGGTCTCCTCATCAAGATTCGTCCCGCTCAAATGGCCTTATCCATGGCCCTGTCGCGCTGGGCTCTCAGAGTACTAGAAGTCTCTTCAGCAACCTTGACAGCCAACTAGGCAGCCTCTAGCTCCTGGGTAACAGATTTCTTGGAAGCACGCAGATTCTTGATGACAACGTCTTTAGCCGATATCAACTCCCTAAGACGAATCACATCATCCAAGGACTCCTGCAGCTTATAGCGAAGATTGTCTAACTCCTCCATGGAAAAGCGATGACTCCTCTCCAGGATGGTCAGCGAGTTGCTAGAATCACGATATAGTCTGTCGAGATTGTCGCGAGATGCAGCAAGGGCGCTTTTTTCTTCCTGCAAACAAGAATCAACCCCTTTCAAATATCAAACAAACAATAGGAACACAGCAACGCAAAAGTACAGTTTCACAAGTCACCTTTTCAGAATCAAGCTGAATGCGCAGAGAAGAGCTCAGGGCATTGGCATCATCTAAGGCAGCAGAAACCCGAGCTAGTTCAGTCTGGCTTTGAGAATACTTTTCTTCAAAGTCAGAGCACCGCTGGACCAGCTCAGCTTGATCCCGAGAATGTTTTTCTTCAAGAGTGGTAATTTGCCGAGTCACAACTAGCAGGAAATAATCAAGCAAAAAGGATCAGGATATAAAGCAGTTCAGTAATTCAGGACAAAGAGAAGCAAAAAGGCACTAACCAGCATTGGTCACCTCCAAGTCAGAAACACGTTGTTGAAGTATCACCGGATTCCAACATGCAAGAGACAAAGCTCCTTCTGGAACAGAAGCACCCTGCAACCTCAGCTGACTAGCCATCCCGTCTACCAAAGCCAGATAAGAAGAACAGATGAGTGTAATGACAGCAGTTCACACAGCGCAAAAGTTAAGACAAGATATATTACAATACCTGAAGATTGGAAAAGAACGAAGGGGCTCCCAGATCATGAGGGATCAATTGATGGCCTGGCGTAAGGTCACCACCCGAAGCAGTTGGCAACAAACCAGCAGAAACCAACTCAGTGCCATCAACAGGGCTCAAGACTTGGCCAGCGGGGACGCTGCCCTCCAAAGCGACTCCCTGGTTTGAAGCTTGGGCGACCACCATACAGCCGGAGTGCGGGGGCGATCCCACATGAACGTCCATGGAAGTACAAGAGGGGGACCTTGCTGGGACACCCACGGGGGCTGGGTCGTAGTTTTCACTACCCACACGAGCCGGATCATCTCCGGCAGTACCCTCGGGGGCTGGACAGTGGCTGGCACTTTCCAACCGAGCCGAGTCACCCTCGGCAACACCCTCGGGGGCTGGGTAAGCATCAACACCATCCTTGAGAGCCGAGTTCTCTGCAGTGGCCACTTCTAAGGCTAAAGGCCCCTCAGTTGCTTCCATGGGACCGAGATGATTCAAATCAGTCTCCTAGCCTTCAGGACCACGCTCTAAGGTCGATGAGGCGCGGGATGACCTCAACCCAGCATCAAGCACATCAGCACAAACCTCCATCATACCGTCATCCGCTGACTCTAACAAAAGGTCCTCTGGAACCATATCCTCCAGGGTCTGATCAAAGTTTGCCAGAGATAACTCCTGTAGGCCAACGAGGGCTGACAAAGCAGGAGAAGGGACTCCACTGCTCTCCCCACTGGCAATATACTGTCGACTGTTCTTCTGGGTCAGAGGGACTTCGTCTTCTTCCTCCCTGTCATTTTCATCAACAACATAAGCGTCACACCCATTGGGTTCAGCAGCAGTTGGAGCACACCCATTGGGGTCAGCATCAGTGAAATCAGGCACGGGAACCTTCTCAGCAGCAGGAGCTGAGGGACCAACACCCCGATCCAAACCAGACACTTGCCGGAGACGTCTCTTTTTCTTTTTCTGCTCATCCGCAGAAGAACCAGGTTGATTGGCTCGGCAAGGGCGTCTTGAGCGAGCATTGGCAGGCTTCTGAACATCCAAAGTTATACTAGCTTCTGAAAGAGGCACCACCACCAATGTCCCAGCAGGAGCAGCATCAGGGGAGTCCTCAGCCAGAAAATCAAGCATAGCACTTATTTCTGCATCACTAGGATCCAAGGGCACCTCAAAGTGGACTTGCCGTTCGTCGTCAGGAATTTCCCCGAGCGAAGCAACCAATGTGTTAACCTCCTCGGCAGAGGGTCGCACTCTAAGGCCCAAACCGTCATCAGTAACAGGTGGATTCGACACGAAAAAAGTGAAGGTCTTGGGAGAAGGCAGGTTCCATGCTGAATATGCCACTGGGGCGCCAATATTTGATACTTTGCCTCTAAGGATCGTCTCAAGTCGGTTCACTAAGTCTACAGAGGGAATTCTCCTGTTGGTAACCCGAGTCGGATCAGCCAAGCCTCTGTACAGATAAGCTGGGTATGCTCTGTCCTTCAACGGCTGAACATTCTTGAAAACAAAATCAGCAACTACAGCTTCAGCAGTCAGGCCCTTTTCTTTCAGCAGACCAACTTCAGCTAGCAAAGCCTTCGCTTCAGCTACCTCCTGATCTGTGGGAGACTCAGTCCAGCTCGGAGTGCGAACGTCCGACTGTCTTCCCGACCGTGTAGGGAGGGAATTTCCATGGTTCTCAACAATAAACCATTCCAAGCGCCATCCCTTGATGCTGTCTTTAAGTGGAATTTCAAGATACTCAGTCTTTCTCCCACGGCGCATCTCCAAACTAGCACCCCCGACCAGCTGATGTTGACCCCCGGCCATTCCAGGACGGCAGTGATACAAATACTTCCACAACCCAAAATGTGGCAGCACACCCAGGAAAGCTTCGCACAAATGAACATAAATAGAAATTTGAAGAATAGAATTGGGATTCAGGTGGGTCAAGTTAAGGTGATAAAAATCAAGGAGGCCGCGGAAGAAAGGTGAAACGGGGAGAGCGAGACCGTGGAGAAGAAAGGGAACGTAAATCATGGATTCATGAGTATCCTCTGTCGGGACAGTGACCCCATGACAAATTCGCCAAGAACAAAGCTCCCTCGGGGGAAGAACCCCGATGGACACGAGGTGGAGGAGATCAGACTCGGAGACAACGGACATGTGATTACCCGCGAAAGGCAATTGGCTGTTGGGGTCGATAGGGGGAATTACTGCAGCAGATGAACTCGAAGCTTTTCTCTTGGGCGCCATCTCGAATCTACTGGCGAACAGAGCGAGAGCTGAATTGCAGAGAGAATTTGGAGGCAGGAAAACAAGAACTAGGGCACGGAAAGCAGAGGCGGCTGAAAGCGCTGTATAAACAGGATATTCCTGAGCTGGATGCCGTTTCCAAAAGCGCCCAGTCAGCACCCGGCGGTTACTTCTAAAACACCAGTGTGCCACATCATCACTCGAATGAGTCGGAGGAGTCAGCTCCCATCTAGTCACTCGGCGGTTACCTCTAAAACCCTGATGTACCACATCATCACTCGGCCATTATCCTCAAAAGTGGCCGACGCGGCCCGTTTTAACTCAGCTGTCATTTCTAAGACGCTGACGTTATCACCAATGTCTTCAGTTGCTCGGCGGCTATCTCTAAAGCACCGATGATGTCTTCATTCGCTCGGCATTTACCTCTAAAGCGCTGATAATGTCTTCGGTCACTCGGCAGCTATCTCTAAAGCGCCGATGATGTCTTCATTCGCTCGGTAGTTACCTCTAAAACGCCGACGCAGCCTTCAGTCATTCCGTCGCTGACACAGTTTCGTAATCACTCGGACGCTGTCTTAAAAGTGCAAATGGTGACAATAATAGCTTGGCCATCACAAAACGTCGGCGTGATGCCCGAGTTATTTAGTTACTATCCCAAAGGAGGAAGGACTCAAAAACTCGGCGTTGATCCTAATTGACAATTTAGTTGATTAAGGGCTCAAAATCTGCACAGAAGGGACGAAACTGTTCTTCATTAAGGGAGTTTTCATACTTACAAATCAACTCATTATGAGTTGATAACTTCCCTATTGCTACAACTACTACTGCTACTACTACTACAACTACGCTACACTATACTACTTTACATTACTAATATTACTATATTATACTACTTCTAATCTATACTAATATTTAAAAACCAGTGGCATTAGCCACTGGCCTTGTTGCCGCCCCTGCTGCTGCCACCGCTGCCCCTGCCGCCGCTGCTGCCGCCCCCGCCGCTGTTGCTGCCCCTGCCGCTGCTGCCGCCCCCGCCACCGCAGTCACCGTCGTCGTCGCCGCCACCGCCTCCGTCGTCGTCGTCGTCGTCGCCCTCGCCACCGTCGCCGCCGTCCTCCTCAGACGAGTCCTCCTCGTCCGAGGAGTCCTCCGACTCATCCGAGCCCGCGAGCCCGGAACGCTCGACGGCCCGGATGTAAGTCCAGACCTCCGCCTGAGCCCCTGGGAGTCGTCTGAATCATCAGATGACTCACGCAGAGGGATGGGAGCCGGAGACCCCTCGGATTCAGAGGAGAACTCCTCCTCTGAATACTCCGAGTCACCAAAATCCTCAGACGGAGGAGTTGGCTCGCGCTTGTGTTTCTTGCCCATGGTGGAAATGCAGGTAGAAGAAAGAAAGCAGGCAGTGGAGAACAACGAGAGATGTGAAAAAACCAGGCAGGCAAAGGCACTATTTATAGGAAAAGAAGGCAACCGCTCACCTCCAACCGTGGTCACTGAACAGTCGCGAAGCATTCAATACACACTTCAACCCGTCTGAAGACGCGCGGCTGACGCCGTTTCACGCAATGCAACACCCATTGGGACTCCAGTCAAACAGCACAGAAGATATGATTACACCCACCGTCACATCACATTACTACTCAGAAGCAGCCGGTTAAAACACTCAGCGTACCAAGCCGTCTCTTACCCACACCCATTAGGGGGGACGCCCAGGAATTATCAGTATATTTTTCAAAAAACTGTCACATCCGTGCAGGGCGTGCAATGAACACCCCAAGACAAAAATGAGATATCAGTAAGGATCAGAGGAAAGCCAAATATAGCCGGTGAAGTACAAAATCGGACCGATGGAAGCGACGTGAAGACTAGCCAGGGAACGTCCATCAAATGTCCAATCAGTCACAGAGCAAATAAATTGCACCACTTAGCGAGATATGAGCAGATCTCGAACTCGGCTGCAAAAGACAAAATACATGCTGACCTCAGATGCAAAATAGTGATGACATAATGCTGACCTCTAAAGCATAATATGGATGACATAATGCCGACTTCTAAGGCATCCAAAAACGAAAAAGGAGAGAAAGTATGGCTCTCGGTAAAAGGACACGAGGGAAAGACCTTTGAGAGGATTGTTTTCAAAAATCCACTCAAAGCTCGGGGGCTACACCCATTGGGTGCACCTTCGGTGCACCCCATGGATCACCATCTCAAGCCAAGGTAGTGCCGACTTCTAAAGCATAAGACGAGATTAAAAGACAAGGCTGGACCTCAATCAGAACACGAGAAGAAAACAAAAATGATTTCTGATGAAGACCTTCGAGTAGATTATCTTCTAAAATCTACTCGAAGCTCGGAGGCTACACCCATTGGGTGCACCCCTGGTGCACCCAATGAAATTCAAGGTCTTGCAAAATAATAAGCCGACTTCTAAGACACAGATGTGAGGCAGAACCACAGATTTCGAGTGAAGAAAAGCAGAAGAAGACAGTAAGAAATAATCTTCACCAGACTGCCCGAGAAGCATTTCTTGTTGTAAGGATAACCTGCAAGTTGGGCCTAGGATCTTTGGGCCGATTATCTCAAAATCAACCCAAAGATCGGGGGCTTGTGGGGGACAGATATCCCCCGGGTCCACTAGCAGAGTAAAAGACCTCACGAAAGGCCCAAGGGCCCGATAAATCGTAAGGTCATTTCTTCATGGGAGTACGGCCCGAACCTGTAAACATTGTCTCTAGCCTCTCGTGCGTCTGGCACGAACCATTTTGCTACAGTCGGCGACACCACCCTGCTCCTAAAAGACACCTCGAGGGGCAACCCCAGGTGTGCGGTCGGACCCAAAACACCGACAGGCTGCTCTTGGGACTTCGACGGCGGTGTACGGCTAAAATTCACCGGTCTGTCCGGTGGTGCACCGGACTGTCCGGTGAGCCGTTCACAGGCGAACTCGTCGCTCTCGGGAAACCATCAACGGCGTACGGCTAAAATTCACCGGTCTGTCCGGTGGTGCACCGGACTATCCGGTGAATCAACGGTCAGCCGGGGCAACGGTCGGCCGAGGATTCCGCGCGTGACGCGCGGCCGAGCCAACGGTCACATTGGTGCACCGGACTGTCCGGTGTGCACCGGACAGTGTCCGGTGCGCCAACGGCTCTCAGACTCCAACAGTCGGCTTCGCCAAATAAGGAAGGATATCTGCACCGGACAGTGTCCGGTGGTGCACCTGACTGTCCGGTGCGCCAGTCGACAGAAGGCAAGATTTGCCTTCCAGGATTGTTCTCAACGGCTCCTAGCTGCCTTGGGGCTATAAAAGGGACCCCTAGGCGCATGGAGGAGGACACCAAGCATTCCTACAACATTCCTAAGCACCAAGACCTCGATTCCGCGCATTTGTTTCTTTGTGATAGCATATAGAGCTCTAGTGGAGTTGTGAACTCATTGGGTTGTGTTGTGAGCTCTTGTTGCGACTTGTGTGCGTGTTGACACTCTAATTCTTGTGTCTTGTGTGCGTTGCTAATCCCTCCCTTGCTCCGTGCTTCTTTGTGAACTTCAAGTGTAAGGGCGAGAGGCTCCAAGTTGTGGAGATTCCTCGCGAACGGGGCTAAGAAAAGCAAGCAAAACACCGTGGTATTCAAGTGGGTCTTTGGACCGCTTGAGAGGGGTTGATTGCAACCCTCGTCCGTTGGGACGCCACAACATGGAGTAGGCAAGCGCTGGTCTTGGCCGAACCACGGGATAACCACCGTGCCATCTCTGTGATTGATCTCTTGTGGTTATTGTGTTTTGACTCCTCTCTAGCCACTTGGCGATTATTGTGCTAACACTTAACCAAGTTTTTGTGGCTTAAGTTTTAAGTGTTACAGGATCACCTATTCACCCCCCCCTCTAGGTGCTCTCAATAGGTCCTGTAGACTGTCCGGTGCGCCTTCTGGCGCTGCTCTGACCTCTGCGCGCAGGCGCGCATTTAATGCTCGTTGCAGACGACCGTTGGCGTGAAGTAGCCGTTGCTCCGCTGGCACACCGGACAGTCCGGTGTTACACCAGACAGTCCAGTGAATTATAGCGGAGCGGCTCCCCAAATTCCCGAAGATGGCAAGTTCGAGTTGATCCTCCCTGGTGCACCGGACACTGTCCGGTGCGCCAGACCAGGGCTGCCTTCGGTATACTTTGCTCCATTGTTTTGAACCCTTTCTTTTGACTTGTATTGGTTTGTTGTGAACCTTTGGCACCTGTAGAACTTATAATCTAGAGCAAACTAGTTAGTCCAATAATTTGTGTTGGGCAATTCAACCACCAAAATTCATATAGGAAAAGGTTTGACCGTATTTCCCTTTCAGCTGGGGACAACAAATACAGACTCATCAAATCGGCCCTCAATGGCCGGTTCAAGGGATAGCTCTGATATTTACTCAAGCAACATCATAGAGCCGACTTGGGAGACCTTGTCGGCTGACGAACAGCTCCAATTCGAGGAGCACAAGGAGCAGATGATCCAAGAGGCGAAAGCAAAGTTCTTGGCCAACTTTAAAGTGGACAGGAACAACAAGGTCGTCCGACATCGGGCGACGGATCCGGCTTCGCTCCAACCCACACCAGATATCCTCAATGTAAGTAATACAAACGAGCTACAATCTCTTAGAAATTATGTAGATGAACAGCATGAACAAATGCAAAATATCATAGGGGGTATGCAAAACAATTATAGGAGACTAGTACGTGCATTTGATAAATCTAATATCGCAAATTTTCCTTCGCACGAGGTTGAATTAGGGGGTAACACACGTAATACATCGGCTATAGGTTGTCGCGACCAGTCACAACCCTTTTATGGGATGTCGATGGACACATACCCTGAGCAACCGCAAATCGGCAGCAAATCAGCCGATCTGCACATGCCCGGACCGTCCGCACGTGAGCGCGGACCGTCCGGGCCAGCCACAGTCGGGCCCATTTTTAATGAGTTACCAACAAATGTACCCGAGCCACATTGTTTAGCGCAAAATTCAAACTACCCAGTCGGACCGTCCGCATACCACGATGGACGATCCACATATAATCACGGACGGTCCGGGACAATGTCCGGACAGTCCGCGCATGACCTTTTTGAGGAGGATTGTTGCCCGAATCCTCACCCATCCCAGCAACACTTCCCATCACACTATGCGATGCCTCAGCCTAATAATATAAAATTCAGAGCCCAGGAAAGCTTTCCGGCCCCGCCTAGAAGGCCGGAAAGGAATGACCAATCCTATGAGCCATATAGGGCAAACGGCAGTGCACCACATAGCTCAAACCAATGGGGGGAAAGACAATATGCCAATATCCAGCCAACCCCACCCATGTTTGACCAGAGAGCCGGTGGTCTCGCACTGGCTGCCATTGATATAGTGAGGGAGGAAATAGCTGGGGCGTTCTGAGATAAGCTCGGAGTAAGCATGATCCCTGGAGGCAATCATATCGGAAACCTTATGACAGCCGATTTGATCACCACGCATACCCACAGGGAACCAGGATACCCGAATTCTCAAAATTTTCGGGTGACCAGGGAAAGAGCACGCGCGAACACATAGGCCAGTTCCTAGCACAATTGAGAGAATTAGCCGACATAGAAGCATTTCGCGTACGTTTATTTTCATTATCTTTAACAGGAACCGCGTTCGCATGGTATGCCACTTTACCTCCTAATTCTATTTCGTCATGGGGGGATTTAAAACAAAAATTCCATGATCACTTTTTCTCTAGCGACTATGAGTTAGATTTGGTAGACCTAGTGGCCTTGCGACACGGGAAGGACGAATTGGTTAATGACTATATCCGGAGATTCCAAGATACCAAAAACTGATGCTTCCAAATTCATTTAGCGGAAAAACAATTAGCAGGATTAGCCTTTAATGGTCTGCGATATTACTTAAAAGAAAGATTAGAAGGCATCCAATTTTTTACGCTAGCACAGTTACACCAAAGAGCTTTGGCCTGTGAAAGTCGAAGCAAAGAAACTGCTAAAACAATTCGTCACAACGTGCATACAGTAGAGTGCGACCTAAGTAGCTCTGATGATGAATCAACAGAAGTGTATGTTGCTGAAATGGTTTGGCCAAAGCAGGCCAAACCTTTGGCTTGTTCCTCCCTACAGCCGGTTCAAAAGAAACGGCAAGAGGAGGTTAAATTTACATTTAATGTTGGCAAATGTGATAAAATATTTGATGAATTACTCAAAAATGGCAACATTAAAATAAATCACACTGTTCCATCTGCTGACGAGCTAAAGCGTCGTGCATACTGCAAGTGGCATAACTCATTTTCTCATGCCACCAATGATTGTAACGTGTTTCGACGACAGATTCAATCGGCCATTAACGAGGGACGATTGGAATTTCAGGAAATGCAGGTGGATACAGAGCCCTTTCTAATGAACATGATCGACATCGAGGGCAAGAAAGTCCTGGTTCGGCCAGACACAGCCGATAAAGGCAAAGGCAAGGAGATAGTCATCGGCAATGCAAGAGAGGCTGATGAGAATCATAAAATTTCTTGCAGGAAAGTGGTGGCAGAGAAGACTCCTGATGGAGGGGAAACTCTTAAGGTGACCATCACGACCTCCAGCACTGGGGGGCAAGCACGGACCAAGGAGCAGGAACCCGTGCTGCGCACCGCGGACGGTCCGACACACAGGCGCGGACGGTCCGGGACCCCGCTGGACGGTCCGGAGAACTCCAACGGACGGTCCGGCCGTGCTCAAGACTCACAACGGCCACGTACTTTCAAACCACGACGATCAGAGATAGGCACATGGAAAACAAATACATTCAAGGCAGCTGGGCGGTTGGTCAAAACCGGTCCGACTTTCGATCAATTATTGTCTAAATACGTAAAAAAGAAGGTCGGCCCCAGTGACCGGCCAACAAAGTGACCCCGCTCACCCATTCATGAGCAACGTCAGGTCAGGCCGATTGGACCACCCCACCAGTCGGAAGAAATGAAAGGTCATACCGTACAATTGAGACCTAACATACCTACATGGACACCTCCACCCCCTTATCCGCCTATGTCATATCCATACATATATTTACCTCCACCATATGTCCCAAATCAAATGTGGAGCATGCCACCATATCCATTTGGGATGCCATGGCAGATGCTTTGAGCAGAAAGAGTCAAGTCAATCTGATGGTCGCTCGTCCGATGCCTTATGAGTTGGCCAAGGAGTTTGACAGGTTGAGTCTCGGGTTTCTGAACAATTCGCGAGGAGTCACAGTTGAGTTGGAACCTACCTTGGAGCGGGAAATCAAAGAAGCGCAGAAGAATGATGAGAAGATCAGTGAGATCCGGCGACTGATTCTAGATGGCAGAGGCAAAGATTTTCGTAAAGATGCAGAAGGTGTGATATGGTTCAAAGACCGCTTGTGCGTTCCCAATGTCCAATCCATTTGGGAGTTGATTCTCAAGGAAGCTCATGAGACTGCTTATTCGATTCACCCTGGTAGTGAGAAGATGTATCAGGATCTGAAGAAGAAATTCTGGTGGTACGGAATGAAGAGGGAAATCGCAGAGCATGTGGCTATGTGCGATAGTTGTCGAAGAATTAAGGCAGAGCACCAGAGACCAGCTGGATTGTTGCAACCGTTGCAAATTCCTCAGTGGAAATGGGATGAAATCGGTATGGATTTCATAGTCGGATTGCCTCGCACACGAGCCGGCTACGATTCTATTTGGGTAGTAGTGGACCGTTTGACCAAATCAGCCCACTTCATACCAGTCAAGACCAACTACAGCAGTGCAGTGTTGGCAGAATTGTATATGTCTCGGATCGTTTGTCTTCATGGTGTACCAAAGAAGATAGTGTCAGACAGAGGAACGCAGTTCACCTCTCATTTCTGGCAGCAGTTGCATGAGGAGTTGGGCACACATCTGAATTTCAGTTTAGCTTATCATCCATAGACAGATGGTCAGACTGAAAGGACCAATCAAATTCTTGAAGATATGTTGAGAGCCTGTGCGCTGCAAGATCAGTCCGGATGGGATAAGCGATTGCCTTATGCAGAGTTTTCCTATAACAACAGTTACCAGGCCAGTTTGAAGATGTCACCATTTCAAGCGCTCTACGGGAGGAGTTGTAGAACTCCGTTGCAATGGGATCAGCCTGGGGAAAAGCAAGTGTTCGGGCCAGACATTTTGCTTGAAGCCGAAGAGAACATCAAGATGGTTCGAGAGAACCTGAAGATAGCGCAATCAAGGCAGCGAAGCTATGCAGACACAAGAAGAAGAGAGCTGAGTTTCGAAGTCGGAGACTTCGTCTATCTGAAAGTGTCACCGATCAGAGGAGTCAGAAGATTCGGAGTCAAAGGCAAGCTAGCACCCCGCTACATTGGTCCGTACCAAATTCTCTCAAGGCGTGGAGAAGTGGCCTATCAGCTCAGCCTACCAGAGAATTTGTCCGCAGTGCATGATGTCTTTCATGTGTCTCAGTTGAAGAAGTGCTTGCGTGTAAAAGAAGAGCAGTTGCCAGTGGAAGGTCTTGAAGTCCAGGAGGACTTGACCTACGTTGAGAAGCCAGTGCAAATCCTTGAGGTTGCAGACAGAGTCACCCGAAGGAAGACCATCAGAATGTGCAAAGTCAGGTGGAATCACCATTCAGAGGAAGAAGCAACCTGGGAGCGTGAAGATGATCTGTTGGCTAAATACCCAGAGCTCTTTGCTAGCCAACCCTGAATCTCGAGGGCGAGATTCTTTTAAGGGGGATAGGTTTGTAACGCCCTGAATTTGGGGGTAGATTTTTTTCTTCTTTTCCCTCACCAAATTCAGGCGTTACCCTTTGAAAGGGAATTAGGCTTACACCTAGTCCCTAATTAATTTTGGTGGTTGAATTGCCCAACACAAATATTTGGACTAACTAGTTTGCTCTAGTATACAAGTTATACAGGTGCCAAAGGTTCACACTTAGCCAATAAAAAGACCAAGTATTGGGTTCAACAAAAGAGCAAAAGGACAACCGAAGGCACCTCTGGTCTGGCGCACCGGACTGTCCGGTGTGCCACCGGACATGTCCGGTGCACCAGAGGACTCCAACTCAAACTCGTCACCTTCGGGAAATTCCAGAGGCGACTCCACTATAATTCACCGGACTGTCCGGTGTACACCGGACAGTGTCCGGTGCTCCAAGGAAGAGCGGGCTCAGGAACTCGCCAGCCTCGGGAATTCGCTTCGACTGCTCCGCTATAATTCACCGGACATGTCCGGTGTACACCGGACTGTCCGGTGTAACTGCGGGGCAACGGCTACTTCTGGCGCCAACGGCTACCTGCGACGCATTAAATGCGCGCCAGCGCGCGCAGAGGTCAGGCACGCCCATGCTGGCGCACCGGACACTCTACAGTACATGTCTGGTGCGCCACCGGACATCCAGGCGGGCCCAGAAGACAGAGCTCCAACGGTCGGAACCCAACGGCCTTGGTGACGTGGCTGGCGCACCGGACTGTCCGGTGTGCACCGGACTGTCCGGTGCACCATACGACAGCCACCCTGCACCAAACGGCTAGTTTGGTGGTTGGGGCTATAAATACCCCCAACCACCCCACATTCAAGTCATCCAAGTTTTCCCACTTCAACTACTTACAAGAGCTCTAGCATTCAATTCTAGACACACCAAAGAGATCAAATCCTCTCCAAATTCCACACAACACCCTAGTGATTAGTGAGAGAGATTTTCTTGTGTTCTTTCGAGCTCTTGCGCTTGGATTGCTTTCTTCTTTCTTTGATTCTTCATTGCGATCAAACTCACTTGTAATTGAGGCAAGAGACACCAATCTTGTGGTGGTCCTTGTGGGAACTTTGTGTTCCAAGTGATTGAGAAGAAAAGCTCACTCGGTCCGAGGGACCGTTTGAGAGAGGGTAAGGGTTGAAAGAGACCCGGCCTTTGTGGCCTCCTCAACGGGGAGTAGGTTTGAGAGAACCGAACCTCGGTAAAACAAATCCGCGTATCTCACTTCATTATTCGCTTGTGATTTGTTTTACACCCTCTCTCCGGACTCTATTATATTTCTAACGCAAACCCGGCTTGTAGTTGTGATTATTTTTGAGAATTTCAGTTTCGCCCTATTCACCCCCCCTCTAGGCGACTTTCAATTGGTATCAGAGCTCGGTGCTTCATTAGAGCCTAACCGCTCGAAGTGATGTCGGGAGATCACACCAAGAGGGAGATGGAGACCGGCGACAAGCCCACTACGAGCCACGGGAGCACTTCATCGGAAGAGTCCCGCACCAAGAGGAAGGAGAAGAAGAAGGACTCCTCCAAACGGAAGGAGAAAAGATCTTCTTCTTCTCACCACAAAGAGAAGAAGGAAAAATCTTCTTCCCACAAGTCGCATCGGAGAGGCGACAAGCACAAAAGGATGAGGAAAGTGGTCTACTACGAGACCGACACTTCATCAACATCGATCTCCGACTCCGATGCGCCATCCGTAACTTCTAAGCGCCAAGAGCGCAAGAAGTTTAGTAAGATCCCCTTACACTATCCTCGTACATCTAGACATACTCCATTACTTTCCGTTCCATTAGGCAAACCGCCAACCTTTGATGGCGAAGATTATGCTAGGTGGAGTGATTTAATGAAATTTCATCTAACCTCACTCCACAAAAGTATATGGAATGTTGTTGAGTTTGGAGCACAGGTACCATCCATAGGGGATGAAGATTATGATACGGACGAAGTGGCCCAAATCGAGCACTTCAATTCCCAAGCCACAACCATTCTCCTCGCCTCTCTAAGTAGAGAGGAATATAACAAGGTGCAAGGATTGAAGAATGCGAAGGAGATTTGGGACTTACTCAAGACCGCGCACGAAGGTGATGAACTCACCAAGATCACCAAGCGGGAAACGATCGAGGGGGAGCTCGGTCGCTTCCGTCTTCGCCAAGGGGAGGAGCCACAAGATATGTACAACCGGCTCAAAACCTTGGTGAACCAAGTGCGCAACCTCGGGAGCAAGAAGTGGGACGACCACGAGGTGGTTAAGGTTATTCTAAGATCTCTCATTTTCCTTAACCCCACTCAAGTTCAATTAATTCGTGGTAATCCTAGATACACACTAATGACTCTCGAGGAAGTAATCGGGAATTTTGTGAGCTTTGAATGTATGATTAAAGGCTCAAAGAAGATCAACGAGCTTGATGAACCCTCCACGTCCGAAGCACAACCGGTGGCATTTAAGGCGACGGAGGAGAAGAAGGAGGAGTCTACGCCGAGTAGATAACCAATTGACGCCTCCAAGCTCGACAATGAGGAGATGGCTTTAATCATCAAAAGCTTTCGTCAAATCCTCAAGCAACGGAAGGGGAAGGATTACAAATCCCATTCCAAGAAGGTTTGTTACAAGTGTGGTAAGCCCGGTCACTTTATTGCTAAATGTCCATTATCAAGTGACAGTGACAGGGATAACGACAAGAAGGGCAAGAGGAGAGAAAAGAAGAGGTACTACAAGAAGAAGGGCAGCGATGCCCATGTTTGCCGGGAGTGGGACTCGGACGAGAGCTCCTCCGACACCTCCTCCGATGAGGACGCCGCCAACATCGCCGTCACCAAGGGCCTCCTCTTCCCCAACGTCGGCCACAAATGCCTCATGGCAAAGGACGGCAAAAAGAAGAAGGTTAAATCCAAATCCTCCACTAAATATGTGTCTTCTAGTGATGATAATGCTAGTGATGAGGAGGATAACTTGCGTACCCTTTTTGCCAACCTTAACATGGAACAAAAGGAAAAGTTAAATGAATTGATTAGTGCTATTCATGAAAAAGATGACCTTTTGGATTCCCAAGAGGATTTTCTAATTAAAGAAAACAAGAAACATGTTAAGGTTAAGAATGCTTATGCTCTAGAGGTAGAAAAATGTGAGAAATTATCTAGTGAGCTAAGCACATGCCATGACACTATTGCCAACCTTAGAAATGAAAATGCTAAATTAATCGCTAAGGTTGATTCTCATGTTTGTGATGCTTCAATTCCCAATCTTAGAAATGATAATGATGATTTGCTTGCTAAGATTAAGGAATTGAATAATTCTCTTGCTAGCCTTAGAGTAGAAAATGAAAATTTGATTGCTAAGGCTAAAGATTTTGATGTTTGCAATGTTACTATTTCCGATCTTAGAGATAAAAATGATATATTACGTGCTAAGATTGTTGAACTTAATTCTTGCAAACCCTCTACATCTACCGTTGAGCATGTGTCTATTTGTGATAGATGTAGAGATGTTGATATCAATGCTATTCATGATCACATGGTATTAATTAAACAACAAAATGATCATATAGCAAAATTAGATGCTAAAATTGCCGAGCATAACTTAGAAAATGAAAAGTTTAAATTTGCTAGAAGTATGCTCTATAATGGGAGACACCCTGGCATCAAGGATGGCATTGGCTTCCAAAGGGGAGACAATGTCAAACTTAAT
The DNA here is from genome assembly GCA_029449295.1 of Zea luxurians. Taxonomy (NCBI): domain Eukaryota; kingdom Viridiplantae; phylum Streptophyta; class Magnoliopsida; order Poales; family Poaceae; genus Zea; species Zea luxurians. The sequence continues at coordinate 2,341,036 of JAOPSE010000047.1, forward strand.
GTCCCTCCTAGAAATTTGTCTAACTTTGTTAAGGGCAAGGCTCCCATGCCTCAGGATAACGAGGGTTACATTTTGTACCCTGCCGGTTATCCCGAGAGCAAAATTAGGAGAACTCATTCTAGGAAGTCTCACTCTGGCCCTAATCATGCTTTTATGTATAAGGGTGAGACATCTAGCTCTAGGCAACCAACCCGTGCCAAGTTGCCTAAGAAGAAAACTCCTAATGCATCAAATGATCATAGCATTTCATTTAAGACTTTTGATGCATCTTATGTTTTGACTAACAAATCCGGCAAGGTAGTTGCCAAGTTTGTTGGGGGCAAACACAAGGGCTCAAAGACTTGTGTTTGGGTACCCAAAGTTCTTGTTTATAATGCCAAAGGACCCAAAACCGTTTGGGTACCTAAAGTCAAGAACTAAAATTATTTTGTAGGTTTATGCATCCGGGGGCTCAAGTTGGATACTCGATAGCGGGTGTACAAACCACATGACAGGGGAGAAGAAGATGTTCTCCTCATATGAGAAAAACCAAGATCCCCAACGAGCTATCACATTCGGGGATGGAAATCAAGGTTTGGTCAAAGGATTGGGTAAAATTGCTATATCACCTGACCATACTATTTCCAATGTTTTCCTTGTAGATTCTTTAGATTACAATTTGTTTTCTATATCTCAATTATGTCAAATGGGCTACAACTGTCTCTTTACTGATGTAGGTGTCACTGTCTTTAGAAGAAGTGATGATTCAATAGCATTTAAGGGTGTGTTAGAGGGTCAGCTATACTTGGTAGATTTTGATAGAGCTGAACTCGACACATGCTTAATTGCTAAGACTAACATGGGTTGGCTCTGGCATCGCCGACTAGCCCACGTTGGGATGAAGAATCTTCATAAGCTTTTAAAGGGAGAGCACATTTTAGGATTAACCAATGTTCATTTTGAGAAAGACAGGGTTTGTAGCGCATGTCAAGCAGGAAAGCAAGTTGGCACTCATCATCCACACAAGAACATCATGACAAGTGACAGGCCACTGGAGCTCCTACACATGCATTTATTCGGCCCGATCGCTTACATAAGCATCGGCGGGAGTAAGTACTGTCTAGTTATTGTGGATGACTATTCTCGCTTCACTTGGGTGTTCTTTTTGCAGGAAAAATCCCATACCCAAGAGACCTTAAAGGGATTCTTGAGACGGGCTCAAAATGAGTTCGACTTAAGGATCAAGAAAATTAGAAGCGACAACGGGACGGAGTTCAAGAACTCTCAAATTGAAAGCTTTCTTGAGGAGGAGGGCATCAAGCATGAGTTCTCTTCTCCCTACACCCACAACAAAATGGTGTAGTGGAGAGGAAGAATCGAACTCTATTGGACATGGCAAGAACCATGCTTGATGAATACAAGACACCGGATCGGTTTTGGGCCGAGGCGGTCAACACCGCCTGCTACGCCATCAACCGGTTATATCTACACCGAATCCTCAAGAAGACATCCTATGAACTCCTAACTGGTAAAAAGCCAAATATTTCATATTTTAGAGTTTTTGGTAGCAAATGTTTTATTCTTGTCAAAAGAGGTAGAAAATCTAAATTTGCTCCTAAAACTGCAGAAGGCTTTTTACTAGGATATGACTCAAACACAAGGGCATATAGAGTCTTTAACAAGTCCTCAGGACTTGTTGAAGTTTCTTGTGACGTTGTGTTTGATGAGACTAACGGCTCTCAAGTAGAGCAAGTTGATCTTGATGAGTTAGGTGAAGAACAGGCTCCGTGCATCGCGCTAAGGAACATGTCCATTGGGGACGTGTGTCCTAAGGAATCCGAAGAGCCTCCACATGCACAAGATCAACCATCCTCCTCCACGCAAGCATCTCCACCAACCCAAAATGAGGACGAGGCTCAAAGTGATGAAGGAGATGAGCCACCTCAAGATGACGGCAATGATCAAGGGGGAGATGCAAATGATCAAGACAAGGAGGATGAACAACCAAGGCCGCCACACCCAAGAGTCCACCAAGCAATCCAACGAGATCACCCCGTCGACACCATCCTCGGCGACATTCATAAGGGGGTAACTACTCGATCTCGTGTTGCACATTTTTGTGAGCATTACTCTTTTGTTTCCTCTATTGAGCCACACAGGGTAGAGGAAGCACTTCAAGATTCGGATTGGGTGATGGCGATGCAAGAGGAGCTCAATAACTTCACGAGGAACGAGGTATGGCATTTGGTTCCACGTCCTAACCAAAATGTTGTAGGAACCAAGTGGGTCTTCTGCAACAAGCAAGACGAGCATGGTGTGGTGATAAGGAACAAAGCTCGACTCGTGGCCAAGGGGTATTCACAAGTCGAAGGTTTGGATTTTGGTGAAACCTATGCACCCGTAGCTAGGCTTGAGTCCATTCGCATATTATTAGCCTATGCTACTTACCATGGCTTCAAGCTTTATCAAATGGACGTGAAGAGTGCCTTCCTCAATGGACCAATCAAGGAAGAGGTCTATGTTGAGCAACCTCCCGGCTTTGAAGATAGTGAGTACCCTAACCATGTTTATAGGCTCTCTAAGGCGCTTTATGGGCTCAAGCAAGCCCCAAGAGCATGGTATGAATGCCTTAGAGATTTCCTTATTGCTAATGGCTTCAAAGTCAGCAAGGCCGATCCTACTTTATTCACTAAAACTCTTGACAATGATTTGTTTGTATGCCAAATTTATGTTGATGATATCATATTTGGGTCTACTAACGAATCTACATGTGAAGAATTTAGTAGGATCATGACACAAAAATTCGAGATGTTGATGATGGGGGAGTTGAAGTATTTTCAAGGATTCCAAGTCAAGCAACTCCAAGAGGGCACCTTCATTAGCCAAACGAAGTACACTCAAGACATTCTAACCAAGTTTGGAATGAAGGATGCCAAGCCCATCAAGACACCCATGGGAACCAATGGGCATCTCGACCTCGACACAGGAGGTAAATCCGTCGATCAAAAGGTATACCGGTCGATAATTGGTTCATTGCTTTATTTATGTGCATCTCGACCGGACATCATGCTTTCCGTTTGCATGTGTGCAAGATTCCAAGCAGACCCTAAGGAATCCCACCTTACGGCCGTAAAACGAATTTTGAGATATTTGGCTTATACTCCTAAGTTTGGGCTTTGGTACCCTCGGGGATCCACATTTGATTTGATTGGTTATTCGGATGTCGATTGGGCAGGGTGTAAGATTAATAGAAAGAGCACATCGGGGACTTGCCAGTTCTTGGGAAGATCCTTGGTATCTTGGGCTTCAAAGAAGCAAAATTCGGTCGCTCTTTCTACCGCTGAAGCCGAGTATATTGCCGCAGGCCATTGTTGCGCGCAATTGCTTTGGATGAGGCAAACCCTGCGGGACTATGGTTACAAATTAACCAAAGTTCCTCTTCTATGTGATAATGAGAGTGCAATCCGCATGGCGGATAATCCCGTTGAGCATAGCCGCACTAAACACATAGCCATTCGATATCATTTTCTTCGGGATCACCAACAAAAGGGGGATATCGAGATTGCATACATTAACACTAAAGATCAATTAGCCGATATCTTTACCAAGCCTCTTGATGAACAAACTTTTACCAAACTTAGGCATGAGCTCAATATTCTTGATTCTAGGAATTTCTTTTGCTAAATTTTGCACACATAGCTCATAAGTATACCTTTGATCATGTCTCTTTTATATATGCTATGACTAATGTGTTTTCAAGTGTATTTCAAACCAAGTCATAGGTATATTGAAAGGGAATTGGAGTCTTCGGCGAAGACAAAGGCTTCCACTCCACTCTACTACTCATCCTTCGCCGTCGCTCCGCATCATTCTCCGTCTTTGGTATAATCTTCACTCACATGTTTTATATGCCAAAGGGGAGAAAGTAGTTAGCTAAGGGCTTATATCTCACTCAAAGTATCCGTTTTTGGCGATTCATGCCAAAGGGGGAGAAAGTATGAGCCCAAAGCAAAAGGACCGCACCACCACCCTAATTTTAAAAATTAATGATTTTTCATTGGTAAATTTCAAATTGGTATCTCGTTGTGTTCTAAAGGGGGAGAAAGTAGTATTTTCAAAATTTATATCTTAAAAACCCTCTTGAACACTAAGAGGAGAATTGATTGAGGGGGAGTTTTGTTTAGTCAAAGGAAAAAGCATTTGAAACAAGGGGAGAAAACATACAAATCTTGAAAATGCTTTGCAAAAATCGTATTCATTTACCTTTGACTATTTTGCAAAAGGACTTTGAAAAGTATTTACAAAAAGAATTTGCAAAAACAAAATTTGTGGTGCAAGCGTGGTCCAAAATGTTAATAATAAAGAAACAATCCATGCATATCTAGTAAGTAACATTTATTGGCTCAATTCCAAGCAACCTTTGCACTTACATTATGCAAACTAGTTCAATTATGCACTTTTATATTTGCTTTGGTTTGTGTTGGCATCAATCACCAAAAAGGGGGAGATTGAAAGGGAATTAGGCTTACACCTAGTCCCTAATTAATTTTGGTGGTTGAATTGCCCAACACAAATATTTGGACTAACTAGTTTGCTCTAGTATACAAGTTATACAGGTGCCAAAGGTTCACACTTAGCCAATAAAAAGACCAAGTATTGGGTTCAACAAAAGAGCAAAAGGACAACCGAAGGCACCTCTGGTCTGGCGCACCGGACTGTCCGATGTGCCACCGGACATGTCCGGTGCACCAGAGGACTCCAACTCAAACTCGTCACCTTCAGGAAATTCCAGAGGCGACTCCACTATAATTCACCGGACTGTCCGGTGTACACCGGACAGTGTCCGGTGCTCCAAGGAAGAGCGGGCTCAGGAACTCGCCAGCCTCGGGAATTCGCTTCGACTGCTCCGCTATAATTCACCGGACATGTCCGGTGTACATCGGACTGTCCGGTGTAATTGCGGGGCAACGGCTACTTCTGGCGCCAACGGCTACCTGCGGCGCATTAAATGCGCGCCAGCGCGCGCAGAGGTAAGGCACGCCCATGCTGGCGCACCGGACACTCTACAGTACATGTCCGGTGCGCCACCGGACATCCAGGCGGGCCCAGAAGACAGAGCTCCAACGGTCGGAACCCAACGGCCTTGGTGACGTGGCTGGCGCACCGGACTGTCCGGTGTGCACCGAACTGTTCGGTGCACCATACGACATCCAGCCTGCACCAAACGGCTAGTTTGGTGGTTGGGGCTATAAATACCCCCAACCACCCCACATTCAAGTCATCCAAGTTTTCCCACTTCAACTACTTACAAGAGCTCTAGCATTCAATTCTAGACACACCAAAGAGATCAAATCCTCTCCAAATTCCACACAACGCCCTAGTGATTAGTGAGAGAGATTTGCTTGTGTTCTTTCGAGCTCTTGCGCTTGGATTGCTTTCTTCTTTCTTTGATTCTTCATTGCGATCAAACTCACTTGTAATTGAGGCAAGAGACACCAATCTTGTGGTGGTCCTTGTGGGAACTTTGTGTTCCAAGTGATTGAGAAGAAAAGCTCACTCGGTCCGAGGGACCGTTTGAGAGAGGGTAAGGGTTGAAAGAGACCCGACCTTTGTGGCCTACTCAATGGGGAGTAGGTTTGAGAGAACCGAACCTCGGTAAAACAAATCCGCGTATCTCACTTCATTATTCGCTTGCGATTTGTTTTACACCCTCTCTCGCGGACTCTATTATATTTCTAACGCTAACCCGGCTTGTAGTTGTGATTATTTTTGAGAATTTCAGTTTCGCCCTATTCACCCCCCCTCTAGGCGACTTTCACCCTTTCCTTTTCCCTTTTCTCCTCGCTAAACCTTGATCTTTTCCAAAGTATAGCGGGATTCGGCTTGAGGTCCCATGTAAAGCAAAACCCTAAAATATTTTATTTTGTGTGATGCACCATGCCGAACCATGCATACCCTTTGATTGTTTAAAAAGGTGAATGCATTCGTCTAGAGGAAAATAGATTTTAGAAAAAGAAAACCTTTTCCTTCTCTCCTCTCCCCCCCTTCCCCATTTTCGGCCCAGCCGCGCGCCCCCCCTCCCCCTTTGGGCCCAGCCGGCCCAACCGCCCCCCTCCCCTTTCTTTTTTTTCCAAAAATCCCCTCCCTCTCTCTCTCTCTCCCTCTCCCTAACCCTAGCGCCGCCGCCGCCCTCCCCTAACCCTAGCACCGCCGCCGCCGCTCCCTTCCCCGTGCCCCGCCGCGCCGCCCTCCTCCGCCGTGGTGAGACCCCCCCCTCCTCCCTTCTTCTTTTCCCCCTCTCCCTCCTCCTTCCCCGCGTCCGGCTCGGCCGCCCGCCCCCGCCCGGCTCGGCCGCCCGCGCCGCCCCTCCCCCGCGCTCGGCCTCGGCCGCCCGGCCCCGGCTCAGTCGCCTCCCGTGCCCGGCCCCTGCTCGGCCGCCCCCGCCCGGCTCGGCCGCCCGCGCCGCCCCTCCCCCCCCGACCCCGGCTCGGCCGCTCCGCGCCCCGGCCCCAGCCCGGCCGTCCCCGCCCGGCTCGGCCGCCCCGGCCCAACCGCCCGCGCCCCCCGCGCCCCGGCCCCGGCCCAACCGCCCGCGCCCCCCGCGCCCGGCCTCGGCCGTGCCCCCGTCCTGCCCGTGCTTCGCCCCGCCCGTGCGCCGTGCTTGCCCGCTCGCCCCGCCGTGCCTTGCTCGCGTCGTGTCGGCCCCGACGTGGCCTCGAGTTCGGCCCAGCGTGCCTAGGGCGCGCGGCCTTGAGCTCGGCTAGCGCGCGGCCCCGACGTGCGCATGGTTAGTTCGCGGCGTGTGCATGCGGCCTCGCGCGCGTGCCCGCGTAGTGCGCAGTGCCTCGGCACGACCCGTCGTGCCCCCGTCTACCCCCTAGCCCTCGTCTACCCCCCCCCACGTATCCTATGCGCGCTAATCACGTTGTTTATATTAATAAAATAGGAGTCTCAATTTGGAAATTGGTTACGTTGGTTAATTTGTATAGCTAATCGTCTATCTTATTCGATGTTAATCTACTAAAAATGGTCACGTTTACATTAGTGCATGTAGCTAATTCTTATCATTGGAGATAAGTAGACCTGGAGCACGTAGCATTTAGTTGTTCGTCTACCCGTAGTGCGTCTCGGGCATAAGCTTTAACCCTCGCAAGACCTTTCCCCGCCTCTTTCTAACCATGGTAAATTCATTATCGTATGTGATATTCTATGCATATTTACTTTATTTGTTCTTTTGTAATGGTGTACTGTTTGTTTCCTAATTTGAATGGATGGATGTATGTATGCTTGCAATCGCATAGAGAACGATTCGGTCGAGGAGCCCGAAGAACTCACAGGAGAAGCCCCTGAGCAGCAGTCGGTTGGTGGAGGCAAGTGTCCTTTGACCTATCTCTGTCCTATTCATTCTTTAATTCACCTCCCGCATTACACATTTATACTTAAGGATTGACTAGCTTTTGTTATCCATGTCCTTGTTTACCTATTTGGGTCGGATTATTATTGTTTAGCTTTATGCTATTGCTCAAACTCTAATCAATGAACATGATGAGATTATCTATGATACGCTATTTTCCCCTCTCTTATTATGATGTTATACTTGTGGTCTTCAAGGGGGCTCGAGCGATTTCTCGAGTGCCTCTCCGTAAGGACCTGTTCTATGGATGACCGCCCAGGAAAACAGTGCAACCATGAGGGTGGAGTGGGACGCCCTTAGCTGAATAATTAGAGGATCCGGGGTGTAGTTCGCTTCGCCGTCGTGCCGTTAATGGGGCTCGGTGTACACGGCTCGCTCTGCCAAGGTCGATTTGTCCCTTGGGGAGGAGTGCGGTACATTTAGGAAACCTAACAGGCGGCTACAGCCCCGGAGAATCTTTGTAAAGGCAACGTAGTGAGACCCTGCCTATTCACCTTGGTAGTGTTTAAGGGTTTGATCGGCCGAGGCAAGAGGGAATCACGGCTTGTGGGTAAAGTGCACAACCTCTGCAGAGTGTTTGAAAACTGATATATCAGCCGTGCTCGCGGTTATGAGCGGCCAAGGGAGCTCCAATGATTAGTGGTACTTGATCAGAGACATTTTTGGTTTACAGATGGCAATGAGACTGATGGTTTTGGTTACGTCTATGGTGCTGGTAAGTGGTATTCTTTCCGTTTGGAAAGGGTACATCGGGCTAATAACTTGGGCTAATGTTAAAACCTGGCTTTCTACTAGTAAATAATAATCTGACCAACTAAAAGTAACTGCTTGACTTACCCCCACATAAAGCTAGTCCACTACAGCCAAACATGATACTTGCTGAGTATGTTGATGTGTACTCACTCTTGCTCTACACACCAAACCCTCCCCTATCCCCAGGTTGTCAGCATTGCAACCACTGCTCAGGAGAAGATGAAGCTGTGGAAGGAGACTTCCAGGAGTTCCAGGACTACGACGAGTTCTAGGTGTGGGTTAGCGGCAACCCCCAGTCGGCTGCCTGTGAAGGCCGCGGTTATCTACGTTTCGTTTTCGCACTTTGATTTATTGTAAGGACCATATGGACGTCTCAGACGTATGATGTAATCGACTATTATTTCCCCTTTTAATACTATTTGAGCACTGTGTGATGATGTCCATGTTATGTAACTGCTGTGTACGTGAATTGCTGATCCTGGCACGTACATGGTTCGCATTCGGTTTGCCTTCTAAAACCGGGTGTGACAGTACCCCGCTTGGGGGGCACCCTGAATATCTGTATTCAACAGGTTGGCACCTCTAGTACAAGACCGATTGAGCGCCGCTCAATCCGGTCACCAGGCACAGGCCCAACAAGAGTGCCGGAGTACTCGGCCTCAAAGGCCGACCAATCCAGCAGGGGGCATATGCCTGCAGCGACCAAAAGAACAACAAAAAGGATATCATTAAAATAGGTACGACAGATGTCATCGTACAAAAAGATAATGAAGGGCCGATGATTTTTGGGGAATCGGCCAACACGACCAAAAAAGAAGATACGACTACCATCAAAGCAGCCGATCCAAAATACTCCATGCCTCGATGGTGCCCAACGGGATTGACACGGTCCCAAAAGCGAAAATTACAATGCCTAAGAGCAAAAGAAAACCAGGAAAAGGAGGCGGAAAAGATATTCAATGATACACATCCACAATAACTACCACCATAAAAGAAATGGAGACCAAAGGCCGTTGAGGAAAAACAAACGACTATAGAAATAGAAAATAAAACAACACTTGTGCAGCACCCTACAGGTATGGAAGACAGTCTGACTAACAAGGCTGGACAATCTGCACCAGGCACGGACCGTCCGACCCCTGAGTCCGGACCATCCGCGCCACGCCAGGACGACTCCGACAACGCACCAACACCAATGGAGGAGGACGACCTACTGGGAGAAGACCTAGTCGACTACGAGGCTTCTCCAGAGCGCCCAGGTATGGATGTAAATATTATTACATTTTCCGCCGATTGTACTATTGTCGGCGACGATGAACCTGTTGTTGCCCAGTTTGATTTTGGTCCTAAAGAAGCCGCCTTTACTAAACCAAAGGAATCGGTAAATCATTTAAAGCCGCTCTTCGTGCACGGTCACATTGATGGGATACCGATTGCTAAAATGTTGGTAGATGGAGGGGTGGCTGTAAATATAATGCCGTATTCATTATACAGAAAATTAGGTAAACAAGATGACGAACTTGTCAAGACCAACATGACCCTCAGTGGTGTTGGAAATGATAGTTCGATCAAAGCCAGGGGAGTCACGTCCATTGAATTAACCATCGGGACTAAGACCCTTGCTGCTGCATTCTTTGTCGCTGATGTAGAAGGAAATTACAGTCCAATCTTAGGTAGAGATTGGATTCATGCCAATGAATGTATACCTTCTACATTACATCAAATGTTAATACAATGGGTAGGCGATGACATAGAACAAGTACATGCTGATGTATAGGCCTGTATCGCTGTGGTCGATGCCCCTGTACTCTGGACTTATGAGACTGCTACATGTCTCACAGGAGTAGATTTTTCTGATTATCAGTTCATAAGTGTAGATAAGAAAGGTTTCATTCTTGTAATGCTAGAGCCAATGGAGAATCGGCTAAATCCTAAAAAAAGTTTAAATGATGAATCCACGCAAAATTCATGAGTCCTTGGTCACGGACAGTTCGGCTTCTGAGGCCGAATGGTCTGGTCTTTCACAAAACGGTTCGGTCTTTAAGGCCGAACATCTACCACAGTATAAAAACAATATCACGGATGATCTGGCCCCCGAGACCGGGGAGTCTGCTATCACACAAAGATTGTCTGATTCCTCTATGGGAGACATGATAGAGGAATTCAGAGATCTCGATAAACTAGGACAGGGGTTTACATCGGCTGATCCTTTGGAGGAGATCGACATATGAGATGGTAAAACTCCAAGGCCGACTTTTATAAATAAGACCCTGGAGACCGATTCTAGAAGTGAGATCATCGGTCTATTGAAGGAATATTCAGATTGCTTTGCTTGGAATTACACTGAGATGCCGGGACTAAGCCGAGAGATCGTCGAGCATCGGCTGCCCATTAAGTCCGGTTTCAGACCTTTTAAGCAGAAAGCTAGAACATTTTGTCCAGATCTTCTCCCACGAATCAAGGACGAAATCCACCGGCTGCTAGAAGCTAATTTTATTAGACCTTGCAGATACGCAGAGTGGGTCTCCAATATTGTGCTGGTGGAGAAGAAGGAGTCAGGTAAGCTTAGAGTATGCATTTATTTCTGTAATTTAAATAGAGCAACCCCTAAAGATGAATATCCCATGCCCATAGTTGACACATTAATCAATAATGCATCAGGAAATAGAATTATTAGCTTTCTTGATGGTAATGCCAGATATAATCAGATTTTTATGGCCAAAGAAGATGCGTCTAAAATGACCTTTATATGTCCAGGCTTCATTGGTTTATTTGAGTGGGTTGTCATGACATTTGGTCTGAAAAATGCTGGTGCTACTTACCAGAGGGCTATAAATTTGATCTTTCACGAGCTGTTAGGAAACACTGTGGAAGTCTACATTGATGATATTGTAGTAAAATCGGCTGAGTTTAGTTCTCATTTAGCTGATTTGCGCAAAGCTTTTGATAAGATGTGTCAGTATGGTTTGAAAATGAACCCACGTAAGTGTGCTTTTGGAGTATCGGCTGGTAAGTTTTTAGGATTTGTCATCCATAAACATGGTATAGAGATAGACCCTAACCGAATCAAGTTTGTTCGGAATGTGGGGCCTCCGACTTGTAAGGTCGAAGTGCAGAAGTTTCTCGGCAAGGTGAATTATTTACGAAGATTTATTTCTAACCTAGCCAGGAAGATTGATGCCTTCACCCCTATCCTTCGGCTTAAGAATGATGCCGAATTCACTTGGGGGGCAGAGCAGCAGGAAGCATTTGATCTCATTAAAAAATACTTGTCTTCGGCTCCCATGTTAAAAGCACCACAAGTAGGAGTACCATTCAGATTATATATTGCAGCTGAATATAAGGTCGTTGGGGCTGTTCTGAAACAAGAAACTGAAGAAAAGGAGCATGTGGTGACATATCTAAGTCGGAGGTTGGTGGATGCTGAAACAAGGTACACTTTTATTGAAAGGTTATGCTTATGCTTGTTTTATGCATGCACCAAGTGTAGATGTTATTTACTGTCTAGTCATTGCACTGTTTCTGGTCAAGCCGATGTAATCAAATACATGTTGCATAACCCAATTATGAGTGGTAGAATTGGTAAGTGGGCTTATGCACTTAAAGAATATGATTTGGCCTATGAACCATTGGAATCTATGAAAGGCCAGGTCGTAGCGGATTTTATTGTAGAACATCGGATTAATGATACTCATAAACTAGACATGTCATACCTCACTATTTCTCCTTGGACTGTATATTTTGATGGATCGGTTTGCAATGAAGGGCAAGGAATTGTCATCGTACTTGTTTCACCAAGTAATGTCTCCTTCGACTTCTCTAGCCGATTGGAAACTTATTGCACTAATAATCAAGCCGAATATGATGCCCTTTTGTTCGGTTTGGAACTTTTAAATTGTATGGGAGTAAAACATGTGAGGGCATTTGGTGATTCTCAGCTGGTCGTCCAGTAGGTGTTAGAAGAATATCAATGTTTTGATGGTACTCTAAATAGTTACCTTGAAAAATATTGGAGCATAATCCATTCTTTTGACGAATTCAGTATTCGGTATATCTCAAGAGTTGAGAATCACAGAGCTAACAATTTGGCACAAGATGCATCAGGTTATCGGATAAAGCGAGGGAGATTTCACAACACTGAAAATCTGATAACCGGTGCAGGGCCAATTCCCCAGGTCGCGGACCGTCCACGTGAAGACGCCGGACCATCCGGGGTTAGCAGAAAAGTTCTCCTAATTGATTCGGTTGATAATGAAGCCGATGCAAGTGATCGGAGGACGCCCATAACTAATTATTTACGAAATCCCAATGTCAGGACAGATAAGAACATTCGGCGTACAACTTTCAAGTATGTTTTGATGAGTGATGAACTCTACCGCCGGACAGTCAACGACGTCCTGCTTAAGTGCTTGGGCCCAGATGATGCTATATTAGCTATGGCCGAAGTACATGAAGGAATTTGTGGTACCCATTAATCGGCTCCAAAGATGAAGTGGCTGTTGCGAAGGTCTGGTTTTTATTGGCCTAGCATGATAGCTGATTGTTTCAAGTACTACAAGGGTTGCCAAGTGTGTCAAAAATGCGGTAACCTATAGTTGGTTCCTGGAGCCAAATTACATCCTATCATCAAGCCTTGGCCTTTCAGAGGATGGGGTTTAGACTTTATTGGAGAAATTCATCCTTCATCATCAAAGGGGCATCAGTTCGTGTTAGTTGCCACTGACTACTTTACCAAATGGACTGAAGCTGTTGCTCTAAAGAACATGACACACAAGGAAGTAATTGAGTTCATAACTGAGCATATTATTCATAGATTCGGCATTCCCCAGGCCTTGACTATAGATCAAGGGACTTCTTTTATGTCAAACGAGGTACGTGAATTTGCTGAATTATATAGAATTAAGTTGCTTAATTCATCTCCATATTATGCTCAGGCCAATGGACAGGCCGAGTCTAGTAACAGGACATTGATTAACTTGATAAAAAAGAAGATATCCGATAATCCTAAGCATTGGCACAAAATTTTGTCTGAAGCTTTATGGGCTCATAGAATATCTAAACATAGTGCTACTAAAATATCTCCTTTTGAGCTTGTCTATGGGCAGGAAGCAGTGTTGCCTGTGGAAATAAGTTTGAATGCTGTCAGGTTCGCTAGGAAAAATGATCTAACTGTCACTGATTATTATAATTCAATGATGGATAATATTGATGAGGTGACCGACAAGAGGGTGATAGCTTTGGGAGCAATAGAAAAGGACAAGATCATGGTAGCCAGGGCCTACAACAAGAAGGTCAAAGTAAAATCATTTCAAGTAGGGGACCTGGTGTGCAAGACCATCCTGCCTCTAAGGAATAAAGACCAGAAGTTTGGGAAATGGCCGCCAAGCTGGGAGGGTCCTTACAAAGTAAAACAGGTAATGTCTGGTAACGCCTATTTACTACAAACATTACAAGGTAAGGATTTACCAAGGCTTTGAATGGGCGTTTCCTCAAACAATACCATCCTAGTATGTGGCAAGATGCCTAAGAAAACCGATGTAATCACATCGAATTAGTTGCTTTTGGTTTGCTCAGCTCCACCAAAAGGTAGGGGGGCATATGTTGGGCACCAATTTGAGCCGACGGACGGTCCGGCCCTGAGGCCGGACGGTCCGCGCACGCGCATAACAGATTAGGGTTCCGAGTTTTTCACTGTGTTTGTTGACGAAAATCGCGGGATTTGCTCGGAGTTTTGTTGGTAACGGGTCCAGCCCCCTCCTCTATAAAAGCAGAGGATTACGACCGATTAGAAGCAATCAATCGAACCCACAATCAATACAATTTACATTTATTTTTAGGAGTAGTTCTAGTCTAGTTCTAGTTTAGCCTTCCAATCTCCAAATTCTCCGCCTCTCCTAGACTCTACGTCGATTAGAGGAGTCTAGGTCGGTCTACCCGAGCCTAGACACCACCTAGGATCTCTACTCCCCTACGGGGTCTCTCCCGGGAGCGAGATCCAGGCGCCGCCGGTGATCCTCCGCCGCCCCTGCGCACGCGCGGACCGTCTGGCCCTAGGGCGCGGACCATCCGACCGTCAGGCAGGGAACCCTAGCCCCCTGCGCCAGGTCGCGGACCGTCCGACACCTGGCCGCGGACCGTCCGCGCCTGACCAGAGAGTACCACCACGGTTCTTGTTGAGTATTTGACGCTCCAGAAAGGCGTCAACAAGCTTCAACCAAACTCCTCTACTTATAGATAGATTGAGACAAATTTTAAAAGTTTTAGATTTATTTTTCTATTTTTTATGCTCCAACGATCCAAAAACGACTACTTTTAAACGACCGGTTCATGTGATGTTGATGTGGCGACACCTGTTGTTGAACACTATAACAGTGGATGGTATCATTCGCTTTTACTAGGTGATAGGACTATTGTCCGCCCGAGCAGCTAGATCACTTTTTATTAAGGCATGTAAACCCTAACTTTTTGGATCAATTTTTCAAATATAGGAGATGGCTAAAAAATTGTATGATACAATTTAATTTTTTAGATAATAAATATAATTAAGACACAACGTGTATACAAAATTATATAGACGGACTACACTAAGAGCATGACGAGCATCTTCTTTCGAGGGAGAATCAATGCGATGCGTTAATTTATTTAGGGCTTGTTTAGAAGTAGAGATAATTGAAAAGAATTCAGAGAGCTAGAATCTCTTACTATTTAATTTTAAATAATAAAAGATTCTAATATCTTGCTTCCGGGAGCGGAAAGAAAATATCGATCTCTCGTAGTCGCGGTAGTGTCGTAGTGAACTGGAGTTTGGTTTACCTCCTTATTTTATCACAAGTATCTTATCATTTTTTTTCTTTATTCTTGCGGGATAGCCGTACCTTTTAATGCATACTACTCCCTCCGGTGCAGTAAAAGAAGTCATCCTGCGCGTGACCGAGCGTGCACAAAAAGAAGTCATAGCGCGCGTGGGTCTGGGATTTGGACGTTGTTGTCCCTAGTAATTGCACAAAAAAAAATGCATTTAAGAGGAATCGAACTTGAGACCTCTAGTCTAGAATGCCTTGGAGCTGCTGCAGCAACCAATCAAGCCTGATTGTTTTAGTGACGTTAATGCACCCATATCCCTATTTAATAGGGGCAAACAGGGAAAACTCTATGATAATTAATCACTCCTTGGTATGTACAACCATGTCCTAAACGACTACCTTTACTGCACTGGAGGGAGTACTTGTATACACACACTTGTCCGCAGAACAGATCTCACTGCCTTGAAGTTTTTGGTGATAGAGTATGCCCATCATCTCGCGGATGGGAGCACGTGCTTATCCGCAGTATGGTTCCATGCATGATTGACTCATCCCATTACTGTACGGTATGGTCACTGATTCTTCATGGGGGCTCCTCATGGTGTGTCTCACGTGTGTGCGCTCGATCTGGCCTGTTTGGTTCAGCTTTTTTCTGACCAGCTTTTCTGAAAATCTGGCTGTGGGGAGAATCTGGCTGTAGGGAGAATCTGAGTATCATTACGATTACGTGTGGAGGAAGATAAAGTTTTTCATAGGGCTCATGATATAGAAAGTGACGGATTCCTACTATTACAACGACTCAACCGATTATGTGTTTATGTTGATTTTGGATGGTTTTTACCCTAACGAATTTTATAGAAGCTGACTGAAAAGCTGAGCGTTTAGCAGTCCGCAGCAGCTTTTGGTGGCCAGAAGCTGTCAGAAGCCAAAACAAACAGACCCTTTACGTGGTCACGAACTGTTAGAATCTGCAAAGTTTACAGCAGACAGTGCATCCCTGAGGGGCACAATGTTTGATGGCCCTCAAGCTATAGAAAGAGATGGAGGACATGATTACATATGCTTGCCTACCTAGAAGATGGGCAGTTGAGTTTAGGTTCCTCGCAGTCGCAGTCGTTCTGTTGACGCCCTCTGTTATAGTTGATGAATTCTTGGGTGAAGAACTTGTTTCTCCAATCTGGTGGTGAAGCGAGGATGGCAATGTTGAAGGTGTGCATGTGCGACTAGAGGTTTGGGAGAAAGGGATTGTTGGGACTCATGGTTTTTTGTTTTAATATAATTTATGATTACTCTTTTTAATTAATCGATTAATTAATAACCTAGTATTTTTGTGTCCAGTTAATCGCTAGTTTTATTTTAATTTCTTTTCCTTTATCTACGATTTAGTTTGCTGAAAATAAGATCATAAATAAATAGTCGAGTAAGTAAACTTTATAACATGTTGTAATGTCTCAAAATAAGTTTTAAAATACTATAGTTTAGCTCTAGTTTTAAAAATATTTTTTTTAAAAATAATTTGATTCAACTAAATTGGGTTTATTTCGATAAGTGTGTGATTTTTAGCTTAAACAATTAGGATGTCACACTAATCTGGGTCTCTAACTTTTCTCTTAAACAAGATCTATGCTAATAACCAACTGTTGATATGTGCAACTAAAGTTTTATCTAAATGTTGCTATCTCTACCACAAAAGAATTTGTGCAACCTATGTTCCAATCTAGGGTACCTTCCTATCCCACTATGTTGAGTGCACGTTACCAACAACCAGGGATATGACCTTACCAAGGGTTGATATGTTCTAATTAGAGACACTTGATATGACCTTACCAAGCGTTGATATGTTCTAACTAGAGATACTTGGTTAAAAGAAGAATGGTAGATGATGATAACTGTTTATTTCATGGAGAGAAGGAATCTATCCAACATGTTTTTTATTGTGTACTTTAATTCCAATGTGACAAAAATATAAAAAATATATAATATTATATATATCCGTGAAGTAGGATTTGTTTCGAAAACTATAATTATAAATAATGAACTATGTAAATAAAAATAATTTTAAAATAACAAATGATATGCACCATTATTTAAAAATAAACTATGCCTAATGTAATTATAATATTATAACCTTAAGTTTAATTAATTTGTATAATCATATTATTAATATTTTATTTTATCTGTATGCTCCCAAATTTTATTGCTAACTATTTAAATTAGTAACTAACATATATTACCCATAACTTTCTCATATTTTGTATATTCAATTACCAAAATATTGGTTAATAGATTTTATTTTGATAGTTGTCTTTATCTATGGTGTTATATAGCTATATTTTGAATCTTATTATTCACACATATTTTAGTATACTAGAAAACTATAGATAACCAAATAAATACATGTTATTTTTAATCAACTAGATATTCTAATTTAAATATATACGCTCGGTATTAGTATTATTGATAATATTTACTATATTTATATTTAGGATGTATCCAACAGGAACCTGTAAAACGGCATGTACTCTAAATATAACGGATGTAGACGTTCAGTTCCTACGTCCAACAACATCCGCAAAATCCTCCGGTAAAAAATACAGAGCCACCCTCATTCGCTATATTTGGAGGGTAGACGATGGCTCGCTATCCACTGTTTATTTGTGTGCAGCACATGCTTCCGTTCTCTCCCGCGCTTTATCGGAAGCTCCTAAAGCCGTTCGTCGCTGATGCTGGCGGCTGCGGCGATCGCGCATCATCGTGATGCTGGCGGCTGCGGCGATCGCGCGATAGCGGGAGGGGCGCCAGAGGAGGAGTGAAGACACAGCTGCACGTTTGGCTGATGCTCGACGAAATGTCAGAGAAGAAATATATACATTCCAAATTTCTAATACATACGTAAACATGAAGATAGACGGATAGCTTACAAAATGTAATTATTATAATTATTTTTTAATTTATTTTCGGTAGCACAGAAACAATTTTTTTATTACGTATATGACTAGGAAAAATATAATATAAATGAATTGTAAAATCTGGTAACACTATAGATGTAGAAGATGTTGTTGGAGAAAAAATATAGAGGACGGAATCTTTTAGAGGGTGCTAATATAGAGGACAAAATTTTTTAGAGGGTGCTGTAAACTACAGAGAATATATTTTTAGTGGATGAAATTTAGGAGACGTTGTTGGGATACCCTTAAGGGCTTGTTCGGTTTGATGCTAATCAAAGAAATTGAGTGGTATTGAGTCGGTTTAAATCCATAGTAAGTCAAAATCCAACTTACGTCTTGTTCGTTTGTGTCGGATTGCATCTGGAATTGTTGCAGCTAATCAAAGTTTATATAAATTAGAGAAGGAATCCGGTTAGAAATCGTTCCGACCCACCAATCCGGCACAAACGGACAAGACCTTAATACATTCCAGTCCCCTCGAATCCACGTGGAATGAAAATAACCGAACAATTCATCCTCGTGTCCTGCCCTCCTCGATTGAACAAAAGAATACGTGGATCCTTGGTTGTTAGAGTTGAAATCAAATCCAACAAACAGGTGGTCTCAACCAATGCCGAGCATACTAAACAAGTTTAATAATATAGCCTATTTATAGTGGTTAGATCTTTAATATTAATATAGAACTCTAGTTGTCTCTCTTATAAAGCTTTTTGTTTTTTGTGTCGAAATGGAATGTAAGTTTTTTGTTTTTTGGTCACCGGCGACAGAAAGGAGCTGGAACTCCAGTAGTCGATCAGTTCTGAATTTTTTATTGTTATCTTGTGGAAGATCGAACCAGCACTTGAACACTCGAACCAAACTTTTCATCTGGTCGAACTTTTGTACTAGTTCGGTTCGAATGGAGGACTCGTCAGCATCGACGTCACCCGATTCCAACCGCACGTCTGCCCTCCTTGCGGAGAGAAGAGAAGGCGGCGGCTGTTCTTCTTCTACTACGTGAGGGGCGATGACTCGGCGAGGCTGCTTGACCGTGGTCCTGTGGGCCCCGCCGCCAAATTGCTCCACTTGCGACGGTCAAACTCAAATCTCATCCAGATCCAGTGGCTCCAGTCGGCAGGCAGTTGCTCCTCCCCATTTCCGTGCTCACGCTTCCAGGGCCCAGGGCTGCCAGCCTTTTTGTCTGCTCGGAAACGCACGCCCGCGCGAAACCGCGACGCGATTGGGCCCACCTCTTCTAGCGGATTCCAGATGGCGTTCAGGCTCCAGATCGGATCCGATAAGCCACACATCCTGTTCATTCTTTGTTAGCGAACCCAGACCCTGTTAACCCCAGGGGGCCCGAAGCCCGTGCCGTGATGGCTGGAGGAACCTGCCTGCCGCGTCCGTGGCCGCACGCCCGCACGTTATAAATCCACCCGCTCCGTCTCCCACCCGCGCCCACGGCCGCACCAACCACCAGCCCCGATTTCCTCCTAATCAATCACACCCCCCAAACCAAAACCCAAACAGCACTTCTCCTGCAATCGCCGACGTCGCCGGAGGCATCGCCGGCCGGAGCAGCGCCGACGGTAAGACATTCTCGCTCCCCCGCCCGCTCCTTCCCCTTGTGTCGTAAGCTCCTGGGCGCGAAGAATCGCCAGCTCGGCTGTCTCCGATCTCCGTTCGGGCCCGTACCAGATGACCAGATCCCGCGTTTCGATGGGGCCCCGTACCAGATGACCAGCTCGGCTGTTGCTCGATTTTAATCAAATTCGATCTAGTCGACCATTCGATGTCTTGTTTGCTTAATCCGGCGCGCGCTCCGATGTGATTGCAGGTTGTTTTGCCCCTCCCTCGTCCGGCCCAGCAGCCCAGGCGAGCATGCCTTCGATTGCGCCACCGTCTTCCTCCGTCGCTGCCCTCACCCGTCAACCGTAAGAAGCTGCTCTTGCCCGCGCCACGCCCTCACCAGTCCCCACGCCGCGCGTGCTCTTCTTGTTCGCATGTTTGCGCCGGCTCGGTTTGTTTGTTTAGGAAACACCGAAACAGGATGGAGGGGTTGCCCTTTTGTGGCTCGGTTTGTTGTTCGTCTTAGATTTGGTCTGCTTTGCAGCACAAAAAGCGGCACGAAATCGAAAGGGCACGTTTTTTATGCTTGATATAAAATGTCTCACCTTGTGACTGTGAGGACTAGTTAGTAAACTGAATAACTAATGAAACGCAGGAGAAGATAGTTGCAATTGGATCACAAAGTGTACTTATATATATTTTTTTCACTTGATAGTGATATGAAAGAGAATCCTTGGAAGTTGGAACCGAACTAGAGAAAAACTGTTGCAAGAATTCTAATGTTTATTCATAAGCCCACACTCATTTCGTTGTTTGAGAATGATTTTTGGTTTTTGAATGCCTCTTTGTTCTTTTTAATGGAAGGCAAGAGATTTGCTGTGATTTTTGTTAGACAAGATGAATTGATGCCTGTTTGTGACAATGCAGGGTGCAATTCTTCAAAGGGTGCAGTGTATCCAAGGAGACAAAGGGACCGGTCCGCAGTTTCTTCACTGCAAATTCAAAGAGCACCAAGGTGAAATCAGCGGGCTTGAAAGTAGCATCATCCTTCAAAAATGATGGTGGTTATCCAGCTGGCGGCGTCTCTTGGAAGGATGACACTCTATTGCCAAAAAGCACAACCATTCGTGGCCAGGACCATCCGGTTGCTGACCCTGTACTCCCAATGGATTCCATGATTACGCCAGAAATCCTCTCTGCTAATGTAGAACGTGTTATAGACATGTTTGCAGACGATGACACTGATACTGAACTTGATTTGGATAGCCCGACAGAGGGCTTCGCATCAATTGCAGAAGCCATTGAGGACATACAGCAAGGAAAAGTTAGTTTATCTTAAAACTTTCTTATGGTATCTTGTACTTCCATCTCATCTAATGCTCTGCTAACGTTGTTTTGTACTTGAAGCTTGTGATTGTTGTTGATGATGAATCAAGGGAAAATGAAGGAGATCTGATAATGGCTGCCTCCTTGGTTACCCCAGAGGCTATGGCTTTTATAGTAAGGCATGGGACAGGAATTGTTTGTGTCAGCATGAAAGAAGATGATCTGGAAAGACTGAGCCTTCCTTTGATGGTTACCACAAAAGAAAATGAGGAGAAGCTATGCACTGCTTTCACTGTTACAGTGGTATGATATTGTCATCATATTCTCCTGCCACCACTATTGTATTGTCTATTGCAGTTGATATGGTAATCTTTTGTTGTTTCTTGTCAGAAATACGTACATGTAGTGTTGTGGTCTTGTGGTCTTCATGATTGGTTTCCTTATCAAATAAATAGCTCACATGCAGGAGATGTTGCTGTTTATTACATGCCGAAATACCCAATACATTAATTGAGTTATTTTTATTCATACTCAGATTTGCAGAACAGCTGATTGCTATTCATTTGAATTCAGTTTTGGTATGTCATTTTATTGTCCTGGAACCTGTTTTTCGAATTTTCGTAAAAGCCAAAAAACTTTATTCTTTACTGTTCCTGCTACCTTCCTTATGTGGCAATGAGTTTGAGATAATTCTATGCTGATCTTTTTTGACAATGTGTTTTTTACTGTTCTGTTACATGATTAGTTTGCTCTTTCATTACTGCTCTGTTCAGATGATGACTTTGCAACAATTACGTTCTATTGAATTGAATTCTAAAGTGAGCTAAGTTTCTGTCCTTTTTATGTTAAGACTTACTAAGTTAACTATGCTTATAAATGTCTATTTCAATGATTTAGGGAACTATTTTTCCAACTTACCTTATTTTATGATTTGGTCCCTATGAAACTTCTCCAATGTTTTTTTGTCTGCTACTGACCTATATCTATATATTTTCTGCTTTTCAGGATGCAAAGGAGGGCACAACTACTGGGGTATCTGCCAAGGACAGGGCAAAAACAGTCATGACTCTTGCATCTCCTGACTCTAAGCCTGAGGACCTCAACCGCCCTGGTCATATTTTCCCTTTGAAATACAGAGAAGGGGGTGTTCTGAAACGAGCTGGACACACCGAGGCATCTGTTGACCTTGCCATGCTGGCTGGATTACCTCCTGTTGCTGTCCTTTGTGAAATTGTGGATGATGCAGATGGTTCTATGGCTCGCCTACCAAAGTTGCGTGTCTTTGCTGAAAAGGAGAACTTGAAGATTATATCTATTGCTGACTTGATTAGGTGAGTTGAATTACCAAAACTACAGCTTCTGGTACCTGACATGTTGCTACTAAGACAGTAGTCAGCATCTAGCTAGCGTACGTCAATGTCAGTACCACTTTCAATTACCATTTAACAGTTTTCTCTTCGATTATTTCATAATTATGCTGAAACAGTTCTTGCTGGTAAAAAGAAAGAAAAAAGAAGCTGAAAGTGTTTTCAGGCAGATGCCTACATTTTTCTCTCTATCCTAGTTGTAACATATGATTGAAAGTGATGTACTTAATATGGTTGCAAGAATCATATTAATACCTATGGCTGGTTATGTACACGCCTCTTCGGTGTTCTTATGTGCTGTTGCTGGTGATCCTTGAGATATTGACTGCTATGCTAACAAATTTTATCTGTTGCAGGTATAGGAGGAAAAGAGACAGGCTAATTGAACGTGCTTCTGTTGCACGCTTGCCTTTGAAATGGGGCAATGTCCATGCCTATTGCTACAAATCTGTTATTGATGGCATTGAGCATATTGCCATGGTGAAAGTAAGTCACTGCAGTACTATTTTGCCTATGTAGAATTTTGTTTTGTGACGTATTACTGTTTGTACATCACCTGATCTAACTATCAATCACATACCCAATGATGGGCAGGGTGATATTGGTGACGGCCAAGACATTTTGGTGAGGGTGCACTCTGAGTGCCTCACAGGCGACATTTTTGGATCCGCAAGATGTGATTGTGGCGACCAGCTTGCGATGGCAATGGAGATGATTGAGAAGGCTGGAAGGGGTGTATTAGTCTATCTCCGTGGACATGAAGGAAGGGGTATTGGTCTGGGCCACAAGCTTCGTGCTTATAACTTACAGGATGATGGGCGTGATACTGTGGAAGCTAATGAGGAACTTGGTCTTCCTGTGGACTCACGGGAATACGGGATTGGCGCACAGGTAAGACTGAATTATCTCTCAAGTTACGGTGGAACCTTTCTCCACAACAATTCCTTTCTGCTGAAGTCTGCTTGTATAGGAAAGTTGTATTATATATTTTTCTAGGCGTTCAACATGAATTTACTTGGAGGCACTGAAGAATTTCATGCATGTGCAGTTCTGAAACTGTGATGTACATAGAATGAAGTAACCCTATCATGCAGTGAGTAGGCCACTGACATTTCACTACTCTGCAGATATTGCGGGATCTAGGAGTCCGTTCAATGAAGCTGATGACTAATAACCCTGCGAAATATAGTGGTCTCAAGGGCTATGGATTGAGCATTGCGGGCAGGGTGCCCTTGATTACGCCAATTACCAGTGAG
Source organism: Zea luxurians (assembly GCA_029449295.1). Classification (NCBI taxonomy): domain Eukaryota; kingdom Viridiplantae; phylum Streptophyta; class Magnoliopsida; order Poales; family Poaceae; genus Zea; species Zea luxurians. Next base: position 2,364,430 of record JAOPSE010000047.1, read on the forward strand.
AACCGTAGGTACCTGGAGACTAAAAGAACAAAGATGGGACATGTATATGGGTTGGCCAATGCGCAGGCCAACCAAGCAAATGGCAGCCAGAGCACAGAAGAGAATCATTAGGCCCCCAAGCATGTTTCCATTATTATTCCAGCAATCCAGCTTGGTGACACAAAAGAGTGATATGATTCTTCGTTTGGGGAGTTCCTGAAATCTTCTCCCCCGATATTTCCGTAGATTCTTTCGCAAAAAAGCCGATATTTCGGTAGATCGTTTTGTTCTTCAATTGTAACTGTAGGTTTCAAGGTGGCTAATGAGTAATGAGCCTAATAATGAACGGTAGGTTTCAAGATGGCCAGTAATGATATACACGGAGTTAGTCATCATATTGTACTGTGTTGAGTTTTACGACTTCATCGCCTTGGTGTGGTTGTCCTGATGGAGTTGTGATCGAATGGTGTGGCTTTTCGCTGCCCTTTCCTTCACCCACTAAAAAGCATAGAATGTGGAGAATTTTACCTTGAGCCATTATAGAAGTTTATAATACTTTATGTGCCACGAAATTTTTGGTTGTCCCTCTTCATTTCTTCGTGCAAAGTTTTTTGGTTGTGTGTGCCACTTCTGTCAGTCTCGTCACGTCGAAGAATCAGTTCTTATCTGAGGTCTCTTATCTCATCTCCTATTATGTCTTTTATTTTAAACTTTACTATAAATAATATTTATATTGTTTACATTATAAAATAGTGTTTTATATGGTCATAGGCCATGGCCTTAGAACGAGGAAGCAAATCTGAATGAGAGAAAACCATTGTACTCCTCTATCGGATGACCAAAGAGACGCTAGTCTCCAACTCATTTCTCTACTCTCTCTTGAAATCCTAGTTAAAGGAACCGAGTCAACGACGACCAAACGGAGCAAGCAGAGCAAGCAGATCCGAGTGAAAGGGAGCTGATGGGGGTATGGATCAAGGTGGAACCACTGCATCAAGGCTGCCTGTAGCAGTGGCCTTTTAGGAGATCCATGGAGTTGTGATGGTGGAGCCGAATGTGCGCTCATGGTGTGTAGGATGAAGATAATGGAATAGTCCTTTCAAGAACTTAAACACGTAAGCTAGCAAATTAATATAATTACGAATTAAATTAAACAGTATAGCTAAGACTACACCTCTCTGTCTATATTTGTATCTATGTTGTAAAAATCTTAAAAAAAGATCCTAAGCAAGTTATCTCGAAGATATCGAGCTAGTGAGAGCTCAACTAAATAAATCTAAATAACAATATCATAGTATAACACAAACCTGTGCAATTAGCCAACTAAGAGCAACTCCAATAGTTATGTAAACAACCCCTAAATATGAATTTAAGAAATTTTTGGGAAAACTCTTCTCTAACAGTTATGTAAAGCAGGTCCTTAAATTTACAAACTCCATACAAAACTCAATTTCATCCATACATTTACGAACTTCGTTGGGACTCCCTAAATCAATGTTGGTTCTAAATCCATCACGAAAACTATATTTCGGCCACCGTTTTGTGTTGTCCCACCGTCCCATTGACCATAAATTTATCTTCAGTGCCATGTGTTTGAGAGCACCTAGAGTGGGGGGGGTGAATAGGTGATCCTGTGAAAACTTAAACTTATAGCCACAAAAACTTGTTAAGTGTTAGCACAATAATCGCCAAGTGGCTAGAGAGGAGTCTCAACAAAACACAATACCACAAGAGATCAAACACAGAGATGACACAGTGGTTTATCCCGTGGTTTGGCCAAGACCAACGCTTGCCTACTCCACGTTGTGGCGTCCCAACGGACGAGGGTTGCAATCAACCCCTCTCAAGCGGTCCAAAGACCAACTTGAATACCACGGTGTTTTGTTTTGCCTTTCAATATCCCGTTTGCGAGGATTCTCCACAACTTGGAGCCTCTCGCCCTTACACTTGAGATTCACAAGAAATACGGAGTAAGGGAGGAAAGCAACACACACAAATCCACAGCAAAATGCGCACACACACGGCCAAGAATCGAGCAAAAAAGACTATCTCAAAGTTCTCACTAGAACGGAGCTCGAATCACTGAGAATGACAAACGAATGCGCAAAGACTTAGTGTGGATGATCAAGAATGCTATAAGGTTGCTTGGTGTACTCCTCCATGCGCCTAGGGGTCCCTTTTATAGCCCCAAGGCAGCTAGGAGCCGTTGAGAGCAAATCTGGAAGGCCAATCTTGCCTTCTGTCGTCGGGGGCACCGGACAGTCCGGTGCACACCGGACACTGTCCGGTGCCCGATTTCCTTCCCAAAATGGCGCTGCCGACCGTTGCCGACCGTTGTAGATCTGGGAGCCGTTGGCGCACCGGACATGTCCGGTGCACACCGGACAGTCCGGTGCCGTCTTCTAGCCGTTGGCTCGGCCACGTGTCCCGCGCAGATTGCGCGGCCGACCGTTGGCCCGGCCGACCGTTGGCTCACCGGACAGTCCGGTGCACACCGGACAGTCCGGTGAATTTTAGCCGTACGTCGCCGGTGAATTCCCGAGAGCAGCCACTTCGCGCCGAGCCAGCCTGGCGCACCGGACATGTCCGGTGCACACCGGACAGTCCGGTGTACCCAGACTGGGCAGACTTTGGCTGCTCGAGCCATTTCTTCTCCAACTCGATTTTTTCTGTTTCCAGCACTTAGACACAATACATTAGTCCATAAAACAATGTACTAAGTCTGAGAAACATACCTTTATCCTTGATTTGTACTTTGTCCTCCATTTTACAATTAGGCACCTGTGTTGGGCACTAAATCACCAAAATACTTAGAAATGGCCCAAGGGCACATTTCCCTTTCAATCTCCCCCTTTTTGGTGATTTATGCCAACACAACATAAAGCAAGTAGAACAAGTACAAAAACACTTCAAATAAGAACTCAAATTATTTTGATTCAATTTTGACATATATGGATCACTCTATGCCACCACTTGGTTTGTTTTTGCAAATCAAACTCAAATCTCTATCTCTAAGTCAAACACACATGTTGAAACATAAAGAGAGTCATTCCAAAAGAGATTGATCAAAGATTTCAAAAACTCCCCCTTTTTCCCATAATCAATACTTCTCCCCACAAGAAGCCAACTTTTGATAAGAGAGACAACAAAAGAGTTTTGACAAACCAAAAACTCTATTCTACTATTTTCAAAATCTCTCAAGTGGTAGCTGATCCATTTATCGCTTTGGCCTTTATTTTCTCCCCCTTTGGCATCAAACACCAAAACGGGATTAATCTTGGCTCTTTAACCCCATTGCCTCACCAAAATCTTCAATTAAGAGCAAATGGCAATAAGAGTTCATGAGATGAACTTGGAATAAGTTACCCTCTCATCGGAGTGCAGTGGAAGTCTTTCATGGTCCAAGTCCACCTTTTCCCTTTCAATTCTCCTTTGAGACTAAAACAAGCAAACTCAAGCATATGGTTAGTCTCAAAGGGTCAAGTTGTAACACATCTCCCCCTAAAACAGTGCATCACTTTGCAACGGACTTGTGAGGTCCAGGGAGTGTTTGTACAACTTGAGCACCACAATAAACAACAAAATGCAGAATGAACATGATCAAAGGCATAAACACATGTATGCTACAATTCAATCCAAGTTCCGCGAATTTAAGACATTTAGCTCACTACGCAGCCTGCAAAAGGTCTTCTCATCTAAAGGCTTGGTAAAGATATCGGCTAGCTGGTTCTCGGTGCTAACATGAAACACTTCGATATCTCCCTTTTGCTGGTGGTCTCTCAAAAAGTGATGCCGGATGTCAATGTGCTTTGTGCGGCTGTGCTCAACAGGATTTTCCGCTATTCGGATAGCACTCTCATTGTCACATAGGAGTGGGACTTTGCTCAGATTGTAGCCAAAGTCCCTGAGGGTTTGCCTCATCCAAAGTAGTTGCGCGCAACACTGTCCTGCGGCAACGTACTCGGCCTCAGCGGTGGATAGGGCAACGGAGGTTTGTTTCTTAGAGTTCCATGACACCAGGGACCTTCCTAAGAATTGGCACGTCCCCGATGTACTCTTCCTATCGACCTTACATCCAGCATAGTCGGAATCTGAGTACCCAATCAAGTCAAAGTTAGACCCCTTTGGATACCAGATCCCGAAGCAAGGCGTAGCGACTAAATATCGAAGAATTCGCTTCACAGCCACTAAGTGACACTCCTTCGGATCGGATTGAAATCTAGCACACATGCATACGCAAAGCATAATATCCGGTCTACTAGCACACAAATAAAGCAAAGAACCTATCATGGACCGGTATGCTTTTTGATCAACGGACTTACCTCCTTTGTTGAGGTCGGTGTGTCCGTCGGTTCCCATCGGCGTCTTTGCGGGCTTTGCGTCCTTCATCCCAAACCTCTTTAGCAAATCTTGCGTGTACTTCGTTTGGGAGATGAAGGTGCCGTCCTTGAGTTGCTTCACTTGAAACCCAAGGAAGTAGGTCAACTCGCCCATCATCGACATCTCGAATTTCTGCGTCATCACCCTGCTAAACTCTTCACAAGACTTTTGGTTAGTAGAACCAAATATTATGTCGTCGACATAAATTTGGCACACAAAAAGATCACCATCGCAAGTCTTAGTAAAAAGAGTTGGATCGGCTTTCCCAACCTTGAAAGCATTAGCAATTAAAAAATCTCTAAGGCATTCATACCATGCTCTTGGGGCTTGCTTAAGTCCATAGAGCGCCTTAGAGAGCTTACACACGTGGTCGGGGTACCGTTCATCCTCGAAGCCAGGGGGCTGCTCCACGTACACCTCCTCTTTGATCGGCCCGTTGAGGAAAGCGCTCTTCACATCCATTTGGTACAACCTGAAAGAATGGTGAGCGGCATATGCTAGCAAGATACGAATTGATTCTAGCCTAGCCACAGGAGCAAAAGTCTCCTCAAAGTCCAAACCTGCGACTTGGGCATAACCTTTTGCCACAAGTCGAGCCTTGTTCCTCGTCACCACCCCGTGCTCGTCCTGTTTGTTGCGGAACACCCACTTGGTTCCCACAACATTTTGCTTGGGACGAGGCACCAGTGTCCAAACTTCATTGCGCTTGAAGTTGTTGAGTTCCTCCTGCATGGCCAATACCCAATCCGGATCTAGCAAGGCCTCCTCTACCCTGAAAGGCTCAATAGAAGAGACAAAGGAGTAATGCTCACAAAAATTAACTAATCGAGATCGAGTAGTTACTCCCTTGCTAATGTCACCCAAAATTTGGTCGACGGGATGATCCCTTTGAATCACCGCTTGAACTTGGGTTGGAGGTGCTGGTTGCGCTTCTTCCTCCATCACGTGATCATCTTGTGCTCCCCCTTGATCACACGCCTCCTTTTGATGAACCTGTTCATCGTCTTGAGTTGGGGGATGCACCGTTGTTGAGGAAGAAGGTTGATCTCGTTCATCTTGTTCCTGTGGCCGCACTTCTCCAATCGCCATGGTTCGTATAGCGGCCGTCGGAACATCTTCTTCATCTACATCATCACAATCAACAACTTGCTCTCTTGGAGAGCCGTTAGTCTCATCAAATACAACGTCGCTAGAGACTTCAACCAAACCCGATGATTTGTTGAAGACCCTATACGCCTTTGTATTTGAATCATAACCTAACAAAAACCCTTCTACGGCTTTGGGAGCAAATTTAGAAGTTCTACCTTTCTTCACAAGAATATAACATTTGCTCCCAAATACACGAAAATAAGACACATTGGGTTTGTTACCAGTTAGTAGCTCATACGACGTCTTCTTGAGGAGGCGGTGAAGGTAGACCCTGTTGATGGCGTGGCAAGCCGTGTTCACGGCTTCCGACCAAAAGCACTTGGGGGTCTTGAATTCTCCAAGCATGGTCCTCTCCATATCTATGAGCGTCCTGTTCTTCCTCTCTACCACACCGTTTTGCTGAGGTGTGTAGGGAGCGGAGAACTCGTGCTTGATCCCTTCCTCCTCAAGAAACTCCTCCACTTGAAGGTTCTTGAATTCGGACCCGTTGTCGCTCCTTATCTTTTTCACCTTGAGCTCAAACTCATTTTGAGCTCTCCTTAGGAAGCGCTTGAGGGTCCCTTGGGTTTCAGACTTATCCTGCAAAAAGAACACCCAAGTGAAGCGGGAAAAGTCATCAACAATAACTAGACCGTACTTACTTCCTCCTATGCTTAGATAGGCGACGGGTCCGAAGAGGTCCATATGCAGCAGCTCCAGAGGTCTTGACGTGGTCATCACATTCTTGCTGTGATGTGCTCCTCCCACTTGTTTACCTGCTTGACAAGCTGCACAAGGTCTATCTTTTTCGAAATAAACATTGGTTAGACCTATCACGTGTTCTCCCTTTAGAAGCTTGTGGAGGTTCTTCATCCCCACATGAGCTAGGCGGCGATGCCACAGCCAGCCCATGCAAGTCTTAGCCATTAAGCATGCATCTAGACCGGCTTCTTCTTTTGCAAAATCAACTAAGTAAAGCTTGCCGTCTAGTACACCCTTAAAGGCTAGTGAACCATCACTTCTTCTAATGACAGACACATCTACATTTGTAAAAAGACAATTATATCCCATATTGCATAGTTGACTAACAGATAGCAAATTGTAACCAAGAGACTCAACTAAAAACACATTGGAGATTGAGTGTTCATTAGAAATTGCAATTTTACCTAACCCTTTTACCTTGCCTTGATTCCCATCACCGAATATAATTGAATCTTGGGAATCCTTATTTTTGACATAGGAGGTGAACATCTTCTTCTCCCCCGTCATATGGTTTGTGCATCCGCTGTCGATAATCCAGCTTGAACCCCCGGATGCATAAACCTGCAAGGCAAATTTAGGCTTGGGTCTTAGGTACCCAACTCATGTTGGGTCCTATAAGGTTAGTGCAAATATCCTTAGGGACCCAAATGCAAGTTTTGTCTCCCTTGCATTTTGCCCCTAACTTCCTAGCAACTATTTTCCTATCCTTTCTACAAATAGCAAAGGAAGCATTTAAAGCACAATAAATTGTAGAAGGTTCATTCACTACTTTCCTAGGAGCATGAATAATATTCTTTCTAGGCACATGATGGACAACATTTCTCCTACCAATATTTCTATCATGTACATAGGAGGAACTAGAAGCAAACATGTCATGAGAATCAAAATCATTATAAGCATTATACTTCCTATAAGTATTTCTAGTTTGTCTCCTATCATGGTACAAGAAGGCATGGTTCTTTTTAGCACTACTAGCCATAGGGGCCTTCCCTTTCTCCTTGACGAAGATGGGAGTCTTATGGCTTGTTAAGTTCTTGGCTTCCCTCTTGAAGCCAAGCCCATCCTTAATTGAGGGATGTCTTCCAATTGTGTAGGCATCCCTTGCAAATTTCAGCTTATCAAATTCATTCTTGCTAGTCTTAAGTTGGGCATTAAGACTAGCCAATTCCTCATTTAATTTGGAAATTGAAACTAGGTGTTCACTACAGGCATCAATATCGAAATCCTTACACCTAGTGCAAATCATAACATGTTCTATACAAGAATTAGATTTATTTGCTACTTCTAATTTAGCATTTAAATCATTGTTAACACCTTGTAAAGTAGATGTAACACCCGGCGTTAAGGAACAAAGCCAGGTGCATCTCATACATGCGCCAAGAAGACAACACATATAATAACAGAGTGTATAGAGATAAATGTCATAAAACATCCAGAGTATTTATTACATAGCGGAAGACTTATTACAAAATAAAGTAATAAAGATAAAACAAACTAAGGATCGTCGGCGCCAATGTCGACTGGGAAACGCCACCTAGATCAGATCGAACTCCTCGATACTTGACTCCACTTGAAACCACCTGTTCTTCTCCTGTGGGGGGGTGTGAGACAGCAAGGGTGAGCTCACACATGATCATAGCTCAACAAGTTGTGGGGAACCAGTGGACACAAACTCACAAAGGTGTGGGTTCATGTGATGTGTAAGGCTAATCAATGATAGGGGTTAAAGCTGAGCATTGCTTTTAAGTAGTTGGTCAAAGTTTTATTAGCAATTACTAAGTGTAAGTAGATACCAAACCATAAGTAAAGTAATAGAACAAAATTAATAACAAACCCATGCATATGCGAATGACAAATTGAATTTAAGTTCCATAATTTAAACATCAGAGAGTCCTGAGCTGCTCGTGACCGTGAGCTCGGCTAGTATACCAGTTTTACACTCTGCAGAGGTTGTACCCTTTACCCACAAGTCATGTTACCCATCTGCCAAGGGGTCGCGACTCCCCATATACCTCTACCTAGGAAGCACGGCAGGGCAACACTACGAGGCCTTTACAAAGTTCCACTAGCTTCCGAAAACCCGCTACAGTTTATAGGAAGATCCAGTAAAGGGTTCCTGGCTGACCGCCATCGCAGCAAAATCAACCAGGGACCTCCCCGCACTGACCTCTCCCCTACTGCCCTTGCCCCTTTCGGGTAAGGTAGTCTTCCACTAGCTTTCCTAATTAGTCAGCCAAGGGCGTCCCATTCCACCCTTGCGGTGGCACGTGGTTCTCAAGTTAAGCTCTATGTTCCAATTAACATTAATGATCTCAACATGAACATAAACAGAATAACAAGAATAATTGGAACATAGATATAATAAATGATTATCCCATAACCATGTAAAGCAATAGCAAACTACCCAAGTGATTCAGGGGTAAACAAGGTAATGAGATAAACAATCTAGGGTAACCTATTGGGTCCCATCAAAATTAACCTATGCATGGATAAGTGATATTAAAGAACATTATTGGGTAAAATGTGGTCAAGGGCACAACTTGCCTGGCACTTGAGATTCCAGGTACCAACTTGCTTCTCAGATGACACGTCCTTGCGCTAGACGTAGCAATACAAGCAAACATGGTATATACAAAATTAACATCACATCAAACAGAAGTACAAACTGACTAATAATAATCTACGCGAAGCTACGAGACTAACGCAACTTGAACGGATCAAGTCGGAGTTGAAACGGAGGAGATACGAATTTCCTAAGGTTTTATGTATTTTGATATAAGATGAATTAGGGTATAAATTTTTAATGTGACTTTCATATAAAAACAGAGGCATTAGGTGATAAACAACATTATTACAAAATTATAGCAATTGAAATGGATTAATTTGGACACCCTATGAATTTTATATGAATTAAACAAACTCTAGTCATTATTTTTATATTAAAAATAGATTTCTATTTCTTTTTCCTGTCTTTTCTATTCACTGGACTGCGCCTACTATTAGCCGAAAACACAGGGACTTAACCGAAAAGGTACTCAGACTCAGTAAATACTCCAGGGGACGGCGGGTTGTTTATCGGGTTCTTCGGGGTCTCTTTAGAAAATGTTACATCGCGAAGGGGTATGCTTTCGTCACAGCCGTTGGATCAAAGCCTGACGACCACGATTAGATTCGACATTCATCAACCCCGCGAGTAACCCAGGCCATCGGATCCGGGATTCACGGTTCTGATTTAATGACTCGAAGGGGTACACCAAGACTCGATCTAGACCATCCCCTACACGATCAACGGTTGGGGGCCAACTTCCCTTAGATCTAATCCTGGCCCTACAGCATTTGATCAACGGTTGCTGGCCTTCTTCTACCTCACGGCTCGTACTATCTCTCCTCGCAAGCCAGCCAAAGGCGACCGTACACCTGGGTGGCCGGCAACACCGGTGTTTGACCAACCACCACTACTGCGCGCCAACTCCCTCAAGAAAACAGTGCTACGCGGTAATTAGACAAAACGAAATGAGGGCAGAGGGTCTCACCAGTGCCCATGAAGGGGACAAAGTCATCCACGGCGACCTCGACTCCCATCTCAGCGAAGACGTCGACGCCGGCCTGTCGCGAGGGCTCCTCGCTGTTGCAGAGAACGCCATCCATATCGAAGAGCACGGCGGAGACCTTACCCCAGACTGCCACTTCGGTACCCGGAGAAGAGGGGGACGGTGCGGAGGCAGCCGCAGCGGCGACGACGTCGCGCCGCCCGCGTCGCGGGAGCTGCATAGCCGCCGATCGGGTCTTCGGGAGGAGGAGCGGACGGGGAGGCGGCGCCTGGGAGGGTCAACGAGGTGGAGCCGGTCGCCTTTGTAGCCTCCGTGGCCGTGAATCCCGCGCGCACCGATCGGCGAAGCCGTTTGCTTGAAGATAAACAGGACTTCGCCCGGGAGACTGAGAAGTGGGCCGGGGTCGTGATCAGGATGACAGGGCGGTCCCGCGGTCAGGGCAGTGTGGCTGCGCAGGGCATGGGATAGAGTGGGCCGCGCGGGAGGCTTCTCTGGGTGGGCCGAATTGATAGCAGCCGGCCCAGTTAGTGTTTATTCCTTTTCTATTTTCTGTTTTCTTTTTTTCTCCCTTTTCAATTTCTTTAATTCAAATTTACATTCAAATCTTGTGCCAAACTTTATCTTCAAGTTATACTGTGACCATAAGGTACTAATTTTGGAAATACACATAAACTTTCTTTATATTTTATATATTTTCTCTTTTTCAAACTCTCAAATTAGGTATTAAATCCTTGCTTTTGCCACTAATTTATTTCTATTAGTGGCTTTACTCTTTCATTAAATGCACAAACAATAAATTCCAGCATGTCGCATGATTTAATAGTATATCTTTTTATTATTTATTTACTTGTTCTCCTGTGATGTTCTCATGAGATGATAAATATGGACAACACACATATATACAAAGGAATATCATTTCTCCTCTTAGGCTATCTTCCACAAATTGCAAGTTGGGTATTACAAATCCTACCCCCCTTAAAAATAATCTCGTCCTCGAGATTTAGGAAGATCTAGGGAAAAGGTGGGAAAAATCTACGCGAAGCTCTTCTTCTCTTTCCCAAGTTGCTTCATCTTCACTGTGGTGACTCCATTGCACTTTACACATCTTTATCACCTTATTCCTTGTAACTCGAGTCAATGTATCCAAAACCTTGATCGGGTACTCCGTGTAAGTCAAATCACCTTGAACACTGAGCTCTTCCATTGGTAACTGTTCCTCAGGGACACGGAGGCACTTCTTTAGTTGAGATACATGGAATACATTATGCACATCCGATAGACTATCCGGTCACTCCAGTTGGTATGCCATCTCCCCAACTCTCCTAAGGATCAAGAATGGTCCAATATAGCGAGGGGACAATTTGCCCTTGACTTTAAATCTCCTCATTCCACGAAGTGATGACATCTTGAGGTACTCATGATCTCTTTCCTCAAATTCCGGTGGTCTTTTTCTATTATCTACGTAGCTCTTTTGCCTGGTTTGAGCTACCCTCAAATTCTCTTGAATATACAAACTTGTTCTTCTGCCTCTTGAATAAGTTCAGGTCCAAAGAATTGTCTTCCTCTAGTCTGATCCAATGTAGAGGAATCCTGCATTTCCTGCCATATAGAGTCTCGAACGGTGACATCTTCAGACTGGCCTGGTAACTATCATTATATGAGAACTCAGCATAAGGTAGACTCTTGTCCCAACTACTACCATGCTGAAGGGCACAAGCTCTCAACATGTCCTCCAATACTTGATTAGTCCTTTCAGTCTGTCCATCAGTCTGAGGATGGTAAGTCAACTAAAATTCAACTTTGTATCCATATTCTCATGAAAACTTTTCCAAAGTCTGGAGGTGAACTGCGATCCTCTATCCGAAACGATCTTCTTCGGTACACCATGTAGAGACTCAATCCGAGATATGTATAACTTAGCCAATTGCGATCCATTATAAGTAGTCTTGACCAGAATGAAATGAGCCACTTGGGTCAGTCTATCCACAATAACCCATATAGAATCGTATCCTTTCGAGGTGCGAGGCAATCCAGTAATGAAATCCATACCGATCTCTTCCCATTTCCACTCGGGTATCTTCAGTGGATGCAATAATCCGGCTGGTCTTTGGTGATCGGTCTTAACTTTTTGGCACACATCGCACATAACCACATGTGCAGCCATATCTCTTTTCAATCCATACCACCAATACTTCCGTTTCAAATCCTGATACATCTTGGTACTACCAGGATGAATAGAATAATCCGAATCATGGGCCTCCTTTAAAATAGTCTCACGAAGGCTTTTAATATCAGGAACACATCTCTTGTCCTTGAAGCATACGGTGCCTTGCTCAACTTTCGTGAATTCCGGAACTCGATCTTCGGTAATCAGATCCTTAATCTCTTGTGTCTTAGCATCACCAATTTATCCTTTGCGGATCTCTTGCTCCAAAGTAGTTTCCACATCAATAATAACTCTTTTAGTGTGAGTAACTATCCCTAGGTTAAGTCTCCTAAAATCCTCAACAATCTCATCGAGTAGCTGGGCAACAACAGCTAAATGAACATGCTCCTTTCGACTCAAGGCATCTGTAACCAAATTTGCCTTGCCCGGGTGACAGTGAATTTCCAAATCGTAATCCTTAATAAGCTCCAACCAACGGCGTTGCCTAAGGTTGATATCCTTCTGAGTGAATATATACTTCAAACTCTTATGATCCGTATATACTTGGCACTTCTCGTCCTACTTAAACTCTCTTCCCTTCTCCAAAAGCGAAGTCATTGGTTTGGCAATCTTAGAAAATCCTTCAATAAATCTCCAATAGTATCCTGCAAATCCCAAGAAACTTCGGTCCTCCGTAACCGTAGTGGGTATGCTCCACACCACTATCTCCTTGACTTTGGCAGGATTCACTGATATCCCTCCATTAGAAATGATATGTCCAAGAAATGGCCCCTCGCCAATCCAAAACTCGCACTTGCTAAACTTAGCGTAGAGTTGATTATCTCGCAACTTCTGCAGCACCAACCTTAGATGTTCTTCATGGTCACTCTCATTCTTAGAATAGATAAGAATATCGTCGATGAACACCACGACGAATCTGTCCAAATACTCCAAAAACATCTTATTCATCAAATCCATAAAATAAGCTGGTGCATTAATTAATCCAAACGACATAACGATGATCTCATATAATCCATATCGAGTCGAGAAAGCCGTCTTAGGAATATCTGATGGTCTAATCTTCATCTGATGGTACCCCGATCGGAGGTCAATCTTCGAGAATACCCTGGCTCCTCTCATCCGATTAAATAAATCCTTATTGCGGGGTAACAGAAACTTGTTCTTCACAGTAACATTATTAAGGGACCTTTAATCCACGCACATCCCTTGCAATCCATCTTTCTTCTTTACAAACAAAACTGGTGCTCTCCAAGGTGAAGAATTCAGACGAATGTATCCATCCTCTTGTAATTCCGTTAATTGTTTCTTAAGTTCCTTTAGCTCTTCTATGGACATCATGTATGGCCGTTTAGAAATAGGGGCAGTCTTAGGTAAGAGATTAATGACCAACTCAACTTCCATATCCGGTGGCAGTAGTTACTGCAATTCCAACTTCAAATCTTTCTCCTTTGGAACTGGTGAGTTCTACGGTTCCCTTAGCGCAGTGTATAAACCACCATTGCCTTTCTTAACCATGACATACCAAGGATCAAGTCTATACTGTTCTCTTCTAACAGTATAGGGGTAGTCCATCTGGGTTAGAAATACAGGGTAAGAAAGAAAGATTTGTAGACAAGGCGAGTAATTATGAGGAATGTTACTGCGGGGGATTTATTAGCTAAGTAGATTAGTGTGTTATCCACTAAAGCTAATACATTACCTTATGGTGGTACATGCTAAGATGCCCGTCTATACTATTTCAATCAATCAAAGAAGCAAATCAGACATTGATCATCAGAACAATCAACCAACATTTTTTTTTAAAATAGAAAATAGTTTTGATTTGGTCTTAGGCCTCCTATCTCTTAATTTGTCATAGGGGTAGGGATTCCAAGGTGTGAAATTCATCTTGTCTAAGAGTAGAAAGGATAAGAATAATCAGAGTAGAGTAGCAAAAGGTGAGACAGGTTCAAGATGAGATGAGTATAGAATGAGTCAGAGTAAGGTAAGTAGGAAAGGGTTTGTTCATTTCTATCTAGGTCTCGTCCTACAGTCAACATTCCTCTGATACCACTTCTGTAACACCCGGCGTTAAGGAACAAAGCCAGGTGCATCTCATACATGCGCCAAGAAGACAACACATATAATAACAGAGTGTATAGAGATAAATGTCATAAAACATCAGAGTATTTATTACATAGCGGAAGACTTATTACAAAATAAAGTAATAAAGATAAAACAAACTAAGGATCGTCGGCGCCAATGTCGACTGGGAAACACCACCTAGATCAGATCGAACTCCTCGATACTTGACTCCACTTGAAACCACCTGTTCTTCTCCTGTGGGGGGGTGTGAGACAGCAAGGGTGAGCTCACACATGATCATAGCTCAACAAGTTGTGGGGAACCAGTGGACACAAACTCACAAAGGTGTGGGTTCATGTGATGTGTAAGGCTAATCAATGATAGGGGTTAAAGCTGAGCATTGCTTTTAAGTAGTTGGTCAAAGTTTTATTAGCAATTACTAAGTGTAAGTAGATACCAAACCATAAGTAAAGTAATAGAACAAAATTAATAACAAACCCATGCATATGCGAATGACAAATTGAATTTAAGTTCCATAATTTAAACATCAGAGAGTCCTGAGCTGCTCGTGACCGTGAGCTCGGCTAGTATACCAGTTTTACACTCTGCAGAGGTTGTACCCTTTACCCACAAGTCATGTTACCCATCTGCCAAGGGGTCGCGACTCCCCATATACCTCTACCTAGGAAGCACGGCAGGGCAACACTACGAGGCCTTTACAAAGTTCCACTAGCTTCCGAAAACCCGCTACAGTTTATAGGAAGATCCAGTAAAGGGTTCCTGGCTGACCGCCATCGCAGCAAAATCAACCAGGGACCTCCCCGCACTGACCTCTCCCCTACTGCCCTTGCCCCTTTCGGGTAAGGTAGTCTTCCACTAGCTTTCCTAATTAGTCAGCCAAGGGCGTCCCATTCCACCCTTGCGGTGGCACGTGGTTCTCAAGTTAAGCTCTATGTTCCAATTAACATTAATGATCTCAACATGAACATAAACAGAATAACAAGAATAATTGGAACATAGATATAATAAATGATTATCCCATAACCATGTAAAGCAATAGCAAACTACCCAAGTGATTCAGGGGTAAACAAGGTAATGAGATAAACAATCTAGGGTAACCTATTGGGTCCCATCAAAATTAACCTATGCATGGATAAGTGATATTAAAGAACATTATTGGGTAAAATGTGGTCAAGGGCACAACTTGCCTGACACTTGAGATTCCAGGTACCAACTTGCTTCTCAGATGACACGTCCTTGCGCTAGACGTAGCAATACAAGCAAACATGGTATATACAAAATTAACATCACATCAAACAGAAGTACAAACTGACTAATAATAATCTACGCGAAGCTACGAGACTAACGCAACTTGAACGGATCAAGTCGGAGTTGAAACGGAGGAGATACGAATTTCCTAAGGTTTTATGTATTTTGATATAAGATGAATTAGGGTATAAATTTTTAATGTGACTTTCATATAAAAACAGAGGCATTAGGTGATAAACAACATTATTACAAAATTATAGCAATTGAAATGGATTAATTTGGACACCCTATGAATTTTATATGAATTAAACAAACTCTAGTCATTATTTTTATATTAAAAATAGATTTCTATTTCTTTTTCCTGTCTTTTCTATTCACTGGACTGCGCCTACTATTAGCCGAAAACACAGGGACTTAACCGAAAAGGTACTCAGACTCAGTAAATACTCCAGGGGACGGCGGGTTGTTTATCGGGTTCTTCGGGGTCTCTTTAGAAAATGTTACATCGCGAAGGGGTATGCTTTCGTCACAGCCGTTGGATCAAAGCCTGACGACCACGATTAGATTCGACATTCATCAACCCCGCGAGTAACCCAGGCCATCGGATCCGGGATTCACGGTTCTGATTTAATGACTCGAAGGGGTACACCAAGACCCGATCTAGACCATCCCCTACACGATCAACGGTTGGGGGCCAACTTCCCTTAGATCTAATCCTGGCCCTACAGCATTTGATCAACGGTTGCTGGCCTTCTTCTACCTCACGGCTCGTACTATCTCTCCTCGCAAGCCAGCCAGAGGCGACCGTACACCTGGGTGGCCGGCAACACCGGTGTTTGACCAACCACCACTACTGCGCGCCAACTCCCTCAAGAAAACAGTGCTACGCGGTAATTAGACAAAACGAAATGAGGGCAGAGGGTCTCACCAGTGCCCATGAAGGGGACAAAGTCATCCACGGCGACCTCGACTCCCATCTCAGCGAAGACGTCGACGCCGGCCTGTCGCGAGGGCTCCTCGCTGTTGCAGAGAACGCCATCCATATCGAAGAGCACGGCGGAGACCTTACCCCAGACTGCCACTTCGGTACCCGGAGAAGAGGGGGACGGTGCGGAGGCAGCCGCAGCGGCGACGACGTCGCGCCGCCCGCGTCGCGGGAGCTGCATAGCCGCCGATCGGGTCTTCGGGAGGAGGAGCGGACGGGGAGGCGGCGCCTGGGAGGGTCAACGAGGTGGAGCCGGTCGCCTTTGTAGCCTCCGTGGCCGTGAATCCCGCGCGCACCGATCGGCGAAGCCGTTTGCTTGAAGATAAACAGGACTTCGCCCGGGAGACTGAGAAGTGGGCCGGGGTCGTGATCAGGATGACAGGGCGGTCCCGCGGTCAGGGCAGTGTGGCTGCGCAGGGCATGGGATAGAGTGGGCCGCGCGGGAGGCTTCTCTGGGTGGGCCGAATTGATAGCAGCCGGCCCAGTTAGTGTTTATTCCTTTTCTATTTTCTGTTTTCTTTTTTTTTCTCCCTTTTCAATTTCTTTAATTCAAATTTACATTCAAATCTTGTGCCAAACTTTATCTTCAAGTTATACTGTGACCATAAGGTACTAATTTTGGAAATACACATAAACTTTCTTTATATTTTATATATTTTCTCTTTTTCAAACTCTCAAATTAGGTATTAAATCCTTGCTTTTGCCACTAATTTATTTCTATTAGTGGCTTTACTCTTTCATTAAATGCACAAACAATAAATTCCAGCATGTCGCATGATTTAATAGTATATCTTTTTATTATTTATTTACTTGTTCTCCTGTGATGTTCTCATGAGATGATAAATATGGACAACACACATATATACAAAGGAATATCATTTCTCCTCTTAGGCTATCTTCCACAAATTGCAAGTTGGGTATTACAGTAGAAATGGTTTCATGACAAGTAGATAGTTCATAAGACAGCATTTCATTTCTTTTAACTTCTAAAGCATATGATTTTTGTGCCTCTACAAATTTATCATGTTCATCATACAACAAATCCTCTTGCTTTTCTAAAAGCCTATCCTTTTCATTCAAGGCATCAATCAATTCATTGATTTTATCAATTTTATTTCTATCCAATCCCTTGAACAAGCTAGAGTAATCTATTTCCTCATCGCTAGAATCATCCTCACTTGAAGAAGCATACGTAGAGTCTCGAGTACATACCTTCTTCTCCCTTGCCATAAGGCATGTGAGACGCTCGTTGGGGAAGAGGGATGACTTGTTGAAGGCGGTGGCAGCGAGTCCTTTATTGTCGAAGTCGGAGGAGGAGCAATCCGAATCCCACTCCTTTCCTAGATGTGCCTCGCCCTTTGCCTTCTTGTATGCCTTCTTCTTCTCCCTCTTGTTCCCCTTTTCCTGGTCACTTTCATTATCGGGACAGTTAGCAATGAAATGACCAATCTTACCACATTTGAAGCACGAGCGCTTCTCCTTTGTCTTGGTCTTGCTTGGCTGTCCCTTGCGACCCTTAAGCGCCGTCTTGAAGCGCTTAATGATGAGGGCCATCTCCTCATTATTTAGCCCGGCCACCTCAACTTGCGCCACCTTGCTCGGTAGTGCCTCCTTGCTCCTCGTTGCCTTGAGAGCAAGAGGTTGCGGCTCGTTGATCGGTCCATTCAAGGCGTCGTCCACATACCTCGCCTCCTTGATCATCATTCGCCCGCTGACGAATTTTCCTAGGACTTCCTCGGGCGACATTTTGGTGTACCTGGGATTTTCACGAATATTATTTACCAAATGAGGATCAAGAACGGTAAAGGACGTTAGCATCAGTCGGACGACGTCGTGGTCCGTCCATCGTGTGCTTCCGTAGCTCCTTATCTTGTTGATAAGGGTCTTGAGCCGGTTGTATGTTTGCGTCGGCTCCTCGCCCCTTATCATCACGAACCGTCCAAGCTCACCCTCCACCAACTCCATCTTGGTGAGCAAGGTGACGTCGTTCCCCTCATGAGAAATCTTGAGGGTGTCCCAGATCTGCTTGGCGTTATCCAAGCCGCTCACTTTATGGTATTCATCCCTGCACAAAGAAGCTAGAAGAACAGTAGTAGCTTGTGCATTCTTATGAATTTGTTCATTAATGAACATGGGACTATCCGAACTATCAAAGTGCATTCCACTCTCTACAATCTCCCATATACTAGGATGGAGAGAGAATAGGTGACTACGCATTTTGTGGCTCCAAAATCCGTAGTCCTCCCCATCAAAGTGTGGGGGCTTGCCGAGTGGAATGGAGAGCAAATGTGAATTTGAACTTTGCGGAATACGAGAGTAGTCAAAGGAAAAGTTCGAATTAACCGGTTTCCTTCTCTCGTAGTCGTTGTGGTCGTCGTCCTTTTGGGAAGAAGTAGACTCATCGCTGTCGTAGTAGACGATCTCCTTGATGCGCCTTGTCTTCTTCTTCTTCCCTTCCTTCCGTCTGTGGCCCGAGCCGGAGTCGGTAGGCTTATCGTCCTTTGGCTCGTTGACGAAGGATTCCTTCTCTTTGTCGTTGATCACAATACCCTTCCCCTTAGGATCCATCTCTTCGGGCGGTTAGTCCCTTTGTGAAGAGAACGGCTCCGATACCAATTGAGAGCACCTAGAGGGGGGGTGAATAGGTGATCCTGTGAAAACTTAAACTTAAAGCCACAAAAACTTGTTAAGTGTTAGCACAATAATCGCCAAGTGGCTAGAGAGGAGTCTCAACAAAACACAATACCACAAGAGATCAAACACAGAGATGACACAGTGGTTTATCCCGTGGTTCGGCCAAGACCAACGCTTGCCTACTCCACGTTGTGGCGTCCCAACGGACGAGGGTTGCAATCAACCCCTCTCAAGCGGTCCAAAGACCAACTTGAATACCACGGTGTTTTGTTTTGCCTTTCAATATCCCGTTTGCGAGGATTCTCCACAACTTGGAGCCTCTCGCCCTTACACTTGAGATTCACAAGAAATACGGAGTAAGGGAGGAAAGCAACACACACAAATCCACAGCAAAATGCGCACACACACGGCCAAGAATCGAGCTCAAAATACTATCTCAAAGTTCTCACTAGAACGGAGCTCGAATCACTGAGAATGACAAACGAATGCGCAAAGACTTAGTGTGGATGATCAAGAATGCTCTAAGGTTGCTTGGTGTACTCCTCCATGCGCCTAGGGGTCCCTTTTATAGCCCCAAGGCAGCTAGGAGCCGTTGAGAGCAAATCTGGAAGGCCAATCTTGCCTTCTGTCGTCGGGGGCACCGGACAGTCCGGTGCACACCGGACACTGTCCGGTGCCCGATTTCCTTCCCAAAATGGCGCTGCCGACCGTTGCCGACCGTTGTAGATCTGGGAGCCGTTGGCGCACCGGACATGTCCGGTGCACACCGGACAGTCCGGTGCCGTCTTCTAGCCGTTGGCTCGGCCACGTGTCCCGCGCAGATTGCGCGGCCGACCGTTGGCCCGGCCGACCGTTGGCTCACTGGACAGTCCGGTGCACACCGGACAGTCCGGTGCACACTGGACAGTCCGGTGAATTTTAGCCGTACGTCGCCGGTGAATTCCCGAGAGCAGCCACTTCGCGCCGAGCCAGCCTGGCGCACCGGACATGTCCGGTGTACCCAGACTGGGCAGACTTTGGCTGCTCGAGCCATTTCTTCTCCAACTCGATTTTTTCTGTTTCCAGCACTTAGACACAATACATTAGTCCATAAAACAATGTACTAAGTCTGAGAAACATACCTTTATCCTTGATTTGTACTTTGTCCTCCATTTTACAATTAGGCACCTGTGTTGGGCACTAAATCACCAAAATACTTAGAAATGGCCCAAGGGCACATTTCCCTTTCAGTGTTGTCTTCATGCCATGGTCGCGACCTTCCGGTCTTCCATCGACAACTTCGACCTAACAAGACATTATGGAAGGTTGTTGTGCTAGCTCAATTAAAAATAGAAGATAGATCGTGAAAACCATATTTCGGCCACCGTTTTGTGTCGTCCCACCATCTCATTGACCACAAATCTATCTCCAGTGCCATGTGTTTTTTCTTCATGCCGTCGCCGCGACCTTCTGGCCTTCCATCGAAAACTTGAACCTTCCAATACATTATGGAAGGTTGTTGATGTGCTAGCTGAATTAAAAATAGAAAGCATGCTCACTCACTTTTTTTGTTGACATGAACAATTTTAAAAATTAGCAACCAATAAATAGAGAACTGTTGGAGCACACACATTTTTTCTACTCCTTAAAGTGATTTAGCAACTTCTTAAATATATAATTTAGGGTGCTAAATTTACATAACTATTGGAGATGCTCTAAGCACATATCAGGAGCTGCTGGACGTACTAGTGAGTATAAAGAGCACAAAGTCTAACCAACCCTAGCACTGCTCAACTATAAAAGCTACATATACTAGAGAGCTATACAACTTAAGCTACACAAGCTAAGCAAGCACCGGAACAAAAACACAACCACAATATATAAATAAGTTTATAAGCTTGTGACAGTGAATTACAAACCAACGAAAATATGATGATTTTTATCTTGAGGTTTGCTGGTTTGCCAAGCACTTCATCTTTGTTGAACCAAGTCCAAGGTTTCTATTGATGCTCTAGTTAGGCCGTGCTCAGCAAAGCATGTATATGGACGTGCAAAATATTATTTTACACTGTAGACTGTATTATTTACGTAGTGGAGTTTGAAACATGGATGAAATAGGAATGCTACTGGGGACAACCTTAGTTAGCCTTCTAAACTTTAGGAACAAAACTTTAGTCTCTAAAATTTCTATTTAGGAAGCTTCCTTTAGTTATACTGTTTGATAGTTTAGGACTAAAAGTGACTAAACTTTAATCACTAAAGTTTAGAAGGTGGGAATCAAATATCTCATTAGGTCTTGTTCGGTTAGGAGTGAACTGAGTGAGATTCGAGGATATTAAATCACTTTCTATTCAATTCTGAATAGGAATGAATTTAATTTTGAACAAGAAGAAATTTAATTTTAAATAAAAAGGATTTAATTCCTTTTACTCCCTTCAATCCAGTGTAAATTATAATGCAGTTGTTTGTGACTCAAAGGAGTGCATATCTGTTTTTTTAACATGCAAAATTTGCCAACTATTCTTGGTTAACGCGGCACGGACGCACCGCGCAAGGCACGGCAGATACCCGAACTGCATGCCATTCTTGCGTACAGCCGACGCCAAGTAAT
The DNA here is from genome assembly GCA_029449295.1 of Zea luxurians. Lineage (NCBI taxonomy): Eukaryota > Viridiplantae > Streptophyta > Magnoliopsida > Poales > Poaceae > Zea > Zea luxurians. The sequence goes on from JAOPSE010000047.1 coordinate 2,385,939, forward strand.
CTCGGAAGGAAATCAATTATGCTGGATTATTTCTCGCGCAATCTGTCATCTGGGGCTCTCGGCATCTAAAACCCTCCGAGGACCACTAATCAAACCCACCGCCGCACCGCACCTCACCTGCCGTCTCCGCCCAAACCCTAGCCCCGGCACCCGGGGGACGACGCCATGTACGCCGCCGCCGTGTTGGCAGCGGTCTCTGCGGTATCCGTCGTTGCGGCGCAGTCCCCGGAGCCGCGCGACAACCAAACGGTCGCCGACGTGATGAGCATCTCTATATTCATGGCCGTATTCTTCCCCGTCTTCGTCGTGCTTCTTGCCTTCGTCTGCCTCCACTTGTTCCGGGCCCCCGACGACGACGACCCCCAGGCTCCGGACGCGGCGTCGGCACCGGAGTGGCCCCGCGGAGGGGGCAGCCGCAAGGGAGGGCTCGATGCCGCCGCGATCGCTGCGCTGCCGCTAGTGTTCTTCCGAGAGGTGAGACAGCACCGGATCGTGGACGGGCGCGAGGACGCGCTCGAGTGCTCGGTCTGCCTCCTCGAGTTCGACGACGACGACGCCCTCCGCCTCCTCCCGACGTGCCCGCACGCGTTCCACCCGGAGTGCATCGGCCTCTGGCTCGAGAGGCACGCCACCTGCCCGCTTTGCCGCGCCAGCGTCCTCGACGACGCGCCACCAGCCCCGGCAGCGCAGCTGGAGCTTCATACGGCGCCACCGCTGACGCCGGACTCGTCGCCCGTCCACGCGGCTATCGTGCTAATCGGCGGCGCCGGCGCAAGCGAGGTAGGCGAAGAAGAGGATCGGACTACGATCCAGCGCCTCGCGAGGAACCGCCGCGCGGCGGGGCGGCAGGCGCTGCCGCGGTCCAACTCGACGGGCCACAGCGCCAGCGACGGCGGGATGGAGCGGTTCGCGCTGCGGCTCCCGGAGCACGTGCGCCTTGAGCTCCTCATGTCCCACAGGCTGAGGCACGTGACGAGCGCGGTGGCATCCGTGCGCGTCATGGAGGGTAGCGCCCACGACACCAGTACAGTGGGCGGGAGCGTCAGGGGCGCCATGGCGAGGCTGCTGTCGCTCTTTACGCCGGGCGCCGGCTGGAAGGGCGATGGCGACGACAAGTCCGGCAAGGCAGAGTCCACTGCGGCGTCATCTCTCCGCCGCCGCGAGAACTCGTCCAGAGGAGCAGTGGGAGAAGAAAAGAGAAGCGTCTGATAGGCGAAAGAAACCGAATAAGTACTATGCTCACACGATTCGGTTTCAAACTTGTGATGATTCCATCAGTGTCCGTTTTTTTAGTAGAGATGCTTCTTTTAGGATTGAAGGTGTAGCTTGAGGATGCAGTGTTGCGGATTTTGATCATTTTTCTTTTGAGCCTATTTTTGTGAGAATTGTGAGAACAATATGGGAACGAGGATAAACATGTGAGCGAACCTGTAAAAGATACATCGTTCTATGTCCACTGATTTGGCAGAGTACTTGAACACAAATGTAGGTTGATAATGCAGCGTTGCAGAATTTTTTTTTTTCATTCTATTTTCAATTTCATCCCACCTTTGTGACATTGTGAAAAAAAAAGACCAGAACAAGGACATATCCATTTTTGTAATGGATAAATTAATCGACTTGCTGACATATGTGCTATTTCATTTTACCGTATATAGCAGTAAAACTTTTCTTAGGAGTCCCTTGTCCTCCATCCATTTGAAGTTAAACAAGATTTGTCTGCAAAAGATTCTACTAGTCCTATTCCAAGTATCTGGATATACATACACAATTATACTCTCCCTCCGTTTTCTTATTTATCATATTTTAATTTAAAAAAATGAACTAGCGAGTGAAAAACAAATATTCAAGATCTGATTATTTTTCGAACAACCTTGTATCTTGCTCCGATCAAGATGTACCGTTCGAGCCTTCTAGTGGTAGATTTTGGGCCTGTCTAGAATTTAGACTATCTGGAGCGGTAACCATATATACACAATACGGAGTGTATATGGTGAAGCCTAAATGACATGGTGCATTGATATGTACATATACCGTGTGATTGGTTGTTGTACGGTGGTAGCCTGGTTCACATGTAAGGAACCAGGTTCTTTGTGCACAGGCTAGATCCGTGCATAGACTTTTCTTTGGTTGTTTGCATTAGTGTATTCAGTACAGATACAACTAATGTTTTGTTGTCTGCGTCGAATGAGGAGTGCATAAATAAATCTTCAAATATTATACATCATGAGTGGTCTAGTTTTGTTCATAAAAATTTTAGAAACATATAAAATCGGTTCGATAATTAAATCTTTTAATTAAAAAATATAATGAAAAAACAAATTTAAAATGTTTCTTGTAATCCGTGCAGCTGCATGCATAGGTATGCCCGTCACGAGCGTACAAGCTGACGGGACCCTCGTTTTGCATCTGTAGAACTTGCATACGCATATACGAAAACCAAACAAGTGCTGCTTTAATACTCCGCGGATGCAGGTGCACCCACGCATCTGAGAACCAATCACGCGGATACAGTCTGATTGGATGGCTGCGTGTCCATACACAGGCTGACACTACTCTGGCCAGCCAGATACGATAATTTTGAGCGTATGTGCGGATGCAGGTTAATAGTATTAAAATAGCTTATTTTGCATCCACATATACAGGTTGTGACTCTCACATACAATTAACCAAATATAATTTTAAATAAAGTCAACACATGTGGTGATCCAAGATGAGATGGTGCGAGTAACCAATCAGGTGGATAAACACGTGTGGATAAACACGTGGAGGAGATAGAAAGAAAACGTAAATTTGAGACAGGGGAGACTAAGCATGTCTAGAAAATTTTACGGTATCTACTGAAAATAGTCTTAGACTGTTTTGAGCAACTCTTGATCATATACACGATCTCTTAGATCGGGTCCACGCAAAGCTGCCTGACGCGAGCGCGGTTCTCAGTCCGATTCTGGGGCTAGGTTGGCGATTATTGGCGTTGCGCCGCCCCCGCGGATTGTTCTTCAATCTCTTTCTCCCTTGTACTCTTTTTTGTTTATCTTCAATCCACCAGATGCTCCGGCGATCATCGGATTATCCAGTGACCTAAAACCTTTTCTCCACAAGCCAATAGTAATAATGGCTTGCAAGTGATATTCATCGCCGTTTTATTTATTTTCATTTCATCTGATCACCTCTGCGAGGAGCTTATACCGCGGCACTCGCGCCTTCGCCGTGAACGGCGGCTTCGTCCTAGCGCCGGTCGGCACCTCCTCCTTCCCTTTCCCTGCCGGTCCTGCCGCCGCCCCCTCGTGGCTCTTCTTGGGCTTCTTGACCGGCTTCTGGGGCTCCGCCGGGAACGCTGACCTCGAGCATCCGCCAGAACCACCACCACCAGAGTACGGATCCACGTCGCCAACGCCATGATGGCCACCACGAGAACCGTTCAGCTGCCTTGATGACGCCCTCCGTTTTGCCATCGTCGTAAGCGACTTAGCCGCCGCCGCCGGCGGCGGAGGCGGCGGCGGCGAACCTCCGCCGACTTGCTTATCTGTCGTCGTCAGGCACCAGTTGCAGACCGAGTACGCCACCGTCCTTGGGTACTCGGCGCTGCAGTATCTGCATGATCGTAACGTAAGCACGCAGACAAGAGACAACGCATATGCAAGATTTAAGAATCGGCCGGCCGGCCGGCCGGGGGACGGACGGTTAAAGAATGGCAAAACGGAAGCAATTGCAGGCAAAGGCATCCATGCATGTACTCGATCTCTGTTGTCGGTCGTGCATGTTCCGAAACCGTTACCTATGCTGCAGCCGCCGGAGGCAGAGGGCGCACTGGAAGAGCTCGCCCGGCAGCCCTTGGTCGCCGCACATGCAGCAGACGGCGGCGGCGGCAGCGGAGGCGCGGCCATCGTCGTCGTCGTCGTTGGAGCCGGGTGACACCATGGGCTCGAGCCTATGGATTGAGTTTGGCCTCGATAGACTGAAGATATATAGGCGTCCGTACGATGCCGCCGGCGATCAGTCATCACGGGCGACAGCCGACAGGGCTGCAGCTTTCGTGACACGCACGCGAGGATCGTCACAAGAAAACGAGCGAGTAGACGGACCACGCGCGCATGCACGGGTCTTGGCGACGACTTTTCATTGTCTGGAGTCCGGACTTGTGTAGTGGCTGCTAAAGAAAGTACTCCCTCCGGTGCATTAAAAGTTGCCCCTAGTAATTGCACAAAAAAGATGCATTTAAGAGGAATCGAACTTGAGACCTCCAGTCTAGAATGCCTTGGAGCTGCTGCAGCAACCAATCAAGCCTGATTGTTTTAGTGACGTTAATGCACCCATATCCCTATTTAATAGGGGCAAACAGGGAAAACTCTATGATAATTAATCACTCCTTGGTATGCACAATAATATTCTAAACGACTACCTTTACTGCACTGGAGGGAGTATAAGAGATGTACGTCATGGCTACCGTGGACTCGGGCGCTTAGCAAGAGCAGGGACTCGAGAAGTCATGAGTCAGAGGGGCACCAACGTAATTTCACCGGAAACAAATGATCGAATTGTCTTCCTCTTCACGTACAGCCTGTTTTTTTCAGACTATTAAAAGTCGTGATGAAAACTTGAAGCTTTAACAACGTGGCGGTGTGGAATACAGTGCGAACATGTAGATCATGTATGTATTGTTGGGATAAAAAAAGAAAGAAAACTATAAATTTGTCGAGATATCTCCAACCAGGGCCGGGCCAGCATAATAATTCAAGGCCCTGTACCGATTTTTTCTTTTTTTTCCTTTGTTAAGAATAGAGGGTATAGATTAATCTCAATTATTAACCGTGATTGAATTATTAATGTGGGAAATGGCTTAATAACGATAACGAATGATCTTAACGTTTGGATGTTATGCCAGCATATGCTAGCTGCACTTCGTCATATAGCTAAAATGAGTTGGATAACAGATTGGTACTCGGTTGTTACGACAAACACTATATTTTATTCTTATCGAGCTGATTTAGCTAGACCTTTTAATCATTACCAAAATTTGTATTGATTAAACTATCCCTAACTATTATTTTAGGGGCCCTTAGAGGGAGGGGGCTCTGTTCTTGTGCACAGGTGGCACATGCCCCCCGCCCGGGCCTGTCTCCAACAGTTTCATACTTAGGGTCTATTTGGTTAGGTTGTGGCTGTAAAAAAAATTGCTGTGTCCTGTAAGCTGTGGCACTAAAATCAGTTAAAAGTTCTTCGATATATGTTTTCACAGTTCTATCCGAAAAGCCACTAAAAGCAGGCCCAGGGGTGCTTTCAGTTTTGCCCTGCGAGAAAGTCGGCTTTTAGAAAAAGCTGCTTCCTGAAACAAGCCCTTTGGTTTGGCTTTTGACTTTTAGGGGGCAAAAGTCAAAGCCAAAAGCCAAACCAAACACACCCTTATATATATATCTAAATTTGCAATCTTTAAATTGTATAGATCCAATTATTCCTATATTCAAATTTTATTCTGCAAACAGTACAGTCTACACAGTGTTTTGGGTAACCATATGAGTGAACTGGTGGACACAGCCTAAGAGATGATGTGGACGACTTCCACGATGAGGTAGAAAGCCAATGTGGTTCATGTTTATATGTTGAGAAAAGTAATTGCATTTAGTCTAGGTGATTCATGTTTATATGTTCAAAAACATAATTGCACCAAAGTCTAGGTCACATGGATAACTTGTATTAAGAGGTTGAAACTTACTGTGGAATTTAGTGAAAAATGGCGTGGATAGTTAGTGGAAGATGATATGGATAGGTTACATGACAAGGTACAAGTCTAGTGGGATTTATATTTATATGATAAATAGATATAGATTAGTATAGATGACATGGATAGCTTGATAAGCTAGTAAGGATGATGTGGCATTTAGTGGGAAATGATATGGATAATTAGTGGGAGATGATGTGGTGGCTTGAATGTTAAGCTAGTGGGATTACCTTTGTAAGGTACTAGAAGCATACCCCACACACTGCTGCATGAATTGTAGATGATTTAGAATGAATATGTACTACATATAATTTCTTATATAAAATGATAAATTACATGTGCTAGTGAGTTAATAACTACATGTATTTGTGGACCGCTAAAGTGGACAGTTTGCATATGGAGATAGATCATAGATGTTAGTGGGGGTGACATGTATATCATAATTGCATGTGGTAGTGAGTTATAAATACATTTTCTAGCCAACTACATAATAAGACCGCTTACAAGTGGAGATGGAATGTTACTTAAATTTAGGATTATAAGAGATGTAGATAGAACTACAATTCAGATATAGATACAAAACAGATGTAGATATAAAATCCAGATATAAATATAGATATAGATATAGATATAGGTCTAGGGCTCCAGCAAGTCTTATTTAATTCTAGTCTTATAAGAAGGTCTAGTTAGGTATGGAGATACTTGATATATAGGATGCAATGTTAGGAGGCATTACTATAAAATGATTTTTAGATATGTGTTTATTCTTCTTTTCGTACGTGTTCATTATTATAGCCACCTTTAAAGATAGCATAACGTTATAGATTATTAACCATATTTGTAGAGGTACGTGAAAACATCATGCATCTAGGAACAAGGCCCTACCTAGTCAAAAAGTCAGCACAAGCATGATATAAATTCAGTGAAGATGCACCATCTAGTGTAGCGGGGTATTGAAGACTAGTCTATGTAGAAGTTTGAAGTAGAAACATTGTAATAACATCTAATCTAAATTATATTGATTCATTGAAAATATAGATCTAGTCATATCAACAATCAATTGATGAAGGGAACACCTGGCTTCTCATGGGATAAGTCCTATTTAGTAGGGTTTCTCTCTAGCTCCAATTTCTCCAAAAAGAACCTATTCAAACGGTTTAATAGAAACTATTTGGAGTCGTTTTTATAGAAAAAGAAGGAGACATAGTCATTTTAGAGGAGCCAGAAATCACTTATGACCTTCAACAAGTCTATTTGCATATTCATGACATGGGATATCTTTCCTTGTTGCTATGAAGCAGATACTTTATAGGGCACTTTGGATCTTGGCCTCAACATGTACCGGACTTCGTCGACCTACCTTACTATTTACTCTAATGTTGATTGGGTTGACTATCCTGACACTCGAAACTCTATCTCTAGTGACATTGTCTTCCTTGGAGACATTCTCATTTCCTCATGCTTCAAGCATAAGCTAGCACTGTCTCAGTCGAGTGATGTGGTCGAGTATCGCGTCATGGTCAATAGCATTACTGAAGCCAAGTTGTGCTATCATCTTCTAGAGCTTCACTACCCTACCCAATGCCTTCACATGTACTAGATTTCACCGACCGACCTTACTATTTACTCTAATGTCGATTGGGTTAGTTATCCTAACACTCAGAACTCCATCTCTTGTTACATTGTCTTCGTTGGAGACAATCAATCTCTCATGGTTCAAGCATAAGCCGATGCTGTCTAGATCGAATGTTGAGGTCGAGCATTTGCGTCATGAACAATGGTGTGTTGCTGAAGCTAGGTTGTGCTATCTCCTAGGGGAGCTTCACTATGACACTATCCACCATGTCACCCTTGTTTATTGTGACAACATCAGTGTCATTTACCTCTTAACCAACCTCATCCAGCACCAACAAAGTAAGCATGTGGAGATTGACTTACACCTCGTTCGTGAATGTGTCACCCTTGAAGCATGTGGAGTTTAACTTACACCTCGTTCATGAATGTGTCACCCTTGATGAAGTTTGTGTCTTGCATGTTCCTACCTTGTTACAGTATGCTGACATCTTCACCAACCGATAGTTGGTATTTGACCTTTTGAATTTATGTCCACTCTAAATGTTCGTCGTGCTCCCACTTCTGACTACAGAGGGGTGGCGTGTTAAAATATAAACCTATTTATACCATGGGTCTACTGACTTAGTGAAAGTTGCCTAGAGGGGGGTGTGAATAGACGAAACCTGAAATTTATAAATTAATCACACACTACAAGTCGGGGTTAGCATTAGAATTAAATTCAAGTCCGAAGAGAGAGAAAACAAATCAACCAAGACATAAGGCGAGTGAACACGGTGATTTGTTTTACCGAGGTTCGGTTCCAAAGATCTTAGTCCCTGTGGAGGATGTCACAAAGACCAGGTCTATTTCAACCCTTTCCCTCTCTCAAATGGTCACTTAGACCGAGTGAGCCTTTTCCTTAATCTCCTGGGTCACTTAGACCCGCAAGGACCACCACACACTTAGATGTCTCTTGCTTCAATTACAAATTACTTGAGAAAAGAAATGAGAATGGAAGAAGGCAATCCAAGCAACAAGAGCGCAAATGAACACAAAATCTCTCTCTCACAAGTCACTAAGTGTTGGAGATGGATTTGGGACTTGGAGATGATTTGATCTTTTGAATTGTGTCTTGGAGTGAATGCTAGAGCTCTTGTATTGAATGTGATCTTCGGAAAACTTGGATGCCAAAGGATGTGGTGGTTGCGGGGTATTTATAGCCCCAACCACCAAGTAGTCTGGTGCGCCATCGGACAGGTACTGTGCGCTGTCCGGTGCGCCGCCCCGTCAGCTATCCGTTAGGGTTTGGGAGCAGTTGACCGTCAACGCCTTTGTCTTCTTGTGGCACTAGACAGTCCCGTGCTCCTCTGACTTCGCTGCTCTGACTTCTGCACGACACTGTTCTTCACTGTTTATCCTGTCAGAGCCGACCGTTGGCGCAGATAGCTGTTGCTCTGCTGGCGCACCGGACAGTCCGGTGAATTATAGCGGAGCGCGCCTTCATTTTCCCGAGAGTGGCTGGTTCATATTTGTGACGGAACCTCCCAAGTCATTAGGCCCACCCACAGTTGTCCTTATCCAACGGACCTCAGACAACCCTGCAGGTGTTCCTGAATCACTTGACAAGTTCGGTATCTGCTTTCCTTACCTTCCCAAGAGCGTTTTACCCATCACGCAGACATTACAAATCATCGGAGATACGGAAATGCGGAAGTGATTACATAAACTTACCTTTATTCAAAAGTAAGACAAAGTTAAATATTACAGACCAGGATATAATATACGAGTGCAGAGTAATATTATTACAAGCCAAGGGAGGCCAAAACCCCTCCCGATAAGTATCAAACAAAAAGTTTTTATGGAGGAACCCTTCCTCCCGCAGCTTTACTCTTGGTTTTCTTCTTTTGAGACCACCTTGGAACAAAAACAACAAAAATATGTTGCTTCTTCACCTAAAAACAATAGGGAATAAAACCCTGAGTATGGAATTACTCAGCAAGACTTACCCGACTAAGGAAAAGACTCTCAAGGGTATGCTAGTTATAAAGGAGTCAAGGTAAGGTTTCTCAATAATCAATGACTCTTGTTTGCAGAAATGCTTACTAAAGTGGATCCTTAAAAGTCCTGTTTTATTCGTCAAGTTAAGTAAAATTACCTGTAACTAGAGTTCTTTGTACCCTAGTTCAATCACTTGACCTATACTAGCCAATTTCTTAACCATCCTTCATCTTTACTGGAGTTCTACGTATAGGTCAGTGGCCAAATCTCCATAACCGCGGAGGTACGGCGATTCGAATCGATTATACTCAGCTGAGGATCTCCGATCACATGACATATGTAGCACTTAACCCTTGCATATGTCAACCCGCCATCGGGGTTCTTAAGACCAGATCAGGTTCACGTCAACCGAGAGCATAGATACACCACCGTCTAGCCTCTTGCCACGGAGGGTACACGCTACTCTCTCCATCTCTCTACTCCCATTGCGTGGTATCTTATTCTGGCCTTAGTCTTCCCGAGGCAAAGCTTACCCATGACGAGGCATGTGACCAGTTAAAGGGTCCTCGGTCAGCAGGCCTACATCGACACAGTCCTTAATCGACTGAGACGGAGACACTACACCGAGACTCTCTTCTCGTGCAAGTCACCCGCCCGGTCTCAGCTTTATCATTTAAAACCCGAAGCTTGGTACCTGGCAGAGGTACATCTTTTCCGATGTTGAACCCATCACGACCATGATGGATTCACCATCAAGTTTTATTTTCAAAAACATCCCTCCCACTTTGCCACATCATCCTTTGTAAAATAAAACATTTTGTTTGCTAGAGCAATACTAAGCATAGTAAAAATCCTTTTGTAAAAACAGGGATTCAAAGGAAGGTAATCAAATTCAAGGAAGGTACTGCAGGAATTGTCTTAGCATCCAACTCCTATCACCTAATGCATTAAGCAAGTGAGAAAGATTTTAAAAACATCAAGGAGGTGGCAAATGCACCGAGGCTTGCCTTGATTTACAGGTGATTCAGGCTCAGTTCCACAGATGTCAAAATAAAAACAGGTGTCTGCCTGATGTTCCTGAGGTGGTGGAGGTGAAGTCTTCTCTCCTTCTACTTCAACTTCTTCGTTTTCTAAAGATAAACATACATAATAATGAATGCCCATGTAATGCTTATGAGAGTGCAAATATAATAAGAGTTTATTATCTAAAGTTTTGAATACAATTTTCCTTCACTGTTCTCCGAGAAACTAGGGTTTCTGGAGTTAGTAAAGGAATTCAAAGGGCAGGGGTAGGGTTTTGGGCTCTAAGTATCAAACAAGGTCCAAATCATACCAAATTCTACCCAAGGCTTCTAAATAATGTTTTGAGCTCATATAAAAAGTTTGGGGATTTTTGGAATTATTACCTATTTTCTAAAAATCCAGAAACAATGTTTTAGCCTAATTTAAATGCTCCAAAATTTCTTATTGGTTCTAAAAATCATGAAACTATTTTTATTAAATACTATGGAAAATTAGGAATCTAAGAAAGTTAGTTTGACATTTTTAGTATTTTTCTACAATTTTCTACAGATTTTCAAAGTTTCACTGAAAAAGAAAAGGGAAAAGCTTAAACAGTGCTGGGCCGAATTCAATCCAGGCGGCCCAAGTCCAGGGGAAATTGCTGTAGCATCCCAAAAATCCTAACCCAGGTTTAAAACCCTAATCTACCCTTTCCCCTCCTTTCATCCTCTAATTCCAAGACCTCCACTAAATTTTCTTTCATCATATGCATACATTTTGTTTGATCACAAAGCACCTCACTTAGATTCTATTTTCTAAACACTTAGAGTATCTACAAAATATTTTGTTCAAAAGAAAAAGAGGAAAAATGGGAAATAGGAATTAGGAAGTAAAAAGAAAAAGAGAAAAGCCTTCTCCTCCCCCTGCTGGACCGAATCCCGGCCCAAACCCGCGGCCTCCCTTTTCCCACGCGCCCGCGCTCCTCCTCTCTCGGCCCAACTTCGGCCTGCCTCCACGCGCGCGCGCCAGCCCGCTCCGCACCCCACCTCCCTCTCGCTGGCAAGGCGTCCCCACCCGTCAGCTGTAACACCCAAAATCTTACTTTGAAAGTTTAGTAAAAGTTCTCCAAAGATTTTGATATTAGAATGCCTTCCAATAAAATTTTGTTACATTTAAAACAACATCACTTAAAACAAACACGTTCCTAATAAAAGAATCTCTATATGAATTTGTTACCCCTTGTGAAAATGAATATTTATAATTATTCTCTAAAGAAATTTTATGTTAGAGAATATATTTCTTAAAATACCCATTCTCTAGGTTAGTATGTATGAATTTTATATTTGAAAGCATTTGATTAAATAGTATAATAAATAAAGTAAACAAGTTATATTCATGCTGGAGTTTTTGAACTGTGCATTCAAAATAAATCTGCAATTCAAATTGATTTGGGGCTGGAAAATAGAAAACAAAGAAAAATAGAAAAAAATAAAGAATAAGTCACCTGGGCCGTGGTCTTTGTTTTTGGCCCATCTCGGCCGTCCCCGCCAGCCCAACCCGCATCGCCAGCCCCGCCCGCGACGCGTTGCCACTGCCAGGCGGCCCAACTCCGTACCCGCCTCGCTCACCGCCGCCTGGGTCCCACAGTCCGGCCTCTCGTCCCCGCGTGCAGGCGCTTCTTTATCACTGCCTTGCGGGCCCCGCTGGTCAGGTTTGGCACCTACCTTGCGTCTACGCTCGCAACCGGACAACGGACTCCGCGGTCATCGCGCCACCGTTGTAACAGCCCTCCCGACTATTGCGCACCGCTCGGGGTATAAGAACCGGTCCCGCTCCCCATCGCCCCCGTACCATCTCGCCAGCAAGACCGAGCAAGAGGCTAACAGCGAGGTTAGAAAGAGAGAGCTTAGAGAAGTCGTTGCCACCGCTTGGGACTCTCGCCTGCGCCGTCGCTTTGCACCAGTGAATCGATTCCGGGCTCTCGGGCGGACTCATGGGTTGTGCTCGGAGAGAAATCTGGGAGCGCGAGGCCCCACGACGACGTGAATTTCTCACCGGCGCTCTGTTTCCGCCGCGGAACCAAGCCTCACCGTGGCCAGCGTCGACGAGTCATCAATCCTCGGTAATAAGTGTACCCTCGTCCTCATTATGTCTTCCGCAGTAGGAAACTCAGCTGAATTAGAAAACGGGCGTGGGAGTATGGGGATTAACTTCGCCGGTCAGGGCTCGCCGCCGCGGCTGTCCTGTTTACCACCGTCGTCGTTGGGTCGGGGGTAGGTGACGCGCCCTGGGCCGTTGGATCGGTCGTGGGCGTCCAGGATTAGATCGGGATGGAGGTAGGAGATTGGCCATTGATCCGTGCATGTGCGGCTGGGATTAGTTAGCGCATACCCAATCGATGCATTAAATCCATGACGTCAACTAGTGATCGGACGGTTTTGGAGTCACGTGATGCTCTGACCGTGGATCCTAGATCCAAGGGCTGACAGCACGTACCGGTTCAAGGAAAGTAGTGTCTAATCTGGGCGGTTGGCGCGCGATCGGACGGCCCAGATCACATCATACCCCTTCGGCCAAGACCTTTTGTTAAAGAGCCCCTGCGTTTAGTTGAAATAGAACCCGCCGTCCAGTATACAGAAGCCTGAGTCTGGGAAATATTTCGAGTTAGCCCCCTGCGCTTTGCAGTAATTGAGGCCCAGTCCAGAACTCATTTAATTTGAATAAATTAAATAGAAAATGGATTTCTAATATGAAAATAATTACTAGAACTTGATAAATTCATAGAAAATTCATACTTGCTCCAAATTAGTCCATTCCACTTTCTAAATTTTTATAATTTAATTCTCTATCACTTAGAGCCTCTGTTTTGTCATGAAAACAATTAGAAATTTAATCTCTCACTTAATCCATTTTAAACACATAAAACCTTTGAAAATTCATAACTTAAAATCTATAACTCCAAAATTAATGGTTCATGTTCCTATGATCTTATTTTAATATGTATATTATTAATGTGTATTTTGTTCTTATGTTTGGTGTAATGTTAATTTTGCCTATACCATGTTTGTTTGAATTGGTACGACTAGCAGTGAGGTCACGAGTCACCTGAAGAATCATCCTGGTACCTGGAATCTCAAGTCCCAGGCAAGTTGTGCCCTTGATCACTTCTTTTTACCCACTCATGTTCTAATTAATCATAATGATCTGCATAGGTTAATTTTGAGGGGACCCAATAGGTTACCCTAGTTTGTCTATCTTTATACCTTGTTTACCACTGAACTTTCTGGGTAGTACTTGCTAGTGCTATATGTGGTTTTGGGTATGGAGATACACCATTCATGATTACACTTTTGTTATCAGTTGTTATTTATTGTTCATGATAAGATCATTATGTTAATTGGAACATGGAGCGACCACCCGGGAAAACAGTGCTACCACAAGGGAGGAATGGGACCCCTTGGCTGATTAATTAGGAAAGCTAGTGGAAGACTACCTTACCCGAAAGGGGCAAGGGCAGTAGGGGAGTGGTCAGTGTAGGGAGGCCCTCGGGAGGATTTTGCTGCGATGGCTGTCCTGCAAGGGATTCCTGCATTGGAACTTCCTATAAACTGTAGCGGGTTTTCGGAAGCTAGTGGAACTTTGTAAAGGCCTCGTAGTGGATCCCTAGCCATTCACCTCGGTAGTGTCTAAGGGCCTTGCAAACCCTGGCGACATGGGATACACGACTTGTGGGTAAAGATGCGCAACCTCTGCAGAGTGTAAAACTAGTATACTAGCCGTGCTCACGGT